>CM042427.1:33850670-34590670 GCA_023631565.1 Gymnocephalus cernua | reverse complement strand
GGCACTGTGAATGACAGATATAATACATTTAAAATGACCAGTAAAACCATTTGTCAGTAAAATTGAGTTACAAAATCAAATCAAATAGATTAACTGGGAATATAAATTCAGCAAATTTACAGAAATCTCACCTTGACGTTCTCTGGCACGCACGCTGTCCAAATCAAAAACATAAAAAATAATATAATTCAGTCAACTATTGTGTGCACATGATAACGCTTGTAATACACATAAAATACAATCTAACAAATAAGAACTTGGCTCCTAGGCAGAAGGTAAAAGGGAGGTAATAGTTACATTGTGTTTATGGTCATGCTGTATCTTGTTCTGTGTGTGTGTGTGTGTGTGTGTGTGTGTGTGTGTGTGTGAGAGAGAGAGAGAGAGAGAGAGAGAGAGAGAGAGAGAGAGAGAGAGAGAGAGAGAGAGACTGACCTGGATATGGTGCCTGGTTTATCAGCATATTTATATTATCCCAGATAACTGGTTCCAAATCTGGTGGCAGAAGTGGTATGGCTCCGTACAATCTCTCAAAGCTGACAAATGGAAGAAAAAAAACATTAAACATTAAGTACCTCAAATGTGTACTGAAATAGATAGTTTGGATCTTTTGAAGTAGGCTTGTATGAGGTACTAATCCATAGTCAGTGTGTTAGCTACAGTAGATGGCGGTCGGCATGCCTACAGACTGGACTGGGGCAGCACCAAAACATATTTTAGCCACCTTAAAAAGGTCCACCTAAAAAAAAAGTTTAAGTGTACGCTATATTTCGAATATTTTCCCTAGCCCTTTCCGACAAGGAAAGGAAAATATTCTAAACATAGCATACATTTAAACTGGCCTTTTTTTTTAAGGTGGCTTAAATACGTTTTCCTGCTGCCCCCATCCACAGCAGAAGCCTACATTACTAAGCATCAGTGTCAGTACGTCTCCAAACTAGAGGCCTGCAATCAACTGTAGGTAATAAACTGACTATGAATAGATACCTCATACAACCCTACTTTAAAATCTATCTACCAGCCCTTTAAGTAAATTACTTGAGTAAATTTGGAAACTTTTGGATTTGCCCTTGAAGTTTGAAAAAATCTAAACAACTAAAAGTTTAAGATTCAGACAGTGATTTACCATCAATACTGAGATTGCCACCCCACGGCTCCCAAAATCCATTCCCCTAATCGAGAAATATGTCTTTTTATGGTCACATGCACTAACATGCAAACAAAAGAACAGAAGTGTAGTTACGTTCCCCCTCTGGTTATAACTGTGTTTGACATATCAAAATGTTTGCTGTTAAAAAGGTCTTCTGGGCTAATATAAAGAAAATAAAATACAAAATAATATTTGGCTGGAATTAATCACCAACACAGTGGTAAGTTATAAATGTTAAAAAAATTCTGAAAGTACTCACATGTGTTTGAAGACATCACAGGGTATCTGACAAATTGAATATTTGACAATTAATGATCCAGGACAGTTAAAAGTTATCCAAAAGCATTAAACTTACGTATGATTACAAAGCTGTTACCCTATTGGTGTGTTGGAGGAGGTTCCTCAGGACCTCTGGAAGTTTCATGTATTCAGGAGACTCCAATAGGAAGTCAAATACTCGGTCAATAACAACGTCTTTCTCAGGTGGAGTAGGAAGAGGCAAAATCAGCAAGTCTGCTATCTGACTTGGAGACAAGAGTGGAAGAACCTCCAGCTGGACAGGAGACAAAAGCAAAGAAACCATTAACAATTATCAAAGGGAGAGTTACAGCATTTCAGCCTGTCAGTGTTTTCCAGACTTACTCCAGAGAAGTTTGAGTTGAGCTTGTCGAAGTCAGTGATGGAGATGACAATTGAGTAGACACCAAAGTTGTTTAGCAGCCATTCACTTTGATTGGAGGAGAAACACCGGGAAACACCTGAAACATACATCAAATAATTAACTAATGTATATTTATTCAAATTAACCACATGTATAAAGTTATCTAGACACTATTTTTTTATTCAAGCGAAAACTCAGAAACACAGTGGTGGAAAGTAATGTACTGTACCGAGTATTTCCATTTCATGCTACTGTACTTTGACTTTTACTCCACTATATTTTTTCAGTTAAAGTTACTAGTTACTTAAAAAAATGTTATACAGACCATACTATCAGCTTTTAAAATACAATGCGTTGTTACAGGAAATATCACATAAAATAGTTCAAATTGGCTTCAGCTCAAACAACTAAAACAGTAAAATGTTGTTTACCCATCAATAATAATCTAATAATATAAAAGACAAACTCAAAGGAGCCATTTTCCAAAATTCAAAACTTTTACATTTGTGTCTTTAAGTACATTTGGTGGCTAATATTTCCTTTCTGCTAAGGGTTTACTTACCCGGGGGTTGGTCATGCAGCAGGAAGGGACGGATGAACAGCTGATAGATATCAAATTTAGGATACACTAAAGGCTCATGTTTGCCGAATTCTCCCACACTGCGCATATTGAAAAAGAAGAGAAATAAATGACAATTAATACTCCATACAGTGTGTGTGTGTGCGTGCGTGCATGCACGCGCGCGTGTGTGTGTGTGAACTCACAGGGTGTGGAAAACTGGGCAGGAGAAGTTCTTGGTGCTGAGGCAGGACAGAATGTCTACTGGGACGTAAGGCAGAAGAGGCACCAGTTTGATCTGAAACCAGAGCTTGATGAAGTCCGGGTCATCCAGATGTTGCTGGGTCAGAGACGGAGACTCCGCCTCGCCAAAGATCTGCTGAAAGTCGGACACCATCTCTGTGAAGTTCTACAGGAGGAAAAGGAAGCACTAATTTTAGTTTTTCTTTTCAAAGCGTAGTAGAATGAGAAGGTAAGAAGTTAGAATTCATTAAAGGTTTTGTATACAATGATCTACGAATGCTAATTGTGTGTGTGTGTGTGTGTGTGTGTGTGTGTGTGTGTGTGTGTGTGTGTGTGTGTGTGTGTGTGTGTGTGTGTGTGTGTTTGGTTTGGCTTGTTTATTTTGAAGTTACTAGCCTGTTTAAAAGACAGATCGTGATATACATTTAAAAAAAGAATTACCCCACCACCAAAATATCTGGAGCACGAGATTGGAATTTAGCATCATATCCAATTTACAGTAATACAGCCACTTAACAAACTTTAAAAGGTTGATATACTCACTGTTGTTGGCAACTCTTTGATCAGTGAGTTCAGACGTTCTGTCAGCTCTTCAATCAATCTCATGACCGTCTCCTCGGATATTGTCAGGTTGCTACGAGCAGCGCAGTGCAAAACATGGGCCACATTTTCCACCGCATCAGTCAGCTGGTAGGATGAAAAGAAAAAAATAGGAAGACAAGAAGCTATTAAGATAACTTTTTAGGCAAACTTTTGACTTTTTGAGTGAGATGTTTGCCTTATGTGACAAAAAATGTTGTAGCCTAAAAAACGTGTGACATTGCTTAGAGCACCTTCAAAAAAAGAATTGAAGCCAAACTTGGTTAACTATTTAAAGAAATATATATGAAAGAATAGAATGAAGCCTCACCCCGCAAGGCTTCTTATCGAGAGTGATGCTACAGACATCCTGGACTTCACTGACAGTTTCAGAGGTGCCATTGTCCATATTATTATCCAGATAGCTGCACACAAACAAGACATATACGTACATTTAAAAGTCGTTATAATACACCATCTTAAAATACAGAAATATATCGACTAACCTGGGGAGGATTGGGATAGGTTTTGGCAACTAGTGGGCAGAGGAACTTTACATAACATGTTATTTTCCAAACAACTTACAATAAGTGCATTTGGCCATGAAGTTACCAACCGAACATTCACCCATCAAAACAAGCTGATTCACCTGGATTGGATTTCTTCACTAGCTAGTCGCTAACTTGTCTTTGTGCAGTTTGGAGCTTGCCAAGTAGCACATAGTGCTAGCTAAAAGAGGCTAAAAAATACAGTTTACTACAGCTACAGTTAGATGATAGGTGAATTGCTGCATTACTGCGTTACTCCTGGGACTGAGCATTATTTAGATATAGGAGCTTTAAATTTGTATTTGACTCATCTAATGCTACAGTTTTCCTACTTAGTCCATTCTTTACTTACGCACATGGAAAAATAAACTCAGGTAATGAATACTAATTTAATTAGTTAGTTTGACATACAACACTTGGTGGAAGGCGAGTATGATGTTTTGATGCATGAGGGCCCCGTTGTTCGGCAGGAACCTTCGTAACACCGGCATCACGACATACTGGTACCAATCCTCCACATTTGTCATGTCAAACGTTGGCGTTTCTGGAACTACAGATGGTTCTTGTTGCTTGTACGTGTCTGCCAGCTCAGCCAGAGTCCAGTTAAGCAGGAACTGGGTCAGAGTGGTGCTTCTTATTTCTGACACGTTCCTCTGGACAAACAAAAACCAGCAGGTCAGGAGTCATTTCACTTGGCAGGTGTACCGTGTGTGCATTTTCCTGCATGTCGATTTATGTTTGTGTGCATGTGTGAGAGCTTGTACCTGTTGTGTGAAGGACACAAAGTTATGAACGAAGCTCCCAATGGGTTTAAAAGCCGTCATGAACCCATTCACAACCTGTTAGCATGACAAAAGAGCAGAGGTGTTCTAAAATGAGATGCAAGACTGGGAATTATAACATCTTTAATGTTTCCTTCCATCTAATGAATATAATTCCAATATTCACTCTCCTTTAAGCTTGTGTTTGTTTTCCACCAACTTAATGTGCCACTATGTTCACCAATATAGTCACCAACTTTGTCAGCTGTTTGGTGCTGAGCAGTTAGAGTGCATTTATCAGAGGTATCAATGTTTTCGTCTAACCCTCAGCAAGGCTGCCAATATTTCTCAAAACGTCAAACTATTCCTTTAAGGAGAATTGTGAGAGTGAACCAAAACAGTAATGTTGCCAGACAGAAACCCATGAATGAAAACATGTTAAAACGCTCGGTAGAGCTGAGAATGCTCTGCGGGTTCATCACTGTGAGCGCCCACTTTGGCATTACACACAGAAGTTTGATGCATTGTGATATATAAAAACATTGGTTAAAGCAGCTTTTTATAAAACAATTGTTCTATGCTATGGTTTGGAATACAATAATTTGAAATTTTCAAACCCCAAATGTATTTTTTATGCCTGACATATTTGGAAACTTTTGGATTTGCCCTTGAAGTTTGAAAAAATCTAAACAACTAAAAGTTTAAGATTCAGACAGTGATTTACCATCAATACTGAGATTGCCACCCCACGGCTCCCAAAATCCATTCCCCTAATCGAGAAATATGTCTTTTTATGGTCACATGCACTAACATGCAAACAAAAGAACAGAAAAGCTCGGATTACAACACAATGGTAGTGTACTTTCATTCTCTGCACAGGACGCTATTACTCCACTATATCTTTACACAAATATTTGTTTGCTGCTATATTATTCTGAATATTGAGTACAGCCCTGTTAAAGACCTGGCAGGATCCATACATCCATGCTACATTACAGTACCTGTCTGAGGCTGTTCTGTGGGGACGGTGGTGGGTATGGGTCATATGTGGGATATGGAGGATAGGTAGAAGGGTATCCAGGGCTCGTCCAGTTTTGGTCACCACCAGGAAAGGTCCAGTTTTGGTCACCACCAGGAAAGGTCCAGTTTTGGTCACCACCAGGGAAGGTCCAGTTTTGGTCAGCACCAGGGAAGGTCCAGTTTTGGTCAGCACCAGGGCTCGTCCAGTAAGAGGCACCTCCAGGGCTGGCGGTGGGTGGAGGGCCAGAGCCCCCTGTCAACAAACTGTGGAAGACCAGGCTTAGGGTGCTATTGTCTAAACCTGCAACCTCAGGCATCAGCAGCAGCTCGGCTTTCTGCGCTGGAGACAGCAGGTTCAGAACTTCCAACTGTGGGGGAGAAAAAAAGAAAGGGAGGAGACGGGCAAAGGATAAGATGTAGAGGTAGAACTTTCCCCACTATGTTTCTATGAGGTTGACTGCTGTTGTAAATCCGATGAAAAGTGGACTCACTCCACTGAAGACCATGTTAAGTGTTGAAAAATCCTTCATTCGAGCCATGGCTCTGAAGGCACCAAAATTCTTCAGCAACCACTCCTCACTGCTCTCCTGTGGACTCACACAACCTATACAGAGATTACACACACTGGGTCAACACATACAGTCTATGCACTGTACACAAATACAGAAGAGATAAGCAATCTTGTATGTTAACAAATCAAAACATATGATTGTGTCAGTTAAAGATTGAGTATATTGTGCTGAACATATTCTTCTGGCAGTCAACTAAAGAGGTTTTTGGTTTTATGGAAACTAAATATTAGGGGTGTCACAATTTCAATTTGTAATCTAAAATCGACAGAAATTACCTGTCAATTTCAGTTATTGAATTCAAAAGCAGTATCGCGATTCTCCTAGTATTTATTTTCTCTCCATCTCTGCCTACTTTTGTGTGTCTGAAGAAAACAACAACACACTGACCTGACCAGATGTAGCATGCAGCTAAAGACACAGGGTAACATTAGCTTACTTGTAGCCTGCAGCTGCACCTTTTGAGACAGCATGGCCACGGCCAGAGTCAGAGATGATAGAGAAATAATAGAACTGGAAAATCCTCCTGCTTCTCTGAAGTCATCACCAGTGTGACAACATTTTGCCTTCCCATGAGTTATGTAAACAAACAATGAATGGTCAAGCCTGTTGGTGCCACTGGACTTCTTGGTACATTCATTGTTATTGTGAGGGTTGGTGCTGAAAAAATATATCTTTAAACCGAAAATGTGATCGAATTGTGACCTTAAAATCAAAAGACAAATCGAATCATGACAACCCTACTGAATCCTTCCACAAAGATATAGACCCAACTTCATTGTGAGTTGTCATTGTGGGTCATTAATTATTGAAATTTTTGAAAAGTGTTGCTGGAACTATTGCAAAATAAATTAAATGAAATGTGCAGCTTTAGTGGTGATATGTGCTATAGTAAGTCACTTTTAGTTCATCATAAAGTCAAAGTTAACACACAAAAGCTTTACCAGCTACTCTGTCTCCAGACAGAAAGGGGTACATAAATAATGTGTAGATCCACTTTTGTCTGACTGGATTCATCTCAGAATAATAGTGGCTGAGCTCCCTCACCCTGCAAGAAGAGATTTGAAGGTGAGATAAGTTGTTGTAGCAAAGGTAACAGAAACATGCAGACAGAGACTCAGACGTACACAGTCTGGTAGGTGGAGCAGCTGAAGGTCTTCGTGCTGAGGCAGGACAGGAAGTGTTTGTTGATAGATTTCAGCAGCGGTTTTATCGTGACCTCCATCCACATCTGGACCAGGGCTTCGTTCTGAAGGGGGTCTGCTCCGGGGTTTAATTCCAGGGCCCCCTGCAGGCTGAGAAGTGGCACTCCTGTCATGCTGGACCTCTGTGGTTGTGGTGATGGATTAGGGAAAAAAGGGGTGAGACCGTGGCCAGTTTAGCTCAGTTGGTAGAGCAAGCACACATATATAGAGGTTTATTCCTTGACGCAGAAGGTCCAGGGTTAGAGTCCGACCTGTGACTATTTCCTGCATGTCTTCCCCCTCTCTTCCCCCATTAATATCTAGCTGTCCTATCCATTAAAGGCTGAAATGTCCAAAAGTGAGATAAAGGAAGGGGTAGGAAGATAGTCAGTTGAAATGGGCTTATGTTGTGTTTTACGGCAAAAGCTACTAATGTGAAAGTACACATACACATGTAATATTAACAGTCTTGTATAAAGTACTTGGTTTTTTATTTTGCCACTTTGTAACAAACAGGCATTAGGTCACCATCTGGAATGGAGGGTGCATTATCTTGGCAATTTAGGAGCAATGATTCGCCAATCCTGCTTTTTTCCAGTGTACCAAATATCTTCTGATTTTATTTTGTAGTAACAAGTAACTAAGATGCTTAGGGGAAATGTAGTGGAGTAAAAGCATGCAATTTATTTAGGAAATTTAGTGGAGTAAAAGCAAAAGTTTCCGTAAAATATAAATAACGTAGTAAAGTACGTGAAAATTGTACTTAAGTACAGTAGTGAATTATTTGTACTTTGTTACATTACAACACTGGATTGAAGATTCAGCAACAGTCACTACACTGCTAATCTGTCACAGTCTGAAAAGTATGAATGCTGTCCATGAGAGAAAGACAAAGCATTACAACACCAACTGGTCTGGTTGGTATCTGTGATGGCATTCCTTCCATTGCACAACTAAGAAACATCCCTGTCCTGTTGTGAACTCCATACCATGAAGGTGTACACATCCATTGTCGCTTCAAGCATTCCTTTCAGCCTCTGCATGTGATCTCTCCCTGCGTCATTCGAAGGTAATCCCACACACTGGAGGAAGTGAGAGGTCGGATCTGGCACCTTGGAATTAAGGGCAAAAAAGCAAAACTTGAGCAATGAGGAAACAATTTGATATAATATCAAACAGTGGTGGAAAAAGTATTCACATCTTCTACTTACTGTAAGGTAATGCCGCAATACCCTAGTGTAGAAATACTCTGTTACAAGTAAAACTCCTGCAGTCAAAGTCTAACTACTGTTTAACATTCATGATCACTGCCATGATTTAGAATTAAATGGAACAGAGCTGTCTTTCGAATTGTCTCCTTATTGGCTACAAGGCTAGGGTGGTTTCATACCATGAAATTTTAACTGGCTGAAGCAAATGTCGATCGAACCCCTCGTGACCCTAATTCACTTCAGAGCCATGATTGGGCTTTAAGCCTGTCTATCTCAGGCTCACGGATACGGATTGACTTATGAGAGGTCTTGTTTGATTCCTAAAGGCCTTTTTACGGTTGTGCGGAGGCTCGACGCTGAGCTTTCGCCGTAGCCTACATTAGTGGCCTGATGTTTATATTTGTGCGCTGGTGTGTGCGTCGAGCCGACATGTGTGTGTGTGGGGAGTGTGTTTTAGAGCGAGGAGGAAGTGAGAGAGTGACGGTGATTAGCTCCGGAGCGAGTAGCGACTCTAGAGTCATAGTGAGAGAAACAAAGTGTCTCACCTGTTCTTTCTGACCACAGTGGGAAACCTGCAGCAGGAAAAGTTAACCCTCTCCTTGATTTCATGTTGTTTATGGTGAAGGAGAACCAGAAAATGAGTCTGGGGAAATGCAACGCTACCAAGCCACGGCCGAACAACGTGCGTCGCTGCGACGTGCGTCGCGTCAAAATAATAAGAAAAAAATAAATGCAGAACTTTTGATTTTGAGCAGTTTTGGGGTTGAATTTCTATGTAGCCTTTAGGTTTTGTGTACAATTAGGCAAAAATGTTTTGTATAAGTACAGCATGAGGCAGCTTAACTCACCTGACCACATGTTTCGACAGTTGTGCAGGTTGCATTGCTGTAGATTTCCACGAGTGAAGAACACAAGGCCAGAGTTTAGAGACAAGAGATGACATGGTTCATTACAACTAGAACAGTGATAACTCTTCACATGTTATGCTCCACTGGCTTTGTAATAATAATGCTGTTTGTCTTCTTGACTTATTATTTAAGTTTTCTGATCTTACCTTTGTGCACTGGCTGCCCCTGTTGGGAGAAGACAAAGTTCATTGTTAGAGTTGACACTAGAATTTAAAGGACTGAAGCCAGATTTGGACTAATTAATAATTGGATTAATTGAGAAAATGTATAAATGTGAAATTTATAAATGGTGAATCGTAAAAGAGACTCCAAAACTGTCCACGTACTATTAACAAATATTTCTAAGCTAGTAAATTCTTTGTCTGCACTGAAAGTATCTGGATGTCTGTATTTGCCCACATATCAGATCAAGAACTAAATATCTACCGTAGTTAAAAAAGACAAAATAATTTCCCAAAACAGCTGGATGCTGTAGTTTTTTAGCAAACATAACTCAAACTGGAAAAGTGCATTTGTTGGACTAATCTCAGACGCGGATTAGTACACATTTGCTTACATTTGGTGCTTTAGTGAGTATTTATGGTAGAAGGATGCTGTATGAGAGATCACCATTTCATCTTGTTGTATAAACTCTTTCAAATGTAACCAAAGCATTTACAACTAAAATGCTGTTGCAGCTATTAAAAAGCTATAAAATATATGATTTATTTGCCACATACGCCCAGGGTCAATCTTTGTGCCAAGACAATTTAGTTTATGTCAGTTAATTCGAAAGTAAAGATTTCAGAGAAAGATGTGTTATGGGCCTTTTTTCATTAATTTTATCTGAGAAATATTGTATCTGTTTATTAACTGCCCCCAGGCCCGGATTGGCTAATCCGGTCAGTTTTTTTGGCCGCGAGGGCCGTTGTTGTCATGGCACTGGGTTGAAATGTGGATGTTGTCCCTATGGCTGCCTGCACTCACAGCAGCCCCACTCTTTTTATTCATTATTTTATCGCAGTCCCACTCTTTTTATTTAATATTTTCTCAGAGTGCAGCCTGCAGGTTAATGATGACGTGATTATCAACACGGCAACTTGCAAATTGCTCAAAATAAAAAAAGTCAGATAAAAATAGATAACAAGAAGCGCATAGGCGCTGAAAAGGCCAGAATAAAACAGAAGAAAGCTTTGGAAAGTGACGCGGCCAATTGTTCTAAGCTGAGCACATTTTCCCTCAAAAAAACAAATGAAGACGACGAGGCCGGTAAGTAAGCTAACGTTAAGGTAGTTAGGAGCAGTGCAAGATGCTCGCGACCGTGCAAAACAACCACCGTTCATGTATCAAACGTTTTTCTTGTAGCTGTTCAGCAGCAGCCGCCTCTAGTCCGGTTTGCTGCTAACAGTGACGAGCAGCGAGGCCCGGTAACGTTACCGAGCTCCAGTCAGGAGCCCAACACACCAGAGCCCTGCTCAATGAAACATGCCCTGAGATTATTATACATTAATAACAATGAATCATTAATGAAACTGACTTGACTTGATTTGAAAGCTTTGTAAAAAGGGGGTATCTGTGGTGAGAAATAAATGTAAAACATTTCATTTAGTGTCAGACACAGAGCCAGGTGTGAAGAGACTAATGCTCTCACTGTGAGACACAGGGAAGCTGCCGATGTACCATCATGTGTGAATAAGCAAACGTTATCACTGAAAAAAATGCTTTTCTTACTTAGTATCTTACTTGTTTCCAGTTCAAATATCTAAATATTCTTAATTCAAGATACATTTACTAGACAAGTGAAATGGCATAAGAAATTATGTCTTGTTTAACTAAAAATTAAGTGATTTAGTTTTTTTGTTGTTGCTTAAAACAAGCTAAATCTAAAACAATTATTTTTGGCAGATAATGTAGCTTGTTTTAAGCAAAAATCACTTAATTTTGAGGTGTTTTTTCATACTTGTTTAGTAAATGCATCTTGATGTAAGATTTTTTTTTAGATATTTGGACTGGAAACAAGACAAAAATACTAAGTAAGAAAAGCATTTTTTTTTTTTGCAGTGATCACATTAGTTACAATATAACTTAACTATAACTTTCTATGCCCAAGTGTTACTAGTGACCCATTATGTTTTTAATCAAACAATAGTGAATATACAAAGCTCACGATTGAAAGAGAATAGGATAAAAGTAATATGAATTAAGCCTTTAGTTGTGAACTAAAGTGGGCCGGTCTAAGCCATGAAACTCCAGGGCTGAAAATGAGTCCCAATCCGGCCCTGACTGCCCCTCTGTTCTCCTGTCATTTTGCAAAAGTGGCCACCAGGTAAAGTAAGTTTAGTTTCCTTGCATTAGTAGCATCAATTCATTGTTGGTGTATAATATCACCAGCTCTGTTGTCCTTTGTTGGTAACCTGACACTTTCTTAATTAGAGAAAAGATAATAAATCTCTTACCAAAGCAGCTCCCCAGTAGGTAAACCAGTAGGAATTGGCTGCATGATCTCATGATGTGACAAGTCTCATGGGATGAGATGGCTTTGTGGTGAAATTCACTGGGGAGGGAATCAGACAAAGCAGGTAACACAGCAGGCCACTACAGCGACAAGTACTAAAAGAATAAACGCTGGATCAGAAGTCTGAATTATAAATGTTTATTGCAAATTAGAATTCACAGAGTTATATTTCTTTTAAGATAAACTCAAAGATATAGCAAAAACCAAAAACATATCATCTTAGTATGAGAACAGCATGTAAGCGTTAAATAATGTTATATAATCAGTATCAAAGAGGCAGCCCACTTTTTGCTACTTTGAAATTGTCAAAGCTTAATATATCACATAAGTAGGCCTATATTTGACATATTTTTAGCCAGAACATTGTTGTCCAGTTGCTGTCATCGCTTTATGTGTTTAACAGAAATGGATTTTGTGGAAATTAAGCTTGGTGGGTTTGGTTGCAGACAGGAATCAGGGAGTGGCTGTCAGATGAGCTTGTGCTCAATAGCATAGTAATCTTTAACTTAGCAGTACAAAGGGGAAAGAATGCTGAAACTCTACACTATTCACATCCATCAATGAAAGTAAAGACAACAATGGAATGATCCTGCTCTAAAAATATATTATGTAAAATGTTACGAGAACAAAGAATATACCTTGTTGTAGTATTCATTGGTACACTATTACCATTATGGTATTATAATATGTCTGATTTTCTATCTATTTTTACAAATTATGTAAGAAGAAAAAGTTTTTGGTTCAAAAGTAAAGAATATTTCATTGTATAGCAATAGTTAAGTGTAGTCTTGTGATTGTGGAGCTAATGAAGTGTGAAGAACAGTAAAGTGCTGCTTAAGAAAGTAAATACTTACACAATGAGATTTTTGATAAATAATCATCAGTAATGTGGATATAATGACTAAGTGGGTAAAGGCAAATAATAGAACAGTTACAACAGTCTGGTAAGTTCAGAAAAGTACATCACTTTACTGTAATGCAGCCTTTAAAACCCGGAAAGGACAACACTGTCATATTACGATATCCAAAATCTAAGACGATAATCTAGTCTCATATCACAATATCAATATAATATCGATATTTTGCCCAGCTCTATCCAGCTGTTTCTTCTCTTTAAGAGTGATACCACCAACCCTTACATTACACTAACTTTAGCTGCTGAGGTTAACTGTGTGTAAGGGTGCTCCGATCGATCGGCCACCGATCGGTATCGGCCGATAATGGCTTTAAATAGTTTGATTGGTGGTCTCCATAAAGGCCGATCAGATAGGCCGATCAGATGACGCACTACCACGGATGTATTAAGAGCGCACTACTCCTGAGAACATTTTCAAAATGGCGGCGTCCCTACATTCAGCGGTCTGGCAGTTCTACAAGGTGTCTGAACGGCGGCAGAACAGCAGTTGGCCCGCGGCAGGCCGCGGAACGAAGGCGCTAGGAAGACAGACTGCTTTTAAAAAGCGGCTGCCTAGATTTTGAGCTAGGACAGAAAGCCAAACAGTTACTGATACATTCTCTAAACATGTGTGACTGTTATGTAATGGCGTAATTTTCAGTTCATAAAAGTGATCGGTGATCGGTATCGGCCGATACGTCTTCCAGCAATCGGTGATCGGCCCCAAAAATCCTGATCGGAGCACCCTTAACTGTGTGTATTGCTAGTTAGCTAATAGTGTTTCTAGTTCTATCAATTTACAGAACCTACATTATTTACTTTAGATTAATGGTAGACTGCACGGCAATGGACCGTATTGGAAGTAACACAGAGTAACACAGACCTACACTGAAGGAATGTAGACCAGGTAAAGCCTGATACATTTTCCTACAATCCTGGTTAAAATAACAGCCAGCAACGTGACTAAAGTGTGTTTTTTACACTGGCTGCAGAATGGGACAGCAATTTGACTTCTCTTTTCCTCTTGCAGCATCTTTTCACTCAACAACCAGCTGGAAGGAAGTGGTCATAAAACCAAAATATAACCGGGCAAGCTACTCACCAGCAGCATCGAGACAGGGTAGGTGAATTAAAACAATGTCTGAGTTGAAAACACATCTTGTTGTCACATAAGGGCCCTGTTCATGTTGCACAGACATTTTAATTGCATTTTGTGTCTGTTAAGAGGCACAAAGACACTAAATGCTGCCCTGACAACTGCGGTTTTAGCTGAGTGGAAGCTAGTAGGTACAGCAGCTCCTCCGTGTTGCCTGCACTGATTGGGGTTGTTTTTTTTTCAATCGAAAGTACACGCATAATTATAGCGATTAACATAACAATTGGCTGGAATTCTCCTTTAAGGTTATCTAGAGGTAAAGGACTATGTGGACATTATGGTGTTGCTACTTTAAATTTTAAAAAGGTCTGAATGTTACTCCACTTTTTTTTCCTCACTGAGAACTTAATTTATTTCATCGATTGCAGTTACAAGCCAAGTGATCAGAATTGATTTTTTCTTAGGTTATTAAGAAAGTCACATTTTTATGAGACGCATGTGACAAATAAATATTTTAGATTATAGATTGTAGTTTATGACATTAGTCTGAGGGATTTCAGATGAGAGGCAGAAGATCGAACTGCCCTATCATGAGTCATCATCAGAGTCATGCTTTCCATACAAATGGACAGGAGACCGCGTCAGGGGGGCAGTTTCAGTCGGCTCAAACGTCTCCTGTCTGAGGGCAGAGACTGTTGTCCTTTTGGTGGTTTCAAGATTGTATATGAGACAGATACTCTATGGATGGGAGAGAAACTGGCGTTCCTCCCATGCGCATGTAATAAAGTACACTACACTTTTTAAGAGAACAAGAAGGAGAATTACTACTACACATACAGGTTTTAGCACACCCTAACCCAGTTTAATGAGGCACAATTTATTATTCCCTCCGCTCAAATCCCCAAACGGTATGTTGTTGTTGCCAGCACACACTTACACAACAAAAGAGATCAGATTCTGGTACTTTAAGTGATTAGGTCACTGATTTTAAACCCTGTCTGTATGTATCTATCATTGTATGACATGCTAGTATACACAATGACTATAGCAAAGCCCTATTGATCTCTAGTTCCACTGGGAAAACAAATTAGTCAATAGGAACAGATCCATCTAAGTACACATAGAGATAAGATTGATAATGGGATCCTTTAGGTTTCCGCGACCGACTTGACAAGGAAATAAAATGACATAATAACATGAAATCAAAGCCAAATCTCTTACCAAATCTTGTCTGTAGCTGGAGTCCTTCAGGTGCTGTACGGTGCCTGTGTTTAACTCTCTCTCTCTCTCTCTCTCTCTCTCTCTCTCTCTCTCTCTCTGTCTCTTGACACCTGAGACACAGGTGCACCAGTAAACTGCAGAAGGGTGTGTTGTCTTGTAATTCTGACACAGGTAATGATGATTGACCGCTTCCTGCGGCACAAGTGGGCCGGATGAGGTTGGCTCTTCTGTACTGCAATTGGTTTGTTCGTGTGTGTGTGTTTGTGTGTGTGTGTGTGCGTGCGTGCGTGCGTGCGTGCGTGCGTGCGTGCGTGCGTGCGTGCGTGCGTGTGTGCGTGCGTGTGTGTGTGTGTGAGAGAGAGACAGACAGAGTCACAAAGTATAAAGTTACATCTGTTTCATGTTCGGCAGGTTACACCACCCTGGTATTCGTTTTTGGATATACAATCAAAGCAATTTAGACTTTATATCTGTGGTGCTTAACTTAGAGCTGTGCAATTAGATAATTAACATAAAAGTTACATTACTGTAAAGGTGCTAAATTTCATTAATATATCCCAATACTTATTTCAAGGTTGTCTGCCAATTTGCTTAAATGGCCAAAGTCAGAAATAAAAAAGCAAGAATGAGCAAGAAGTCATTGTGAAATCAAAATGTGGACTGTAAACATCAGATTCTAGACGCAAGCTGCTCTGAGAACTGGCTTTTATATTTACAGTATGTGCACACACACACACACACACACACACACACATGCAATGTCATGCACACACAAAGAGATCAAGTTAAACTGGTTTGTTGGTCACAGGAGGTATACAACTGAAATCAGTATTAGATAGTGATTCATGCAGTTTAAAGGTTAACATTCTTACTGTAAAGTGAAATGTGAAAAGAACCACAGGAACTTTAGTCAGAGACCAACTTTATTATAAAACGTTCAGATTTTGTTAGATGTATATTGAAAGAATATTGAACAAACCAACGTATGTGTTTAATCTTTTTTTAAGCTGTACTTAAGTGTCAAATGGTGTGTTTACAGATTGAAGCTAGAGAAAAGTTAACATTACTTCAAGCAGTCAATTAGGGATCTTGTTGTATTCCAAATGTCTTTGTTTTTTGTGTCGACAGAGCAGAAATACTTGTCTAACAAAATAAATAAAATCAGTGATTGATGGGGGGAATGTGATGATACTACCATTTGACAGTCAATCGACCATTCCTAACAATAAAATCTCAGCAGAACGGTAATGTTTAGGCTATAGAACAATAACTCTTTAGGTTGAACATGCTGGTTATAAGCATGTTTTTGCAGTGTTTTCCTCAGTGGCTCCTCAGTTCTCTGCATCATATGACAGTTCCCTCTGCCTCCACTCTGCATCCTCATGATTATTCCCTGGCTGTTTGTCATTGCTCCAGAGTCAAAAGACTAACTGTAGTATAAGTATTAGACTACTTAAAGTGGTGTCTCCTGCCACCTATTGTTAGATTATGTTTTACTTACCCTGAGTCTTCTGTGGCATGTCAATCTGTTCACCAGTTTTGCTCTTTAGTTGCCAGTCTTTTTCAGCATGTCTATATGCTCCTTTAGGTTTCCTTTTTATTTATTTATTTATTTATTTATGTTTACTGATGCTTAAAGATACACATACACAACACATCATACACTGTCATGGTATGAAAATACAGATGTTCATACAAAAACAAGATACATACAACAAAAAAACAAATCACATACAAAACAAAACACAACAAAGAGGAAAACTGTTCAGGATTTCCATACTCTGTAGAGGAGACACAGAAACCGATAATTGTTTGGGTTATTTTTAATTATATGAAGTGATTTAAGGAGCAAATCTATTTATATCATAAATACCTGGATGGAAGGCTGTCCCTTTTGCCACATCTGTTTATGAATAAAAAACTTGGCTTGCAAAACAAAAAAGTTAACTATATATTCCAGAGTGTTAATTTCAGGATTATCATAATAAAAAAGAAAATCTTTTACGCTAAGAATCAAAAAGGTGTCTATTTAAGTCACTGAGAAATGTTTTAGTTTTCTCACATTCAAAAAATAGGTGTGTTTCATCCATCACCACAGAAGGAACAAGCACTACTTATGTCTGCATATTTGGCAACAGTAATATTCACAGGGTATATTTTATAAAGAATTTTGAATTGAACCTCCTCCACTTTATTTGTAATGCAGTATTTAGTAGGTAACAACCAAGCTCTGGTAAATTCTAATGATAACTTCACTTAAAATAATAACTAACATATGTAGAGACCTAGACCTGATTTACTGCAGCTTAACACATGATTTATTTTCATAGACAAGATATCTTACCAGCTTGGGTGGATTATCTGCCAAAGACATTGTCCACAGAATCAGAAAAATAATAACTAATGAGATGGCCAACGATTTTAATTGGCAAGGGAGAGGACAGAAGAGTCCATTTCTACGCTTTTGCTGGCAAAAGTTGTCATAGGTGATATGTTTAAAAAACATTCAAACATTCAAAACTTAGACTTAACTTAGAAATAGCAACAGAATTGGAGGAAATAACCCCTTACAGTCTCATGTCATGTGTCACTGAATGAAATACAATGCAAGTCAATGGAAGAATGCCAGCTAATCAACTAATCATACAGAACTCCACAAAATACACCTCAGATGATTTGTCTGATAACCCTTTCTGTTTAATTTTCTGTAATTTCATGCTGACAGATTAAGTAAAAAATTAACAAAAGTGGTGGAAGCCAAGGACAAATAAAAACCTGGCTGAAGTATTATAGTGGAGACCGTAATGGAGGAAGAAGAAAAAGAGCAACAGAAAAAGGTACACAAGGCCATTAACAAGTAATGGTGATGTTGTTCAAGGCTGATCAAATAACTTTGCAAGTGGTTGTAGTTTTAATTAATTTACATTTTGATAATTACTACTTATATTTTTTTCTTTAACAGAAAAGCAGATGACATTGTCTCCCCCTCGCGCAGATTCCAGCAGCTGTGAAAGTGAATGTGTCTTCCAGTGATTGTTTTTTCTTCCTCTGTCTAGCCCACCATTAAACAAAGGTGTATTTCATCTTCACTAGGCCTACAGCCTTATCTTCACTGCATGAAGATGTATAAAACATTTGCTACCCCAACATGTCCCAACTTTTTTTTAAATGTCTTGCTGGCGTCAAATTCAAAATGGACATCAAAATGTACCATGAAATAGTGAAATGTGTAATTTTTAACATTTGATATGTTGACTATATCCTTTTTGCAAATGATCACGTTCTGTTTTTCTGTTCGTTGTTTTGTCATGCATTTTACACAACACCCCAACTTTTTTCTGTTTTGGGTTGTGTAATTAAATGGAACGACTACAACAATACCACAACACATTGTTAACTAACCGCATTAAATTGCAATAAATAAGTTCATTTTGTTCCCAATAAATAGATTCATTTTTATGCAATTGAACAATGAATAGGCCATGTCACAATCTTAAAATTTGAGGGTAAGGTTGGTAAAGTCTATCTAAGTTTAAGTTTACTATTTATTAAGTTGGCAGATGGTTAAAATAGGCTATATTTTTTTTAATTTGTTAGAAGATCTGCTGACAGTCTAATGAAATAGTGTTTTTTAAGTTGGCATGGTTGGCCCAATGGACAAAATTACGTTGGGCCAACATCAGCACTCAACGTTGGCCCAACACAACAGCAGACGTTGGCCCAACGTTGGTCTGTTTGCTACCTACACATTTTCCTGTACACAGAAAAAAACTAATTTAAAATACGACCCAAACCGAATAAATATGATTTATTCCTCATGTTTAGATTTTTTTGTTGTTCAAATGACATGTAAGATAATTCCTTATGTTTTAAATAGTGGCTGAGAAGATACATTTGCAATCATCATTTATAAACAATGCATCATATACATTTAAATCTGGTTTTCACATGCATATCATGAGTTTGTCTCTATTATGCACGTCACTCTGTCCTCATTTGGCCCAGTGACAGTCGCCCCGTTGGGAGACAGTCCAGTTCAGGTTGTCTGTCCCGAGTGTCACCAGACAGTACTCTCCAAGGTGGACTACTCCTCTGGCTTGCTCACTTATCTTTTCTGTGGAGGACTCTTCTTCTGTGGGTAAGAAGTGAAGCGCCATTTGCACTGTTAAAATATTCATGAGGACAAAAAGTCTACAGCCATGCTGAGGCTCTAAAACCACAAAATGTTTGTGTGGCTGAAAAAAGAGAGGCAAAACATGCAGGTTATACAAATTGTGCTAGAGGTACATAAGAAAGTCACTTGTGAAATGCATGAAAACATCCTGTATTTAACAAAAAATACTAGATACTGATAAATGATAAAATACTTTGTTTAAAAAAACTCTGCAAAGACCCATTTGAGTACTATTTGCAGTGCCTTTTTTATGTTTATATTATATTGTTTTAATCTAGTTTCTATTTATTTATTGTTCATTAAAATGAAAACCATATATAGTATCAGTAGATGATCCTGACATCAGCTGCTGTCCTCTCCAGCTTTGTTTTAGGTTGCTGTCTCATCCCGTTCTGTGTGGACCGGCTGAAAGATGCAAAGCACACCTGTCCTACCTGCAAGACTGCACTCGGCGTGTATAAACGCCTATAACCGATATCAGTGCTACACCGTATAGTCGATTCATTGATTAGTTGATTCATTGGCAACTATTTTCATCACCAAATAATCGTTTTAGTAAACTTTCTAAGCAAAAAACCCATACATTTGCTGATTCCATGCTTCTTAAATGTAAATGTGATGCTTTTCTTAGCCATACACAATAGTACACTGAATTTGAAGATGTCACCCTGCATTGTGGGAAATTACACAGGGCATTCTTTTTACTATTTCCTGACATTTTATAGACAAAATGAATCAATCAATCGAGGAAATAATGGGCAGATTATGTGATACTGAAAATAATTGTTTGTTGCAGACTCAACTGACGTGGTGTAACTTCTTAGGGTTAAACTTCCAACACATCCATCCGTACACCAGACTACAGACTGCTGTTTACTCCTGACTGAACCACTGTTGCATTCAGAAAATGTAATTATACTGACTCTTCCAGTAATAAAGCTTGCCACTAACACTGTTGTATGTCTTGTTATTTGCTGCCTTTAGAGTTTTACAAAGTTAGACTAGAGAAACAGATGGTGTTCACTTACTTGTAGCTAAGACTTACTTTTATTGGCTGTTTGAATGTGTAAATTTGATGTTGGTGTTAGTTTTACTGCACAGATAAAATGATGCCTGTGACCCTAAAAGTGGTGCGTTTTAATGATATAAAATATGCATTTATTGATAATCTCATACAGCTCCAGGCACGATGTTCATTTTCAAGGTAAGTCTGAAGAAAGTTACACAGGATTACACAGCAACACAAACTGTCCTCTTGATTTTATGTTAAACCTTCATTTTAATAATTAAAACAACTGAACCACCAGGGAGAAAAAACACAAAATAAAGTAAAAATATGAGCCTAAAGCAAAGTGTGAATAGGTTTCAGAGCATACTTGCTGCTGAAGGATCCACTAATCAAGAATACATTATTTACATCTAATGTATTGTTATTGCACATTTCATATTTTCTTTACAGTAAGCAATGCAGCACGAGGCCACACCATTTCCTTCTATTAGCAGATATATAGGCCTATATGTATCAACTGCAATAATCAGTCATGTGTTTCTTCATACAAGAGAAGCGATGAGGAACACGAGAACAAGGGAGGAGAAGACGCCGTCTGCTCGGATGCGGGCACCATTGTTACCTGAAACACACACACACACACAAACTCTTCTTCAGAGATAACACATAATAATGAATTTCTGATATATTAATCAAAGGTTTAACTAAGATCACAAATTAGTGTCACTGTTGTTTCATGATGACATAAAAGGTGTTCTTCTGAAGCTTCTGCATAAAAGAAATGTATGCATTTATAAAGAAAACTTTTAAAAGTGCCTCCCCTGAATCAGCCATGGGTGCATAAAGAACAATTAACGCCTGTTAAACATAGAAAAAACGTTGTGTGGTACAGATCCTTGCAAAAATCACACCATGATCGTTGAAATATAGTTTTCAATGAAAGTAATGATGCAAAAATGATCATTC
The DNA here is from genome assembly GCA_023631565.1 of Gymnocephalus cernua. Taxonomy (NCBI): domain Eukaryota; kingdom Metazoa; phylum Chordata; class Actinopteri; order Perciformes; family Percidae; genus Gymnocephalus; species Gymnocephalus cernua. The sequence goes on along the minus strand of CM042427.1, from coordinate 34,569,425 downwards.
CCTCCAATATCGTTAATAATGTCCAGTGGTGGAAGAAGTATTCAGGTCCTTTACTTAACGGTGCTCTAAGTGATTTAAAGCGATTTAAAGGACAATTCCGGCGCAAAACGAAACAAGGGGTTAATAACAGATGTGTACCCACTTGATCGTTCTCTGGGACATGTTTTCATGCTAATTGAATGTGTTTGTAGCTTGAAACAAGTTAGCATGGACCGCTGATTAGCTTACAACGTTAGTATTCGGGGCACAGGGAAAGCAAAAACAAATCACTATTTTGTACCACTAAAAAGGCTCAAATATCACAAAACTTCAACGGTAGCATACTGAGGGTCCCTGAATGTTAACCGAAGCATTGAGAACTTTGGAATTGTCCTTTAAGTATAAGTACTAATTACACACCGTAAAGTTCTTTACTTACTATATTACAAGTAAAAGTACTGCATTAAAAATGTTACTTTAGTAAAAGTATGTAAGTATTTTCAGGGAAATTAACTGAAACTATTAAAAGTAAAAGTAGTCAATACAGAAAGATCCTCACATTTTAGGAGCTAGAAACAATCGAAACAGTTCAGTCAATCAACTACAGTAAGTGATTAATCGGCTATTGTTTCAGCTGTACTTGTAGGCCAGTATAGTGTTGGGGAATTTAATTTATAATTAAACATTGTATATACGTGTTTTGTGTGCCAAAATCTTAATTTGTATAGTAACTAGTAATTAAAGCTGTCAGAATAATGTAGTGGAGTAGAAAGTACAACATTATGGCATGAAAAGAAAAGACTCAAGTAAGTACCTTAACATTTGTACTTAAGTACAGTACTTGAGTAATTGTTGGCTACTTAGTTACATTCCACCACTGATCATATCGCAATTGGTATATCTGTCAGAATAATTGCAATTAGATATTTAAAGCTAACTGGTCCCAGGCTTCCTCCAGCTGACGATCCATGTTGAAGACATGGAAATAAATCAAACTACTTTTTCAATGCTCACCTTTGGTGGTGCTGCTACTGGTGGTTTTAGTAGTGGAGCTGACGGTCGGAGAGTTGGTGATGTTTGGGGAGCCGGTGGTGATTGTCTGAGAGTTGGTAGTGGTTGTCGGAGAGTTGGTGATGTTTGGGGAGCCGGTGGTGGTTGTCGGAGAGTTGGTGATGTTTGGGGAGCCGGTGGTGGTTGTCTGAGAGTTGGTGATGGTTGCGGAGCCGGTGGTGGTTGTCTGAGAGTTGGTGATGGTTGCGGAGCCGGTGGTGGTTGTCGGAGAGTTGGTGATGGTTGGGGAGCCGGTGGTGGTTGTCAGAGAGTTGGTGGTGGTTGTCTGAGAGTTGGTGATGGTTGGGGAGCCGGTGGTGGTTGTCTGAGAGTTGGTGTTGGTTGCGGAGCCGGTGGTGGTTGTCTGAGAGTTGGTGATGGTTGCGGAGCCGGTGGTGGTTGTCTGAGAGTTGGTGATGGTTGGGGAGCCGGTGGTGGTTGTCAGAGAGTTGGTGATTGTTGGGGAACCGGTGCTCGGAGAGTTGGTGGTGGCTGTAGAGTCAACTCTGCCTCCCACAAGCCCCACTCCCAGTTTGGTGAGCTCTGTCTGGAGCTGCATGCTGATCCAGTTCTGTACCAGCGTTTGGTTTTCATAGGACTTTAAATCGGCCACATTGGAGCCAAGCAGACCTTGGACCTCACTAACAGTCAGGTTCTAGGTACAACAGAGCAGAGAAATGATTTGGTTTTTTTGGATCCAGCAGAACATAAAAACAAATAAATACCAGCTATGTTGGACACAGCCACAACTAAGAGTCCAGGTAACAGCATTTGTCCAAGTGCAGTACTTCTACGATAACTTTGACAAGGTGAGTAATAAACACATGAATGAATGCAAAGAACTCGCAACACTGCTAAATGAAAAAAACTGTACAATTACGACAATTATGCCAAACACACGCACGCACGCACGCACGCACGCACGCACACACGCACGCACGCACACACGCACGCACGCACGCACGCACGCACGCACGCACACACACACTCACACACACACACACTTAAGTAACTGACCAGTACAACGTTGGCACCCAGACTGGTGAAGGTAGCCATGTCCATGTTGACGTTGGAGGCCACCAAACTTCGGACATAGTCTACAGGTGCACCCCCTGCAGGCCAGGAAAGAAATAAACAGTGTCAACTGTGTTCAAATGTAGTTTTTCTGCATGCAGTATAGATGTGTGTGTGAGTCTGTTTGCCTACCGATGAAAGGTTGTGTGAGCAGGTAGGAGGAAACGGGGACAGTTGAGCGGGTCATTGTGGAAAATGCTTGTGTGGCGATGGTGAACAGTGCATTCTTTTTCTCCGTGGTGCAGTTGGACACCGTCAGGGCGTCGGCCTCTCTGCAATGAGACACAAACACACAGAGTAAAAAATGAGTAGGTGTTCATCATAATTTCTTATTTGCTGGATTGATATAAAGGCAGGATTTAGCATTTACAAAGTTGCGATTACCTTAATCTCCACTATCAAAACTTTTTATGAATGTTCAATTAAACTGGTAAACACTGTCATGTCATAATTAGCTCCACACACACACACACACACACACACACACACACACACACACACACACACACACACACACACACACACACACACACACACCCCTGATTTCTTACTTAAGGCTTTGTTGGGAAATGTTCTTCAAAACTTCGACGTCCAGGGAGCAAAGGTTGGCTCCTCCGATGGCGTTGAGCTCAGCACTGCCCAGTTTGTTCCCTTGGTTACTCAGATACTTAGAGGTGATGGCCTTAGCCTGGACGATGAGAAGAAACATTCATTCATGAGAACACACAAGCGCATTGGCGTACACACACACACACACATAACACACTTGTTTACTTGGTTTGCTCACCAGGCTTGGGTCCCACGGCCCGTTGTACGGGTCCATCAAAGCAGAGAGTGTGTCGATCTGAGTGCTAGTCCACAGGTTGATGTCACTAATGGTGGCCACACGGGACGCTGGGCCTAGGAGCTGAACCTGATCTTCTGGGATAGTGGAGTTGGCAGCGTAAGCCTAAAAATATGTGACAATCATTATCACGCAGCAGAGAATCAGTCAGTTATTTGTTTAAAGTTCTCTGTGGAGTTTATCTGTAAATAGACAAAATTACTTGCTGAGTTTAATGTATATTCTTTTTAGGGGGAACTACTCCTTTAATAAAATTGACTTAACCATCAACAACAAGCCTCAATTTGTTTTGCTCTGTTTAAAAAGCCATTTACAAATCAATCACATCTTCCCATCACCTACCTCTCGCAACTTGCTGAGAACAATCTTGAGGTATTCCACCTGGTCCCCCTTCATAGTGATGGCTGCCAAGTTGTCCTTAACGGTCGAGGCGCTGAGGCAGCAGTTGAACTGAGTTATGTCGTCATAGTTGAAGGGGAACGTCTCATCGCTGATGGTTACCTGGGTGATCATTCCAACAGTGCACCCATTTACTAAAAACACAGGAGGAAAAAAAAAGTTAAAATAATCAATTCATGAAGACAAAAATAGCAGCTCAAGGAAGGAGACTCACCGATAGATCGCTTTGACTTGACTTGGTTTCTAATGGACTTTCTTATTTCTTCCATCATTCTCCCCTTCTTCTGTCGGTCCACTCCGTTGCTCGCGATAACTTTGAGGAAGTACTTCAAGAACATCTGCTTTGTTTTCTGCTCGCGGAACACAAAAACAAACATCACCAACCTCATTTCAACACCAAACAGGTGACGTAATGCTGCTGACCTTTTCTGCTAAATGCATTTATTCATGTTTGTGTTTGTTTGCTCACTTTGTCAAAGTTACTGTAGAAGGTTGAGGTCAAATACAGCGGTAACATCCCAAGGTCCTTCAGAGTCTGGTCGTCCCATGTTGATGGAGCTCTGGTTATTGAAAAATAAAGAGGGTCAAAAGAGTGAGTCAAACTGAAATTCGCATTTATTTTGTTCGTCTGAACTGTTTTCTGTTTTGATCGATTTTTTATATTATATCGATATTTTAAGAAATCTGCTGATACTACAAGGACATACAATAAAGAGGTTTTATGATGATAATAAAACTGATAATAGACGTATTGCTGCTGTTGACGTACCCGTACTGTGTTTTCCCGCTCTGCAGTAGAGCTTCAACAGCAGCCACCTGAGCGTCGGTGAGGCCCGGGCAGGTCTTGAGTTTTTCCAAGATGGACGGGTCAGAGTTCACGATGTAGGTACCATCCAGAGTGCAGCACATGTTTCCCAACACCGATACATTATCTGCAGTCAATGTCGTGTTTGTTACACCCTTAGAAAATGAAACGAGGAAGAACAGAAATTAATAACATATTGATATATTATATTATATTAAAAGAACAGAAGTAATGTGCATCTGGATTTGGTTACCTGTAGATCAACATTTAGACTTTTTCTTTTACACTGTGATGTACACTCTGACATTTATTTTTAATAATTTATAATGCTCAGGGTACAATTTAAATCAGGAGTTTAGTATAGCATATTAATAGAATAATAATGTCTTCAAAAGTGGCTTTCTGAAGCACATCTTGAATTCTGATCAGTGTAGAAATATATTGTGTTAAAAATAAGAATGTCCTGTAGCCTGGGATGGCCTCGCTGTCTCCTCCTGTCTGGCATGTGTAACATAAGACGTGTTCAAATTTAGTGGAGCAAAAGTGCTCCTGATAAACACTTGATAAACATTTGGGACAGAATGCACCTAATGAAATATCTTAATGTAACAGACAATATTTAGGCCATGAGAGAAGAAGAGAATGAGAGCGATCCCAAGGCTAACATGCAACTTCGCTATCTTCTCAGAAACAGAAAGTCTGAGTGATATCCAACCGATTGGCGGGAGGAGAAACCTGAAGATGAATAAAAGAATAGGGAAAAGGAAGGTCCGGTGTCAGACCCGGAGAGACTTTGTTGGTGGCTAGGGTGAGAGAAGTCTTGAAGGAGCTACTGAACTATATGCATATGATTGTCTGCTTGCAATATCATTTTACTAAAGATTGTTATAGTTAAACTGAATGAATCCTGAGTATTCATTTCCTGGTCTGCCATTCAACGAACACAAAATTAAAGGGGAAAGTTTGAGAAGTGACCGAAGGCGTCAAAAGACTGGCTTTTTGAGCCGGGGTAGAATCGGTCACATCTTTCCCTACATCAGTCACTTCTTAACTATGGAGTCCTGGACAATAAGTATTTATTTCTTTAGGCATTTTTCACCTTTATTGGACGGATGGAAGTGTAGAAATGGAAATAGAGGAGAGAGAGAGAGGTGTATGACATGTAACAAAGGTCCCACGGCTGGAATCAAACCAGGGTTGTTGCAGTTACGTGGCATGCGCTGTAACCATTCGACTACCCAGGAACTCCAGTCCTAGACTGATTTAAGAGTAATGGTAGTCCCCATACGTTGAATTAAAGATCAGATTGAAACAGACGTTAAAAGTCATTGGAAAAAATGTCTTTTCCATTTTATCAAAAATTATTAGTTGCTCTTTGGTGGCACTCTTGTTGCTGCTCTTTGGTCTTCATTCTTATTCTTCAAATAATTCATGTGTTTCCACGGACAGACAGCAACAATCAAAAGGAAATCGACCTCCCAGGAGATTTAATTTACTTTATTTAGTCCCGAGCTTCCTTCAGAAAATTGGTTCAGTTTATTCAACAGTAGGCGATTTCTGATAAAGCCAGCTTAAATTGAGCTCAATGGGCTCTTTTAGTACAGAACTTGGGAACATTTGAGATGTATGTGTTCTTGTTTGGGGACTCACCAGGCAGCTCCTGGCATTAGCAAACAGAGCGGTCAGTTTGTAGCTGAGGACGGAGGAGAAGACGGAGAAGTCTGCTTCTGCCAGCTGTTGAAAATACAACCTGCAGCTGGCCTGTGGCACCAGGGTGTAACTGTAGAGAGACAGAGAGACATTGAAACTGTTCTGACAGCCATGTTTTTATAACAAACCTGTTTTTAACTTTGGTCTAAACTCACTCATAGTACAGCAACATGTCAGGAGGATAGAGGTCGAAGCTGGTGGCATCTGAGTCACCTTTAATGTAGTTATACATGCAGGTCAACTGTTGGTGAGACAAGCAGAAACTTTGAATCGTTTAGTATATATCTCCTTTAATTTTACACTAAGCTGTGATAGGTGAAAAGATGTTGAGGTGAGAAACCAGCATATTTGGTTAAAACGTGAAAAAGAATTTGTATCTACACCACATACAGTATAGTGACGTAAACATGTTGTCCCTTTTTAACACACTGTCCCGCCCTCTCACCTGAGTCTCGACCAATGGGACCTTGTTCCTGCCTTTCCTCCGGCAGGCTTTAATCAGCTTCTTGATCTGCACCTTGTCAACATTCCTCACTCCGGTGCACGTGAACCCTTGCAGCACAGAGGATGACAAACTACACACACACACACACACACACACAGTATGTTAGTTCCATACTGACATTTTGTGTAAACTCTTGCTTTATTCAAATCTTCTGAAGCACTCACTTGTTTGGACTTCCCAGCACTGCGGTCGCAGATTCCACAGCGATTATTTCAAAGAACAACTCAACCTAAAAAAAACAAAAATACATAGCTTGTAACAACAGCAGGAGTGCTCATTACAAACATGTGTGTTTCAGTGTTGCGTCCCCCCCCTACCTGCTGCGGTTTCCATGTCTTCTGGTTGAGTGTGGTGATAACGCTGCCGTTATTTGAGAAGCCCAGCAGCTGAGCACGAGGGATCTGAGTGGCCATTTCATCTGGAACATTCTGTATGATCGTGTCACTGTTGCTGTTCACTGATATGATCTGGGTGAGGATGTGGGAGGTAAGTTAAATGTTTTATGTTTATCTCAACCAGTTGTAATCTTTACCCATTTACATTGATTTTTAACCGATTCAAGATGCATTGTTACATCCCTACTTAATAAGGTGGGAGCATGCCTATGTTCCCACAGCGCTATGTTCCCACAGCCCTATGTTCCCACAGCCCTATGTTCACACAGCGCTATGTTCCCACAGCCCTATGTTCCCACAGCCCCATGTTCCCTTTAGCCCTATGTTCCCACACCGCTATGTTCCCACAGCCGATGAAATCTGATACAAATTTAGGAAAAAGGAAATGTGGGAACATAGGACCTACTTTTGAAAAAAATCTTAGAAATGTGGGAACATAGAGCTGTGGGACCATTGGGCTGTGGGAACATAGGGCTGACCCCAATAAGTACGTTAGCATGTCTCTTTGTCTTTGTGTATCTACAGTACATCTAGCCCATTTTATTTAGTCTTTTCTTTATTTTACTGTATTGTTTTTTATGCTACGTGGGAAAGGTGAACACAATTTCAAATAATCGGAATGCTCCTTACGTATTAACTTAGTTCATATGATATTTTTGCCATAATCTAACAAAAGTGGCGGACTGAAGTGATCCAAGTGCCCCAATAGTGTGTCTTTTGGACTTAAATTAATCATAACTCTGCAGGTTTTCATTTTACAGAGTCTCTGAGTCTTTAATCCATATTCTTTGTTTATGCTTGCAATTATATTATCACATATCGTCATTCTGTTTCTGTTGTATTTTTTGCAATTGTTAGTTTAGTCTACTCAGTATCTATGACATCTACTGTATGTCTGTCTGTTTTGGAAGAGGGATTCCTCCTCTGTTGCTTTCTTTCTCCCTTTTATTCTCAATTGACCTTTGTTTTTATTTGTGGAGTTTTTCACTTATCTGAATCGAGGGTCTAAGGATAGAGGATGTCATATGTTGTACAAGTTGGAATATACAACCCCCAAAAAGTTGGGACAGTATGGAAAACACAAATAAAAAAAAGAAAGTAGTGATTTCTAAATGCACTTTGACTTGTATTTCATTGCAGACAATGTGAACATAAAATATTTCATGTTTTGTCTGGTCAACTTAATTTCATTTGTAAATATACATCCTTTCCTGTCATTCAGACCTGCAACACATTCCAAAAAAGGTTGGGACAGGACCAATTTAGGGCTAGTAATCAGGTAAATTGGTTAAATAATGATGTGATTTGAAACAGGTGATGTCAACAGGTGATTGTAATTATGATTTGGTACAAAAGCAGCATCCAAGAAAGGTCTAGTCCTTTAGGAGCAAAGATGGGCCGAGGATCGACAGTTTGCCAACAAATACGTGAGAAAATTATTGTAATGTTTAAAAACAATGTTCCTCAAAGAAGGATAGGAAGCCATTTGCTTATTTCACTTTCAACAGTGCATAACATAATTAAAAGATTCAAGGAATGAGGAGGAATTTCAGTGCGTAAAGGACAAGGGCGCAAGCCTAAGCTGAACAACCGTGATCTCCGATCCCTCAGGCGGCACTGCATCAAGAATCGTCATTCATCTATAAGCGATATCACCACATGGGCTCAGGACTACTTTGGCTAACCTTTGTCAAGTACCACAATACGTAGTTACATCCACACATGCCAGTTAAAACTGTACTGTGCCAAAAGGAAGCCCTATGTTAACAGTGTCCAGAAGCGCCGTTGACTTCTCTGGGCTCGGAGGCATCTGGGATGGACCACCACACAGTGGAAACGTGTACGGTGGTCAGATGAATCAGTATTTCAGGTATTTTTTGGGAGAAATGGACGCCGTGTGCTCCGGACCAAAGAAGAAAAGGATCATCCAGACTGTTACCAGCAACAAGTCCAAAAGCCAGGGTCTGTCATGGTATGGGGTTGTGTCAGTGCCCTTGGCAAAGGTAACTTGCAATTCTGTGATGGAACCATTAATGCTGAAAAGTACATAGAGATTTTGGAGCACAATATGCTGCCTTCAAGAAGACATCTTTCCAGGGACGTCCATGCATATTTCAACAAGATAATGCAAAACCACATTCTGCACACATTACAAAGTCCTGGCTGCGGAGGAAGAGGATATGGGTACTTGACTGGTCTGCCTGCAGTCCCGACCTGTCTCCAATAGAGAATGTGTGGCGCATTTTGAAGCGCAAAATGCGACAACGAAGACCCCGTACTGTTGCCCACCTTAAGACTTGTTTGCAGCAAGAATGGGACAAAATTACACCTGAAACACTTCATCACTTGGTGTCTTCAGTCCCTAAACGTCTTTTAAGTGTTGTGAAAAGGTATGGCAACATTACAAAGTGGTAAATGCTTTACTGTTCCAACTTTTTTGAAATGTGTTGCAAGAAAAAAACCAATAAAAATCATGAGGAACACATTAAATTATGTGCTGTTGTATTGTCTGCAATGAAATACAAGTCAAAGTACATTAAGAAATCACTACTTTCTTTTTTTATTTGTGTTTTCCATAATGTCCCAACTTTTTCTGATTTGGGGTTGTAATCTGGGGCAAATTTGTGATCTTGGACTATATCAATAAAATTGACTGTACTTGAAAGGCTTTTAATTACTTTATCATACAAATCCTGTCACAGAAGTGAAGCCGTCATACCTGAGTAACAAAGATCTGCTGGACGATCTGTGGAGCGGACAGCATGTACCCCAGGAATGAAGGATTTTTGGATGAAGTGAGCAGCTGGGAGCCGCTGATGCTCCCAAAAGTTTTCGCAGGAACACCGACAACAAGAGAGCCCAGCATGAACAACGTCGACGAGCTGTTGATCTGGTGGGATGAAAAAAGGATTAAAGACACAGATGAGACAGACTTATTCTGACTGGTGTTCCCACAGACACAACCTAAATCTAATCTGGAATCAATATAACATACAGTGACAGACAGACAGCAGCTACCTTCATAAGCCCTGAAGACATCAGAGACATGATGATGGCTCTGGCCTGGCCTTCATTCCAGCCTGTAACACTGCTGAGAATGGAGAGGGCAGCATATAGATCCTCAGGCTTTATCATCTTGATCTGACCGATGGACAGGCCGCTGCTTTGGCTGCCGAGGGCAACAATGTCCGCAGCATTGATGTTGTCACCAAAGTTACCTGCCAAAGCTGCAGCAACCTACAGAGAAAAAAAGCAAAAATGTTGTCAGTGGCAATCTGTGAAAAATGTATGTCTCGGCAGAAAACTAAACTGCTAATGTATGTGTGTTTTTGTGTGTGTGTGTTTATCACCTGTGGGTCCAGGGCTGTACAGAGAGTGGTCAGGTTCTGTAGAACTATCATACTTTCTTCTGGTGTTAGCTGGCTGAATGCTGGACCAGGAGCGACACACCGCCACAACAGAGGAAGTCTGGATGGAGAGAGAGAGAAAGAGAGAGAAAATATGTTTGGTTTACACACAGATAGTATAGTATATCACATATGTATTTGATGTGTGAGGGGTTTGTGGCTGTGTAGACTCACAGTAAGGGGTTGAAGTTGCTGTCCTGTTGATAAATGAGCTGGGTGTAGTAGTTGGTGAGGTTAAGAGGTAAATCAGACTGTTGGAGGAGAGCGATGTTCAGAGGGTTCACTGTGAACACCTGGATAACCTGCAGAGAAGAGAGAGAGGGGGTATAAACACTAAAAACGTGGTCTGTACATCATTAATCCATCTATTTTATAATTCAATTTCAAACCCAGTGAACAAAAGATTTAACAAATTAGTTCAGTACCTGTGCAGATCCAAACGTCTGAAGATCCTCCAGAGTGAGGAAAGGCATGAAAGGACCGATGTACTCAGCAAACCAGGCTGTGGAGTTTAGTTCCGGGTCGCTGGGGTCGTAACACCTTGGCACCATCGCTACAAGGACAAATTATGAATAATTACTTGGAGGATTTTACTGAGGGAGATAAATAAAGAAGAAATAAAAATGAAGAAATAAAGTGAGGCTAATTGAGACTCTTTTCAGTGTGGAACATTTTGTTCTCCTTTTGTAACTAGCAACTTGGCATCAATAAAACATTACCACATTAATTTTGACATACTGATCTTGGCGCTTCTTTGTAAAACAAGTCCCTAAGGGGGTCTTTTAAGTCGCCAAATCTAGCGAGAAGGATGAGTTGCTAACACTGTCAAAGACAAACTCTGTTTTATTCTGGAGACTGACCTGAGGTGAGGTATGCTCTGATGGTGTTGAACACATCTTGTCTCGTAAAGTCTGCAACAGTGTAGTTGTATTCCCCAAGGACTGAAACGCTGAAACCAAAACACAAGATTTAAAAACATCTAAATTGACTAGACATAAAAAACATTTGCAAAATGAGCATAAAGTCTTGTGAAAACCACACATACAGCTTTTGGAAGGCCAGGCAGGAGGAGTTGTGTGTGATATCGGGGCTGATCAGACTCTTTGTGAGGAAGCCCAGATAGCTGGGGAGGCGTAGGTCAAACCAGGCATTGACCTCTGACCTCTCAGAGCTGCTGAGCGCCATGGGCCAGACGCAAGGCAGGGTGGGCCGCCGCACCACCTCCGGGAGAGACTCCTGTAGCAAATAATGTAACAGTAATGTTATCATATCATCAAAGTGTGATTTAATTTCTTTGTGTTTGTGTGTGTGGTACATACGGTCTCTAGGAACATCGGTGTCTGGACGTAGTTGCTGTAGATCACACAGAGCTCTACATCGTTGTCGACAACGTCAGGGTGACGGAGAAAATCAGCAAGAGCTGATGGAGGTATGGAGTTCACCAGCTAAAGGAGCAGCAGACAATAAATAAGTCACATCCTTCAACCCAACCACTGAAACTATCCTTCTTTTAATCCTCTGTATTATTGTTTGGACACACACCTGATGCATCCTGTCGAGAGGCATGAGGGACAGGAAGGTGGTGACGTTGGGAAACTGAAATCCCATGAATGAGCTCTCCAGGAAACTGTAGAAACTGCGGTTGTAGTTGTCACCGTAGCAGAGCAGAGGTATTGGCTCTAGAATGAGGTAGAGTGAAAGAGTTCGGACATGTTATGTGATAGAAATGTACAAATAAAAGCATTACTTTTTTTTAAGATTATTTTTGGCCATTTCAGGTCTTTATTATACAATGAGTTGAACCCGCAGCCGCTGCAGTAAGGACTGAGCCTTTGTAGATGGGGCGCATGCTCTACCAGGTGAGCTATCCAGGCGCCCCGCAAAAGCATTACTTTAATTTTGACTTGACAAACTTGAAAATAAAATAATACAAAGCACTACTGTATATCAGAGGGCTGAAACTGTTAATGTTAAGATGAGTTAATCCCTTCTCTGACATAACAGAGGAGATCGTTATCAAATAAATAAATAATAAAACTATGGACATACCCAGTCACCACTAGTATATAGCCTATAGCGAGATAAAACCTACATACATCTAAGCCTATTGTTACAATGATTAACAGGTACATTAGTCTCACATTATTCAGTCTATTTAGCTGTACTGCAACCTAAAACGATTGCAAATTATATTTTACAATTTAAACCACTTTTATGCCTTTTTTGTTACAGGAAAAAGTGATGTGATTACAGTAGGCCTATTGCGTGTTACTTGCAGTGTGCTTTCTTCACCTGTGAGAATCTGAACGATGTTGTTGTAGATTTCTTTCTGTGTAACATCACTGAGAGAGGAGATCGTTGAATTCAGGGATTCAATTCTGAAATAAAAGAAATACAATAAAATAAAAAAATAATGCTGTTAGGCTACAATCATTGACATTGTATGGAATCCCACAGAGATGAGGTCTTACATTTTTTTTCTAAACCAAGAAGGATCCGATTTAAAAATAAACTTGATTCCAGTCATATAAATCATCAGTCCGGTCCTCGTGGCTCTAGACTTACCCCTGCTGCTTGATACTGCAGTTTCTTCCCGCCAGTATTCTGAAGAACGGTGCGACGTGCTCCGGTGACAGGTCGACCAGCAGGGGGGGCAGTCGTTTTTGGAGCCACAGCGACACAACTGAATCACCCACCGCGGGATCTGAGAGGTTTGCCCGATCAAACACAACTTGCAACATGGCTGACCTCACCTCAATGGGCAACATGTTTTCATGACCCTGCAGGAAAAAAGAAACAACAAAATATGTCAACCCCAGAGAGAACGTTTTAAGAGTAAAAATCTGTTTTTCTGCAAAGCAATTTATTTATTTCTCTAAGAAGTGCAATTTTGCTGAAGGTGTGGAGCTTCTCCCATGTCAAGTCAACATTCAAATGTATGAGTTTTGATATCTTCTACCTAAGATAGGTAGATATTAACAATGTTAAAGCGTAACTCTCGCCAAAATACAACCTAGGGGCTTTTTGTGAATGTACATGAGTCAAACTTTCGTTTAAAAGCATATTTAGGACAGAATCGCCACTTTTAAGATTTACCGTATTATCGTTTTTCGGTCAAATGGCCTTTTGAATGGGAGAGCTAGGGGCACTTCTATGATAGCATCAAAATAGCTATTTTAACACACTAAGAAGGCTCGACACAACATGAAACTTTGCTCCAAGTATCTCCAGGAGCTCTACACATTAACGCAAGCATTGAGAACATTGTTTGTGCACACAGAGTTTACTAAAAAGAAAGGTTTTGAACAACTCACCGTAGCTCTTGTTGTTTCCGGTCGCTGCCATCTCGGCAGTCAAAACGAGTCAATATCAAAACAAGTAGCAAAAGATTTAGTATATCCCTTGTGCACCGGTGTAGCTAATGTGTAGAGCCCCTGGAGATACTTGGAGCAAAGTCTCATGTTGTGTCGAGCCTTCTTAGTGTGTCAAAAATAGCTATTTTGAGGCTAGCATAAAAGTGCCCCTAGCTCTCCCATTCAAAAGGCCTTTGACCAAAAAATGAGAATATGGTAAATCTTAAAAGTGGCGCTTCCGTACTATGCTTTTAAACAAAAGTTTGACTCACATACATTCACAAAAAGACCCTAGGTTGCATTTTGGCGAGAGTTACACTTTAACATTAGCATATTTCACTTCATTTATGCACACTCACCTGGATAGCAGGTGAGAAGTCATCAAAGAAGTCAGCAAGGAATTGGCTGGGTATATATTGCATCACCATGGCAACCTGGTCAGGAGAGGTGAGCTGGTTGGGTGTGGCAGACATGCCAGCCAGCTGTCTGATGGTCAGCTGCGGTAAGGCTTCCATCTGTTACACACACACACACACACACACACACACACACACACACACACACACACACACACACACACACACACACACACACACACACACACACACATAGATGGTCAAAACACAGATAAAAAACAAATATATAATCACATATAATGACAGCAAGACACATTGTAACCGTAAGTACCGCAATAAAGTTGGGATAAATCATCTGCAGGTCCTGGAAGGACGCGAAGACAGAGAAACCTCCAAAGTTCTTCTGCAGCCACTCTCCACTGTTGCTAGTGTTTGAGCTGCAGCTGGAGTCTGATCAACAAAAACACACACAACAAATTCAACTTCACTGTATGCTTTGGATTATGGGTCATCCATAGCATCAGGTATTTATTTTTGTCTTGCCAAATATGTTATGGATTGCCATGAAATTTGGTACAGACATTGAGGGTGCACACACACAGATGAATCCTGCTGACTTTGAAGACGCCCTGAGCTTTCCTCTGGTGCCACCTACAGATCAAACTTTCCACTATGTCAACACTTCAGCGCATGATAGATACCTAGATGCAGACATAAGCATGCTAACATGATAAAAAATTTTAACTAGATGTTGGTATGCTACATTTAGCATGGTAATGTTACAGTTTTGTTTATTTATTTGCATTTTGCCTTTATTTTTAAAGCAGAGGCGGTCTGCAATAAAGGTTTCCAGCATGTATCAAACTGTGGATGTTGTGATAACATGGTAGGCGTCTTAGACCACTAGGCTACCGGGATGCCTGTACTAATGCCACGTATTACACAGGAAAAGCCATTCAAGTAAGAGTCCTAGTAGTAATTACGAGTGGGAGATGCATTTCTGACAGCTACGATGTCTCCCACTTGATGGAAGGAATTGTGGAAGGGTCAACAAACCAAAATGCAATTACAGTAAATGTTCCTAAAAGTTAACACAAATACTCATGGTTCAGCTAATTATAAGGAAACTATACAGCCTTCACAGTATGTTTGCTTCTTACTTCTGAACAGCCAATTTATTTTAGGTAACAATTTACCTAATGCAGTGTCAGTGTCTGCAAGACCGTTTTATGGTTGTGCGTAGAATCAACGACGTACCCCCGGAGACCCCTCTGCGTCTACGCTGGACCCTACGCCATAGCCTGAGGTGCAACGCACGTCGCTCGACCGCGATATTCTTTTTCCCACTATGGCCACGCCAAGACCCGCCCTTCAATAGCTACTATTGGCCAGGCGTCCATGCTTACGCAAGGTATCGTAACCTGATTTGTTCAGGTCCTATCTCTTGACCAATCGACTATCCGAACCGTAACCACTCAAGGTCAAATGCCTAACCCCAACCAACCGGCCATAGTGGGATTTGTAATTTTGCCGCTCGGCCGTAGCTTGTGTAATGGCAAAATTATATTTTACCAAATTAATTATGTCTTTCTGTATGTGCTCTTGTTATGTCTCCCCCAAGGAGAAGTTAAATACATTTGTCTGTGAGAAAATAGCCAACCTAGGTTTACTGAGATACAACCGTAGTCACAAGGTCTCTACAAGTTATACGACACAACATCCCTGTGAACCAGACAGACCAGAAGGTCTATCTTCATTTGTTATTACATTGAATTGTGTGCTTAAAGCGATGTCACTCCCTCTCTCTTATCTGTGTATTTAAGCTGATGTTCTTGATGTGTGAACTTTGAAGACTCTTCCACACCTTGCTGCGTGCATCTTGTGAACGAGTTCTCCTATTCTGCGCAGAATATATGTACTTCAATAAATTACAAAAACCTACATTGGTTTCAGTCTACTATTTCTTGTTACTTGTTTCATCTTCAATTATTCTAAAACAGTTAATTAATCTACACCTGCTGCACCCTGGGTATTTTCCACCACAATTTTGGCGACGAGGATGGGATCAGTGCTGGGTGTCTGCTGGTGAGCTTCTGTGCGTGGGCTGAGGACTTGCTCTCCGGGATTTCTGTGCTCTCCAGGGCCAGAGATAACGCCTCAAACCTCTAAATCAAAGTTTCAGAGTGGAGGATCAGTAAGCATGCACGGAGCTCCCCGGGACACTCCACGCTGATCTAAAAGAAAAGGAAAATCTCCTAACAGCAGGGTAAGTTTATGTTTTTCTAAAAATTAAAATAATTTGAATTGACTTGTGAAGACATAAGAAACAAATACTGTCGTGTTTGACACGTGACAAGACTGAAGACTTTTTGGGTTTTTTTCTGTTATCTTGACTGCACAAATAACACTCCGGCTACCGTATTCTCAGAGAAAGACCTGGCAGGGTGAAAGACGTTCAATTTGCTGTTTTGTGATTGAGAGAAAGCAGCCGGGGGAGAACCTACTCCCACGTGATTTAATTTGCTGTTTTGTATTTGAGAGAAAGCAGACGGAGGAGAACTTACTCCTGCGCTAATTTGCTGTTTTGTATTTGAGAGAAAGCAGACGGAGGAGAACTTACTCCTGCGCTAATTTGCTGTTTTGTATTTGAGAGAAAGCAGCCGCGGGAATAATATTCCCACGTAATTTTGTTGCTTTGTCTTTGAAAAAAAAGCAACCGCACGGGTGACGACTCCTGCGCTTAGAAAACGTTTTCTCGGACCTATTTTATGGGTTCCAATCCGTCGTCGCCCGCCCTGGCTGGGTCACTATTGGAGGAAATGGTGAAAAAGTACGGTTTGCAGAGTGTTAAATATGTACCATATTGGGTTGAGAGTTTTGGCTTTCCTGAAAAGGGAACGCTGTGCACGGGCAAGCTAAAAGATCTGAGACAGGGATTAGAGGAAGAAGAAATCAGAGTAGGGGGGAAATCAAAAATTAAAAGGTATTACAAATTAAAGTTCTTACAGGATAACAAAAAATGCCTTCAAATATGGATAAACGAAGCCAACATCAGGGAGAAACTGCAATTACAACCTGAGCCTTCTCTGCTAAACACTGATAACATGCACACACACTCTGTCTGTAATGCTTCTTACTCTCTCTATCCGAGTCCTAGGGTCGTGAGTTTCCCGCTTGGAAGCCCTCCGCCAACACCATCTCACCCACCACAGACAATGCACAGACCAGCCGTGCCCGAGCAGCCACAGACCACGTGCATGCCAGAGGAGAAGACACCGGATCCACTCCCTGCCTCAGCCCCTCCACTGCATCAGCAGCGGACAGAACTCAAAGATCTTGACCCACGCCTGATAGACCTGCTCCTCCTGTTGGACATCGAGCGGGTATCTAGAAACATGGACAGAAGGTCTCAAAAACACCGCGAGGAGAAACAGATGAAACTGTTGGAAGCCATGACAGCTGCTGTTGTCAACAGAGACAGGGGACACCCTGAGAGGCAGGCGAGAGGCAGGGGGAGACGACTCCGTGGCAACATTCAACAAGTGGATAAAGTCACTTGTTTCAACTGTGGTCAGCCTGGACATTGGAGACGGATGTGTCCAAGGACGGTGGGACAGAGAAACAACACGGGCGGAGGTGCTGAAAAGTCTGGGGACCACGCTCACGCCGACTACAGATGAGTAAAAAAAACCACACTCAAAACAAAATGCACACAATGCTTTGCAATGAAGAACCTGCTTCGCACTGATACACTGTCTTGCTCTTTGTTTTGTTTGCTAGGTAGGATATAGAGTGATACAGATAGGTTGCCAATAAAATGCGTCTGAAGACGATATTCTTGACAGAGTTTATCTCCCCCCACTTTACAGTAGACTAGACTATGTATTTTCTCAGATCCGGTAACAGCTGCCTGACGTGCATTTGACATTAGTAACGTTCATAAATCTGAGTGTGTTTTGGGATTCTGAAATTAAAATCTTAGAGTTAAAAAGCATTAACGCTGGTCATTTTTATTTGGGAAAATGGGGATTATAATTTTATTTCCTTTTTAGGTAGAATAGACGGCAAGTTAGAAAGTTTTTTCTGACAGGTTTTCCTACAGATTATCCAGGGAAAAAACTAAAACAGGCCAAATGTTTGTAAAGTAATACGTTTTTGGAATTGTGTGTCTGAATACCAATCATTAGTTGGCTAACTGTTTTGGACACATTATAAACACACACTTTTTGCTTAAAGCTCCAAGTGTGCGTTTCTCTCGGTCAGACTGTTAAACCTCCCGTCTGATAAGACGTAAAAATTGTTTTTGCCTAGAGAGATACACCCAAAGTCACAACAAAATGACTGGGCACTCTCGTTTTTCTTTTTTGTTCCAGATGAAGAACACACAGATGAGTTTTTTGGATTAAAGGATGAGCTTCAGTGCTTTTCACTTGACTGATAAAACCACAGCATATTTTTCTTTACTGATTGTCTCACATCCTGTTTGTTTTTCTCTCCTATAGATCAGGAGACACTATCAGGATTTTTTTTTCCTGACTGGACTGTGACAGACCGACTGACTGCACTGATTAGTTCAGACATCTTCACCGCAAGCGCGTGTTTGTGCCTGCAGGTGCCCACCGGTTGAGTGACACCTGTGCTTCAAACACACAAATTCGTTGTGTATGGTAAAAATAAAGTTTTTTTTTATTGATGTTTCACTCTCAGATACCGCGCTATCTCTGAGCAACTCCAAAACGTTAATGTCCATTTGATCACTGTTTCTTTTTCTGCTTGTAGTCATCACACGGCAACTCGGACTACAAGTCCCAGAATACCACACCATCTAAGACAGGAAGTGATCTCATGCGTTTTTTCCGGTTTTAACTCCCTATTGACTGTTGGGAGTCGTTTCTGACCAAGTTTGATTTTCCTTTAGATAAGTAGGGATTTTGAGCTCTTGTAAAACATTTCGTGTTACGGACTTACTTCGTACACTATTACTATTCTTCAGGGGATTATAGGGGATGTTACATAAACGTGTTCCTGTTGATGCATTGTCTAACTTTCCTCTTTTCCTCAGTACTCCAGTGGACACGGAATGCCACTTCTGATCTGTTTTTCTATTTTTGCATAACAACCTGAAATACTTTCACATGCCTCTGTTTGGGTTATTTTGCACTTTCTTCCAAATGAATTAGCCACACTCCGATAACACGGCTCTCCTCTGTCCTTGAAGAAGGACAGCTGGCAGACGGGCTCTCCCTGAGTAACACACACAGATAACGGACAACAAGCATTATACATACAGTTTCCAGGCCAGTGGATCATTTTCGTTAGATGGGAAGATTATTTTTGAGTCTCTTTGTCTAAAATAAACAAACCAAACACTTAGATACTATTGTAATCTTACATACTTTTTGGGGTAACACAATTTGGAATTTGTTACACCACACATGTTTATGATTGTATTACTTGTTTTAGGGTTGTCTATCAACTAGACCTGCTAATCAACTTAATGAATAGGTGCTGAAACCATTTAATTGGCTAACAGAATTTTTTTGAACACTTACAGTTTCTGCACTGTGAGACATCTTCTTTAAAGGCGTTGAAATGTGTGTGTTACCATGCAGAAAAAGAGGGGTGTGTTTGTTTTCTTTCCTTACAGAAGCTCAAAGAAGCAGCCAAGGTAGGGGCTTTCACACACACACACCCAGAGATAACATAAGGCAGGGTTTGTGCATGTGGAGGAAGGAGACTTTTGGATTTCGAATTTAGGTTCAGCAATGTTGATTTTGATACACGTCTTGGCATAGATCGTACAATGTGATATGTTTTCAAAATACAAATTGGATAACCAGACTGAAGCACTCAGCGCTTAGTTTAATTTGTGGCTATGCTAAATACTAGACAGCAGTTAGTATTATTTTGTGTTGCAAACATGATAAACATAGTTTGCTGGGTATATCTGAGTTTCTTGGTTAAGACCATATTGAAACTGATTCAGGTTTATAGAGATTAGATTCTATCAGCATTTAATATTGTACTCTAGTGGGATTTCAGCAGAACTGCACTATAGATTTTGGTTGCATTTTAGTTACTATATGATAAAATTGTTTAAACTATTAACATGATGTTGAAAACGTTTTCTTTTGGTGATTGGTGTTTTAACTTTTGTTGCTTTTATACAGGTGTTTCTGTGTAAGACAGGACAGTGTTAATGGAGAAACCACTAAACCATTATTTATATATACTGAGTGTTTGAGTCATGTGTTTTACATGTCTCAAACAGGAGGGATAATAGTAGCTTCATAAATAAGATGTTAAAAGTATAAGGTTTCACGTCATTTGGATTTTTAAGTAGATTTTTAAGTAAATTTTAGTAACAGTTAAAGTTCAGTAGGTAATTTGTTTAGACTAAAACAGTAGCACATTACACAGACAGTCTGTGAAAAGATAACGCTCCTCTGTTTTCCTAGGTTTCCAAGAACTATTATGACAAATCAGAGCCGAGTGTCAAATGACTGCTCATGAACTGCAGTAAAACTGAATGTCAAATTGAATAAGAAATGATCAATATTCTGTTAGTTCATTGCGTATTTCTCACCTAAAATTCTTTCAGAAGCTTATTTTAGTGTGCAATTTGGTTGTTTCCCTAATTTGTTTCCACAGATGATCTGATTGGTGAAAGCAAATATTGAGACAGATTTTTATCAAAGTTTCAAGCTGTTAGCTTTAAATAACATCACTACTTGCATAGTAGCCTTCCCTGCTTAAAGGCCAAATAAAATGCCTATAATTAAGTTTGTAGCGTTGACTGAGTAAATAAGGTTTCTAGTTTAGCACAATTAGGGACAAAGCATTTCTTGAGCAAAATGCCTGATGCATACATTATCTTATGTGATTCCTGTCCCTGGTCAGGTAACACTTCTATTGATAGATTGTTAATTAAAGTGCCCGTGGTTTCGATAACCCACTTAACTTTAATTCATAACAATTTCAGTTATTCGCAAATCTTGATTAGCCTTACTTTGTATTGCTTGACAATACTGCCTTGAAATAAACATATCTTTTGTTAATTCACACTTGTTTTGTTTTGACTAGATTACAACGCGGTATTGGATTTATATCGGGTTTAAAGCTACACTCAGTTTATTTAAGATTTTGCCCTAGTCAATTGTTTTTAAAACTTGCATTATAGTCTTCATTTTGTATTTTTAAGCGACTAAATTACAAACTGTCTACATTGCATTATTAAGTGCTAATCAAAGTAAAACACTTTGTTGGTGATTCTTCCCTCTAAACAAATGTTTATTGGACTTTTTCTCTTGCTCCTATACAGGGTTTTGCTGTATTACCACAAGTCAGTGTTAATTACTAAACTAATGACACGGATTATTATATTTGCTGCATATTAAGTCATGTGCTTTGTCATGCCTTAATGAGTAGGGATATGGTAACATATAATAATATAACGGGCGTAATAATAATTAGTAGGGACATAATAGCATTTAAAAATAGGCTAATAATAGCTTCCAAAATATAGCTTTTAAAATAGGAGTTCACCTTTTAGGGTGTTAAAATTTTTTTTTGACACAGGTAGAGACAGAGGCCCCAAAGGCACCCCCTCCATCCACCGCTCTGTGTGAAGTGATAGGATAGAATGTATGCAACTCTCCTATGCTCTTTCTGCCATCAGAGTCCAGTTTTCAGGTCTGCCCAGAGCAGCAGAGGAGGCCGGGGACTTTTGTTGGCATCAAAGATTCTCTGAGAAAGAACTGGCAATCCAAACGGTGGAAAGGCCCATTCCAGGTTTTTTCTCATCACCCACACTGCCGTAGAGGTCGCTGAGAGGGCAACTTGGGTTCACGCATCGCATTGCCGGAGAGTCCCGGATCCAGGGAAGGTCTCAGGCGAGCCAAAGCCTGCTACAAGTGCCCTAAGCCAGGTGTCACCTACGCCGGAGGACTGAAAAACGTGCCTGACAGACGGACTCTGTGCACTTTTCAGCAACCCCCCCGAGACGACTACGTGGGAACAAACCGTTTGACAGAACGGCCAGATAACATCTCTAATAGCCAAACATTTGGTATCGTACACTTTTCTTCACACACATGCAGCAGCAGCAGTGACGTCACACATTCTCCCTCTGACAGACATTCCTCTGCTGTGCTCCACACACACACAGCACATCCCACAGGGAGCAGACTCTCCCTCCATCACAGCATGGAGCGACAGAGACAATGGAGAATTCAGTGGCACCAGCCGTGTCTGTGTGAAGTTATCAGATGTGTAACCAGTTTCTTTTTTATCACTGTATGTCTGATTATCGCCTTGTTTATGTTTAGAGAAGTTTGACAAACCACCAGTCAGCATAACTACTCCCTTTTATGATTTCAACGACACTGACCCTTCCATGTAGCCTAGGTACTATGACAACTACGCAGCAGAGAGAACTCTCTTTTTCTAGAATCGACTGTCAATAAAAGAGTTACATTTTCTTCTCCTGCTATGTTACTGACACTGAAAGACGCTTTATCATCCACATGGATGTCCTCCTCTAATGACGATGGCGGAGCCTTCTCTACAAATAGCTGGTTAGGCTCAATCAGAAAGTTCACTCGCGATGCGGGTTATAACAGGTCTTGTTACGTCTGTTCTCTCTTCGCCCTCTCACAAAAACAGGCCGCACCCGTTAAACCACAACCGTTAAGTCTGCATGATACTATTTGTGTAATGACCGCCCTCATGCATGTCAAGACTAAAGGGGAGCAGCTTTATACCTCACCGTCCCAACCGCCCGTATGCGCTGAATTCGCTAATCGTCTAGTGCGTTCCCTTAATGGTACTCTGATTAAAACTAAAAACGGTAAAGCATCCGATGCTATTTGGTCAATTTCATCACAGCCTCATGACAAAATTTGACTCATGACCTTTGCATAGAAGACGCTCGTCTTTTGGGGTCCCATTACTTGGGTTCGACTACCGACTGCAAGCGCACACTGAACAACACATGCGGAAACGGTAAATTTAAACTTAGTGCATGCTTGTTTTCATCTCCAGGGGTCGAGGCATCCATTCTGGATCCATCCAAAACCCACTTGCTTGCGCTGGCCAGATGATTCTGGTGCGGGCTCGTTAGTGGATTTTGTCTGGCTCTGTCGTGACTCCTGGAATCAATTTCTGCCACCCTTATGGACGGGTAGATGCACTTTAATTTATCTGACCCCTTCAATTACGGTCTTGTCTTCCCTTGTGCAGGCCACTCATCACTACGCGCATTACATTCCTCCGTGGGGCGGCTTCATTAGGGAAAAGCGAAAGGTGCCAGGGGAAGGAGAGGAATTCGTTTCAGGCCTTTTTGCCTTAGTATAGGACAGTAGCCGATTCACACAATATTGATAAAGTTCACAGAGTCTTGAGAATTTGATTGTAATTGTGAATCTCTGGCTTTAACAACTTTCCCACATATGACTCAAAAGACTGACGAAACGGACGACTCAGACACAGGGTAACTTTTATTGGACAGCCACTCAGATTTATGATTTATCTCATTTAGTTTGATTTCATTTAACCTAAAGAGTGGTGTTGGTTTTGTTTGTTTTTGTTTTGTGTGAGATATTGTCCCTTTAATCTGAGGGTTTCTTTTTCATCCCTCACAAAAAAAAAGCATGCTAAATGTAACCAACATATTTTTAATATAATTTTGAATTATTTTATTGTGATTAGGTAGTAATCAAAAGGGTGGAGTGTAATGGCAAAATTATATTTTACCAAATTAATTATGTCTTTCTGTATGTGCTCTTGTTATGTCTCCCCCAAGGAGAAGTTAAATACATTTGTCTGTGAGAAAATAGCCAACCTAGGTTTACTGAGATACAACCGTAGTCACAAGGTCTCTACAAGTTATACGACACAACATCCCTGTGAACCAGACAGACCAGAAGGTCTATCTTCATTTGTTATTACATTGAATTGTGTGCTTAAAGCGATGTCACTCCCTCTCTCTTATCTGTGTATTTAAGCTGATGTTCTTGATGTGTGAACTTTGAAGACTCTTCCACACCTTGCTGCGTGCATCTTGTGAACGAGTTCTCCTATTCTGCGCAGAATATATGTACTTCAATAAATTACAAAAACCTACATTGGTTTCAGTCTACTATTTCTTGTTACTTGTTTCATCTTCAATTATTCTAAAACAGTTAATTAATCTACACCTGCTGCACCCTGGGTATTTTCCACCACACTTGGTAGCGTTGCATTTCCGCCGACTCATTTCCTGGTTCTCCTTCTCCATAAACAACATGGAATCAATAAGAGGGTTAACTTTTCCTGCTCCAGATTTCCCAAGAGGTCAGAAATAACAGGGGAGACACTTTGTTTCTCTCACTATGACTCTAAAGTCGGTACTCGCTCCGAAGCTAATCGCCGTCACTCTCTCACTTCTCCCTCACTCTATCACCCACTCCCCACACACACACACACACACACATGCTGCGTCGACGCACACACCAGCACACAAGTATAAACATCAGGCCACTTGCGTAGGCTACAGCGAAAGCTCTGCGTGGAGCCTCCACAGAACTATAACTTCTTGCTTGTTAACAGCCAATTTATTTCAGGTAACAACAGGGCCTTAAATGCAGCGTCACTCTCAGACTAAACATACTTCTTTTTTTGCGTCACTCCATAATAATCTAAAATTTTATGAAAATAATAAAGCCTTCACATTGGCCCCAAACAACAACTTTATTGAAATACACAGCGTTTTGCTCCAATGAAGAGTGAAAAAGTGTTTTATTAGGGGTCCAAGCCCGAGGCTGGAAGAATCGGCGGTAGCGAAGCTACGCCGTTTGCACAGCAGGGCTGTGGAACCCTTTTGCTTTTCTAAGGTTCCTTATTATTATTTTTCCGCCGATAAAACTGATACTACAGCCTAAACCGTACATGGTGGGAGGTTGCCGTTTTCAGGACTGGTCCAGATCCCAGCAGGGACCTCAGACAAAAAAATTCAGCCACTTCCACCACTAGGTGGCGCTATAGCAGAAAAAACGCGTTTGGCCTTATAACTCCCAAACCGTACATCGCACATTAAAAATTCACATATTCACGCGTTCCCTGGATCCAGCTGGATCTCATGATATAGGCCACGCCCATTTTCGCTGATTAATCGTAAACCTGCTTTTTCATACTCCTCCTAGACCGTGTGACCGATCTGCATGAAACTTGGTATGTCGCATCTCCAGACCGACCTGACAAAAAGTTATTAAAAGAATTTTTGTCGGATAACAATTGCGTAAATTACGCACAAACAAATTTGTGTAGCTAGCTACAAAGACACAAACGTTGCCATATCTCGACCAAATTAAATGATATCATCGCGAATCTTTACATTCTTGTTTGCCATGACCCTCTAAGGCTCCGCAACCAATTTTACAAAACTTGGTCACTAGGGGGCGCCACAAGTACAAAAAGTTTATATCTCATGAATGGCTCATCCGATTTTTATGAAATTTTGAGCTTACCATCTAGGCCCACTCCTGAGGCCACGCCTACAGTGGGGTACTGATTCGTCAAAGTGGGCGTGGCCTATGGGACCCAGGTTTGGATCCACTACTTGCACTAATGTGAGCAACTTAAAATGTACAGTGTAGATGCATGGTTCATGGACCCGACCTACCAAATATTACATACATGGACCACTAGGTGGCGCTACAATGACGTAAAACGTGTTTTTGCCTATAACTCCCACAGTCTACATCGCAGATGAGAAATTCTTACATCCACATGTTCCTTGACTCCATGTGAATCTGTCGATATAGGCCACACCCATTTTCACTAAAACGTTTTTTCGCGAAATCGCGCAAAACAAAGTTTTCGTACTCGTCCTAGGCCGTGTGACCCATGTGCACGAAACTTGGTAGATACCATCTGTACATGGAGCTGACGTTTTTTTTTCGTAGTTAGCCACAAAACACGAACCTTGGAATATCTCGGCCAAATTAATAGTTATCAAAACGAAACTTGGTAGAGTTCTTCGACATCCTACTCCGAGCCTGCGTACCAAATTTGGTGAAAATCGGCCGTCAGGGGGCGCTATAATTAACGTAGAGGGCTTTTGGGCAAATAAGTCAATGCATTTAAATGGGAATAATTTGCAATGTATATATCTCTGCAGCAGTAAATGCTATCATCACAAAACTTGAAATTATTGTTCGTCATGCCACTCTGCGGCCCTTTAGGGGGCGCTACAATCGAGGTAGAAGTGTTTTGGCCTTTTACGCAAAGAAGAGGAAATTTGCAATTGCATTTCACTACGGACTTTGGAGCTCGCACTCGGTCAAATTTCCTGACTTTTGCCTTGCTGCGGTGGAGCTTTGGGTTCTCCTTTCGCGGGCTCCATTTTCACGGGCTCTTAGCGTCGCCAGGGACGACTCGCTTGCAGTTCTAGTTAGTAATGTTTTCCTGCGTGTGCAGCATTACTTTTTCATCAATACTGACACATGTGCTGTGGCTATTATACTCCTTCTGTGAGGATCTAATAATGGCAAAATTGTCTCTCCATTTTTTCATCCAGCAGTATTTGTTTACATGTGTAAAATGGTTTAAAGCCTGACTAGCCACTGTTAACTTTTAATTTTGAACTTCTACTGTAACAGAAAACAATTGAAAAGTACTATACACTTTTACACTACATACACTACGTATTTTTACAATCATAATAAACATATTCACTTACTGACTTTGACACTCCATCTTCATGGAAATGTGAGAACATACCTGTGTTGTTATTCGAGGTCAGGAAAGCCTTGATGAAGTGTGTGTAGACATAAATCTGCCTGGTGAGTGTCATGCGCGGCTGGACACTGCTCAAAATCTGCACGCTGAAATGAAATGAGGGATCATTTGGTTAATGACAATAACTTGACAACAACACCGGTTCATGTTTTAGAGGCTTTCGGCTGCTCACATGTGCTGATAGGTGCTGCAGTCCAACCCCTTCGTGCTGAGACATGAGAGGAAATCAGGGGAAACGGCGGGAAGGAATGGGCGAAGCCACTGATTGAACCACAGCTGGATGAGGGCGGGATCGTTAAGGCTGGCCGTGCTGAATGTGTCCAATCGGATTTCTCGTATGGAGTCTAAAATCACTGAAACTGCAGGATTACTGGTGTCCAGAGTCTAAAAAACAAAACAAACATCTAGTGTTAGTCTATTACATTTTAATAATTCACTTTAACAATCCTAAATAGAAGTAGAGGATGTTCTTTGAATCTTTAAAGATTTAAAAAGATAAAAAGATACTGACCATGTTAGCCAGCATGTCCAGAGCTGGGTCCAAGACAAATGATAGCTTCGTCAGCAGCATCTTCCACAGCACTCTGGAGTGCGTGCTGTTTCCAGGCAGGTTACACTCTATAAGAGACACCAGCTGATTGGCTGTGAAGTTCTCCAGCTGTATGTGTGAAACAAAAAGTGGTCATTTAGCAAATAAGCCTGCAGACTGCATGGATGTTATTGTCAGAAATTAAACGTATTTCCAATCTGACTTTGACTTTTCTAAATTAGACAGTCACCTGTGCGCATGCATATGTCTCCAAGGCAAAACCACAGGGAACTTCCATAGATGTGTTTAAGTAAGAGTTCAGGTCAGAGCTGTGAATACATGTCAAACAATAAATACATGTCAGTGCAGATAGTACTATTAAAGCACTTAATTGCAATTTTGGTTACAAATCATAGCAAATGGGATACCTGTTAACTCCTCTGCAGACTTCAGAACCTGTCACACAGCAAAGAAAAGATAATCTCCAATGATTTCAGCTCTAACAGCACTAATATGTAATGTAATGAGTAATAAAATGAAACTTTCAAGTGAGGTGTCAAAGAGCTCTTACCATTGTACTGGGTTATTGGGCACTGTGAATGACAGATATAATACATTTAAAATTACCAGTAAAACCATTTGTCAGTAAAATTGAGCTACAAAATCAAATCAAATAGATTAATTGGAAATATAAATTGAGCAAATTTAAAGAAATCTCACCTTGACGTTCTCTGGCACGCACGCTGTCCAAATCAAAAACATAAAAAATAATAAAATTCAGTCAACTATTGTGTGCACATGATAACGCTTGTAATACACATAAAATACAATCTAACAAATAAGAACTTGGCTCCTAGGCAGAAGGTAAAAGGGAGGTAATAGTTACATTGTGTTTATGGTCATGCTGTATCTTTTTCCGTGTGTGTGTGTGTGTGTGTGTGTGTGTGTGTGTGTGTGTGTGTGTGTGTGTGTGTGTGTGTGTGTGTGTGTGTGTGTGTGTGTGTGTGTGTGTGTGTGTGTGTGTGTGTGTGCAAGAGACTCTGACCACCTGGATCTGGTGCCTGGTTTATCAGCATATCTATATTATCCCAGATAACTGGTTCCAAATCTGGTGGCAGAAGTGGTATGGCTCCGTACAATCTCTCAAAGCTGACAAATGGAAGAAAAAAAACATTAAACATTAAGTACCTCAAATGTGTACTTAAATGGATAGTTTGGATCTTTTGAAGTAGGCTTGTATGAGGTACTAATCCATAGTCAGTGTGTTAGCTACAGTAGATGGCGGTCGGCATGCCTACAGACTGGACTGGGGCAGCACCAAAACATATTTCTTACAGTCTGGACATCCGTCATATTAAGGGTCGGGACAATGTGGTAGCAGACGCGTTGTCTCTGGGCCCATGTGAGTGACACGCAGTCCAAAGTCCATTGGGAGCATTAGCATTATTAATTAATTTGCTGGCTCTTCTCCCTCAGATGACTGTTTTACATAATGCTGATCAAATTATGTTGTTTGCAGCACCTGGCCGGTCCTCCCAGGCTATTTAACCCCGCCTGCCCCAAGTTCAGATGGCCGCATTCTCCTGACTGCGCGCCAGCATGTTTTCTCTCTGTTTAGTTATTTCCTTTGTTTGTTACTGACAACATGCACCCCACATTCCCCACTACATCCATACACCCTCATTCACCACTGATACTGACAATCACACCTCATCTTTCTCTTGTTTGCAATATGATTTAATAAATGTCACGTTATCATTGTTAAGTTGCTGTGCATCTCCCTCTTTTATTGTGGCCTGTGAGCCGGTCGTAACACAGATACTCCCATGTTCTGCGAGGTAAAGTAATTGTGTTTAAAGGCACTGTTTGATGGGAAGGTAAAGAAGTGAAAATATTCTAAATATAGCATATATTTAAACTGATAATTTTTTTCAGGTGGGCCTTTTTTTTAAGGTGGCTTAAATACGTTTTCCTGCTGCCCCCATCCACAGCAGAAGCCTACATTACTAAGCATCAGTGTCAGTACGTCTCCAAACTAGAGGCCTGCAATCAACTGTAGGTAATAAACTGACTATGAATAGATACCTCATACAACCCTACTTTAAAATCTATCTACCAGCCCTTTAAGTAAATTACTTGAGTAAATGTACTAAGTGTAGTTACGTTCCCCCTCTGGTTATAACTGTGTTTGACATATCAAAATGTCTGCTGTTAAAAAGGTCTTCTGGGCTAATGTAAAGAAAAACAAATACAAAATAACATTTGACTGGAATGAATCACCAACACAGTGGTAAGTTATAAATGCATCTGAAAGGACTCACATGTGTTTGAAGACATCACAGGGTATCTGAAAAATGTAATATTTTACAATTAATGATCCAGGACAGTTAAAAGTTTTCCAAAAGCATTAAACTTACGTATGATTACAAAGCTGTTACCTTATCGACGTGTTGGAGGAGGTTCCTCAGGACCTCTGGAAGTTTCATGTATTCAGGAGACTCCAATAGGAAGTCAAATACTCGGTCAATAACAACGTCTTTCTCAGGTGGAGTAGGAAGAGGCAAAATCAGCAAGTCTGCTATCTGACTTGGAGACAAGAGTGGAAGAACCTCCAGCTGGACAGGAGACAAAAGCAAAGAAACCATTAACAATTATCAAAGGGAGAGTTACAGCATTTCAGCATGTCAGTGTTTTCCAGACTTACTCCAGAGAAGTTTGAGTTGAGCTCGTAGAAGTCAGTGATGGAGATGACAATTGAGTAGACACCAAAGTTGTTTAGCAGCCATTCACTTTGATTGGAGGAGAAACACCGGGAAACACCTGAAACATACATCAATTAATGAACTATTGTACGTATATTTATTAAAATTAACCGCATGTATTATAACTTCTAGACACTATTTTTTATTCAAGCGAAAACACAGTGGTGGAAAGTAAATATTGTACCGAGGTACTTTACATGAGTATTTCCCATTTCATGCTACTGTACTTTGACTTTTACTCCACTACATTTTTCACAGTTAAAGTTACTTTAAAAAAGAAAACATATACAGACCATATTATCAGCTTTTAAAATACAATGCGTTGTTACAGGAAATATCACATAAAATAGTTCAAATTGGCTTCAGCTCAAACAACTAAAACAGTAAAATGTTGTTTACCCATCAATAATAATCTAATAATATAAAAGACGTACTCAAAGGAGCCATTTTCCAAAATTCTAAACTTTTATTTTTGTTTCTTTAAGTACATTTTGCGGCTAATATTTCCTTTCTGCTAAGGGTTTACTTACCCGGGGGTTGGTCATGCAGCAGGAAGGGACGGATGAACAGCTGATAGATATCAAATTTAGGATACACTAAAGGCTCATGTTTGCCGAATTCTGCCACACTGCACATATTGAAAAAGAAGAGAAAGAAATGACAATTAATACTCCATACAATGTGTGTGCGTGCGTGCGTGCGTGCGTGCGTGCGTGCGTGCGTGCGTGCGTGCGTGCGTGCGTGCGTGCGTACTCACAGGGTGTGGAAAACTGGGCAGGAGAAGTTCTTGGTGCTGAGGCAGGACAGAATGTCTACTGGGACGTAAGGCAGAAGAGGCACCAGTTTGATCTGAAACCAGAGCTTGATGAAGTCCGGGTCATCCAGATGTTGCTGGGTCAGAGACGGAGACTCCGCCTCGCCAAAGATCTGCTGAAAGTCGGACGCCATCTCTGTGAAGTTCTACAGGAGTAAAGGAAGCACTAATTTTAGTTTTTCTTTTCAAAGCGTAGTAGAATGAGAAGGTAAGAAGTTAGAATTCATTAAAGGTTTTCTATACAATGATCTACGAATGCTAATTGTGTGTGTGTGTGTGTGTGTGTGTGTGTGTGTGTGTGTGTGTGTGTGTGTGTGTGTGTGTGTGTGTGTGTGTGTGTGTGTGTGTGTGTGTGTTTGGTTTGGCTTGTTTATTTTGAAGTTACTAGCCTGTTTAAAAGACAGATCGTGATATACATTTAAAAAAATAATTACCCCACCACCAAAATATCTGGAGCACGAGATTGGAATTTAGCATCATATCCAATTTACAGTAATACAGCCACTTAACAAACTTTAAAAGGTTGATATACTCACTGTTGTTGGCAACTCTTTGATCAGTGAGTTCAGACGTTCTGTCAGCTCTTCAATCAATCTCATGACCGTCTCCTCGGATATTGTCAGGTTGCTACGAGCAGCGCAGTGCAAAACATGGGCCACATTTTCCACCGCATCAGTCAGCTGGTAGGATGAAAAGAAAAAAATAGGAAGACAAG
Organism: Gymnocephalus cernua; assembly: GCA_023631565.1. Lineage (NCBI taxonomy): Eukaryota > Metazoa > Chordata > Actinopteri > Perciformes > Percidae > Gymnocephalus > Gymnocephalus cernua. Next base: position 34,537,951 of record CM042427.1, on the reverse strand, counting down.
AAGCTATTAAGATAACTTTTTAGGCAAACTTTTGACAACAAGGAAATGTTAAACAAAGTTTAAATAAAGAATTGAAGCCAAACTTGGTTAACTATTTAAAGAAATATATATGAAAGAATAGAATGAAGCCTCACCCCGCAAGGCTTCTTATCGAGAGTGATGCTACAGACATCCTGGACTTCACTGACAGTTTCAGAGGTGTCATTGTCCATATTATTATCCAGATAGCTGCACACAAACAAGACATAAACGTACATTTAAAAGTTGTTATAATACACCATCTTAAAATACAGAAGTGGGCAGAGGAACTTTACATAACATGTTATTTTCCAAACAACTTACAATAAGTGCATTTGGCCATGAAGTTACCAACCGAACATTCACCCATCAAAACAAGCTGATTCACCTGGATTGTTTCTTCACTAGCTAGTTGCTAACTTGTCTTTGTGCAGTTTGGAGCTTGCCAAGTAGCACATAGTGCTAGCTAAAAGAGGCTAAAAAATACAGTTTACTACAGCTACAGTTAGATGATAGGTGAATTGCTGCATTACTGCGTTACTCCTGGGACTGAGCATTATTTAGATATAGGAGCTTTAAATTTGTATTTGACTCATCTAATGCTACAGTTTTCCTACTTAGTCCATTCTTTACTTACGCACATGGAAAAATAAACTCAGGTAATGAATACTAATTTAATTAGTTAGTTTGACATACAACACTTGGTGGAAGGCGAGTATGATGTTTTGATGCATGAGGGCCCCGTTGTTCGGCAGGAACCTTCGTAACACCGGCATCACGACATACTGGTACCAATCCTCCACATTTGTCACGTTAAACGTTGGCGTTTCTGGAACTACAGATGGTTCTTGTTGCTTGTACGTGTCTGCCAGCTCAGCCAGAGTCCAGTTAAGCAGGAACTGGGTCAGAGTGGTGCTTCTTATTTCTGACACGTTCCTCTGGACAAACAAAAACCAGCAGGTCAGGAGTCATTTCACTTGGCAGGTGTACCGTGTGTGCATTTTCCTGCATGTCGATTTATGTTTGTGTGCATATGTGAGAGCTTGTACCTGTTGTGTGAAGGACACAAAGTTATGAACGAAGCTCCCAATGGGTTTAAAAGCCGTCATGAACCCATTCACAACCTGTTAGCGTGACAAAAGAGCAGAGGTGTTCTAAAATGAGATGCAAGACTGGGAATTATAACATCTTTAATGTTTCTGTCCATCTGATGAATATAATTCCAATATTCACTCTCCTTTAAGCTAGTGTTTGTTTTCCACCAACTAAATGTGCCACTATGTTCACCAATATAGTCACCAACTTTGTCAGCTGTTTGGTGCTGAGCAGTTAGAGTGCATTTATCAGAGGTATCAATGTTTTCGTCTAACCCTCAGCAAGGCTGCCAATATGCGTATATGCGTTATATGTCTAACTAACATACAAACAAAAGAACAGAAAAGCTCAGATTACAACACAATGGTAGTGTACTTTCATTCTCTGCACAGCTATTACTCCACTATATCTTTACATAAATATTTGTTTGCTGCTATATTATTCTGAATATTGAGTACAGCCCTGTTAAAGACCTGGCAGGATCCATACATCCATGCTACATTACAGTACCTGTCTGAGGCTGTTCTGTGGGGACGGTGGTGGGTATGGGTCATATGTGGGATATGGAGGATAGGTAGAAGGGTATCCAGGGCTCGTCCAGTTTTGGTCACCACCAGGAAAGGTCCAGTTTTGGTCACCACCTGGAAAGGTCCAGTTTTGGTCACCACCAGGAAAGGTCCAGTTTTGGTCACCACCAGGGAAGGTCCAGTTTTGGTCAGCTCCAGGGCTCGTCCAGTAGGAGGCACCTCCAGGGCTGGCGGTGGGTGGAGGGCCAGAGCCCCCTGTCAACAAACTGTGGAAGACCAGGCTTAGGGTGCTATTGTCTAAACCTGCAACCTCAGGCATCAGCAGCAGCTCGGCTTTCTGCGCTGGAGACAGCAGGTTCAGAACTTCCAACTGTGGGGGAGAAAAAAAGAAAGGGAGGAGACGGGCACAGGATAAGATGTAGAGGTAGAACTTTCCCCACTATGTTTCTATGAGGTTGACTGCTGTTGTAAATCCGATGAAAAGTGGACTCACTCCACTGAAGACCATGTTAAGTGTTGAAAAATCCTTCATTCGAGCCATGGCTCTGAAGGCACCAAAGTTCTTCAGCAACCACTCCTCACTGCTCTCCTGTGGACTCACACAACCTATACAGAGATTACACACACTGGGTCAACACATACAGTATATGCACTGTACACAAATACAGAAGAGATAAGCAATCTTGTATGTTAACAAATCAAAACATATGATTGTGTCAGTTAAAGATTGAGTATATTGTGCTGAACATATTCTTCTGGCAGTCAACTAAGGAGGTTTTTGGTTTTTATGGAAACTAAATATTAGGGGTGTCACAATTTCAATTTGTAATCTAAAATCAGTTATCGAATTCAAAAGCAGTCATTCTCCTAGTATTTATTTTCTCTCCATCTCTGCCTACTTTTGTGTGTCTGAAGAAAACAACAACACACTGACCTGACCAGATGTAGCATGCAGCTAAAGACACAGGGTAACATTAGCTTACTTGTAGCCTGCAGCTGCACCTTTTGAGACAGCATGGCCACGGCCAGAGTCAGAGATGATAGAGAAATAATAGAACTGGAAAATCCTCCTGCTTCTCTGAAGTCATCACCAGTGTGACAACATTTTGCCTTCCCATGATTTATGTAAACAAACAATGAATGGTCAAGCCTGTTGGTGCCACTGGACTTCTTGGTACATTCATTGTTATTGTGAGGGTTGGTGCTGAAAAAATATATCTTTAAATCGAAAATGTGATCGAATTGTGACCTTAAAATCAAAAGACAAATCGAATCATGACAACCCTACTGAATCCTTCCACAAAGATATAGACCCAACTTCATTGTGAGTTGTCATTGTGGGTCATTAATTATTGAAATATTTGAAAAGTGTTGCTGGAACTATTGCAAAATAAATTAAGTGAAATGTGCAGCTTTAGTGGTGATATGTGCTATAGTAAGTCATTTTTAGTTCATCATAAAGTCAAAGTTAACACACAAAAGCTTTACCAGCTACTCTGTCTCCAGACAGAAAGGGGTACATAAATAATGTGTAGATCCACTTTTGTCTGACTGGATTCATCTCAGAATAATAGTGGCTGAGCTCCCTCACCCTGCAAGAAGAGATTGGAAGGTGAGATAAGTTGTTGTAGCAAAGGTAACAGAAACATGCAGACAGAGACTCAGACGTACACAGTCTGGTAGGTGGAGCAGCTGAAGGTCTTCGTGCTGAGGCAGGACAGGAAGTGTTTGTTGATAGATTTCAGCAGCGGTTTTATCGTGACCTCCATCCACATCTGGACCAGGGCTTCGTTCTGAAGGGGGTCTGCTCCGGGGTTTAATTCCAGGGCCCCCTGCAGGCTGAGAAGTGGCACTCCTGTCATGCTGGACCTCTGTGGTTGTGGAGATGGATTGGGGAAAAAAGGGGGTGAGATTATAATCCAATGCAACGTCCTTCATAAAGTCCACTACACAAACGCAAAATTGTCTGAAATATACTCCACTGTCCAGGATGCCTGTAACAGGTGTAATCCCCAGCCAACCATACATCATATCTGCTCTTGCCCTAAATTGACAACCTTCTGGATGAGCATTTTTGACACCTTGAGCAGAGCGTATAATCACACTGTCCCACCCAAACCTTCATCAGCCATTTTATGCATCTCCCCTGACGTGGACCTCCCAGTTGCATTGAGGCGTGCCCTGGCGTTTACATCTCTGCTGGCCCGGAGACTGATCTTGTTCAACTGGAGGCTCCCCCATGTTGTGTTTTACCGCAAAAGCTACTAATGTATACGTAAGTACACATACACAAGTGATATTAAAGATTCAGCAACAGTCACTACACTGCTAATCTGTCACAGTCTGAAAAGTATGAATGCTGTCCATGAGAGAAAGACAAAGCATTACAACACCAACTGGTCTGGTTGGTATCTGTGATGGCATTTCTTCCGTTGCGCAACTAAGAAACATCCCTGTCCTGTTGTGAACTCCATACCATGAAGGTGTACACATCCATCGTCGCTTCAAGCATTCCTTTCAGCCTCCGCATGTGATCTCTCCCTGCGTCATTCGAAGGTAATCCCACACACTGGAGGAAGTGAGAGGTCGGATCTGGCACCTTGGAATTAAGGGCAAAAAAGCAAAACTTGAGCAATGAGGAAACAATTTGATATAATATCAAACAGTGGTGGAAAAAGTATTCACATCTTCTACTTACTGTAAGGTAATGTCGCAATACCCTAGTGTAGAAATACTCTGTTACAAGTAAAACTCCTGCAGTCTAACTACTGTTTAACATTCATGATCACTGCCATGATTTAGACTTAAATAGAACAGAGCTGTCGTTTGTGGTATTTTGGTATATACTTACACCTGCTCTGACAAGTAAAAGTATCTGCTGTGAAAATGACCTATATATAATTTCAGTGTCTAGCCTCTTTGTTCCTGTATACTGTAAGTCCACCCATACTGTTCAGAATGTTGGCTTCAAGACATTTCTTTATGCTAACACACCCCTAATGATAATGGTATTCACTGCAGGCCCATCTATTGTTTGGTGTTTCTGTTATGCAATCCGTGCCAGACTAGATGTTTTGATAGACTTGTTCAGAAGTATGTTTATCAAGCTCAGTCAGACAATTGTGGATGACAGGAAAACCTGTTTTGATCCTGTTGGATGTGATTTGGGTGGTTTTGTATATTCAAGTCATTCCAAGAATCCTGAGACAGTAAATTCACATCAAACCGTGAGTTTAAAGGTGTCATCGGAGCTTAGTAGTTATACAGCTGACTCACAGTGAGAAGGCCAAATATCTTTCCTGGTCCTCTCTGTCTTGATTTTGAACGTTTATGCAAGTTTTTCCTCCCATGACTTGGTCTAATATCGCTATTCATTTCCCTCGACCACAGACTTTATAGTTGCTGCCTACTATTTTTGTGAATTTCCCTACGAGAACAATATATTATAACTTTAAATATTTCTGTTGTGATATAATAACTGAAGCTGGTCTGCTGACACTGAAAGAGAACTAGATTTAATCGTTCATAGGCCTGTCGCGATAGTCAAAAAATCAATTAATCGCACAATTAAAAAAAAAGAGCTTGACCATTTTTCCGGCCGCGATAATTTCTATTTGCATGCTTATTTGTTTTCCTTCTCTCTCTCCCTCTCTCTCTCTCTCTCTCTCTCTCTCTCTACCGAAGAGACTGGATGACCACTCTCGGTTCCTTAGCGTAAGAGGAGTTAGCGTAAATTATACTGCCCGCTCCCAAGGTGGTGCACAACATCGTGACGTCACGGGATCGCCATAACTGTTTATACTCGCGCTGGTGGTCGCGACACTAGTTGCAGCGTCACTAGTTGCAGCGACACTAGTTACAGCGACACTAGTTGCAGCAACACTAGTTGCAGTCTTTTTTTTTAACGGCAGAACTGGCAGCAGCATTGATGTGAATGCTTCGATTTGATTGGATGACCTACTTCGTCAGATCAAGCCTTTCATTCACCATAGAAGAACTCATCTTAACCCAGTAAGTTTACAAAAGAGACTGTCATTGCACGATGTGACTCAACACGATCTGAGTTGCGTTGAGTTGCGCATGCTCAGATTTAAACAATTTACGGCATAACGACAATAACAGAAGATGGGAACAGCAATAATAGAAGATAAAGAAGATGGAAATCATTTCAAAAAACGGTTTAGTTATCAAATACTATCTATAATTGTTTGATTGCTATCTTGTAGCCAGCAGTGAATGAACTTGGTTATGTAGGTCCATTTTTACTGACTTTTTTTATTTTTTATTAACTGACGTCAGGGATCATGCCGTGAACATGTGATGCGCTATTACTTCTATCTCCATCTTCTATATCTTCTATTATTGCTGTTCTCATCTTCTGTTATTGTCATTATGCCGTAAATTGTTTAAATCTGAGCATGCGCAACTCAACGCGACTCAGATCGTGTTGAGACTCACATCGTGCAGTGACAGAGACTTGCAGTCACTCGCGCCCTCTGCTCACGCGCTATAAATCGGCCACGCCGGCCAGGAAATTACATCATTTTGACGTCATGACGGCGCGCGCCACCTCCAGTGCGTCGTGCATAAATCACCTATTAACCCTCTTGTCAGTAGCATGGCCTTTGTGTGGGGAGGCGGGAGAGAGAGACGCTTGTTGAGAGTTGGAGGGTGCCGACAAAAAAAAAAGTAGCCTATATGAGCGAACATATTATTATTTAAATTTTATATTTAGTGTTTTATAAATAATTGTTAAATGTAGTACAGAGTCTGTTGTCTATCGCACAAACACTCGAGGAATGCTGCAAACATTTGACAGCCAGTACGAGTTGCCTGGGAGAATATACGTGTCACAAACACAACTGTGTGACAACAGCGTGAAAGACGACATACTAAAGGATATCAAAGACATATTGTGGATATTTAAAATGTCTTCCAGTTCCAGTGTTAAATATTCTTTAGAAATAAAAGTTTATTGATCTTTGAAAAGGTGTACCTGCATTATTATGCCATTATCATTATATTAGATGAAAATGGTCTCAGAACGACAATATTATCGTTTATCGCAATAATTTCTGGTACAATTTATCGTCCAGCAAAAAATTTTATCGTGACAGGCCTAATAGCTCATACCATATCCACATTGAATCACCCCGCTACTTTTAACTTGTTCAGTTTTCTTATCATTTGTTGTTTAGAAAACAATCTGAGAAATAGTTTTCAAAGAACAGATAAAATCAGAACACGACAATTGTATCTGCAGCTTTGAGAGGGATTTAGTTATGATCATAAATCCAAATGTATCAATATAATCAGAAAAAATAAATGCAGAACTTTTGATTTTGAGTATTGATTTTGATTTTGAGTTTTGGGGTTGAATTTCTATGTAGCCTTTAGGTTTTGTGTACAATTAGGTAAAAATGTTTTGTATAAGTACAGCATGAGACACCTCACCTGACCACATGTTTCGACAGTTGTGCAGGTTGCATTGCTGTAGATTTCCACGAGTGAAGAACACAAGGCCAGAGTTTAGAGACAAGAGATGACATGGTTCATTACAACTAGAACAGTGATAACTCTTCACATGTTATGCTCCACTGGCTTTGTAATAATAATGCTGTTTGTCTTCTTGAGTTATTTAAATTTCCGGATCTTACCTTTGTGCACTGGCTGCCCCTGTTGGGAGAAGACAAAGTTCATTGTTAGAGTTGACACTAGAATTTAAAGGACTGAAGCCAGATTTGGACTCATTTAGGACATTTTAATTATTAAGAAAATGTATAAATCTGAAATTTATTAATGGTGAATCGTAAAAGAGACTCCAAAACTGTCCATGTACTATTAACAAATATTTCTAAGCTAGTAAATTCAACTTTGTCTGCACTGAAAGTATCTGGATGTCTGTATTTGCCCACATATCAGATCAAGAACTAAATATATACCGTAGTTTTACTTTTAAAAAAGTAATAAAAAAATAAATAAATAAAATAATTCCCAAAACAGCTGGATGCTGTAGTTTTTTAGCAACCATAACTCAAACTGGAAAAATGCATTTGTTGGACTAATCTCAGACGCGGATTAGTACACATTTGCTTACATTTGGTGCTTTAGTGAGTATTTATGGTAGAAGGATGCTGTATGTGAGATCATCAATTCATCTTGTTGTATAAACTCTTTCAAATGTAACCAAAGCATTTACAACTAAAATGCAGTTGCAGCTATTAAAAAGCTATAAAATATATGATTTATTTGCCACATACGCCCAGGGTCAATCTTTGTGCCAAGACAATTTAGTTTATGTCAGTTAATTCGAAAGTAAAGATTTCAGAGAAAGATGTGTTATGGGCCTTTTTTTCATTCATTTTATCTGATAAATATTGTATATGTTTGTTTTTTAACTGCCCCCCTGTTCTCCTGTCATTTTGCAAAAGTGGCCACCGGGCAAAGTAGTAGTAGTAAAAAAGATAATAAAAAAAGAAAATAAATCTCTTTACCAAAGCAGCTCCCCAGTAGGTAAACCAGTAGGAATCGGCTGCATGATCTCATGATGTGACAAGTCTCATGGGATGAGACGGCTTTGTGGTGAAATTCACTGGGGAGGGAATCAGACAAAGCAGGTAACACAGCAGGCCACTACAGCGACAAGTACTAAAAGACCAAACGCTGGATCTGAGGGCTATTGCACAAAACCAAGATATGGGATTAAGCTGGGATATTCCAGTGATCCTGGATGAATTCAGCCTTGACTTGGTTGCACAAAAGCAGAGGCACCTAAGTTACCATGGAGATTTATTCTGTGCAGCTAGCCTGCTCCTGACCAGGCTAACAGCCAGGATTTATGAATCCTGGAACCTTTTCTGTTCACTCAGCAGTGATAGTACCGTATTATTATTATCAGCCTGCATTAATATACAACAGGTGCATATTGCTGTTCAGTAAAGCACTGTTATATAAAATTGTTACCATAATTCTTTTATAATTATTCATGTGACAGTCATTGTTACTGTTATATTGCTGTATGAAAACTGCTGTTCATATTGTTGTTAGATGTTTGGTGAATATATTACGACAGTTGTTGAGATAATTAGAAAAGGGTGATACATTTGCAAATGTGTTTTAAATGAAGTCAGCGATGAAGGATAATATATAAAGTCCTATACATGTGTTAGTGGTTCTAACAATAGCAGACTGGTCAGAGACCAATACACCTTTAACTATTTTAGTTGATTTATTTCTTTTAGTATTCTTTAATAAAGGAAATGTTCCTCTTCCATGTGCACTGTATTTGGCATTCTTGGCACACAATTTATGTTCTCTCCAGTGAACTGGGACTATCCTTTGGGAGGATTGAACAATTATAGTTTTTTTTTATAATTGTACAATCCTCCCTTATTATAGCCTTAGTTCACTGGACCAGTAACTATATAGTTGAGGCTAATGTACATACTGTACATCCATGTAACAACAGGGAGAGGACACCTCAATGTTTTTTAACCTTTTGCTGGGGGGAAATAACTGATCAATACACTATGTTACAGTCATGTTTAAAGCGTGCATTAAATGTATCACAAAAACAAAACAAAGTGAAAAAAAGCGTGGCATAGAATAGCGGACCGACTGAATGATATATGTAAAAATATACATTTATGAACAACTGCTCTTAAATTAAACTATTTAAGGAGTTAGGCTAATTATTTCCACAAACGAACTGTTGTACACTTTGCCTGAAAAGCGAGAAGCTGGGAGTTAATATATTCCTTAGGTAATTTATTAGTGCTGTCAGTTAAACACGTTATTAACAGCGTTAACGCAAACCCATTTTAACGGCATACATTTTTTTATCACGAGATTAACGTTCTTTTTAGCTTAGCAAACTTTGTTGTTTTTTTCACATGCTGTTGCAACAACTAGTAACATTAAAAAAACTACAACACCACATCAGATCTAGCTAGACCGGAAACAAAATAATAGGCACGCCGCACACACTTGTTTGGGCTTGCGAGCCGGCCAGAGAGTAGTAGGCTAACGTTACGTTTTGGATGGCGAGCGCGAGACGCCGAAATGGACACGGCTTGCACACGAGTCCTCGTCTGATGAAGAGGAGGACAGTATTGAGCGATGTCTGGAGCGCTACAAGGCAGAGACTCTTAATGGCATGGATGACTGTGGAATGGCCCGCCTTGCACGCAAGTAGCCTACTTAGTAACACCGGCCACATCAGTACCTTCTGAAAGGTAGTTTTCACTGTCTGGGCGTGTTGTACAAAAGAAGCGAGCTTCTCTGTTGTCTGAAAATGTCAACAGGCTTCTCTGAGTAACTGGCTCAAAGCAAAGAAGTAGTAGTCTTACCTTTTATTGTTAACCATTAGTGTTCATTCTTTCTGAAATAAGAGGCTGGGTTGATGAGCCTCTGGTGAATAAAGAGCAGTAGCCTGACTGCTATGTTCAAAGCAAACTTGAGAAAAAGAAAGTATTAAGCCATGGTATAACTGCACTATAGGCTGAGTCCTAGTTTACCTTACATGTGCACTTTGTAATTTTATTTTGTATTGCCCTGTTTTGATCCCCCTTGCTGATGGGGCTGTTTGTGTGACAAAGTATTTTTTTCACCCTTTTATTGATGGACAGTGTTACACTGTGTGAGAGATTATTTGCTCCAAGTGTGAATGTTAGTGTGAAATTTAACCCTACAGTATATATATATATATATATATATATATATATATATATATATATATATATATATATATACAGTATCTCACAAAAGTGAGTACACCCCCTCACATTTTAGTAAATAATACTTTTAAAGGGACTACACCGAAGAAATTAAACTTTGCTACAATGTAAAGTATTAAGTGTACAGCTTGTATAACAGTGTAAATGTGCTGGCAACAAAAGTGAGTACACCCCTATGTTAAAATAGAGGCAGGCAGATTTTTATTTGTAAAGGCCAGTTATTTCATGGATCCAGGATACTATGCATCCTGATAAAGTTCCCTTGGCCTTTGGAATTAAAATAGCCCCACATCATCACATACCCTTCACCATACCTAGAGATTGGCATTGGGGTACTTTCCATAAAATCATCTCTCAATGCAAATCAAACCAGCTACTAGGCTAACCGACATAAAACCATGCCAAACTCACCAAACTCACTTTTGTTGCCAGCGGTTTAGACATTAATGGCTGTGTGTTGAGTTATATTGAGGGGGCAGCACATTTACACTGTTATACAAGCTGTACACTTAATACTTTACATTGTAGCAAAGTGTAATTTCTTCAGTGTTGTCCCATTAAAAGATAAAATGAAATATTTACTAAAATGTGAGGGGTGTACTCACTATTGTGAGATATTGTATATGCCAATGTTGTTTTCAATAAAAAAAACATTTGCACAAAGCAAGCCGATCCACTTTTCGATGTTGATAAGAGCATTAAAATGAGAAAAATTAATTGGACAAAAAGAAATCAAGGGAAATTTAGAATAGATAAAAATGTGCGATTAATTGCGAGTTAACTATGACATTAATGCGATTAAATATGTTAATTGTTTGACAGCACTATCATTTATATTTTAGCCCATACGAGAGAAAGAGAGACAGAGTGAGAGAGATATATACGCTTCACAGCATTGTAGATTAGTGGTTGTAATTGATCTTTATGTACATTTCCTGCGTAACATTAGGCTATCTTCTGCTCACTTTTAAGGCAAAGAGTACAACTGCTCATTTGTGCAAATAATTAGCCTAACTTCTTGAATGATATGTATATATGCACTTATCCCAACTATGTACATCTGGCTTGACATAGCTTCACCTTCTGATCCTGGCTCGGCAAACATGCAACCGATTAAGCCGCGATGAGCGGATCACACTAAGTAAAGCTGGGCTTTTTCAGTTATCCTGGATTTCTTCATTCTACTTTTGTGCAACAGCCCCCAGACGTCTGAATTATAAATGTTTTTTGCAAATTAGAAATCACAGAGTTCTATTTCTTTTAAGATAAACTCAAAGATATAGCAAAAACCAAAAACATAACATCTTAATATGAGAACAGCGTTCAAGCATTAAATAATGTTATGTAAGGCAGCCCACTTTTTGCTACTTTGAAATTGTCAAAGCTTAATATATCACATAAGTAGGCCTATATTTGACATATTTTTAGCTAGAACATTGTTGTCCAGTTGCTGTCATCGCTTTATGTGTTTAACAGAAATGGATTTTGTGGAAATTAAGATTGGTGGGTTTGGTTGCAGACAGGAATCAGGGAGTGGCTGTCAGATGAGCTTGTGCTCAATAGCATAGTAATCTTTAACTTAGCAGTACAAAGGGGAAAGAATGCTGAAACTCTACACTATTCACATCCATCAATGAAAGTAAAGAAAACAAGGGCATGATCCTCCTCTAAAAATATATTATGTAAAATGTTACAAGAACAAACACTATACCTTGTTACAGTATTCATTGCTACACTATTACTCTTATGGTATTATAATATGGCAGATGTTCTACTGATCTGTCAGTATCTAAAAGCAGTGTGTGTTTTTTTGACAAATAATGTCAGAAGAAAGTGTTTGGTTCAAAATGAAAGAACATATTTCATTGTATAGCAATAGTTAAGTGTAGTCTCGTGATTGTTGAGCTGATGAAGTGTGAAGAACAGTAAAGTGCTGCTTAAGAAAGTCTCAGTTATCTTTTATCAGTTATCAGTCTCCATCCAGCTGTTTCTTCTCTTTAAGAGTGATACCACCAACCCTTACGTTACACTAACTTTAGCTGCTGAGGTTATCTGTGTGTATTGCTAGTTAGCTAATAGTGTTTTTAGTTCTATCAATTTACAGAACCTACATTATTTACTTTAGATTAATGGTAGACTGCACGGCAATGGACCGTATTGGAAGTAACACAGACCTACACTGAAGGAATGTAGACCAGGTAAAGGCTGATACATTTTCCTACAATCCTGGTTAAAATAACAGCCAGCAACGTGACTAAATTGTGTTTTTTCACACTGGCTGCAGAATGGGACAGCAACGTGACTTCTCTTTTTCATTTGGGCCGCTTGTACCCTGGATCTCCTTAAATGTGCATATGACAATTATTCACCTCAATGATACATTAATTGCTGTGCATTACGTTATTGCCCTGCTGATAGGGTAGATCTCAGACCTTCTGACAGACACAGAGCCCCGTTTGAGACTCTGGTCTCTGAATGAGACAAGGTTTAGGGAAGTGGCTGTACGCTGCTCTACATCGGAGGTGGAAAACCGAAACTAAGGCAGAAATACACAGAGCTCAAACGTGACACATCTGCCGCAGCATCTCCACAGCAGAATGCGTCCATTATAAACCTGAGGCTGCACAGACCACGGAAGTCGCACTGCTCACCTCTATTTTTACAGCGAGAGTGGACACTAAAGTGATGCACGGGTCTGCTTCAGAGCTCCGTGTGTTTGAGTCTGACCCATAGACTGGAAACGTTACGTCCCAGGAACTAAATCATTAGTTTGAAGTTATCCCCCAATTAGGAAATGATCGACAATAATTATCATTTCAATCTAATAATCAGGTTGACAAGTAAACTGAGGCTGAGGGGGCGCCCTAGGATGATCATGTTTAATAAACATGTTTCATTTCACTTGTCGGTCTAATTCTATAATTAATAGGAAGGAGGCCTAAGGGCGATAGATAGATCTCAGACCACTAGAGGGCGCCCCCAACCAATTTGACACCCTAGGCAATCACCTAGTTCGCCTATACAGCAATCGCCAGCCCTGCCTCTTGCTGCATCTTTTCACTCCGCAACCAGATGGAAGGAAGCGGCCATAGAAGATCAGAGTTGGAGAGGCAATAGATCAGTTGGTGAAATTTCACAAGGTTTATCAAGACAATATAATTCTATTTCAAATATTGTGGTCCACGCTGTATTTTTTGAAACTAATGTCTTATATGGAGACGTTTTTATTTGTGTTTCAGTCTTGCCACAGCCTTAAAGATCACCTCTTGACCACTGAAGGAAACCTCCAGCCATATCTGCTGGCCACAGGGACTTCACTTCGTTTTCAGTGTGAAATATGACCATGCTCTGTCCAGCACACATTATTAGCAGACTACTCTCAGACTGATCTCCTGAAATGGCGTATGTAGGACACGCCAATTCGTATAGCATTATTTGCGTGTTATTAAGACGCATACTCACTTTTTAGCGTGTTTTTCCACGCCGTTTGGTGTCCATTGACCTACGTTATCTTGCTATGCGTAGCCATAGCGAGTAGTATGTAAGGACAAAAGTCTGCATAAGGAGAGTGGTTGGGGCAGATGGGTAAAAAACAGGACTTTCTCCCAGGAGAGCGGGAATTGTGTCCTAAGTGTGGTGTTTGTCAATTGTTTTTTTTTAAAAATAAGCCTCCCCAATGTTCTTTTCCTAAACCCAACCGTTTATTGTTTTCCTAAGTGTGTGATGTTTGTCAGCCCTCGTGTTTTTGTAATTTTTTTCATTTTACTAAAGCCTTCCCCAATATTCTTTTCCTAAACTCAAGCTTTTTTTTTTACACACGTGACGTTGCGCTCGCAATAGCACGGCACGTTCTCGCGATAACAGAGCACATGGCACAGCACATGGCACGCCACTTGGCGACGGCATGTGGCAAGTGGCGTGTATGTTTACATCCACTGTATACAGTGTAGACATACACGTGGATAGCTCAAAATGCGTACAGATAACACGCCACTTGGCTTTAGGAAAGTGGCGTGTATATTTACGCTAAGTCATGATCCCACGTTGCTACTCTGTAGAATATTGATATTGATTTACATTTTTGTTTGTTTATACGCGTGCAAAATTACACTTGTAAAAGTATAAACTGAAAATACAGTAAACCTGATCTCTTTCACAGAAAAAATACATATAATCAGATTTCAAACATAACAATTGCGACTATACATTTGTGGGTGTCTCATACTCCCCAACAAAAAATAAAATGGCTCCTGACATTTTACCTACATTTTACCATTTCATTACTGAACATCACACAAAATATGTACACTCAGAGTCCCTTCTCAACCTCCTAACCTGTATAGATTGGTGTGTTATAGAATACTGGCTAGATGTAAGGGTGTGGCAAGTATGATGGGACAGAATATGGTGCTGGGAAAGAGTAGGGTGTGAGGGGGTATGATTGCATGTACCAAGGTGTCATGTTTGGTGATTCATAGACCTCTGCACTACTGACTGATCGATGTCCCTGGAAGGAGGGCTGGCTCAGTGTATTGTAAGTGAACTGTGTTGCTGGTCACCTAGTCGACCTTCTGAGTGCCTGTTCATCAGTGTCTGAAGGCAGGTCAGGCTCTGCTTGTGCCACTTCGGGAAGAGGCTGATCAATCTCACTTTCACGCTCCTGGCTCTCCATTTCTCCTTCGTTCCTCTCCTTCACTCTCACTGTTAGGTTCACTGTACTGATCTTCACTGTACTGTTCCTTTTCTGCTTTTGTTCTCTTGTGACGTGTCTATTTCCTGATCCTCTTCCCCTTACTGATTGTCCACAGTTGACTGATTGACAGAATTCAGTAGGAACAGGGTTCTTTAAGGGAACACAGGCATGTTCGCTGGTCAGTGTGACATCCTTTCTGTTTCCACTCCTCAAGTTATACCTTAGCTCATATAGTAGATGGAACTTTCATCATCATCAGACCCTGTTTCAGACCCTGTTTGACTGTGGTCCTGTCTCCTTGTAAGGTGGTTTTGGCCCTTTCCTCTTTGGTACTGTTTTTGTCTTTTCTTGTGCTGCTGGTAGGTCACCAGATAAGTCGTTGACAAGATGCAACAAGTTGAGATGCAGGACGCGTAACTTTTTCCCATCCATTTCTGAGACCACCTTATAAACTGGGTTATCGCTGATCTGTTCTTTCACGACATAGATGGTATTTTCCCAATATGCCCTTAACTTTCCGGGACCAACTCTTTCACTCAGGTTTCGTACCAGTACTCGGTCTCCTAGTTGCAGCACTACTCCTTTTGTGTGTCGGTCATAATACTTCTTACCACGAGCACTGGACTTTTTGACTGTTGTCTGATGCTATCCGGTAAGCTTCAGTCATCCGTTCTGCCCAATTCTCAGCATAACTTCTTGCAGTTTGGGGTTCATCACTACTGGTCATCCTAAACAACAAATCTATAGGTAACCGTGGGTGTCGACCAAAAAGCAGGAAGAAAGGTGAGTACCTAGTCGCTTCATAGCGTGTACTGTTGTACGTGTGGACAACTTGTGGGAGATAGTCTTTCCACTTTTCCTTTTTTTTCTCACCTAGGGTCCGCATCATCTGTAACACAGTACGGTTAAACCGTTCAGCAGAATTGCCCTGAGGATGGTATGGAGTCGTTCGGGAGGTTCCTACCCTGCTCAGCTGTTGCAATGTCCGAAAGAGCTCATTTTCGAGCTCGCACCCTTGATCATGGTGAAGCTTGAAGGGATAGCCACACCTTGGAATATATATAGTCACTAAAGATCTTCTCCGCTGCAGGCTTCCCAGACTTATTGCGAGTTGGATAAGCCTGTGCATACCTAGTAAAGTGGTCTATGGTGTTGCTACTTTTACTTTGTAAAAAAAGGTCTGAATGTTAATTTATTTCATCAATTGCAGTTACAAGCCAAGTCATCAGAATTGATTATTCTTAGGTTATTAAAGGTGCTCTAAGTGATGTTGGGTGACGTTACTTCTTGTTGACATTTGAAGTATTTTCAAACAAAACAAGCTAGCTCGCCCCTCCCTCCTCCTCATCCCGTCCCCTCCCTCTCCCTTCCGTGCTTCTGCGAACTAACCCCCCCACCCCAACCCCCACCCCCAAATCCTTCTTGTCGGTTATTGGCTGGAACAGTGTTTGTGTATGCTTCGTGGTCCAGGTTGGCACAGTTTGTTATTGTTGGCGTTTGTGGAGCCTGGGCTGTCTACAGAGACGTTTTTTACAGTGTATTCTGGGGACAGGTAGCTCGCGGATAGTGTTATATAGTTTGCTGTATGTTGTAGCCTAAAAAACGTGTGACATCGCTTAGAGCACCTTTAAGAAAGTCAAATTTTTAAGAATGTGACAAATAAATATTTTAGATTATAGATTGTAGTTTATAACATTAGTCTGAGGGATTTCAGCTGAGAGACAGAAGATCGAACTGCCCTATCATGAGTCATCATCAGAGTCATGCTTTCCATACAAATGGACAGGAGACCGCGTCAGGGGGGCAGTTTCAGTCGGCTCAAACGTCTCCTGTCTGAGGGCAGAGACTGTTGTCCTTTTGGTGGTTTCAAGATTGTATATGAGACAGATACTCTATGGATGGGAGAGAAACTGGCGTTCCTCCCGTGCGCATGTAATAAAGTACACTACACTTTTTAAGAGAACAAGAAGGAGAATTACTACTACACATACAGGTTTTAGCACACCCTAACCCAGTTTAATGAGGCACAACTTATTATTCCTTCCGCTCAAATCCCCAAACGGTATGTTGTTGTTGCCAGCACACACTTACACAACAAAAGAGATCAGATTCTGGTACTTTAAGTGATTAGGTCACTGATTTTAAACCCTGTTTGTATTGATCTATCATTGTATGACATGCTAGTATACACAATGACTATAGCAAAGCCCTATTGATCTTGAACAAATTAGTTAATAGGAACAGATCCATCTAGTTAGTTAGTTTATTTGAACATGTAAAAAAATATATATACTAGTGGTGGGCCGTTATCGGCGTTAACGTGCTGCGTTAACGTGAGACTCTTACCGGGCGATAAAAAAAATATCGCCGTTAATTTATTCTCAAAGTTGGGTTGGGAGCTGGGTCTATAGGCTACTACGCAAGCTATGATGACTTTCACCTTGATATTTTAGCGCAGATGTATACAGCCTACTGACTGTAAAACAGTTCAAAATGAATGTTTAACTGAATAAACAGTTAGTAACAGTGTTTCCCACACATAGACTAATGTGCGGCGGTGCGCCTCACAATCAACACCGCCCGCCGCACTTGCGTTTATTAGTTTTTTTAACGCTGTTTAAAACATGCAGCGTATTCGTTCAGTATCATATTTCCTTCCCTGCTCTCCTCCGTCTCTCTGTCACTTGCGTCTGCCAGTGTTAATGTTAGAGTCCCGACCCGACTCTTAGCAAACAAGCGATTTCGCCCGCTTTAGAAAGTTAACTAGTCGTAGTTAGTTTGTGATGCATTCAGTGCATTTTGGAAACAGGAGATGAGCCCCTGGTCTAATGCGCCACCTGGCTTGAGAAACCCGTTCTCAAAGACTTACTTTTAGTCATTATTTGGGTAGCACACACATTCTGAATGACTTCGGCAGAATTCAAATGAGCCATTTTAATCTAGATTAATCTAGATTAATTTCAAGATTACAGTGAGATTAATCTAGATTAAAAAAAATAATCTATGACCACCACTAATATATACATACATACATATATATAATACAATTAAAATAACAGATAAATAAGGTCATGCACATTTCAGCACAATCTTCCAAAGTAATCGTAAGGGATTCAAATAAGAAATCCCCATGTTCAAAAAGAGTAAGAAGAAGTTCAAAAGAAACTTTTCTGGTCCTATACCCCTTTTTCTATTTTTATCCTTTAGTTAAAACAAAACAATTAGATGCTTCAGTTATTTATACCTGTTTACATACACCTTATATCCACCTACCTACACCTACATAATGCATACACAGACACATACCTTTACACATTTCTTTTTTATTTTGTTTTTCTTTTCCATCTATCTTCTTCGTTTCCGTCTATATACCATACAGTCAGTATACAATACTATCACCTCCAGTCCTTTTCGTACCATTCAATATATTCATTTTAAACAATATCTTAAAATTGCTCATTGTCGTACATGAATTAACTCCTTTGGTTGTGATGCTGTGATATTTAGCATTTGTTGTTATAAGTTTCCTTTTAAATACAAAAGTTCCTATTAAGTGATGTTTGCTCTCTCATTTGAAACAACCCTTGGATATTGTTCGATAGCTGTTGATTATTTACTTTGTACATAATTTGTGCAGTTTTAAAGTCAAAAATATCTCTGAATTTTAGTGCTTTTAGTTTGATGAAAAGTGAATTAATTGGTGCTCTATAAGTGGTTTTAAGAGATAAGATTGATAATGGGATCCTTTAGGTTGCAGCGACAAACTTGGCAAGAAAATAAAACATAATAACATGAAATCAAAGCCAAATCTCTTACCAAATCTTGTCTGCAGCTGGAGTCCTTCAGGTGCTGTAAGGTGCCTGTGTTTAACTCTCTCTCTCTTGACACCTGAGACACAGGTTCACCGGTAAACTGTGCTGTAAAATGTGGACTGTTAACATAAGATTCTAGACACAAGCTACTACAGTTTTTTATATTTACAGTATATATATATATATATATATATATACACACACACACATACACACACGCAATGTCATGCACACACAAAGAGATCAAGTTAAACTGGTTTGTTGGTCAAAGGAGGTATACAACTGAAATCAGTATTAGATAGTGATTCATGCAGTTTAAAGGTTAACATTCTTACTGTAAAGTGAAATGTGAAAAGAACACCAGGAACTTTAGTCAGAGACCAACTTTATTATAAAACGTTCAGATTGTGTTAGATTCTTACAGCAGATATATTGTATATATATTGAAAGAATATTGAACAAACCAACGTATGTGTTTAATCTTTTTTTTAAGCTGTACTTAAGTGTCAAATGGTGTGTTTACAGATTGAAGCTAGAAAAAAGTTAACATTACTTCAAGCAGTCAATTAGGGATCTAGTTGTATTCCAAATGTCTTTGTTTTTTGTGTCGATAGAGCAGAAATACTTGTCTAACGAAATAAATAAAATCAGTGATTGATGGGGGGAATGTGATGATACTACCATTTGACAGTCAATCGACCATGCCTAACAATAAAATCTCAGCAGAACGGTAATGTTTAGGCTATAGAACAATAACTCTTTAGGTTGAGCATGCTGGTTATAAGCATGTTTTTGCAGTGTTTTCCTCAGTGGCTCCTCAGTTCTCTGCATCATATGACAGTTCCCTCTGCCTCCACTCTGCATCCTCATGATTATTCCCTGGCTGTTTGTCATTGTCAAAAGAGTCAAAAGACTAACTGTAGTATAAGTATTAGACTACTTAAAGTGGTGTCTCCTGCCACCTATTGTCAGATTATGTTTTACTTTTTCAGCATGTCTATATGCTCCTTTAGGTTTCCTCTTCATCCTTTGCTCACTGCCAAACGTCACCTGCTTCACTTCTTCCATTAAATGAATAAAAAAAAACAATAACCATTTGTCCCCTTGATTTGTTGTACTAGCCTACTACTATACTGGTTGCTCGTTTCATTTCGTCATCAGTTAACACTGCAGGGATATTAATCGGCCATTATTGATTCTCCCTTTTCCAAAGACATACCCTAATGGTTGCAGAATGAGTCTTTGTTATTGTACCCTGAGGTGTAGTGGAGTAGAAGTATAAAGTAGCATTCAATAGGAATACTAAAGTAAAGTACCTTGTACCTAAATTGTAGCCTGCCAAGTAGTGCAAAAAAACTCGCCTCCGCTGGGTGGCAGTATGCGCTTTGAAGATGCCCAAGTCGTCTTCCGGTTCTGTTTCGAGGAAGAACAAAATTGACTCAAGTATGGATTGACCCCTTAATACATCCATGATTGACCCAAAGAAACGCCTTTTAACCATAGACAGTGAAAGAAACTTTTAACACGTGTGAGGGACACCTTTTAATGTTTGCTATTGTCTTGCTGTCGTTTTTCGAAAATGCACTGTCAGTAACTGTCGCAGACATTTACGAAGCTATACTGCTAACGTTAAGTTACCCAGCTAACTAACTAACGTTAGCTAAGCGAATGTAAAACTTAATATGATGATGCCGTTGACTCAGAGGTGTTTACAGTGTCTGACAGCGGTCAGAAACAGACGAGTTAAACTCCTGCTGAACGCCTCCGTTACAAGATGCTGCTCCACAGTTCAGGGTGACGTGAGGGTCAGGTTTGCACCCAGTCCGACAGGTAAGGTCCTCAACCTAAATGCCTAGCTAGTGTTAAAATGTCCTGTAAGGTTTATCTAGAAAGTTAAGCTAGCAACTGTGGACTCTGTCTGACGTTATATATCCCCCCTTGCAGTATCCTCTGTTTACAACACCACCATTTTTCATCAGACATCAATAAAACACACACACACACACACACACACACACACACACACACACACACACACACACACACACACACACACACACACAATGTACTGTTTGTTGAGATTAACAAGATGATTATGTCTAAGTCTAGCCACTGTAACGTTACACAGGATTTAGCGGTATAAGTGAAGTTTAGTGTCCCAAATTCCCCATACAATGTCATTTAATTAATTATTAACCCGCTAAACCACCTGTGCTACACTAACCCTAACCAGTACCCTAACCTAACCTGTCTCAAATAAGATCCTCATCATTTGGGACACTCAGTTTTTGGGAAATAATTTAGGACACTAAATCCGCACGTATACCGGATTTAGGAAAACAACAGTATATTTCAGCATTCAGCCAGAAATCTATGTACAATAACTGTAACTGCATATGCATATATAAGTGCATATATGTTTATTGCTAAACAGGTAATGTTAGATGTAATACATTTCTGTGTTTGTCCACTTGGTGGCGCTGTGTGTTTATTTTCAGTTCAGAGCAAAAAGGAAACATGGGAGGATTTATATATATTACTTATGTTTTATATATATATATATATATATATATATATATATATATATATATATATATATATATATATATATATATATATATATATATATATATATAGTCCTTTATTAACACAGCACCATTTTTCCATCCGAGATCAACAAATCAAATGCTTATTTTTCTTTCTTTTTTTGTAATTTTCTGACGAATAATTATAGATCTATGATTGAAAAATATAGGTTTGGGAGCGTCTCTGACACAGTGCAGCACACAGTGATCTAGTTTATATTTTACTAAGTCATATTTCAAGCCAGATTAGACCAATTGACCATTATCTACATGCTGAATTAATTTGTTGCCAGTTACCGGTTTACCAGTAACCAACTTTCTTTTGAAGAGCAGTCCCCTGTCTAAAGTCTGTGTTTGGTTGACAGTTATAAAGCTTTAGTTTGCTCAGCCAACTTCCAGTCAAATTGCTGTGTCCCTCCCTGCTTGCTCAAGTTAATTTAATTTCACACCTTTGTTTCAAAAGCCTTGTGTACAACATGGACTTTCTATATTGGCACTATGAATGTACAGGAGGATTAAAAAAATAAGTTTAGTCCACACAATTCAGAGACCCTCCTTCAGTATGCAGCCTTAAAGTCAGTGCCTGGATTGTAAAGCACATTGAGTGGATGTGGCTGCAGGGTTTATAAAACATAGCATTTTCATGAAAGGCATTTTGACTCGTCACAGGAGCAAAAGCACAGGTATAAACAATCAAGTTCATGATGGCTGAATTCCATTTAGCTGCTTCAGTTTCAGGGTCCTGGTATTGTTCATGCTGGCTCACTGTCACACAGTCATGACTTACTGTGGTACTCAAATACTACAGAGCCATCATTAATGATATTAGTAACACCTGTTGATTTTCCTAAGGTCATAAGTTGATATGTCTGCTGTGAAAAAGGGCCTTTTTCAGTTCATGTTAAAGCGTTTTTCTTTATTGGTATTCTATGTCCTGCATCTAAGAAACTGTGTCTTTTAAATTTTTTTGTCAGTCTTATGTTCGAACAATATATTATTCTGTGCTGCAGGATTCTTACACCTCGGAGGCCTCCGAACCGCTCTCTACAATTACATCTTTGCCAAGAAGTATGGAGGCTTGTTCGTGCTGCGACTGGAGGACACTGATCAGAGCAGGCTGGTACCAGGAGCTGCAGAGTCCATAGAAGACATGCTGGAGTGGGCTGGTAGGATACACTGTTCTAAAGTCATGTAATCCATCACGGTTATTAGCTTCATGGATCAATCTTGTCAGCACAAAGTTACTGAATAAAATCTTACGTCCCCATTTACATACATTATTGGATATTGAAAGTGCACTTTCACCCCCAGGTGTACCCCCAGATGAGAGTCCTCGTCGAGGTGGCTTGGTGGGTCCATACTTGCAGTCTCAGAGACTGGACCTCTACAATCAGACAGCCCAACAGCTTCTTGAGAGTAATCATGCCTACTACTGTTTCTGCAGCTCTCAGAGACTCGACCTGCTCAAAAAAGAGGCCTTAAGGACCGGACAGACGCCGAGGTGACAAGATAACATGAATGCACACACGATTTCCAGTTTCCCCCTAATCACATTCTCACAGACTTAGATGACATACAACCAGACTTCAGGATATTTTTGGTGTATTCAAGACATAGGCTGCCTTTCTCTCTCTTTCGCCCAGGTATGATAACAGGTGTCGTCACCTTCGGGCCGAGCAGGTCCAGGAGAAACTGGCTCAGGGAGTGCCACATGTGATCAGGTTTCGTCTGGAAGCAGGTGTCGAGCCTTTTCAGGATCTGGTCTTCGGACGGAATCATCACGAGGTGGCCCAGGTCAGATTTGTGGTGCTTCAGTGGGGTTTACACTAAATGATGTAGGATAGAGTCACACGTAATTTTTGTTGTGACGACCATCAATTCTAACCGATTTTCAGCAAGCCAAAGGTTGTTTTTATGCATTTCTGCTTTTAAATGTACTCATTTGATTTGAATTTTATTCCATTTGATTTGCTGAACAGTTTTTGTTTCTAAAAAAAACTAAAAACTCTGTGGGGATTGACAGAGTAACTTTTTCACTTTAATTTCATACCCTCTGTCCTCTTTTTTTTTTCTTTTTTTTTTTCTTTTTTTAGGTGGAGGGGGACCCTGTAGTGATAAAAGCAGATGGTTTTCCCACCTATCACCTTGCTAACATAGTAGATGATCATTACATGAGGATCAGCCATGTGCTGCGTGGGTCTGAGTGGCTCATCTCCACCTCCAAACATCTCCTCATGTACCGTGCTCTCGGATGGCAGCCGCCCACCTTCGGACATCTGCCGCTCCTGATGAACAAAGATGGCAGTAAACTGTCAAAGAGGCAGGGGGATATATTCATTCAGAGCTACAAGAGAGACGGAGTCCTACCGGAGGCTCTGCTGGATATCACAACCAACTGTGGGTCTGGATTCAACAGTAAGTAATGGAGGCGTTATTAGAGAGGGAAGAAAGGAAAAAATGAGGAACTGCATTTAATTTTACGCATTAATTGCATGTAAAATTACATCTGGAAAAAAAACTTTAAACTCATGTGCTGTTGATCAGAAAGGATTAATATAATGATTACTTGTGTTGCTTTACAGCCAATCGAATTGGGCGGAGGATAGATGAACTGATCTCTGAGTTTAATCCCTCAAAGATCACAACACATTCTGCTCTGTTAGACCTGGAAAAACTACCAGAGTTCAACAGGTAAGTTTGTCTGTCCCTCTTGTTCTATATTGCCATGCTTCTCGTAATAACAGGACACACTGCTCCCCTATTTCTGAGCATTTCAGTGGCTTTGAAAGGATGAATTGGACTTTTCAGCCAGCCTAGCTGTGTTGCTCTGGGGGTATGGTGGTGTCTGTCAGTCTGTTGGTCCAGCAGTGAAATGTCCTGACAGTTATGTTCAATGAATCACCTTTCAATATAGACATTCTTCTCATGGGATGAGTTGTTATGATTATTGATTCCTCAGACTTTTGCCATAAATCTCAGCTCTACGTTGAACTTAAAGGAACAATTTGACATTTTGGGAAAGAGGCTTATTCACGTTCTTGCTGAAAGTTAGATGTAAGGTAAATATGATGCTACAGTCTAGCTAGGCTCTGTCCAAAAGGGACAAAATCTGCATACCAGCAGCTTTTAGAGCGCTCTAACTAACATGTTACGTGTTGTTTGTTTAATCAGTACAAAAAACGAATTGTAAAAACAACAATGTGCAGGGGGTTATGTGGTGAACCTTTTTTTTTGGCCAGCAGAGTGACTTCCTGGAGTCTTGTAATCCTCTTGAGGTTCTCACCAACAGACTTCAGGAAGTTATTGCGCCAGCCAAGAAATACTCCAGAACAGCACATAACCCCCCCAAAACCACAAATTGTTGTTTTTACACTTTGGTTTGTGAGAGGGCCAGGGTCTTCCTCTTTTCAGTCTTTATGCTAAGCTGAGCGAATCTTCTTTTTGCTATGGACCCTTTTGTCTGAAATAGTTAGAATTGAATTGAATTAATCGGCTGCTGGCTGTAGCTTTATATTTGCCAAACAAATAGAAGAGTGGTATCAATTTTCTTATCTAACTCTCTGGAAAAGCAAATAAGTGAATTTCCCAAGATGTTTCCTTTAAATATCCATTGTACAGACGATAAACCGTTCAGTATCATGGCCTTCCTCTGCTTCCACCCTTGGGCCAAACTTTACATTTCTTACTTGATTGTGGCACAAAACTAAAACAGCAATGTTGTTATCTCTTCTTTTTTCATCCTTCTTACAATGGTTTATTCTGGTATGTAATGTACCACCTCATAGGGCTGCCACCATGGCTATTCTTTTTCCCCCCATAATCTTTTCTTCATAGTTGATATATCAGTAATCTCTCTGGTTGTGTCAGAATTCACCTGCAACGCCGTATTGAAGATGAGGAGCAGTGTCATTTGCTTATAAAAGATCTTCAGGCACAGATCCAGCAGGCCTGTACAGCAGAGATCCAGGAAGAAGAAGTACTACATGAGGATTATATCAGGCGGGTGCTACATCTTCGTAAGGTAACCATACCAGCATGCTTACGAACATGTATTCATACCATGTTACCATGTGTTTGTTCATATTTTCAACATGCAAAATGTTAAATGCTTAAAGTTTGTTAGCATGTGTTATCTGTGTTTATGTACTGTCTGTTTTATATAAGGGTGTTTATTGTGTAAATATGTTTGTTTTATTATTATTATTATAACTAATTCTATTTTTTCTATTTCTTATACTTTATGTATATGTATACTTTCTCCTGTCTACTTCATGTGTATTTGTGTTATTCTGATGTGTGTACATTTTTTTTCTTTTGAGCTGCTGTAGCACAGGAATGTCCCCAGTGTGGGATTAATAAAGACTATCTTATCTTATCTGGTAACTGTAAGCATTGTGAGCCTAAACTGAAAAGTTGAGCAAAGACTCTTGCAGAGTCTGTGGCTTCTAGTCTTTCTTTCTCAATACTGCTCCTGTGTCTCTCCAGTAATACTGAAACTATTCTCTTCCCCTCTCTACAGGGTCACATATCCTCCCTTACGGAGCTTGTAAGTCCTGCTTACTCTTACCTGTGGGTTCGTCCTTCCGTCTCCAGCCAGCAGGTGGCAGCACTCACTGCAGAAGCCCAGCACATTGCTTCATTAGTGCTCAAGTATGTCGTTTTGATAACTCTCCAACTGCATGTTTCACTATTCCTTACAATACAGGAATATGAACATTTTTGTGCATTGCAGATTAATAGCTGAGCAAGGTGAGGAGCTGGCTGTGGATCGACTCAGTAAAGATCTGAAGGCTCTGGCTAAGCAAACTAAAGCCACCAAACACAGAGAAGTGATGAAGCTGTTACGTCTGGCTCTCAGTGGTCTACAGGTACCTGAAGACGTACTCTTTGATTGTATTTACTGATAGTAATACATATCAGTTAGCATTTTCTGTCTGTAATTGGTTCAGCAGAGGTATTAACTGTTGAACTTAACTTCAAACTAACTTTAACCCAGTGCGTTGAGTCATTCCTCACACATCACCAGCTATGTGCAACTGACTGAGCCGTTTGCCTTCAACATTTCCTGGTAAAAAACACTCAAAAGGCTTTTTTCTACATGCTTTGATAACTTTCAAAATAAACAAATGTATGTTGTGTAAACATGCTAAGCTACGTCTGACAAATGCTGTTGGCATCTGAGCTTTTGTGAATATTTTAGATGGTCCAAGCAATTGCCTCACTCAAACATAAAATAGCACTTTTGCCTTTTTTTCTTTCCCAGGTTTTTATATTAAGGGGAACTCCAGCATATGTGGAAGGAAAAATAAAGTTGTATACAACTTTTTGAGGCTCCAGAGGGAGCTGCACCAAATCTAATAATTGACCACGTGATGTCACTTGAGTTAATGTCTGTTGCTGAAGACTACAAGCAAGCTTGAGTGCGGCTTCTGTGCTCGGAATAGGGAGTTATGCCTAAAAAATGTGTTTGGTACAGACTATTCTTAGAAAAAGTCATGTGATCGGCTCTGCAATGGGCTTTAGCAATGAAAAGCTGCAAGAAACTCTACCTCAACTTAACCTCAACTAAAATGCATCCAGTCCCAATATTAATCACAAGAGCTGAAAGTTATGTCTGCATTATCTTCATATGAATATCAGGATTAAAGAACGCGTGTGAAATAAGTCACTCATACTTTTCCAGCGTTAGATAGGACATTTCAATCCAGAACTGCTGTAAGGACCTAAATCAAATCACACTATAAAAACATCAAAGACATGTTTCTGAGCCTTATGTTTGCATATACACTAACCTGCCACTTTATTAGGTACACCTCTACAGGTGATGCAATCCAATACAACAGTTCTGCCATGAATTCTACTTTTACAAAACTTATCATTTTTCAGTTTTTGTTGACAATGTCAGAAAGGTAATTCTACTTTATTTTTATTATTGAGGTCGTAATGGGCGGTAGTGTTGAACTGGAGTGTCTAGTGTAATATTCTGCCCCTCTCATGTATGTAAATGGCGTCGCCAAAACATAAGAACCACCTCTCAATATAAGAAAGCCCAGTTCAACACCGCTGCAAACTAGAACCTCACTAACAAACGTGTAGTTTGATTAATACTCTCTGACGGCCTCAATCAAAACTGAACTTTGTTAAGGCAGAATTTATAGCAGAGCTGTTGTTTTAGATCCTAATATAGATTGTACAAGTGTACTTGATGAATTGGCCAGTGAGTGTATATTGTTTTGTCTATCATCAAGAACACCACCTGCATTGTAATATTTTAAGATCATTTTAACTCTCAGAGGAACTGATAACATCCTTAAATAATTTTTTATAACTTATTTACCATTTTCATTTCTGCAATTGTTTTTTCAAATTCAACCTCAGCAAATCCAATCATTTTGGCTGTAATAATCAAGAAAAATGCTAAGTAATCATTGCTGGACTGTTAGAGTTGCATGAGTCCTTTTTTTCTGTCCATGGCATGACTAAGCAAAGCTTTTAAAATCGCACATTTAAGATGATAGTAATGACTTGAGCTTCAGCTATCCTACAGTGACTCATAAACCACAGCAGCCCTGCAGATATTTAGAGGGAATATGGAAAGAGGAAGTAGATTCTGATTGCGTTCCACAGAGGTTACTGTCTGTCTTCATACTGTGTGATGATTGCATTACTTCACTGACCCCTGATCCGTTGTTCTCCTCTGAATGTGTAGCAAGGGCCTAGTGTAGCTGAGATGATGGTGTCTTTGGGGCCTGCAGAGATCAGCCAACGATTCCAGAAACTTCTGCTGCTTTCAGAGACTAGTTAAAGACTGGACAGCCTGTAACGTTACAGACACCTGATGAAGATGTGCTGCTGTTAAAGACATGACCTGTATGTTGAGAGTTGCGTGCAACCACCCGGTGATTCTGCCAAAGCTAACTGTGACACATTTACAATGAACTGCAACTCACTGATATAAGTTATATTGAATTATACTTGAATTATTATGAATATTTTATAAAATAATGAAAACTGAATTGTCTCACATGGTCTGTTTGTTTTATTTAGTTTTGTGAGACTTTGATAACCAGGTGACACACGCAGCCAAGGATGGGAAGTACCGCGGTATTTTTTATGCAAATGTTGTGCTTTCTCCTGAAAATCGGCTTCTTCTTTTTTTTAAACTAACTGCAACAGACAGATGTGTTGTACATTCAGAAGAAGTAGTTAATGTTACTGGTTGAGAGAAGAAATTCACTGTAGTTCGATTTGTATCAGATTGTTCGTTGTCAAAGACAGCATGTAAACAAATGTATTTATGTCTATTTTTTGTTTTGTCTGATTTCTTTTCCCCATTCCACAAAATTACCCCACATTTGATTATAAATCAATTTCGTTTTTTTGTAAAATCTTAATCTGTAAGATATCTCCAGCTGTCAGATAAATGTAGTAGAGTAAAAATAGAAAGTAGCATAAAATTGAAATACTTAAGCAAAGTAAAAGTATCTACAAAATTGCACGTACATTACTTGAGTAAATGTAAATGTACTGTTATCTAGTGTAGTGCTAGTGCTGCTGTATGGAGTGAGGGGAGGGGGTGTGTAGTATAATTTGGCTGGTGTGCCAGGAGTGTGACTGACTGGGCGTGAGAGTCACATGCCGCCCCAGACAGCAGTTTGACAACTCCGCGCTTCCCCAGGAAAGACACAAAAGTCAGCTATTAAACATCTCCGGACCTGCAGGAGACGGACGGCAATGGCGACCAGTGACAGGCAGGCAACCCTAGAGTCGTGGCTTGGTAAGTAAACGGAGATAGAAACGTGTGTTGTTGTTTTAGCTGCATACTTTTAGATCCGGCGTAACGCTAACGGAGCTATAGGTATCTCTTCATCACATGAACCATAGATCTGAACTATAACCGGCGCTGCGTTGTTTGCTAACGCCACGTTAACGGTCGGCTCGTACCGTCAGCTGGACTTGATTACAGTAATGAAGCGTTATATTTGCATTTAATTTCTGAATGTGTAAATGTATTGGAACTTTAATTAAACGTCTTTGGTATTGTGCAGAAAGTATCAGTTGGTGGCAGAACAGGAAGTTGATCAGGCCGTGCGCGTGCCTGGCGAGCGGTGTGTGTTGTGTCTGCGCTCCTGCTGTGCACGCGCGCCGTGGCAGAACATCTTGTATATTTTCTTTAGTTGCTGGATAACGTTTTCAGATGTTAAAGTAGCAGTATTACGATGGAACTACACTGTTAAGTTAAAGACCTGCATTTGATCATGTACTGAAAAGTAAACAAGCAGCCAAATGTACCTTAATATGAAAAGTATTATGAATTTTAGTTTAACCTACCAGTGCTACAGTTATTGACTTTATAGTGAAAGCCTCATATCCAAATTTTCCTTCAGAAAATTCAAGTTTCATACTTGTTGGAAGGATGAAAAATCACCAGGCTCTTTAAATAATATGTCAAATGCTTGTTTTCAAAGTGGCACACCGTTGTAAATGCATGTATTTGTTTACCCCAAAACAGCAATATTAAATGAGTTTATTAAGTTCAATGCAACATCTAAATCTTCAGTAATTAACATAGCAGTAAAAGTATACTGCTTCACTACTAAAGTGATTGGTTGATTAATCAATTAGTAAATTGACAGAACATGAATCACCTAAAAATCGATATTGAATCGAATTGTGACATTTCTGAATCGTGCACCGCTACAAGAAACTATACAACTTAATGAAGTGGAAATAAAAGATAGACAGGTAAACATGTCCTATGTTGTACTGAGTATACTTGTAAGATGTGGAGTATTTTGAGTAATTGATTAATCAAAAAAAAAACGTGGGAAAAGCCAATCCTAACTTGTTTTGGATCAAGATTTAATTCAAAATCGATTTTCGATTCAAAAGATTCTCAATTCAAAAAACGATTCCCAATTTGTAAATGTAGTTACTTTTTCCATGTGATTGCAGTATACATATCATTTAAAAAATATATATATATATAAATAAATGAATGAATGAATGAATGTGTGTGTGAGAGAGAGAATCAATTTTTGGAATTCTATGAATCGATTTTGAATCGGTAGAGCTTGAATCGCGATACGAATGTGAATCGATTTTTTTTTTTTTATTTTTTTTTTTTTTTTTGCACACCCCTTGCATGTATTTGATATAATTGTGGCAGATATGAAAATATTTCTCTGGTGTACTTGTTTCAGACCAGGCCACAGACCCAAACAATCAGGAGGACAGATGGGACTGCATCCAGAGCTTCTACCAGCTTGTCAACCAAGAGACTGATGGGTAAACTGAACAGAGCACCTCATCAAAATGTTTCCTTTTTTTTTTTTAATCTACTTTATGTGCCTGCCTCACACAACCCTGCATGGGGTCTCAGTCAGATCATCCTCAGGCTTTAAACCTGAGCTGAAGTGTTTAGGGGAGGCTGCATGCTTCTAGAAGTTATTTTAACGCAATTCTGGTGTTGAGAGAGAGAGTTGCTTCACATCCATGTTGTGGTCAGAGCTTCATGCAAGACAGAGGAAGAACTCTGCAGCCCCCTTTCCCTTTTGACCATTTTCTTCTTTTCAATATTAACGTGTGCTTTAATGTCTCAATGTCATGTAAATTCAAAGCAAGTATGGATGGGAACGTAAAAGTGTTAAGTTTTCATCCATTTCTGTTAGCTCGAGCATGGCAATGTGTGTGTGAATAGTACTTCTTTAAATGTTGGCATAATATATCCTTTGCTCGCGGTCTACTCAGGCATTTTAATGTGACTTAAATCTTAATTTTCTGCTTTCAGCCCACAGGTGGCCATTCGCCTTCTTACCCATAAAATCCAGTCACCACAGGAGAAACAGGCTCTGCAGGCTCTCACTGTAAGTATTTAGGGTTTTTCATTTCTACATATAATACAAAGATGATGCACAGTTTATTTTTTTATCTGCTGTGAAATCATATTCATTTGTGAAGTTCCCAGAAGCAACAAGCAACTTCTTTTTTAATTTTAGATTTTATTTTTTCTTCCTTTTAACAAGTCAGTTGTGAGAAGAAGCGATATCTCCCTATCTTGGTGTGTGCGTGCACGTGTGCCCGTTTATTTTTATTCAGTGCCTTTTCTCATGCGTTCTACTCCGCATTTATCATAGCATGGTAACGGTACAGACCATTCATTAAAAAAAATGTAAGTCTAAGTTGTTTAACTCCAGGGGAAGGGTGGCCCTGTGAAGAATATCTGGGACTAACTTTCATCACATGGCCCAAATTACATGAGGGATTTAATCTTCATTTGACTGTCTGCTGTGACAGCACACGGTTTGTCATCCATACATTAAGGGTTAGGTTTGGGTTAAAACGCAACGCCTGGGATGGGCCCTGCGAGGGGCACAGGCACAAGGGGACCACAGGTGTGAATAAAACACTTTAAAAGGTGATAGGGTATTCAACGGAATTTTCTCGAAGGTTCACGTGCCTCATGGCGTGACATTTAAAGGTGGTTAACCACGAAACATGCAGCGACAAGTCTGTTCTCTCTCTCTCTCTCTTTTGTGTTATGAAAAAGAACAAAATACTTTTTTTTTTCTTTCATTTTCACTTGTTGAAAAATCTTTTGTTGCTAATCATTTATACTGACTTGGTGCTTTCCAGGTTCTCGAGGCATGTATGAACAACTGTGGAAAGGGTTTCCATAGCGAGGTGGCCAAGTTTCGCTTTCTCAATGAGCTCATCAAACTTTTAACACCAAAGGTAATCATAGAGACCGGTTGATGTTTTATTGCTGTCATTATAAAATCTTAACTCAAATGTAACGAATTGTGTCTTTTCTGAGTAAATTGGCAAATCAAATCTAGGAGTGTATTGAGGATTGACACTGGTATGACTGACCTGGTTGATCCTTTCTGAGCAGTACTTTGGCGCGTGGACTCCACAGAAAGTTAAGGACCGAGTGACGGAGGTCCTCTACGGCTGGACTCTTTGGCTTAAAGAAGAACCGAAGATTCAGGAAGCTTACTCCATGCTCAAGAAACAAGGTCTGGATGCAGCATGCACACTTAAAGTCTTGCGACTTGCCTGAGCAACACTTTAATTATTCACGATATATTAGGAGTTTACAGATATATAAAATAGGGGTGTCACGATTCAGTTACTACTTTTTTTATAATAGTAATGGCAATGCTACAATAAGAGCCACTAAATGAAAGAAGGGTACTTTGCAACAACAGTTGCAGAGTTTCTCAGAGTTTACAAGTGTAATTGAATGCACCATAGTTTAACTAGGTGCACATGAATGCACCCTAGTTTAACTAGGTGCACATGAATGCACCATGTAGTCCCGTGGGAGCCCACATGCTTTCCCTTTGTTGTTTGTTTACATAACTCACTCTGGGAAGGGAAAATGTTGCCACACCAGTGTTTTCAGAGAAGCAGGAGGGTATTCCAGTGCTGTTGTTTCTCCGTCATCTCCGACTCCGGCAGTGGTCATGGTGTCTGGGAAAGTCAATCTGCAGGTTTCCGCTAATCTAATGTTACCCTGTGTCTTTAGCTCCATGCTACCAGCCGTTAAGCTAAGCTTTGTCTGTTGTTATTTTCTTCTGACGTGCGCAGGTAGGTGTGGATGGAGAGAGAAAAAAACACATGGATTCACTGATCCTGCTTTTGTTTTAAAAATCGAAAGCTCATTATGATACATTTTTTGATTTTTAAAATCAAAATAGTGACACCCCGATTATGAAAGTGTGATTATATATTGTAATTTGTCCCCTTCTCTTTCTTTTTGTTATTTTAGGTATTGTGAAGAAAGATCCCAAACTACCAGACACAGTTATAATGGCACCTCCGACGCAAAGAACCACAGAATCTGTTTTTGACCAGGAGGACAAGGCCAAGGTGTGTGTGTAATTAATGTCTGCTATATAACATTTAGACACTACTGCTTGCGGCAATAGTTTCATGGGGTTTTACTACAATATATTTTTACCACAGCATGTGTGCAATAGGCCTACTTTATGTGCAATTTCTTGTTGTGACTGCTACTGGTGCTGTATTGTTTTGTGTATAACAGTTAAGGCATTATGTATGTGTGCAGTTGGAATCCAAAGCAAATTTCCATAAGGGGACAATAAAGTATTACATAACATATTTCATCACGCTAAAGATGCATTTCTGTATCATCAGCTTTTAGCCAGATTATTAAAAAGTGCTCGCCCTGAAGACCTGGAAGCTGCCAACAGACTCATTAAAAGCACCATCAAAGAGGTGAGCAGTGCTGCTGGTAGTGGTGGTGGTCATGTTTTCCAATGCATGCATTTGTAATTGTATGAGTTTGATATTCATTTGTTTATGTTTTTTTTGTTTTAGGAGCAGGAGAAGGCAGAGAAAGTGTCCAAGCGTGAATCTACTCTGGAGGAAGTAGAGAGCAGCACCAAACAGCTCAGAGAGCTACTGCACCAGCACACCATCACTGGAAATGTGTTACAGCCCAGTGATGACGTAAAGGTACATTTGACATTATAAAAACAATCAAGGACCGCTTCTGGGCGAGTCTACATCGACGATGTTTCATACACGGGGTTGTTCCGGTTCCGCCGGATGTCATTCGAAACTGTTCGATTCGGGAAACATCCTCCGAGCTAGAACCAACAATCAAATTATATTTTTTATTATTTATTTTTTTAAATAAAATTTTCATCTCACTCACACACAACAGCCATTTTAATTCCAGAGATCACCTCCCTATGTGCAAAACAAGTTCCTTCCAGAGGCTATTTTGCAGAGACACTGTTGCTGCGTTTGGCCCGATATATAACAACATTTGATCTTTCCCTCTTCCCCTCTTCCCTGCTGCAGGCCCTGTACGAGCGCTGTGATCGGCTGAGGCCCAGCTTGTTCCGCCTGGCCAGCGACACGATGGACGACGACGTAGCTCTGACAAAGATCCTGGCGGCTAACGACGAGCTAACGCTGGTAGTAAATTCCTACAAAGACCGAATGGGAAAGAGAGAGTGTAACGGGGGAAGGGAAAGAAGTAGAAGCGAGGAGAATAAAAATAATGGTAGGCCTCATTTCTTTAACCTTTTTAGCCCCTGTAGAAAATGCCTTGACTTTGTGTTTGGCTCTACTCTGTTCTGTTTGTATTTGATCCTGTTTCTTCTTGTTCCTCCAGCTCCAGAGAGTCCCAGAGAGATTAAAAGCTACCACCTCATCGACCTGTCGGCACTGGACTCCCCACAGACGTACAGAAAAAATGCTGATTCTCCACCATCCTTTGAATCCTTTTCACCCATGTTTTCCTCTCTTCTGGAAAGTACCTTCCACTCAGTGGCTGAACAGGACTTAAATGAATTAGGTAGGCCCTGCATCTGTGCCTATTTCTAGTGTGTTCTTTCTGAGAGTGATGAGTCATAATGTGATGATGTTTGTTTCCTCTGATTACAGAGTTAGATAATCTGGTCTCAAAACAGACTCAAGAGACTTCAAGGTCCTATTATGAAGAACTGCTGCAGGTGAGGCTCGGATGTAAAGTTAAAGATTTGAAATTTGAATTGATTTTTATTTACATGTTTTATGAATATTTTAACACAGTTTATCCTTTCCGTCAGCTTAATGGAGAGGTTCAGATGAAGAAGAATGCTGAGCAGAATGGAGGGAGAGGTGTTGTGTTGAGAGCCCGTGGATGTGGAGGGAGCAGTACTACATCAAATGGGACTAACATCTGGTAAGGACGCAGACGAGAAAGAAACCACTGTAGACAATGCTTTGGATGTGGTGCATGCATATATTAAATAATAACAAAAAACACTAGTTTAAAAAGGGTTTTTATATCGGTTATAATGTGTAGAATGTGCTGGTGAATAATCACTATTTCTAATATTTCTAATGATTTTGTTAGAAGGAAGATAGATAGTGATCATCCTCTGGGTGTAAATGCTTACATATACAACATTTAACATAACAAATCCTTGACATAAATAAATGTGAAAGGAGAAGAACTCAGCCTGCTGATGTGTGTTAGCAGATATACAATTTTGTTTTGCAGAGCCATGAACTGTAACAAAACAAAATTGCTACCTTTTTATTCATAAATAATACCCACAATTCACTTTTCATTTAGTTTTTGATAGTTATTTTTTATTTAATTTTAAATTATGTTTACTGTTCAAAATGTACTTATATTGACATGGACTGTTATCTTAGATGGTAACATTGATTGTAGATACTCGGATATATCCTTATCAGAATCAGATTTATTATCTGATTATTATCTGATATTTTTTATTATTTAAGTATACTTACATACACAAGGAATTTGACTTCGGTAGGTGTTAACTCTCTATACATAGACAAATAGTAATATAGACACATACTGTACAATAGAGACAACAATATACATATAGTCACATAATATACAAAACACAAATACAAATAAGACATAATATCAAGACAAGTACACATGGAGTGGGATGTAGAGTGCAAAAAGTAATAGTGCAAAGTAGTGTGCAAGGTGCATATTGGAATGATACAGTAAGTACGTAATGTGTAGAGGAGTGGGTGAGTGGCCAGAGTGAGGATGACCCCACTTATCCGCAGTTCAGTAGAGTGATAGCAGTGGGAAAGAAGCTGTTCCTATGTCTGGTTGTTTTTGTGCACAGGGATCTGTAGCGCCTGCCAGAGGGGAGGAGGTTAAAGAGAGTGCATGCAGGATGTGTGGGGTCTTTGGTGATGTTCTCTGCCCGCTTCCTGGTCCTACCAGGGCAGGGGGGCACCAATGATTTTTTTCAGCTGTTATGGCATTCTGGGAACATGCAAAAGACATTTTTGCAAGATATACAATGTATTTTGTAAAAAAAAAAGAAAAAAAAAAACAACCTTAAAGGAGATTATCACTGTGTGGAGATGTTCGTTGGCTTCATTTACTGTCCTTATTACTTCTAGAAATTACTGTTTGATGACCATTTCTTCTTCTTCATCAGGTCGCTTCCTTACCATCAACAGTTTACAGAGTCAGGATCAACGTCCCAGTCGCAGAAACAACTCACTGAAGTGTCGGGATCTCCAGTGAAATTAGAGGAGAGCTTGTTTACCCCACAACTCCTGAAAAACATCTTTGTTCCAATGGAGACCATCAAACCCGGTATGTTTGTGTGGAGAAACAGCTGGGTTGTCTTTGGTTTTCCTAGTACTGTTTTGCTGCAGTCATTCCTTTGTGTGTTTTTTGCCCACTGGATATCCCGTCTAAATGTCTGTTGTTTGCGTGTTCTTGGTAGGTAATCTTGAGCCAATCACTTTGTACGATCAGGGCGGCGTCCGCGTTTCCCTCCATTTTGCCAAAGACTCCCCGCCGGGTTATCCAGGTGTCGCTGTGATAGTCATCTCCACAGTGAACACATCTGCCCTCGATGTGAAAGACTTCCTGTTTCAAGCTGCTGTTCCAAAGGTAAAAAAAAAATCCAAAGATATATTCCAAATCTCGTATCAAAATAAAAAAAAAATGTTTTAAGTGTGAATGAGTAAATTCAAAGCCTTGTCAAAATAAGGGACATGGATGGAAACTTAAACTCATACTGCACTCTGTGATGTGTGATTAACGTGTTTGAAATGTTGGTGATTTATCCGAAACAGATTTATTGCCATATAGGTTTCCATATACAAGGAATTTGCATAATGAAAAAATTACTGCAGAAGCCAAGAATGATAAATAGAAATGTACAAAACGTGAAATACCACAGAAAAACACTAAATGCACCAACTCACCAATGCAGCACCATCTTGGGCCAATGATTAATGTTTAAGTTGAACAACCAAAAAAGTCGAACATCTTCTGGTTCCTCCTTCTTAAATGTGATAATGTGCTGCTTTTCTGTGTTTTCTATCATTATGAATTCAATACCTTTTGGGTTTTGAACTGTTGGCCGGACAAAACAAGCAATTCAACATGTATTAGAATCACAATATCAGTTTTTGCACATGCAAGTACGATGTTTGGCTGTAAACTGTTCCCCTCCGGAAGTGTCTCTGTGTCAAAGCTTATCACGTAGACATCAGTGTTTCAAGCAGCTGCTCAGATGGGTCGACGTTCCTTACAGAGTATGTGAATGAGTAAATTGTGTTACCGGCGCCCCCTCCTGGAGCCACTTCACATTTGTCAGACTCCCTCTGTAAATATTTTACAATATATTTACAATAAAACATATTTTTTAACTTTTTATGCCCATTCCCTTTCATCATTCAGCAATTTGACCTGTGCCGACCTACTTTCCATTAATGAGTTAATTTACAGGGTTTTTTTACCTCTCCTGCAGACCATGTTGGTGAAACTTCAGCCTGCCTCAGTGACACACCTACCTCCTTACAACCCTCTCCTGCCACCGCCCGCCGTCTCCCAGGTCCTCCTATTGGTTAATCCTCACAAGGTGAGTTTGAGGAGCACTATTGAGTTACATTGACCAGTCACTACCACATTTTAAATTTCCAACCACCTTGTGCCTTTGGAACATTGGATGAATGGTTGCTGACAATGGGCAATGTAGATATTGCATTAAAGATCAGCCACTTCTTTCTACAACAGTCGAGAATTCTTTTGCAATTATGCAAGCACATAATGTAATCTGAAAACTGCTGCCCTGATTAAAAAAACAATGCAACTGATCTCTACTAACTGAGCTGCTATTCTGTCTGTAATCGAGTGGAATAGAAATAGGAATAAAAAGTGGATCAAAAGTCGTATCTTAACTGGTAATAAGACATAATAATGTGTTTTCTATAACTTAAATCTAAATCAAAGTACTGTAATGTTATTAAATAGATATAGTGGAAGGAAAAGCTAATATTTTCCTCTGAAATGTAGCGGAGCGGAAAGTAAAGGGCTTAAGTACAGTGCTGTGCAGTGAGTTAATGTACTTAGATACTTTGCACTACTGCTTAGTATACAGTCTCTGATGTAAAACCTGCATATATGACACTGTAACTTGGATATTTTTTTAAAATTTTACAAGTTTTTTTTTTCCTGGTTTTGACACATTGATTCAAATAATTCCCATTATTTATTGGGTATTAAAATGTAACGTAAATGTTATATAGACAAGAATTTTGCTATGAATGACATGAAAGATGCAGATAAACCGCTTATTAAATACTGTCGAAAATAAAGTTAACTGAGTTAGTGGATGTCAACCTTCGCATAAAATAAAAAGACAGTTGAGATAAATTACCAGGATAAAACCAGAGTCATTGATAAATTGGATAACCCAGAGCGCTGAAGTATTCATTTCCATTTACATTTCCATTATTCATTCATTTGCTTTCTCCATCTTGGTACATCTGACATATTTCCGTCTTTCCTTTAGCGAAAGGTGCGTCTACGCTACAAGTTGACACTGACACATGGAGACCAAAAGCTGAACGAGACCGGAGAGATTGACAACTTTCCTGACTGGTCCGCTTTGATCTGCCACTAAAAAAACTTCTGAAACTTGGAATAAAAAATAATGAATAAAAAACTCTGGACCTAAGATATAGAGACAGAGTAAAATAAACCCAGTGAGAAAGGAAAAACTCAACAAAAAGGTGAAAAACTTGTGACAAGGCCTCATGAGGTAAACAAGGAAACATCAATATCAAAAAGTCTGTATTTTCAGCAATATAAGATTTTGAGTTTCCTGTTTTATAACAACTGTGATACAATAATGATGAAACAATCTCAGAAAGATGTATATTACTCTAAAAAGGTGAGTAAACTCTATTTCACTCATGAAAGTGTTAACAGTTCAGGTGGGTTCGGTGCATCCCCGATTGTACGTGATTCAGGTTTTATAATATTCGGCTGTTTCTGCCTGTTGTTAAAGCGCAGTTTGATAATACAGTCCATCACAGTACCCATATATGCTGACACGTAGCTGGTTACATGTCTGCACATGAAAATTGGTATTTATTTGATTTTGTGCATTTGTGACATTCAAAATGCCAAAAGTGCCTTAAGATGGAAGATGGGTTTTAAAATGTATTTATTTTAAGAATGAGGTTGTCTTAAGCAATGAAAGTGTTAGAAACCTTCAAAGATTTGTATTTGCTGGTAATTTGGTAATTTCCTGTGCTTGACTGCAACGTTCAATAAAATCATAATGATACTATAGTTTTGACGTCGCATTTTATGCAAGTTGTTTTAAGAACTGTAACTTAAAACACAAGCAAATGAAGGAAAGATCTTCACTATGACAAAACATAGGCAGCATTTAGAAAAAACAAAACAATTCAGCAAATATATTAAGCACGAGCTAATCAAGCAACACTTTTCCTAACCTGACCACATGTGGCACAAAGAAACGGCGACAAATACAGAAATAAAATAAACAGAAGAAATTCTGCAATGTCAGCACTCAGTTGTCAACGTCAATTTCCTCAGCACAGTAGAAACTGTCCACTTCTCAGTAATGTTCAAAAAACGTCCTGTGAGTTTACGTGTTATCGTGCATTGACCATCTTGTTGTTTAACATTTTCTTTTCATAATAAAAGCCCTCACTTCCTCTCATACAGGTTATTTGACCAACTGAATATAATGCAACCAGAATGAAAACATTATAAGCATATTAACATTAATTTGCTTGTGTTTTCTTAATAGGATTTCTGTTTTGTCAAAGTGGTGAAGATCATTTCTTAATCTGTTTTCTGAAGTTTCAGTGTGTTTAGCTCTCTTAGCCACCGGAGATCGGAGACTGATGTTTACTCTTTCTAAGTCACTGTTAATGTAATAAGATCAGTGTTACCTGATATACTGTGAAGCTTTATACTGTTGAGCCTCAGTGCCACTGAACCTGCTTAGTCATCTATTACTGTCAGAGTTACAGAAGTTCAAAACAGGCTGCACGTAAAGTTTGTCAGCCGATTTTTGGATGACTTAAAGCCAATGTGAATGTTTCTTTGAATGCTTGTCTGCCTATTGTCTGTCAGTCCAACAGTCTGTTGCTCTACCATGTGGTATCAATAAATACAATGTAAACAGTGCACAACAAAGCTCAAATTCTCTGTCTCACCAGATTGTCCCAGTCCAATGAAAAAGTTTTTTTATAGTAATATAATTACCCTGAAATCGTATTATAGTTCATTATATCAAGTTCAATCTGAAGGAACTCTGTTTCAGTCTCTGACAGAGAGAAACCCTTCAGATTACAACACAATCTTGAGATCTACATCTTATTTATTTTATATAAACGTTCTAGATGCCGGCATTCAGAGCAATTTGCTGACAAAATACTTTATGATTAAGACAACTATGGCTTTACGGTTTTATCAATTGATTTGCTCAATTAGTTGACTAACCTTATTGTCCATAAAATGTCAGAAAATAGTAAAAATGGTCATCAAAATATCCTAATGCCTGTGGCCAGGTTAGCTCAGTTGGTAGAGCGGGCACACATAGAGGTTACTTCTTGATGCAGCAGCCGCAGGTTTGACTCCGACTTGCATGTCATTCCCCCTCTCTCTCCCCTTTCATGTCTTCATCTGTCCTGGGAAAATAAAGGCCTAAAAAAAAATATATATATATATCCTAAAGCCCAAGTTGACTTATTTAAATACCTTGTTTAATCAATCAGTTTTTACCATCAGGAAAACCAGCAGATGTCTACATGAATTGTGGCCAATTCATTTTCTGTTGCTCGACTAATCTGCAACATACTCCTTTTATGGTACTCTATTTATTGGTGTGTGTATGTTATGTGTTAGATAAATAGTGCTGTAGATGTCTGGTTCAATGTTTGTGTTGTGGATTATGTGTCAGTATGCCTGTACTGTATAACAAATTGCCTCTAGGGGACATTCAAGTTTTCTAAGTCTAATCAATGAATTGACTCATCGTTTCAGCTCTGAAGAAAACACATTTGGTAACAATGAGCTCACCCCAGTGATCAGCTGACTGAGTGAATGAGGGAGTAAAACAAGCTTCAGCGAGTTTTCTAGTCAGCCCACGGACTTCTATTTAAAAAGCAGATGACCGTTAGTCATACTTCTACGACAAAAAGTGAAGCACTAGAAGTTTAATTTAAAATGATAAAAGACAAAAACCTAGACCTTGATATGAGAGTATAACTGAAAATTCTCAGTTTAAGAAGCTGGCACTTTTTCTGAAACGACAAAATTGCTGCCAATCTTCTGTCGTTTGATTAGTCAACTAATTATTTCCGCTCTACTTCGGAAATAAGAGACCCATAAAATAAAGCGTTATGAAATGTTCTACTTATCTCGGTGGATAAATCCTTTCCCAGTATTTTTTCAGGGGAGAAAGACGTCAGAGACCTGCAACTAAAAGACAACAATCAATCAACTTTATTGATCATATTTATTATGACATCAGCAGATTAAAATACATGTTTATTATGTACATATATGTAACAGGGGTGTTAGATAAAGTGCCAAATACCATTTTTACAAAAACAAAAGAAAAAGAAAAAAGGGATTTGTGGAAGACCATCACACCCGTTACCTCCCACAGCTCCCACAGTTCATTGCTTCACGGACATGTAGCCACCTTTTTTTTTATTTATTTTTTTTTTGAAGGAAGGCTTAATTGCTCAGTGCTGGTCGTGGGTCAGTTTGGCACGATTCACCCGGGAATCAAACTCACAGTCTGGAAGTGGGTGAAACTGTTGTGAAGGGATGAATACTGGGTGTTTTTTTTTTTTTTAAAAACGTGAACTGACATCGACACGTACAACAGGTCAGCCTTTTGAGCTGGACTGCGAAAGTTTCTACTTTGACAAAACGGTCCAGATATTACTCAGAAATCCAGCATTGTTGCTTTAAGGTTAGTATGTGAGGAGGTTAAACTGTTCCTAGACCAGAGCCCAAATCTGTTCTCAGCATCCTGTTCACAACCGGAAAGATGTTGTAGTAAATATAAGACGACCGACACTTTCCAGATTTATTTATTTTTTTGCTCTTTTCTGACGAAAGAAGAGGAAGTTGACATTCTTTTAACAGTTGTTGGTCTGTCTGTGTATGTGTGTGTGTGTGTGTGTGTGTGTGTGTGTGTGTGTGGGGGGGGGGTATCTTCCTCATAAACGAGACAGTGACAGAGAGATGATGGGTAGTCCATGAGATCGGGAGAACAGGCACGCACTTATTTGCATGTGCGCATTTCATTTTAATTTTAATTTCAGGAGCTACATGAAGGTAGGTAAAACAGTTTTCACCCCCCTTTTGATGTCCCCCATTTTATTCCCTATGGCAGTGATGGATGTACAGGTACTGGGTGATGAAGACGTGAAGTCTTTCTAGCACTACCAGTTGATCAAGACGCCGCAACAATCTGGCTGTTCAGGAAGGCTTGTGCTCCGGCCGAGGTTTTGTATTTGTGTCCGGTGCTTTGCTGTCCGCCTGTGAGCTGCGAAGTTTGGTGAAGACGTCTGTAGTCGAGCCTTCAGCTCAGAGCGTCACATGATAAAGTGGTCAGAGCACGTTATCTGGAAAGAAGTGCATCATCAGCTCTTCGTCCTCCTCCTCGACAGTCTTACTCCCATGTGTCGAAGCCTTTTCCGGCTCCATTTACGTTCTTTTTTTTAAATCTCTCGTTAACCTTTCTTCGCTGAGCCTGTTCATTTATGTTTTTACACCCAACTAACTTTCGTCTTCATCTTCTTCCTCCTTTCCAGCTCCATCCTCAACTGGCGCCTCCTCCTCTTCTGCTTCTTCCAACTCTTTCTCCTCATCCTCTTCGACATCTGCTGTTTCTGCGACCTCAACTTCGTCCTCCATTTCTGCTGCCTCCTCTTCTTTCTCCTCTGTCTCGCCCTCCTCTTCTTCTACATTTCCCTCCAGCTCTGCTGCCTCCTCTTCTTTCTCCTCTGTCTCACCCTCCTCTTCTTCTACATTTCCCTCCAGCTCTGCTGCCTCCTCTTCTTTCTCCTCATTTTCCATTTCCTCTTCCCCCTCACTTTCTTTTTCCCTCTCTTCATTTTCTTCCTCTAACTCCCCTTCTATGTCTTCATTTTCGGCACCATCCTCACCTTCCTCTTCCTCTTCTTCTCCTTCCTGATGTTGCTCATTCTCTTCCTCCTCTTCTTTAGTCTCCTCCTCCTCCACCACTGCATCATTCCCTTCATCTGTCTGCCCTCCATCTTCTTCTACTTGGTCCTCTCCATGCTCCGCCTGTTCCTCTGTGTTGCCCTTTGCCTCCTCCTCTTCTTCTCCCTCTCTTTCTCCGGTCTCCTCCCCCTCTTCCTCTCCGTTCTCTTTTGCCTCCTCCTCTTCTTCTCCCTCTCTTTCTCCAGTCTCCTCCCCCTCTTCCTCTCCATTCTCCTTTGCCTCCGCCTCTTCTTCTCCCTCTCTTTCTCCAGTCTCCTCCCCCCCTTCCTCTCCATTCTCCTTTGCCTCCTCCTCTTCTTCTCCCTCTCTTTCTCCGGTCTCCTCCCCCTCTTCCTCTCCATTCTCCTTTGCCTCCTCCTCTTCTTCTCCCTCTCTTTCTCCGGTCTCCTCCCCCTCTTCCTCTCCGTTCTCTTTTGCCTCCTCCTCTTCTTCTCCCTCTCTTTCTCCAGTCTCCTCCCCCTCTTCCTCTCCATTCTCCTTTGCCTCCTCCTCCTCTTCTTCCTCTCTTTCTCCAGTCTCCTCCCCCTCTTCCTCTCCATTCTCCTTTGCCTCCTCCTCTTCTTCTCCCTCTCTTTCTCCAGTCTCCTCCCCCTCTTCCTCTCCAGTCTCCTTGGCCGCCTCCTCTTCTTCTCCCTCTCTTTCTCCAGTCTCCTCCCCCTCTTCTTCTCCGTTCTCCTTCGCCTCCTCCTCTTCTTCTCCCTCTCTTTCTCCATTTTCCACCTCATCTTCACCCTGGACTCCGTTGTGCTTGCTGTTGTGATTCTGCTCGTCTTCTCTCTCCGTTTCTATGCCGTCGTGCGTTCGCCCTGAGTCGCCGATGTCATTGCAGATGTCTCTCCCGCCGTTGCTCCTCAGGTGTACGTGGTTGTGGTTGTTGTGCTCCAGGTCCTCCAGGGTGAGTTCGAACTGGAAGCGGTCGTGCTGTAGGTGTCTGTCCGGGGGAGGCGAGGGAGACTGGGGCATGGTGCTTACATACCACTCCCTGTTCTCCTCCAGTGTGTCCAGCAGCTCCTGGGCATCCGGGTGCACCAGGTCAGCCCACGTCTCCCACAGCGGGTGGACAATGTAGT
Source organism: Gymnocephalus cernua (assembly GCA_023631565.1). Taxonomy (NCBI): domain Eukaryota; kingdom Metazoa; phylum Chordata; class Actinopteri; order Perciformes; family Percidae; genus Gymnocephalus; species Gymnocephalus cernua. Next base: position 34,493,353 of record CM042427.1, on the reverse strand, counting down.
CGATGAAACCCACCTGGAAAAGAAAAAAAGAATCACACCTGAGACCGTGATAGAAAGTGGTGTTAAAGAAATAACTAGACATTTTGGTAAATATGCATATTTGCTTTCTTGCCGAGAGTTTGATTAAAAGACGGATATTACTCTCAGACATGGGAATGGTGTCAATCTTTTCATCTCGGCAAGAAAGCGAATAAGCATCTTTTCTGAATACATTCTTTATTAAGTATAGAGAAATCTAACTGGTAGAATATCTAAAAAAAAGAAATTGACTACTCAGTACAGAATCAGTGACCAGAAATTTGACACAGAATGAACAAATGTCACTGTTTAACATTATGGATATCAAAAGAAGCATATGACTGAAGCTGCTGCCAGCTGGACGTTGACACAGAAATGCATTTGTCATCCAAAATACAATAACAAAAGATTTAATCATAGCCAGAGTTTATCTTAAGTTATTCCAGGCTTCATTACTCTGCCAGATTTATGAAAAGAAAAGCTTTTTTCATGTTTTGGGGGGGGGGGGGGGCAAAGGAATAACTGCACAACTAACCCAAGTTTGTCTCTTCCGGCCACAAGGCAAAACCAAATCAAATGAAACATGGATTTTTAGCTATGATAGCAGCGAGGCTCTATGGATGGCAATGATTATTCCATTGATTGTGTGGTGGAAAATACCCAGGGTGCAGCAGGTGTAGATTAATTAACTGTTTTAGAATAATTGAAGATGAAACAAGTAACAAGAAATAGTAGACTGAAACCAATGTAGGTTTTTGTAATTTATTGAAGTACATATATTCTGCGCAGAATAGGAGAACTCGTTCACAAGATGCACGCAGCAACATGTGGAAGAGTCTTCAAAGTTCACACATCAAGAACATCAGCTTAAATACACAGATAAGAGAGAGGGAGTGACATCGCTTTAAGCACACAATTCAATCTAATAACAAATGAAGATAGACCTTCTGGTCTGTCTGGTTCACAGGGATGTTATGTCGTATAACCTGTAGAGACCTTGTGACTACGGTTGTATCTCAGTAAACCTAGGTTGGCTATTTTCTCACAGACAAATGTATTTAACTTCTCCTTGGGGGAGACATAACAAGAGCACATACAGAAAAGACATAGTTAATTTGGTAAAATATAATTTTGCCATTACAATTGTCATAAAATTTAGTACGGATATTCCCATCCTCCTCGGATTGATGTTAAATTATTTTGGTGATCCTTTGACCTATATTCCAGCGCCATCATCAGGTCCAGAAATGTGTCCAATCTTTGGTTTATGACTATCAGCCTCAGCTGTACTTGTAAATGTAAAAGCATGCTAACATGCTAAACTATGATGGTGAACATGGTAAACATACCTGCTAAACATCACCATCGTCAGTGTGAGCATGATAGCATGCCAATGTTAGCATTTAGCTTCACAGAGCTGTAAGCATTGCTGTTGACTCTGTCTTGTTAACTTACTAATTGCTCTGTTAAGGGCCCAATCAATCAATGACCATATACAATAAAAGTACAATTAAGAGTGTTACTAGTGTGTTTACAAAGATTAGTTACATATGTAAAGATTAAGAAACAATTTGGGGAAAAAAACATATAATTAGTTTCTACAGTCTTGAGATCAATTTGTTAGTGATAAAAAAAAAACAATTTTAGTGACAAATGCGGAAGTGCCTTAAACCTGCATTCTATCTGCTATGATGTGATTGCCAGTGAAAGTGTGTAACGTAACGTGGCTCCTCCCTCACTCCTCCCTCTCGTCTAAAATCGTCACATCCGCAACCAGGATGAAACAGCAAACTCGACAACTCATAGCAGATCTCTCTTTTTATTAGCTGCTACGGGTGTTGATTAAACTTAAATGATCATTTTTATAGATGCAATTTCTGTCATCTTCAGCAAATATCTCAGTGTGCATCTCTTAGTTACTGTTGGAGAGGATTTATTTGTGACCACTGTTGCTCTTTGCAAATGCAGTCTTCCTGTGTGGTGTCATTTTATCACTATAAAATCTGCTCTTTCCCCCCACGCGTAGCTACTGTACATTACGAAACTTTGTTTGTGAATGACACCAACGACGGCCTCAAAAATGACCCTTTGCATTTCTGATAGTCTCACCATAAATAAACTAAGAGTTTAAGCTGCAAATGGAGTTTCCAATGCATCAATTTGGATTAATTGTATTAACAATTTTAACCCTTGTGTTATCCTTGGGTCACATTTGACCCGTTTTCAAAGTTTCTGCATCAGAAATTTGGGTTTCGTTCAAGCAAATTGCCCAAAAATAACATGGATGGTCCCACGCAATGCTCTTCGCAAATACAATTAAGGATCAGATCACTACCATCATTGAATTTTAGATGTTTGATAACATTTTATAGCATTTGAAAAAACAATGAAATGGTTCCTAAACCGTATCCTGACTAAACTTTAACAGTCTGTGATTATTCACTCAATGTGGAAATAATTCATAATTTCACCTTTTTTTAAAGTGACTATATGTAACTTTTTAATGTTTCTGAAGCTCTGTCATTTTTCATACAATGGTCTTGATGACCTGTAACAGCAAACGAGACTAACAGTGAAAAGAACGCTATTTTTAAATAGTTTTTATTAAGGCTTCTGCCCGGGTCTGATTTAGTCACAGAATGATTTGCAGCAGGTAGACGGCGCTACAGTAACACATTGTGATGGGTCACAGATTTCTTTGTAACGCTGAAAAAAGTTGTGCCAGGTAAAAGGAAGCAGGAGATTTCTTTCATTTGGCGTAATGTTATTTTAGAAGTTATCTGTTGTAGTTATGGCTGATACTGGGGCAGGACCATCACAGGAAAGAAGGAAATTAAACGAAGAACAACTAAAAGCTAAAAGTGAAAGTGAAAGACAACGAGTCACAAACACAGCCTTTTAACAGATGACACAATTACGGGATTATACATTATTCAAAACCCATCCCGAATTGGCCCTCAGGTTTGTAATATGTCTATTTTATTCATAAAATAACTTTACAATGCGCGATGTGGCTGTATGTCAGTAGCCTACATTTAATTATACGTCCTCCTTCCATTTAGCGCAGATGTTTTATTACTTTTACTCCATGTTTGTGTTGGCTTACTATTTTCTTTTCCCCCTGTAACTATACTTGTGTAAAGCGTCTGTGGGTTTCATATAATGCGCTATATGAATCTAAGTTATTATTACGTTAGTTGCTACAACAAACTCTTAATGCTTTGGCTCGTGAGACATTGACAGTGATACGCTGTTCATCTAAAGTAGTCACCATATGCAACACTCGAAATGCAAAGATGCATCTGTAACTTATTCTCTTATTGTAAATTAATGATTTTCTGGTTGAGCAAAACATTCATCGCGACTATATGACCATCTGGTAATGCTAACTCAGTAATCTACAGTGGGCAATACAGCACCGTAAAGAAAAGACCTTTACGACAGCAGGTGTGGTAAAAACACTATCGCTTTTGTCCAAAGTGGCGCTAGAATCAACACAGACTGAAAGTTACATATAGCCACTTTAACAAAAAAATTAGGTAGGTTATAATTTCATATAAATAAGGTTTGTTAGTGGGGTAGTGAAAAAAGGCACAGAAAAAGTGTCTTAAAAAAGGTTTTTTTTTTTTTATTTTCACCCGGGAGAACAACAAGTTGCATGGTCGACAGGAAGACAACACAAGGGTTAAAATGGATGGGAGAGAGAGATCAAGCTTTACCTGACTCTTTTCCACGATGGCGGTGTGTTTGTCACACATGGCGCTGATCTCCATCCCTCTCTCTCGCTCCTTGTCACCCTGTCGGAAGAACTCCTCCATGATCCTCTCTGTCCACTGTCTGTATAACGGCAACGCCTTGGTGGGGTTGCTCAGGTCTGCACAGTGCACCATGTTCCTCAGCACCTAAACACATACACACACACATCGTATGGTATATTGTTACGAGAGGTCTTTTGAGTGATTAGCTGTGCCAAGTACTGATGTGATATGAGGGGGCGTGTTTGTGTGACGCTGATCCATTCCAAAACTATTCTTGTTTTCTGACAACACAACTTTTGTAAATACACCTTTTAAAAACTGCCATCTTCAGACACAAAACCATGCAGTATCTGGGTGAGTCAGTTTAACACAGCACAACCCCTCTGGAAGTAGGAAAGACATACACTCATCCAGGCAAGTTTAGTCTCACTCTCACGTTAAACACAACACGCAGGGAAAACCAGACAGGGGGATTAAGGTTACGAGCTAAGTTAGCTTAGCTTTGTAAAAGTAGCAGAACTCTACAAGAGACCTCTCAGCTGCATCATGTACACCATCTTCCAGGTAAACTGTTGGGTGTCTGTTGGGTTTGCTGATGTACATGGTGTGTGTGTGTGTGTGTGTGTGTGTGTGTGTGTGTGTGTGTGTGTGTGTGTGTGGGGGGGGGGGGGGGGGGGGGTTGTGGCTCCTGTCCTCCCTCCTCAGGAGCGAGAGCTGTTGAGGACGTTTCGTATCCCACTAAATTCACACAGTAGAGTACACCTGCAGACTTCATACAACATGATTGCACTAGTGACCATGGTCTGTGTGAGCAGACAAGTTACCTGGGTCCGTTCTGTGTAGTGGTCCAGGAGCAGCACACCGGAGCTGGTCACCTTCTTGGTCTCCACCATGGTCTTCAGATCAGCCAGTAGGGTCATGTGTTTGGACATGTCTGTGGCCAACACCTGCAGACGGAGACAGGAAGACAAAAGTAGGAAAGAAGCACAAAGATTCAACCCAATCTCTGTACTTTATTTGCCAAATAAAAAACTAAAACCAAAGATGAGTGATGTGAGATTGGAATCAGGGCTGAGGACAGTTAACTTTCAGTTTTAAAACAGGTACTGCCTGTATAATAAATAATCTTATGTATAAACAATCTTTTTTTAAGAGTGCACTGGTCAAGTTAGGCAGAGTTAGGCCTATAGACAGACAGCATAAAAAAGATGACAAAATATTCCAAAGGATCAGAACTAAACACATTAACTTGTATTGTCTTAAATAAATAAAATCGCCAATAACAGGTATATACACAGTGAGAGCTGTCTATAATCACCAATAGGAAATAAATAAGACAAATCTAAAACTATCAAATGATAAATAATGAAAAAAAGAAGAATGAGAAAAGTAACTAAAACTAAGTAAGCAAAGCTGAAGGAGAAGTTGTTTATAATTTAACTGGTACGGTGTGAGGTGCGGTAAAAAAGTCCTGACCATATCAATAACGAGCTTGCGAAGGCTCTGGCGCTGTCGCTTGGTGAGGTTCTGGAAGATGTCACAGTTTTCCTGGTGCAGAAGCTTGAAGCCCACAGCGAGGTGGTGGTTCTCCAAAACGGACTCATCGTTATACATGAGGGCCAGCTCCGAGTCTGAGCAAAGGGGAAGACATATTTTACCATTTGTGTGTGTGTGTGTGTGTGTGTGTGTGTGTGTGTGTGTGTGTGTGTGTGTGTGTGTGTGTGTGTGTGTGTGTGTGTGTGTGTGTGTGTGTGTGTGTGTGTGTTTTTACTGGTGTTGATGAGGAACTGATTGGAAACTCCGGGGTGGTCTACATCATGGATAGCTGCAGCGAACAGAGCGGCGAGGATCTCCAGGTCTGTGAAGACGGCCTGAAAGAAACAAGAAGATTTGTTTTTTGGAATATTAGGAATATGGTTAAAACGTGATTTTATAACAAAATAATATATCATAATATAATTTGCAATAGTTTGTAGTTGAATCATGTTTTTACTTTCTTAGAGGGAAGAATTAGCAGCTCGTATTTCTTTTCACTTTTTATTATTACGAGCTGTTCTTTGTCTTTTTGTTTGTCTTCGTTTTGTTACAAGAGGACTGAAATTATGGCAGACAGCTTTACTTTTCACTTTAAACAACAACTTTTGGGTCCATGCTGACCTTGAATCCAGGTGAAAAACAAGATCAAACAACCAATCTCATTTTTTTTGGAAAACATATGTAAAAATGAAGAGCCCTAAAAAAAAGGCTTAAGAAAGAGGTAGAACTGCAGTTGAAGGTGTTTGCAAAGGCTGGCCTAACACAAAATGTCAGTGTTTCTGAATGTTATTGTTTAATGTCATTTGGTTAATTATCACACTTTGAATGCAAGCCAATACTGCTCTAAAGCTGAAGAGGACATAACATAGTGAAATGGAAAGTTTTATATAATAACATACATCAAGAGCAGGTGTGGACAGGAGGACATGTGTGGACTGGGTGACATCTGCAGCATGGAGGCTGTTGTGGTACGCTACGTTCCCATGGTAATGGTCCTCCAGGGTCATCACGTAAGTGACAAAGGTGTCGACTGGGATACGAAACGTCTTCAACAGCTCTCGCTCCTGAGGAGGGAGGACAGGAGCCACAACTTCACACACACACCGTGTACATCAGCAAAGCCAACAGACACTTCAGGTGAAGTCGATCCTACAGAAAAACATACGTTTGCACTCCTTTTGTTTACCTGGAAGATGGTGTACATGATGCAGCTGAGAGGTCTGTTGTTGGAGAATTCTGCTACTCTGAATATGTTAAAACCCCACTTGTCCATATCCTCCAACTCCTGGTCACACACACACACACACACACACACACACACACACACACACACACACACACACACACACACACACACATTGTATTATTTTTTTAATCAGAAATGTATCAACATTTTAAAACATCACAAGCAGAGATGATCAGGGTGCTCAGAAGGTGTCAAGAGACCATTTAAATGTGCAGCAGAATTTAACAAAATTATGGATCACTCACTGCCAATTTCATAAATTGTCCAAATCCCATCGGACTGTTTGTAGGACAAAGCAATCAGTTTGAATATCTCACCTTGGCATTAAGTAAATTGGCATTTTTCAATATTATATTTTGACATTCTATACACCAAATGATTAATCAATTAATCAGAAAATAATCAGAAAATTCAATAATGAACATAATTGTGAGTCACAGCTCCAAATTACTGATAAAGTTAAATTTTATGGTCATAAAAAATGTAGGTCATATCATCCATCCCTTGTTTAACAGACACTTGAACAATGATCAAACAGCAGACATCTCTCTCATGTCACTCAGAATAACCCTGAGCCTTCAGTCCGTGTCCAGAGCTGTACTGGGAATATATCTACGACCTCTTTGACAGACTGACTGACTGTTACAGCTCTTATGAATGATGACAGGCCACAAAACATTGTAAGCCATGCTAAAGGAGCAGCTGTATGGATGTAGATGTCAATGGATTTGCAACAACATTTGGTACAGACATTCATGCTCCCCTCAGGCTCAATGATCACTGTGGTGATTCCTTAACTTGCCCATAATGAGGTAATTTAATTTGCCTGTGGATGTTATGTAGCATTAAGCCTACAGCCTTGCAGAACTGGTAGTGTGACTGCAAACTCTTAAGTCTTGTTATTTGCATGTAGCATAGTTACATCTGATTTATGTTCGGCTAAATAAAGATGCAAAACCAGGGACAGTTTCCATCCTACTGCGGGGTTTTCCAAACATTTGGTGCTACAGATTGGATGGAATTAAACAATGAGGCGCCAAGCACGAAAAAGCAAACAAAAGGAATAACAAGATATTCCATCTTTATGCGACGCAGACATGGAGCGACAACGTTGTACAACGATTCAATACTATGAGCACATCAGCCTGGAAGTGGCTTGGTGTTCGGTAGAAAAGACTTGAAGTCTTAAAAGAAAATGTAATTCTTTTCCTGTAATGATCTAGTGTAATATAATATTTAATTATGTCCCACAGGAAACCTCCCGCTTCAGTCTTAATCCTGAAAGAGCCTCTGCAGTAAATCACTAAAAGAAGAAAAGTCCAGGGCACACACTCTTTCTCTGTACTACTAGAAGGGTCAAATAAGCCCAGATTGAAATAAAACTATGTACAAGAAAAGACAAAATATCTACAGAGCCTACTACTACAGATTTTTTTTTTTTTGTGTGTATGTGCGCACACGATAAAGAAATATTATCAGTGTTCACAGTCCAAGTCTGAACAGGGATTGATTTGTGCAGCTTGTTTTGAAGTGAGTCAGAGAGAAAAAAGACAGACAAAGAGACCTTGGCAAGCTCATCCTCGTGGTCTGTGTTGACACCGAAGCGAGGCATTGAAGAACTGGAGAGGCTGGAGCTGTGAGACAGCTTCCTCACTCCGCTGATGTGACTCATAGGTTTGTCTTTCAGAGTAGGAGACGGGGGTTCCACCTCGTTCTGCTTGTCTGCAGATTGATGGACAAACAAAAAAACACACAGATAGATTTATTGTCTTTATTTGACAAAGGTCATAAATGTGATGTGGACAGAAATCAGATTCTGGTCTCACGGCTGTGGCTCAGGTGGTGGAGCAGTCTACCAATCGGAAGGTTGGTGGTTCTATCCCTGGCCCTGCAATCCCATGTCGAAGTGTCCTTGGGCAAGACACTGAACCCCAAATTGCTCCCGATGCTGAGCCATCGGTGAATTATTTATTTTATTTTATCTGATGAGCAAGTGGCACCTTGTATGGCAGTGTATAAATGTGTGTGAATGGTGAATGGCTCAGGTACTATGAGAAAGTGCTTTGAGTAGTCAATAAGACTAGAAAAGCGCTATATAAATACAGTCCATTTACATTCTCACTCACCCATGAAGGTGCTGGAGATGTATTCAGACACCTGGTTACCAGAGCGACTCATCTCTGACAGGTGGGACAGCTCTCTGTTCAGCATCCTCTTGAACTGTGGCAGAATGAGAGCAAAACCGAGACATGAGTCAACGATGTGCTGGTTCTCTAGGTTTCTGGGATGACTAAGAGGTACATTCAGTACAGTACTCTTTTTGGATTTGGGGTTGTAATTAAGTCCCAAGTGTTAAGGTTGCAGTGAAGACAAAGGTGCTACATTTTACCTGTTCAACATGCATTCGTTTTTATTTACAGTATTTGAGCATAAAATATCTGACAACTGAAGATCAGCCAATCATTACAAAACAGACATTTTTGGCAATGACATCTTAGATGTTGTTATTCAAATGTTGTGACAAAGATATGTTCTGTGGCAGGATATTTTACAGTTAAACTATGAATTTTACTATTGTAAATGACATTAACAATAAACATAAGATGACAGTAAATCATTATAAATAATAACTATGAATAAATACAAAAATACAGCAAACATATTTGATCACTTATTTAAAGAGAAAAAGGGGTCAAATCAAACTTTAATTTCTACTGTACGCTGATAGTGATTTATTTATTAGCCTGCTGATATGTTGGTTGGACTGGTTGGTTCAGTGATGTTTGCATACCTTGTTGGAGGCCATTTCGCTGACAGAGCGGTGAGTCTGAATGGTCTCCAGCTGGTCCAAGCACCAGTCCAGCTCCTCCAGTGTGTCCAGGGCGAGCTGCTGGTACTGCTGGTCTGATAGTAACGCCCTGGGACTGACACACACTCCGCCCAGAGGAGACCTTCTGAGGACACAACAGCTAGTTAGACCTACTAGAGACTGCAAGTTAGCAACAAGTTAGCAATGGCCTCCTCACGTGTGCATTAGATTAATCGTTTAATCGATTAGTTGCCAACTATTTTGATAATCAATTAATCAGTTTGAGTAATTTTTAAGAAAAAAGTCAAAATTCTCTAATCCCAGCATCTTAAATGTGAATATTTTCTAGTTTCCTCTCTCCTCTGTGACAGTAAACTGAATATCTTTGAGCTGTGGACAAAACAAGACATTTGAGGACGTCATCTTGGGATTTTGGGAAACTCTGATCCACATTTTTCACCATTTTCTGACATTTTAGAGACCAAAAAACTAATCGATTAATCAAGAAAATAAACGACTATGAAAATAATCGTTAGTTGCAGCGCTAGTGTGCATCGTATTAGTTTTTTTTAAGATATTCATAGTTATTGATTGTTTTTAGTGTTGTGATTAACTGTGTTGTTCTTTCTTTTCCTTTCTATTGTGTGTGTGTGTGTGTGTGTGTGTGTGTGTGTGTGTGTGTGTGTGTGTGTGTGTGTGTGTGTGTGTGTGTGTGTGTGTGTGTGTGTGTGTGTGTGTGTGTGTGTGTATCTGTTGATCTGGCTCACAAGCTGCTGCATACAATTGCTCTTAAAGGGATTTGAACATTAGGAGTATAGAAGATACAACATAGAATACATATGTGTCTCTCTCTCTTTCTATTAAGAAATTGATTTTTGCTTCATCCAATATGACATGTAACAAAGTTTGAAAAGGGAAAATAATCTGCATTTCAGTTCAAAATCTGCCATTCTGCAGCTGCAGGGAACTGCCCATTGCAGGCATTGCTTTGGGTTTGGTGCTAAAAACGTTAAGAAACAGTATGTAGACAGTAGTATGACTACTGTACCAGATCATACGAGTTACCAAATGTGTGTATGAGTAGGAGATGAGACAGCGGCTGTATTTCAAGGTCTTATACACTGTAGAAAAGTAGATTGCTGTTATTTTGATTTCTAAAGTGTGAACTAACTATTTGACTGGTTACACAATTGACAGATCATAATGTGCATCATCATAAAGTGGTACATTTCAGGACGATGAGTTGGTACTGACTTGACTGGTGGTGTGGAGAGGTTGGCAAGAATGGTGAAGTTGCTCCGTACTGATCGCAGACTGGCCAATACCTAAACAATCACACAGTATCAGAGGATGTATGCAGAATAACCTTAGAGAAATATACATTCAGAAGTTTTAGAAATGGGATAAAGTGTAGGGGAAGAATGCACACACACACTGCTTTAAATTCGTCAACATGCTAATTTAAGCTTTTTTCTGAAGGCTGGCTGATAAAAACTATTTTGGGGAACAGGAGGCATTATGACTCATTTTACACAATGCATCTATTAAGTGAGACTCACTTGAGCAAAAGGTGTGACAATGAAATCCTCTCCTGTGTGCCTGAGAAAGGTTGGGTGAGAAGGAGTTGACAATTAGAGAGCAAGCAGAGATAATTTCTCCTTAAAAAAATACACACATACACGTGTACATGCTCTCTCCCCCTCTCACTCATTCATTTTGTCTTTCTTCCTGAGTCTCACCCTTCACTGGCGAGGGAGGAGTTACGAGAGACCGTCTTGGGCGACATGTCGTAGTCTGAGTCTGAACGGTAGAGGAAGGACTCTCTTCTCTGGCCGTGGGGAAAGGGGGTGTGCAGGGTGAGGCCTGGACTCTGCGAACCCAGAGGGGTGTGACCTGGTGACACGCCATTTTCTGCTTCATAACTGCAGCATGAGGAAGAGGGAACGTTTGATGATTAGAGAGGACAGAAACAAAAACATCTAGAAAAGCTTCCTGCAAGGTGAAGATAAGAAAGTGTTTAAATTGTGTATAAACCCGTCAGTGTCTGCTTGTGTGATGGAGATGCGTGGCGGGATGCGGAGGGGAAGAGTTGTTGGACGTGTCACGTTGCTCAGGACCTCAGGTGAACGAGTGCGGTCTCGAGGGCGGAGCCAGCAGGGTACCTGCAGAGTTAGAAGGAAGGGTTTGTAGATGATACTAGTCACCAGTTGCTTTGCAGGTGTACAGCACAATGTATCTCTCTTATGTTAAAGGCTGGGGAAACAGGTAGCTGCCTCATGGGCCCAGACACACAGGAGCCCCAAAATCCCCAGATTCACCATCAGCTGGTCTGAGGTCATTTGATTAATTGCAAAGTTATGTTGTGTCCATCTGGTGAATGCAAGTCCAACAATTACTCGTTTAGCTCTGCTTTGCTCTTCAACAACTCCTGAGAAAAAATGAATGATTATTTAGGTGCTAAATGCTCCACTATGATCAACAGCTAGTTGCTAACTTCCTCTGTTTGCCATTTGGTACTTGGCAGTCAGTTTTATCAGCATTTCTCTTAAAGCAGCTGCCTGCTGCATCTTAAACAAAGCAACACAGTAAAGTTGCAGTCCGTAAAACCAACACAATGAGCTGAAGAATTGGGAGATCATTTCTCTGTGGTTTGTCACTACAAGAGGCCGCTTTCACATTACACGTAGTCATACAATCTATTGTTCATGTGAAAATATTGATTATTGCAGCTTTAATCTATTACAGTGAACAAGTCTGCATAAAATGTTCTCAGTATGATTGTTGGATGGTAATGCATTTTAAGCACAGATTGATTTGGAAAGTGTGCACTGCATTCAAGCAAGTCTTCATATTGTATCGCAATTAATGGAAGCCAGAAAAACGCAGTATTGTGGTTTGTAAAATGGCTAGCTTGTGTATATAATTTGTCGTAAAACGAGCCAAAACATGCCAAATCAAACGGTCCTTTAATGTTATGTTCACATGATGGAGGGGGGTTAATGGGGGCCCATAGCTCATTTTTACTCAAAGACCCCATGCAGGTTAGCTTCCTTTTAATACCTGGAGACTAGACGAGAGTCTTCTGCTCCTCCCTCTGCGTAGCTCAGCCCCCAATGTGGCCCCAGACGTATAAGATCGGCTGTATTGAGATGACTCTGCCTTCTCCCCAGAACCTGTTATATCTGTGTCATTACCCTGTGGACAGGCAGGTGAGGGAAATAGATACATGGGGCAAGAAAGACATTTTTCCTTTGTACAGTAAATAAAAACCATGCAGTTGTCATTTTGGCACATTTACTAAGCCATGTTGATTTGCCATACGAAACTACACAAAAACACAGACTATAAATTATTACTGTGTGTGTGTGTGTGTGTGTGTGTGTGTGTGTGTGTGTGTGTGTGTGTGTGTGTGTGTGTGTGTGTGTGTGTGTGTGTGTGTGTGTGTGTGTGTGTGTGTGCGTGTGCGTGTGCGTGTGTGTGTCTGGGATAAGGCCTCTACAGACTGAGCTCTTAGAGGCTGATCTGCACTGCAGTACCGTAGCAACAAAACACTGGGGGAATGGTAGCAGTTGCTAGGCAACAGTGCCGTGTTGCTTCCATGCTGCGTTTGATGTTGTCCAGACCCAGATGTGGAAAAATGCTCACATCCACACACACATACAGTACACACAAACATACACAAATGTATGAGCACCCGCTCCTCAGCAAAATCAATAAAAGATCGCTTGAATAACGCATGGTACTGTATTATGTCCTTCAGTCAAGACGTTGCCTGTAATGAAAATAGCTCATTTACATAGAGCACTCATTTAGCTGGGGCTCATTTACATTTTGGACTATGACTGACTGAGTGGTTCACACTGTGTGAGTGGCTGGAGAGGACAAACTGTCCAGTCTGACTTCTGAGTGCGTCCACAGACCTTGACAACAAGAACAAAGGGAGCCTTGGATGTGTGAAAGTCACAAGGTTTGTGTATCATGGTAAGCATTCAACACACGCACACGCACACGCACACACACACACACACACACGCACACACACACACACACACACACACACACACACACACACACACACACACACACACACACACCACAGTCCAGTCCACTGCCTGCTCTGCCTTATATCTACTCTCATGGAAACAAGTGACAAAGTGAGTTGATTTTCTCGAGAATAATCCTGGTTGTTTATATTCTCACCTGTTCTCCAGTCACAGACAGCACGCTGCGGCTCTTCTTCATCCTGATTGGCTCGTTCTGGGCCCCAGGGCGGAGCGTTCCGGAACCCAGGCAGCAGAGCAGGTGGAGAGCCAGGACCGGAGAGGTCAAAGGTCACTGCAAGGTCAAACCGGGGTCAGACCGGGTCACAACCGGCCCCCATCGGAGCTGACTCAGCCAGCCAACCGCCTCGCTCGCCCTCTGTCCACACCACAGTCTTCAGATAGCTGACACAGGACACCCAACCTGCCGTTAAATGCTAAAGGTGCATTTAAGTGCCCCTTTGAGGCTCCAGGTTCAGTCTGAGTTGGATGCCTTTGTTTTGATCTGTTTTGTTTTTTTAAACAAGCCAAAGGTGGAACAAAAGAAAATTCTCACTCCATTTTAGTGTAAGCTATGAGTTTCTGGGAAAAAAATAAGCCTAGTTTGTACGCCTGTATGTCGTCTTGCTTTGGACAGACGAGCCAATGGTATATCCCGGTCAGAGTTCATAATGTCACTGCTGAAGAAAACATTTTCCCAACTTTTCTAAAATGTTTATCCAACTTGAAGTATTGTTCGCATGACATTTCCCAGTTGTAAACCTGATCCCACATGAATGCAACAACCACTAATCCAGATCCAGCTCATGGGAGACTTTACACCAAGTCTCAGATCAGTTTTCCGTTGTCTGATTGGTTAGTCGGATCCAAGTTCTGCATAGGAAGAAGTGTTAAATATGATTGGCTCATCTAAGAAGTCCAGATGTCAAAATTCCAGGTTTGATATGCCAGGATCCATCCACGAATCTGTCAGTCTGTCCTCTTTAGTGTAGATTCCCCTGTGAGAAAACAGAAATTGAAGAGTTAGTACGACCAAACTAATTTTCTCTTGAGTCATTGTTTCTTCTTTCAGAACTCTCTGTCCTGCTTTCATTTAATGAATTAATCTGATGCATCATCAAATATGACAAAATCCTTTTCCTATATACAGTATAACATACTCTTTTAGGAAGCTTGGAGCTATATTGGGGAACATATGCCTATTGTTTTCCACAATACAAGGCTCACGCATGAAAACACTATGTAATGCTAATAAAAATCCCAATTTGTTGACTAATATCCAAACAAACAATTGGTCGACTAGAAATATTTTGGCTATTGTGGCATTGAAGGACCTGTACCTACAGTGTGTCTAATTGTGAGCAGATACTGCAACACCGAAGCTCTCTGATGTTATATAATTACTCTGAGCAGTCCGTGATGACCTAATTCCACTGGATAGGACGGATTCAGCATATCGGAGTCTGAGTTTCTAATCGAGCTGGTACACAGACAGAAAGTGGTGGAGACGACTTTTACCAGGGGTCATCAAGAAAACACCCACTCAAATGAAAGCACTCTCAGACCAGAGTCTGCACAGATTTAGAGTGAAAAAGAAGGTTCTGTGTGGAGAAATCAACAAATGCAGTGACACAGTGACATATATATGCACAGACAAAGAGAAATCTGAGCACATACACTCACACACCATGCCTGCCAGCAGTACCACCTTCAATACAGATAAAGCAGCTTATAAAACCAAGCGGCAATGCATCAATATGCAGCTCAACCACCAGCCAGCTCTTTTGTAACAAAAGACCCATATATATATATATATATATATATATATATATATAAACACATTGAAACCATGCATGCATGAGGACAGCCCTGTCATCATGCACACTGCAAGAGATATATCAGACAGACACATGCACCCTCACATTCTCTCTCTCTCTCTCTCTCACTCACACACACACGCACACATATACACACACAGGCAGGCCGTAGCATGTAAGAATAAAAACACACTCACCTTGATCGCCTCAAGATCAATGGCAAGATGGGCTGGGCCTCGTCTTGCTTTCACTCGTCTCCTTCCCCTTGTCTCATCCCCGCTCCCTCCGTCTCTCTGCAGACTTAGCAGTGTGTCACCACGGCAAGAGAAAAAAAAACACTTGGCGTCTTCATGAATATCCGTGGCTTCACCAGCCTCCCTCCCTCCCTGCCTCTCCTCTCCCTCTCCCTTGCCACAGTGGTCTCCCCCAGCCCCCCACCACCACCACCACAGCCTCCGTGGAGAAGCCCATCTCCCCTCCCCTCCCTCCTCCAACACAGTGTGTCCATTAATCCCATACAACAGCCTCCGCTCCTCCTCTTTTCATTGGTACCCCTGCCTTTTTTTGTATCCTGGCAATGCCTTTTTTTCTCTAAATAGGAGCCACACGCCGATTCTCTGCTTGAATAGTCAGGCATCATTTCTCTCCATTACACACACACACACACACACACACAGCAGGTTTTTATTGGAACACACAGCTAAAATCACAATAAAGGATTCATGCATCCTGTTACTCTCCCTTTTTCCTCCCATGTCATTTTACAGTCATTGTAAGACATGCAGTACATGTATTCATTGTAAACCCTAAAACAGGAATCATGCTTCTATTTTTGTTTCATCTTAAACCGTTTGGAATAAATGTGTGCATGGACACTGAGCCTACCAAAGCTGGAAAGCAACAAGCATTTTGTGTTTAGGTAACACTTGAATGAATTTACTTACTATTTATAAGAAACAAGACAGCAAGGCCAGAACTAATGGTTATTTGCATTATTGTTTATCAGCTGATTATTTTCTCATTTAAGTGATTCCTTGTTTGGTCTATAACGTAGAGAAGAATGCCCACTATAAGTTCCCAGAGTCCAAGAATGGCTTGTTTTGTCTGACAAACAGCCCCAAACCCAAAGCTAATCAGTTCACTGTAATGTCAGCCAACCAAAGGCAGCACATTCTCACATTTGAGAAGCTGAAACCAGAGAAGTTTTCACATTTTTGCATGAAAGACTGAAAAAATATAAATCAATCATTATAGTGATAATAATAGTTGCAAATTACTTTTCAGTCCATCGACTGAGCTTGTAATTGTTTCTCTACAGACGCTGTGATACACAAAATGTCACTAAAA
This sequence comes from Gymnocephalus cernua, assembly GCA_023631565.1. Lineage (NCBI taxonomy): Eukaryota > Metazoa > Chordata > Actinopteri > Perciformes > Percidae > Gymnocephalus > Gymnocephalus cernua. The sequence goes on along the minus strand of CM042427.1, from coordinate 34,476,782 downwards.
CAGCCTCTGATGATCCCAGGTAACATTCAGAAACTAAACTTGTGCTAAATTTGACCTGTTCAATGCTTTTTCAAAATTTTTTAGAACATTCACACATCAAGAGAGAACCAGACTGTGACAGTAACCACACAATTATATAAACATACAAAGAAACACACCCAAACAGTTCTGCAGGAAGCTATTATGTTGCTCTCCCATCAGCTTTTATAGGCATTATTTAGATTTGATTTATGCCCCAGGCCTGCACTGACTGTTTTCTATTTACAAAAGTGACTGCACAAAGAAGCTTTGCTTCAAAAAATCCTGTACAGACCACTAAATCAAACCCACCAATTAATTATGGAGGAAAGACAGGGAGAGAGAGAGAGAGAGAGAACGGGAGAACGACTCAGCAATTAATTATGCAAGTGAGAGAGATGGAGAGAGAAGTATGGCAGAAAATGAGTCAGGATTCACAATAAGTAGTGGAAAAGTTGATCAAATAAACACAAACCATTTGTGAACCACAACAAAATGCCTGGTTTATTGTACAAGTTCTATAACAATTAAAAAACAGTCTCACAACTTTAAACATTAATACTAAATAAAACATAAGGCTTGTAAAAAATCTTGAGTACACACAAAAACTACAACATATTGTAACAACTCTTACATTACGAAGCAGCAACGATAACATAGATACAAACTAAACTACTCAGTTGGACGGACTCAGAGGCGAGATGATTCCTCCACTAACTGATTAGTCGGATCGACAGAAGATTTGTCTGCAACAATTGTCCTATGATATTCGATTAAATTGTTTCAGTAATTTTTCATGCAGAAATGTCAAACATTCTCTATTTCAAACAACTTCCTATTTTCCTCTGTTTTATATCACAAAATTCGCAAGACTAGTAGCCTAATCAATTAACCAAGAAAATAAGCGGCAGATTAATCAATGATGAAAATGATCATTAGTTTCAAGTTGATATGCAAATTTGCAAAGCTAGGTTGGGCTTTGTAATTCAAATTAAATCCAATTTAACAGAAACTTGACAGGTTTACTCTGAGATGTCTGGAGTTCCTACAACAGCCGGATCAACTGGATTTTTGAGGTTGATACCAATATACTGCAGGTATTTGAGTTACAAAAACCTGATAACAACATATATCGGCTGATATTTACATGAACATAGGTTTCTAAAAGATCTTAAAACATTTCTTTACTACAAGTTCTTGTTACTTATTGGCTGAAATATAGGCAGCCATCTCTGCAATAAGCAAATATTGGCTCATATATCTGCCCTGTCAGTTTATCAGCCTACCAGTAGTTCCTACCATAACAAGGATACACACTCAAAACAACAATAAAAAATACTATATGTCACTTTCTAGTTGAATCAACCCCTTTGAAGGTCTCAATAAAAAACAAACTTCAAACATCGAAGGTCCCAAATGGTAGTCACAACTGTAATTTTCAGAATTCATTGGACTGGACACAAACTAGAGTCTAACAATGTGAATGTTGAATGTTTTCTATTCAATTTAATTCAGTGGTCTTAAAATTTACCAATCACAAAAATGATAAGGTGTTCACCATATATTCATAGCCTGGTCCTACCAGACTCTCGTACATTTCATTTGTACGGAGAGTCTGGCCACTCTCCATTGACAAGCGTTAACTTCCTTGAAGCTGGGTACTCTGTTGAAGTTTAAAACTATTGGATCTGCCCAGAGCCACTCTGGATCGATCTGCCATAACCAATCGCTCATGTTTGGTTGTAACGTCGGCTTAGCATCGCCACAACGGACCGAATAACTTCGCTCGCATTTTTCTCCGCCGCCATTACGGAACTACATCTCAAACAACCTCAACGTCATCATTCTCAGCCACTCCTTCTGTTCGCTGATTGGACCGGGTAAAGATTTGGCCGGAGAAAACCCACAAAATATACCGCAAACCCAGACGGAGTACTGAAGGAAAATGAAAACTGAGCGGAAGTAAGTAGGAGGGCAGAGCCAGGCTAATATATACAGGCTTCTGATGTAGTTTATGGGCTGTCTGTCCCCTAACAGACTTGAGATGGCGCTGTTGACCACAGTAGGGTAACAGATGCAGGCAGACTGTTCAGTCTGTAAATGGCAGGTGCCTGTAATGGCATGCTAAACATTCTTTTTTCAAGAAGAATGTACTTGTACATTATGTTGGATATATACAGTATAACATTACTTGCACACTGTTGCACAAACATTAATTGTTAAACATTGGAATGTTCTCCGTTCTCTTATTCTAATCTTCTTCCTCCTCTTCATCATCACTCTCTCCTGATTCAGGGACCCACAGTCCAGAGGCAATACACCTCCTGAGGTGGTATTTTCCTTCCTGTAGAGGGAAACACAGTGGCACCAGTTCAAGACAGAATGAATAATATGAACAAACTTACGTTGTGCCAATCAAAGACACCCTCTGGCCTTCTTTACGTTTTTTATTGACTGGAAGTTAGCATTTTAGGCCGAGGCTCAGTTACAAACACACTCACCTCCAAGTCCAGTTTGCGGACAGCTTCCTGCAGCATCTGAATGTTCTTCTCGTCAAAGCTCTTCTGCATGTCCTATAATACAAAAGAAAAAATGTCTAGCATGGCCCAATACACATATTGTACTGAACTGACCACTGCCAATTGATGTCTCAGCACTAACATTGAGTGAGTTTAGTAGAGAAAATACTTTCATAATCAAGTTTAAAAATGGTACTCTTACGTACACCCTGCATCCATACATTTTAATTATTATTTTTTTTTTTTACAATTGTATTAACTTTGGGACCAATTAAACTTTATTAAAATCCTAATGTCACAAAGAAGGAGCTGAAAAATGACATTATGTTTAATCTCAAGGAAAGTAGATAATGCTATTTACCTTGCACACAGAGAGCTCATGCCTGACTGCTGGAGTCCATTCTGCTCAGCTGTGTATTGACTTCTCTGATTATCCAAATGGCAACACAGTTCATATCAATAGACTGCGCAAACACTAAAAAAATGCAGTTTCTCGCACTGACTACACTGCTGTCAAAGTAAAAAGATCTTTATAAATAGCTCATGTCAGAAGCCATTAACAGGATGTGAACTCTATGTGGAGGGAAAGCACATTTTTTTCAAAACAGAATATAAAACAAAAATTAAAGCAAATGTAGAAAAAAGAAATATGGCATGAATGTCAATATCTTCCTTCTCAAAGAGCCACATACTTTTACATTATGCACACTATTGAACAATACTGTAAACAAAGTCAACTTTATACGTTTCTCCCTTATACTCAAGAATTTCAAAAATAACTGCAATAACTTGTAGCCATGTGGCTAATGCCTGTAGTATTGATCTGCAGTATTGACTTTTCTGGCTTGTAGCCTCACCCGCTACAGCAAAAACAAGGTGGAAATTGATGTGGTGTGTAAACTGGATGAAATGAGAGACACTAACAGGCCTGATGTTTTCCAATGTAGCCCCAGGAAATGTAGAGCAGGCCAAACAACCACTTTTTAGTTTCAGTGTAAGGTTATATCAAATATCGCTGATGTATATTTATAGTGAACATGAGTGTGGAAATCTATTTTTTTTCTTTCCTAGAAGTTGCGTGGGATCCATGATAACACATTTGTGAATGGTTTACCTTTGGCAGTGATTCATAGACCTCTACAGGGTCTAAACCACCTGGGCCCAGTCTCTTCTGCCTCTCTTCTTCCTCTAGCTCCTTCACAGCGCTCCCCATACGCATCTGCGCACAGCTGCGGATCCGCTCCTTCAGCAGCTCCAGCTCACGGTCAAACTCGTCTAGGTACGGCTTGTCTGCAGTCTGACGTGGACACAAACTCACTTAAATGGCCAAAGTCCCACAAATACTACAACAAAAAATAACTTTGTGACCACACAGACAAAGATGCAGGAGAGCACGTTTTGGTAACTACAGACCTTGATCTTTGAAAAGAATTGCCTGAAGCAGCCTCTTGCGTTGACCTTAATCGTCCGAGCCAAATCCAAGATGAACTGCATGACGATGGCCTGGTGGGCCACCTGCTCCATTAGTGCATGTTTCTACAAGTACACGGAGAATTAACAAGGCTCTACCTGGCTGATTTAGTTGTTTTTTTAACCTAAAACATGCATACATACTTTTCTCACAGCGCTCACCTCATCTATCTCAAAGTCAATACAGATGACAACAAGGCAATTAGCCGTCTCTTCACAGACCAGATGTGGGTTGTCTGACAGATACTTCTGACTGTCATCCCAGCGCCGCAACATACCTGGTGCAAACACAAACACGTCCATCATAATTCAAATCGAGCTCCAGAGGTTGTGTTTTCGACACAGGAAGTCAAATGTGTTCCGCGTTGTTTGGAGACTAACAGGAAAATGGATATGCCATGTACCCCGTTCAAAAATGGTGGTTTCTTTGTGATAATGGACAATTCATGCCCATACTAGGAACTAATAGTCAGGATATGTGTTCTGCTGCTTTGATTTTGACCTTTTCTAATTTCTTTTGAGCCCCCCAACATTATGAAAATGCCCAACTAAATCGCATCATGAATATAATAATAATAATAATAATAATAATAATAATAATAACATCAGCATTCGTCACAATTTATCAATTTGTAGCCATCGGACTTACAAAGTTATAAATACACCCATCATATAGTAACACAACCCAGACTTGAAGGCACTATATGCCACAAAAATAGACGTGTAACCACTCATACCCTAAAGTTCCCAAAAATGTATAGATTTATCCTTGTACGCAAAATACTGAACTATTGTTTTCCTTATACTAGTATATAGTGCAACTTTAATATCGTTTAGCAACGTACAAAGCCGTTTACAATCTATGCACACTAACCAAGAGCTAACTACCATTATGTATTAAAAACAGGTAAACTGACAGAATTCTCTATAAAGTAATGTGTGAACAATGAATGAGTGACATATTTTGCACACAGCCCATTAGCGGTTTGGTGTCTTTGAAAATCTTGTGACTAGAGATCAAAATAGAGAGGTTTATACGACAACATAAAGGACACATTTTAAAGAAAGAAAGAGACGCTGTGAGGGATCAGGAAGGAAAATACAACAAAGTATACCGAAGTGTCTGATTTCTCTTTTATACTTCTCAGCAAAGGTCTTGTGCTTCTCCACCTTTTCCTCCTCCGTTTCCTCCTTAGTTACAGACTTGATGTTGAGTACACTCTGGAAAACAAGAGAAAAAAAACAGTGAACCCCAAGGGGATGACAGACCCTTATAAGAGGAGATGAGTCTGTGTTTTACAGTGATACAGAACATTAAAAAAAGATTACCTGGACCAGAATAGAAGCTGCATGGGAAAGGGATTTAGGTGTGGCAGGACAGTTTGGAATGTGTACACGCCTCCTCACTGTGTATAAGACACGGTTTGACGACAAATATTTGATGTCTTAGTTTTGTCATTGTGCCTTGTGTACTTGCATACATACAGAACATGAAGACTGTTCTCCACCAGCCACTTGTAGTGCAACAGGAAAAAAACTCCAAACATACAAACGTACGTAAGAAATCATACATAGACTTATATATATATATATATAAGGAGGTTGTATCATTCCTGCCCCTTGAAAAAATAAAATACAAAATGTATGAAGCTCAACTTTGTCTTGGAGTCCTTTGATTGATTTCATTGAAACATTTTCATTTCAATGATGGCACTGTATTGTTATTATTTATTTGCCTTCTGTTATTATATTCAAGATTATCTGTTATGATACTGAAGTGTATTGTCCCTGTCCAATCTTGTTTTTATTTTCATATTCTGTGCTCATGTTTTGTTTTTTGGGGAGGAGGGGGGGAGCATATGTACACTTCTTTCCTCTTATATAGCAGTCTTTGTATTATTATTTTTTTATAACCTAAAAAATGCAAAATAAAGTTTGAAAGAAATAAAAACCAAGAAACCAAGAAACCCAGAAACAGTCACACTAAATCTCGCAAATCTTGTGCCCTTGTTGCCACGCCCTACCTTGCTGAAACCTTCTTTGCTGATAGTGTCAACATCCCAGGGCAGTTTCTTTTCTTCTCGCCGGTATTCTTCGATCATTTTCTCAAAAGACTTTTCATCCTTCTTCAGTTGTCTGACCTCGCCCTGGACTTTCTTTATCTCAGCCTCTCTCTCCTCATCCTCCTCTCCTTCGTTCCTTCCTTCTTCCAGTTCTTTAAGTCGTCCCAGGGTTTCCTCCAATAGCTTCTTGCATTCTAATAAGTTATTTTCCAGATCTTCCCCTCTCTGCTGAAACTCAGCCATTCTCTCCAGCCGGGTCTGTCGTGGCAGGCCACAGTGGATGAGAGTAAAGAGACAAGTGAAAAAAAAAGAAATCACAAGACACAGATGGTGGGAGTTGAGGAGAGGGTGAAGAGGATTGGTTAGGGAGACGATGCTAAAAAGTGAAATTAGAAGAAAACTAGAAGACACACATTCAAAACAAATGTGTGCATGACCGAAAGAAAGAAAAAGTCTGCACATGACAGAGAACTAATTACCTGGAGAAGCCATCTTGTATTTAAAACAAATGAATCAGTGCCTGATGTGGGAAAAGTATTAGTTGGAACTATTGTTGCTGGGCAATGGAATATGTTAAGGCACATGAATCACAATGCCTCATTAGGTTATCTCCAATCAATAACATGGCCAAATTTGAGGTTCAGTATCACTGATAATGAACCTCATGCGCCAGCGTACCAGCCCATAACATTTCCAACATATCAGCCAGCGGTATTTTTGTAACTTTCCCAAATCTCAGCGAGCTCTGATTCTCTGGTATCAGATAAGAAGGAACGTCCCAGAAGAAATACTGGAAAAGAAAATAGACAAGGGAAACCAGAGAGGGTGCTGGAGACTACAAGCCGCTCTAGACCTTTCACTTAACTAGTCATGTGACAGCTTGGCACCAGCTAAGCCTATTATCGACACAGAACCAGAGCCATACAAACTGAGCTTGACCAATGCAGCTACCAACCATACTAGTTCCATCATTCATTTTTTAAATTTTGAGTGTCTTTTTAACTGATTTAGTTAGTTTTGAGTAGGACAAAAGAAAGAAAATGTATATGTATAAAACTGTTGACAATAGTTCAGGTAGACATTCAAAGGGGTCACACGCCAAGAGGGTTGGAAATGAGGATCCTGGGTAACGTAAATGCAGTTGGTTAATGTTATTTCTAGAGCCTGACTGATACTTGATTTTTGACACAGTTATATAACATTTCTGTTAAACTCTGATGGCGACATCGTATCTAAATTACCTCAAACTATTTGACAAAATCATCTTAACTAAAGGTCTACTTATTAGCTTTTCCAGAACTTTTGACAGCATCTCATGGCATTCATCAGTAAACAGAGACAGATTGACATCCGTGAGATGCAGTGGAAAGCTCCGGAAAATGCTTCACTTATTTCATCAAATTATTATTTCCGAGATATTTGCTTTACACTGTAGCCCTACCTCAAAACATAAGTTTGGCGTTTCTGCGCTGTATTTTTTGTTACTGATCAGCCGACATTTAAAGCCTTAACAAAATAGCTGTGATCATTTAAAATCATGAGATGTTACCATAGAGTAGACTGTAAAAATAAAGGTGTTACACAAACTTTGTCACCCATCACTGCTACCGATGAGCATTTTCAGCTGTTTACATTAATACATTTGTCATGGTCAGATACTATTTTGTTAGCTACTGCCAAAAAGGGAGCTTACATAATGTTTCGATTGGGTCACACATTTCAATAGCTATTACCACAAACATTGTTATGATAGTTAGATATGGTAACAATTTGTTATAGCTGTCGATACTGTCAACCCTTCAATCTTTTCTAGAGTTTTCTTTGGCTTTCTCTTAATTTTACACCTTTTAAATTGTGGGTGGCACATTTATTTTCATATTATGTTTTCTTTGCCTCTTCCATCTCCCTCTTTTTTCCATTTCTTATTCCTGTAAAGCTCTTTGCAAATGTGTTTGCTTGCCAATTATTTAGCTAGCAGATCGTTTAGCGGCAGAGAATCTGACGGGTCACAGGTTTTTGTGTAACACCTGTTGGTCATTCTCTGTATCGACTCCTCTGGTTGTCGGTTACTAGTTATGTCACTTCTACTGGTAAAACTAACCAGGTATAAGAATCCAAACTTCACGGCTACTACAAGTTTCACTGCTGACCCGGTGTCTCATTCTGAACAAGCTCGGCGTGTCGACATACGGATTGGTCACATCTTCATCGTCGGACACGTAGATGTGATCCCAGACGCTGTAGTCGATGCCCGCTCCGGTGCTCATCTTTATGGCTCTTTCTGCCTTCTTCTCTGCGGGTTACAGAAGAGGGAGGCTGCAGCAATGTAGGCTACAGCTGGGACAACAAAACACCGATAAGACGGCAGCAAGCAGGACAGAAATTGATAGTTTCCCAATCCTCTTATCGAGGTAAGCAGCCACACAAGCCGTTGATATCTAACTGGAGCTCAACGCAAGTCTCTAATCCAATCAATACACGTCATCAAGAGGCGCCGTTCGGGTCGATAATTTACCATAGACAGTAGCCGTTTCTCAATGTCAAGGATCCTTCCTTGGTAGGACTAGTCCTTCCAAGGAAGGATCCTTCAGAGGCTAGGCCAGAGTCCTCCGTAGCATTCGGAGAACTCGTACATTGGAACAGGCTACCAAGTGCACGTCATTGCGTGCCTGCGTCATGTAAAATGTTTCGCCTTCACTTCCGCGCTGCATTTCAAAACACTGGATAAAAATGGATGTGGAACTGTGAACTGTGCTGTGCATTTGTTTTGTTGAGATGAAGAAGGGGATTCAGCGTCAGTCTGCTTGCAGGAGGAGAATATTCTGTCGGCAACTTTACCCGCAACGTGCGAAGGTAGGTAACGTTACCAACACTGACAGGCTATAATGTAAGCAATAGTCATTTCTCTTATTTATCCCATGTCAACAAATTAAAAACTCGTGGGAGTTCATGTTTCTAGTTGTCATAGCTAACACTTACCGGTAAGGAGAATTGCATCGAGTAATCTTAATTCCATTAAGTTTGCAGTTTCAGTTTATATTAGCTTGTAGTTTACTGCATACATGTAACATTTGCTCATTGTTTAGTAGCTTCTAGCTTTCAAACAAATGCGGTGCAAAATATAATCAGCAACTACAACAAGGTAAACGCTACCAGGTAGTGAGCTACCACAGGCAGTATGATATGCAGTAAACTGCAAGTGAGAAATAGTACTGTAAACACACAAGCTACAAGGCTACAACCAACATATGAAAAGTCATAACAACACCATTGATAAAAACCCACTAACAGTAAAGGTAGTTTCTACTGGACTAATCTAAAGCTTTCTAATACTGGACTAATCTAAAGCTTTCTGATGTTACCAGAACAGGTTAGATAACTACTGGACTAATCTAAAGCTTTCTCCTTCTGTCTGCAGTCTGGAAGCAACACCATCATCTGCAGCTGAGTCTGATCGCCGCTTCATGTTGAATATACTTGTGTACAGTATATAGTAATGTTTGAATAAATGTTATAATACAGATGCACGTTTCGTTCATGTCTTTTTAGGGCTTGTATACCTAACTAGTTACATAATTATCCAGTCAGAAGTTTCCTGTGTCCAGCTCAGAATTTGATGGAAAAATAGACACTGAAAAACAGTTTACATTATATACACACACCCAAAAACTTAAAGACAGACAAACCAGTTAATTTAAAGCATTTATTTTATGAATGCCAATCTCTACTAGGCTATAGCAAATCTATTCAGCATCTCTTTGGCGTCGGTCTCCCTGCTCTCTTGTCTTTTGCTTTCCCTCTCCTCATCTCTCCCTTCTGGCTTTCCCATCCTCAGTGACCACCTCAGTTTGTTCCTTAGTACCTGTTAAAGACAGTAAACACAACAAAAATATGTTTATCGTTATGAATGCTATAACGTAATGTTACGGAACGTTATACTTGTGACATGGGAAACTACTCGTACATTTTAGCACTCATTTAACGTTGCTAGTGAAGTTAAAAAGGTGCATAGTTACCTCCCATCCTGTAGTTACAACTGATAAACACACCATCTACATCTCTGCTAACGTTACGCATATAGCTACAGTAACGGCATATAAAAAGAGATGAAAATGCCACCGGACATTAAACTTTACGAACACAAATGGCAAAAAGACAACCTAGCTAGCTAACAGCCTATAATGTTAAATGATAGGTCTGTTAGCTAAAGTTAGCTCGGGGTGTATCTACCTAATTACGATAGCAATTTGTACCAGCATTAAAGCGTTAAGCTTTACATTGATGTAACACATTAACGGTGATAACAAATGTACGGCAAACACTAAAGATACTTACATTTAAATGATTATTTCGCCGTCAGCGAAGCCGCTCAATCTCTCGCTTAGGTCCGCCATTTAATTTTTTTAAACGAGCCGGCAAAGCCACGCATAGGATTGTGGGTGATCTGGGAGCGCGAAGGATACACATATGCATCCTTCGCTGTCTATGGGAAATTCTCTGAACGAAGGACTCAGTCCTTGGTGGAATTCGGAGGATCCTCGACATTGGAACGGTCCTTCGACGGACGTCGATGACGTAGCATCCTCCAAATTCTGGCTTCGGAGGATCCTTCCTTGACATTGAGAAACAGCTAGTAAGTCATTTACATCAAGGGTGTAGGCTATAATAAAAACTAATTTTGTTTGTTTGTTTGTTCATGTTTTTAACATTAATAATATGATTTTGATGATTTATATATATATATATATATATATATATATATATATATATATATATATATATATATATATATATATATATATTTATTCACAGACTCAAGGTCCAAATAGAAAATAGAATAACATATTACAAGAGGGGTACCAACAAACCCACAAACATAAATACATACATATAGACATAATGACTACCACATATTACATAAAGGGAACATACAAAACAAACATACATTCATACATGCAGACATACAAATAGCTAAACAAAATAATTAAAATAGGTATAGCTGCGTGTTCCAGTGTTTCCAGAGTTGGGAGGTATATCTGGTGTCACTAAGTAAAGGGTTGGTTAAGGCAGTTAAAATAGTATTGTATTGTAGCTTATCATTTTGTTAAAATGCCTTTATGATTTTATGTAGCAGTATCCTAGTAAAGGAGCTTGAGAACCTGAACGGATACTGGACAGGATGTGGATGGATTGTCAATTTTTAATGGATGCTTACTTTGGCCCACTGTTTCACTTTCTACACGCAGTTGCTCCCGGGAGAGACAAACAAAGGACAACAGGGAACAATCAAATGTTTCCAGACTTCTGCATTTTGCGAGCATGGACTTTTGCCACCATACACATGGATGTACTGGGCAAAGGTTCCAGGCCAGGATGCCAAGGTGTTTCCTTAGGAAGTGTTTATTTTTTGGGTAAGTGATCACATTGTACATGTAGTGAAAACTTGCAAAATTGTAAGCTGTCATTCCTTTTCAGTTGTAGTTGTTAAACACATGTCTGTCAGGGACTAGGACATGAAGGATGGACCTGCCATAATTCCACTCTCGTTAGAATCAAATGAATTAATGCATAGCAGGTTTAGATAGAGATGTAGCCTACTGATCAACACTGCTTGGATAACTATATTGAGGGAGGAGTTTCATCAGTTATGATAGGGCCTTTTTCCTGTAAGTTTTTTCATTTCCTCCTCATTCCTCTCCTGGTCTCCTCCAAGTTTCTTCCTTGTAAGAAAGGAGATGTGGGAGGGGTAGAAAAGAGTGAAACATTTCTGGGATGCATTTACTCACTGCACCCTGAAAATAATCTCAGCAGTGGAGTTTCCTGGAAAAGCCTCAGAGATCCAAAAAGCCTTAAGAGTTTGGAGTCAAGCTAGTTTAGCAAATAAAGAATCTCATAAACAGGAAATCTATAATGAAGTCTTCTAGCTCCATCAGTACGTTGGGGGTTTACTGTACTTGCCAGTTTGTGTGCACATCTGACAATCTTTCACATATTATAAGGCAAGTACTGATTCTTACACTGGATAACTGTAAATAAACTAAGGCCAGTCTGTGACTTAAATGCTTTAACACAATTATGAAATAAAAAGCCGATAATGTTGTATTTGTTTTTAACATACTGGTACATTGATATTGTGGTGTTTAGACACTGTCTCCATTAAATTACTGTTAATTGACAGTACCTTGTTCCATGTATTTGCAAGTTCTTTAAATGCAATAAAATATCAAGGAAACGTGGATGCATCTCATGAACAAAGTGTCATTTATTTAAAAAAACAATAATAAATGTGATAAAACCTTATATTTCCTTATTAAAGTTCCAGTGAGCAGTTCATTATTATGCAGTTGCTTGTATAAATTCCTCTTTTTCAGAGTCACTAACATCAATACAGCACACACACACACACACACACACACACACACACACACACACACACACACACACACACACACACACACACACACACACACACACACACACAAATGTACAAAACCAATACATTCACACTGAAACTGTTGCTCTGTCTGTGGGTTGAGATGAAGTCAGGCACACCCTTTCAGTGTGTTAACACACAACTGTGAAGTTCAATGTGAGCAATTTCACATACCACTCTTAAGCTTTATATATACAACACATCTCTAAATAAAGTTATGAAGTTCTTTGCAGTAACACAACTGAAATACAACAGTGAAACAGCCACACTGGATGTTTCAGCTAAATTTGGCCAAATAAGCACCACATAATATTGACTTGTTGACATGAATCTAGTTTCCCATTTCCCTTAGCAAACTGTTTATTGTTTTTTTGTTTTTATATCTTCTGCCTCATTATGACCACCCAGACATTTTCAGTCATTAGGTCTGCTTTCTGTCCCCAGAGTCAGAAATAAACATGGCAAAGCAGCGTTCAGTTTTTACACATCTGGAACAAACTCCCAGAAAAGTGCAGCGCGCTGCAATCCTCAGTTCTTTTAAATCAAGGCTGAAGACTTTTCTGTGTGACGCTGCCTTTTATTAAATGAAGTAATTGTTAATTTCTTACACTGCACTGTATCTTTTATTTTATACCCGTTGTGTTCTATTTTAACTTGTTTATTGTCTATTCTCTTTAATACTTGTTTTAACTGTTCTGAGCTGTATACATGTCTCCTTAATAAGTTTAACACTGTGCTTTACAGTAAATTAAGCTTCTGTAAAGACTGAGAGCTAGTGACTCAGTTTAGGTTACACGAAGTTGAAACTTGACTTAAACTCCTTTTTTTATGATTTGGGGCATTATGCCATTAGATAGCTTCAGTAGAGACATGACAGGAAATAAAGGAGAGCAAGATGCAAACAGCCCATGCACATTTCATGCCGTACTGCAGACTTACTCTACAGAGGGCACGGCAGAGTGTTTTGTGTGCAAACGGAAAACGCCCTTCAGGTTGTATTGTCACATCCGATTGGCTTTGTAGAAAAATGAGTATCCAATTACTACACAGATGATAACCAGAACAGCAACTGCTACAATCACACCTATAATGATTCCCACGTAGCTGACTGCAGAGAGGGGGTGAGGGGGATGGGTTAAGAAAAAAAAGGAACAGAGAATATAATACGTCAGACAAATACCAAAACAGTCACAACGAACTTCCTTCCTCACGTGTCAGAATAAATCCTCAACTGTTGTGAGAATGCACAATTGCACTCGCTTTCCAGTAACCGTCATCATAACTCTGAAGACCTGACAACACTTCAAACTCACCTTCGACATCCACATCAAACGTCACAGTGACAGTCCCCACACGGTTGCTGACAGAACAGTTGTACTGCCCTTTATGCGCAGATGTTACAGAGTGGATAGTCAGAACGCTGCCATCGGAGTGGGAATGGACAGGTGATGTCCACCTGTACGAGGGGCTGGGGTTTCCCACAGCCAAGCAGTTCAGTTGTAGAGAGTTTCCTTCTGCGACTGCGATGGTGATTACATCTGAATGTGATGAATTTAGTTGAGGCTTATCTGTGTGTGGATTAAGTGAGGAAGAGATACAACATGTCATTACAGTAACATGGGCACAATTTTGAAATTTAAACGGATTGTTCACTGATGTAGATATACAATACATTGTACAAGCTAACCCTTTCACATACCAGCAGTCATGCCCATTGCTAATATATAACCTAAAAATATTGATTAGAGCGGCTTTACATAGCAGATCAAAATGTGTCTTCCATCAGTGTAAAAGTGTCCAACATGACAATGAAGGGTGTCAAAGTGTGTTCATTATTCTTGTCAGACTCACAGTACACAGTGGCAGTGATGTTTTGTGACATCACCACTGGAGGGCGCTGTGGTCCATCAGGTCCCAGTTCTAGCTTGGCTTCACACCAGAACTGGCCTCCATCATCTTCTTTACTGGGTGTGATGTTTAAAGAGAAGATCTCAGTCACTGGTTTCCCTGTGTTGTTGCTGGACTGAGGTTGACCCAGTGCTGTCTGTCCTCTGTAGAATGTGACAACGAGGTTTTCAACAGGAGCAACGTTCTGTACTGTACACTGCAGAGTGTACTGATGACCCTCAAACATCGGCCCAGTGTGATTAACAAAGCTGAAGGACACACTGTCTGGAGGCTCTGTGGAGACAAACAGAGAGACCGGCACACATTCAGTAACCACATGAGCTCATCACATCATCACTTATATAGTTTTGTTGTGTTTACTTACGGTACACAGTTACATCCAGGATGCTACAACACTGTTGACCATTAGGGTTGCTATAAAAGCATATGGGAGATATGAGCCATTCAGTTAGTCTGTCAACCGTCCATGAAATTGTGGTTCCGTTTATTGCTTTGTTTCCAACAGGGGTCTCCAGATTAGAAATGGTGACGGTGAAGGTGCCGAGACAAGCATGCTGACATACAGAGCAGCTGGCAGAGGTTGGGTCACCATACTTCACTACCAGTCTGGTTGGAGTGAACTCAGGTTTATCTTCACAGTTCATATCTGTAACACAAAAAAGGTTGTGACTTTAAACAGCTTATTGTAAAACTAGCAGTCAGATACATGCATTGTTTATTTAATGTATTTATATGTGTCTTAAGTATAATGCCTATCTCTACTTTATTACTGGTATGGTATGTTTCCAGGCAACCTAAAATGGTCTGAAAACACAACATCAGCCATTGTCCAACTTTAATGTTATTTTGCCTACTCACAATTCTGTAAGTTGCCTAGTTATGCTTTTCTGATCATTAGATTTGCATTTCTACATTTCTAGTCAATCACAGAATATATCTAGTAGCCTTGTCCATGGTCTGCTGGTTATTCTCCTGTGATTACAACAGTCCAAACCGTTTTTTAAGATTCTGTCCCAGTTTAACTTTGAGAAGTGACTGTAGTCCAACAGTGGGTGGGTAAATATACTGTAGCCTAGTACTGTGAATGCTTTAATGAAATCTACTCCAAGTTTAGTTTAGCATGGCCATACAGTAATTATGACAGTAGCCTACTGCCACAGCATATTGTAGGCTACAACGTTTGTTAGTATAATATTCAGAATGTGAGAAACGAGAGATAAATGGTTTGTACATTTCTAGCTACATGAACTAACACCATTACTACTACTGCTAAACAATAGGGAAAGAAAACAAACAGGTTATTGAAAAAATAAATATAGGCTATATCTAGGCCTACATGATAAAGACGAATTATTAATTGAAGCAAAAACACGATAACGTTTTCAACACTAAGCTGTATTTGATGGCACGTCTATGTTTAATAATGATAAAACGTAGGGAGGCAGAGAAACCGCTTTCAGACCACAACGGATCATACGGAGAGCTTACCACAACTGGACACATGGAAGTCCCGCAGAAAAGTCATCAAGGAAACAACCAAAAATATGTAAGAGAAAAGCATTATTTTCAGTAGCCTAGGTCTTGTAAGCAAACGAGGTGTGATAGCCTACGGCTGAACCCAAAGTCATAAGAGTGCGAATGAAATTTTCACTTCCTTATTAAGCATTTTGGGGAAATTCCGATAGTGCCAGTGGGTGACTGACAGCCTCATCATGACCCTGATAAAGTCAAACTGATTCAGCCTGAAAGCCGGCCCCTGATGTGTGTAAGCTATATTACATTGATACCTGGACCGTTCAGTTGATCAATTGAACTAGTGGCAGGACGGTTTGGAATGTGTACACGCCTCCTCACTGTGTATAAGACACGGTTTGACGACAAATATTTGATGTCTTAGTTTTCTTATTTGTCATTGTGCCTTGTGTACTTGCATACATACAGAACATGAAGACTGTTCTCCACCAGCCACTTGCAGTGCAACAGGAAAAAACACCAATCATACAAACGTACGTAAGAAATCATACATAGACTTAAATATATAAGGAGGTTGTATCATTCCTGCCCCTTGAAAAAATAAAATACAAAATGTATGAAGCTCAACTTTGTCTTGGAGTCCTTTTATTGATTTCATTGAAACATTTTCATTTCAATGATGGCACTGTATTGTTATTATTTATTTGCCTTCTGTTATTATATTCAAGATTATCTGTTGTTATACTGAAGTGTATTGTCCCTGTCCAATCTTGTTTTTATTTTCATATTCTGTGCTCATGTTTTGTTTTTTTGGGAGGAGGGGGGGGAGCATATGTACACTTCTTTCCTCTTATATAGCAGTCTTTGTATTATTATTTTTTCATAACCTAAAAATATGCAAAATAAAGTTTGAAAGAAAAGAACCAAGAAACCCGGAAACAGTCACACTAAATCTCGCAAATCTTGTGCCCTTGTTGCCACGCCCTACCTTGCTGAAACCTTCTTTGCTGATAGTGTCAACATCCCAGGGCAGTTTCTTTTCTTCTCGCCGGTATTCTTCGATCATTTTCTCAAAAGACTTTTCATCCTTCTTCAGTTGTCTGACCTCGCCCTGGACTTTCTTTATCTCAGCCTCTCTCTCCTCATCCTCCTCTCCTTCGTTCCTTCCTTCTTCCAGTTCTTTAAGTCGCCCCAGGGCTTCCTCCAATAGCTTCTTGCATTCTAATAAGTTATTTTCCAGATCTTCCCCTCTCTGCTGAAACTCAGCCATTCTCTCCAGCCGGGTCTGTCGTGGCAGGCCACAGTGGATGAGAGTAAAGAGACAAGTGGAAAAAAAAAGAAATCACAAGACACAGATGGTGGGAGTTGAGGAGAGGGTGAAGAGGATTGGTTAGGGAGACGATGCTAAAAAGTGAAATTAGAAGAAAACTAGAAGACACACATTCAAAACAAATGTGTGCATGACTGAAAGAAAGAAAACGTCTGCACGACAGAGAACTAATTACCTGGAGAAGCCATCTTGTATTTAAAACAAATGAATCAGTGCCTGATGTGGGAAAAGTATTAGTTGAAACTATTGTTGCTGGGCAATGGAATATGTTAAGGCGCATGAATCACAATGCCTCATTAGGTTATCTCCAAATCAATAACATCGCCAAATTTGAGGTTCACTATCATTGATAATGAACCTCATGCGCCAGCGTACCAGCCCATAACATTTCCAACATATCAGCCAGCGGTATTTTTGTAACTTTCCCAAATCTCAGCGAGCTCTGACTCTCTGGTATCAAAAAAGAAGGAACGTCCCAGAAGAAATACTGGAAAAGAAAATAGACAAGGGAAACCAGAGAGGGTGCTGGAGACTACAAGCCGCTCTAGACCTTTCACTTAACTAGTCATGTGACAGCTTGGCACCAGCTAAGCCTATTATCGACACAGAACCAGAGCCATACAAACTGAGCTTGACCAATGCAGCTACCAACCATACTAGTTCCATCATTCATTTTTTAAATTTTGAGTGTCTTTTTAACTGATTTTACACCTCACAATTTAATGACAGTTAGGTTGGGACCACCTAAGGGATCGCAAGATTAATCTGTGGGACTTTGGGAAAACTAACAGAGTAGGACAAAAGAAAGAAAATGTATATGTATGCAACTGTTGACAATAGTTCAGGTAGACATTCAAAGGGGTCACACGCCAAGAGGGTTGGAAATGAGGATCCTGGGTAACGTAAATGCAGTTGGTTAATGTTATTTCTAGAGCCTCACTGATACTTGATTTTTGACACAGATGATCTCATAATTACGAGATCAGGATCTCGTAATTACGAGATCCTGATCTCGTAATTATGAGATAAGGTGTTCTATGGTGAATGCAATACGCTTCCGTAGAAAAACCTCTCTCATCTTTAGGAAAAAAGTTGTCAGTTGAGACGAGACAAATGTAGTGTGGTATCAGGTGTAGCGTTGTGGATGTTGATAATGATGAAGATGAGTGAATGAAGAAATGGTCGCAGATGCCATTTGAATATTAATAAGATTTATTATATAGCATCTTAAATACAAGCCTGCAAAGCTCGGAGACCCACATCTTGCCAAATCGTGGTCTGAAGCTCTGTTTCTTTGTTCCAGCTTCTTAAAGGAAAGTCACCATACACCCACATGCATGGCTAAATGTTAGGGATCGAATTTCTCCCTTATTTGTTATCTTTTAAACATTCCTATATCTTTATCCCTACCTACACATCTGGACACCATTTCGTCTGAGGGGCCCAGTGTCCTGTTATTGCAAAATTCACTCATAGTATTCTGGCTTTCTGGCTTTAGCATGAAATGCAATGGAATACATCAATGTGATAAACTTAATAATGATAGTAATAGTTTTATATGAAAATACACTACAGTAGTCTACAGCCTACTTTCGAGTTTCTACCATGCTTTCTAGTGAGTGTGCATCCTTCTGATACGGTGAGTTTGCAAGTCATCATTTATTTTTGTTGTTGTTGTTACATTATATATGTGGTTGATTGGATTTCAAACCCCTAAATAGCCTACAATTGTTAAGTGCAAATGTATACTTGTGTTGTCATTACGACGTTGTATGTTTGTCAGTGCGTGATCTAGCAATAAAACTGCTAACTTAGCTTGAGCAACACCGTGGAAGAATGAATTACAAACCTAAATTAATTTAGACTTATCTTTCTGAGGATGACGGAGGTTTTTCTGAGGATGAGGTTGTTTCGTTTGAGTCTGAGAATTAATTATTAATTAATTAATGCAGCAGGTTTAGATAGAGATGTAGCCTATCAGCCATTGTCAACTGGCGGCCCGCGGGCCACATCCGGCCCGCCAAAGCTTTTAGTCTGGCCAGCAGAATAATCATGAATTCAGAAAATGTAAAGAGGAAAAAATGTGTTCTGTTATTTAGCATTTCAAGCATTTACAGCAGGTAACATTACACATAGAGCACAAACTCAGCCCCCTGTATTTACATCTCTATTCACATGCCAGGATTCTGTACAGCGATACCCGCGCTCCACACACACACTGCTGAGCCGAGATCTGTGTGCTGGCTGACCGAACCGTCCTCTCCGCTGGAGCGCTAAAGCTATTGATGTAGCCTATTATAAGACCAAGTTGTATTTTTTTTGCAACAGCATAATTTCATTGCAAATGAGGCATACAGTATGAATGGTAGCCTGCTTATCAGTCCATTCACCATTAAAAGCTTTTCCAAGTCCATTTTTAGCTTCAGCCTCTTTGACTGTGACATCTTTACCTGACGACAGCCTTTCTTTCTGCAAACATTTTCCACCAATCAGGTTTCCATAATCACAGACTTTAACCATCACTCCTCAGTGAACTGCCTCCTAGTCTAAGATCGTTTTGTTTGTGTAATCTACCTTCCCTGTAAAGCAACTTTGAGGCCCCATCCAGACGAAGACGTTAGGATGAAAACGCATCCGTCTTCCCTGGATTCGGTTCAAGAAAATTCACGTACACATGAATCCATTTATAAATGACTCAACACGGTACTTCATATGCCAGGCCTGTAGGCGGCGCTGTTATTGCTACAGAAATTAACGGAACGAAGAAGAAGAGCAGCCTTCAGTGACTTCCTTTCATAACCATAGACAGTATATAAAAGTTCATAACATGACTGTTAGCTAGTTCTCTTAGCTTAACACATCCATGGACTAGACTTTAATAACTTACACCACTGCTCGTTATATAAAGGCCACCTAGAAAAAGAATGTAAACTTTGTTTACATTCTATCGGACATGATTGCAGCTAGCAGAGCTAGCGTTAGCGCGCTAGCTAGCGCTAGCTAGCGCGCTAACGCTAGCTAACATCAACATCGGCAGTCACACAAACATCAATGATCCGATGTCTTTTTGATAATCTAGCTACACGTTTTTCTTGCGGTAGCCTTTCTACAATAAGCGGTGCTAAAAGTTACTATAATCCGTTCAAGGAGTTGATAAACAGACAGATTAGCGAGCTAGCAGCGTTGCGTCCCTGCTAGCGCCGTCAGCTGGGTTGAAGGCGGAGCTGTTAGGCCGAGGTGTGTGGGGATGACATCATCGATACGCACGTAGTCTATGAAAAGCATTATAAAAAATAAATGTATTATTATATTATTATGATTATCTTTTTCTAGTTAAAGAGCCAGTTATCATTATGGAGTTTCCATGTATTTTAGGAGTTTGCTCATACTAATTTGTATGTAAAAAAATAAAATAGCATTAGGCGTATTAGGTATACATTCATTTTATTTTCTTTATTAGAAAGTCCGACCCCCAGAGTGTCTGCTTAGAAATATTCTGGCCCTTGGAAAAATGTAGTTGATGACCCCTGCTATAGATCAACACTGGTTGGATAACCATATTGAGGGAGGAGTTTACTTTCATGTAAGTTTTTTCATTTCCTCCTCATTCCTCTCCTGGTCTCCTCCAAGTTTCTTCCTTGTAAGAAAGGAGATGTGGGAGGGGTAGAAAAGAGTAGGAGTGAAACATTTCTGGGATGCATTTACTCACTCCACCCTGAAAATAATCTCTGCAGTAGTTTCCTGGAAAAGCCTCAGAGATCCAAAAAGCCTTAAGAGTTTGGAGTCAAACTAGTTTAGCAAATAAAGAATCTCATAAACAGGAAATCTATAATGAAGTCTTCTAGCTCCATCAGTACGTTGGGGGTTTACTGTACTTGGCATTTTGTGTGCACATCTGACAATCTTTCACATATTATAAGGCAAGTACTGATTCTTACACTGGATAACTGTAAATAAACTAAGGCCAGTCTGTGACTTAAATGCTTTAACACAATTATGAAATAAAAAGCCGATAATGTTGTATTTGTTTTTAACATACTGGTACATTGATATTGTGGTGTTTAGACACTGTCTCCATTAAATTACTGTTAATTGACAGTACCTTGTTCCATGTATTTGCAAGTTCTTTAAATGCAATAAAATATCAAGGAAACTTGGATGCATCTCATGAACAAAGTGTCATTTATTTAAAAAAACAATAATAAATGTGATAAAACCTTATATTTCCTTATTAAAGTTCCAGTGAGCAGTTCATTATTATGCAGTTGCTTGTATAAATTCCTCTTTTTCAGAGTCACTAACATCAATACAGCGCACACACACACACACACACACACACACACACACACACACACACACACACACACATCTACAAAACCACATGCACATTCACACAGATACTGTTGCTCTGTCTGTGGGTTGAGATGAAGTCAGGCACACCCTTTCAGTGTGTTAACACACAACTGTGAAGTTCAATGTGAGCAATTTCACATACCACTCTACGCTTTATATATACAACACATCTCTAAATAAAGTTATGAAGTTCTTTGCAGTAACACAACTGAAATACAACAGTGAAACAGCCACACTGGGTGTTTCAGCTAAATTTGGCCAAATAAGCACCACATAATATTGATTTGTTGACATGAATCTAGTTTCCCATTTCCCTTAGCAAACTGTTTATTGTTTTTTTGTTTTTATATCTTCTGCCTCATTATGACCACCCAGACTTTTTCGGTCATTAGGTCTGCTTTCTGTCCCCAGAGTCAGAAATAAACATGGCAAAGCAGCGTTCAGTTTTTACACATCTGGAACAAACTCCCAGAAAAGTGCAGCGCGCTGCAATCCTCAGTTCTTTTAAATCAAGGCTGAAGACTTTTCTGTGTGACGCTGCCTTTTATTAAATGAAGTAATTGTTAATTTCTTACACTGCACTGTATCTTTTATTTTATACCCGTTGTGTTCTATTTTAACTTGTTTATTGTCTATTCTCTTTAATACTTGTTTTAACTGTTCTGAGCTGTATACATGTCTCCTTAATAAGTTTAACACTGTGCTTTACAGTAAATTAAGCTTCTGTAAAGACTGAGAGCTAGTGACTCAGTTTAGGTTACACGAAGTTGAAACTTGACTTAAATTCCTTTTTTTATGATTTGGGGCATTTTATGTCATTAGATAGCTTCAGTAGAGACATGACAGGAAATAAAGGAGAGCAAGATGCAAACAGCCCATGCACATTTCATGCCGTACTGCAGACTTACTCTACAGAGGGCACGGCAGAGTGTTTTGTGTGCAAACGGAAAACGTCCTTCAGGTTGTATTGTCCCATCCGATTGGCTTTGTAGAAAAATGAGTATCCAATTACTACACAGATGATAACCAGAACAGCAACTGCTACAATCACACCTATAATGATTCCCATGTAGCTGACTGCAGAGAGGGGGTGAGGGGGATGGGTTAAGAAAAAAAAGGAACAGAGAATATAATACGTCAGACAAATACCAAAACAGTCACAATGAACTTCCTTCCTCACGTGTCAGAATCAATCCTCAACTGTTGTGAGAATGCAAAATTGCACTCGCTTTCCAGTAACAGTCATCATAACTCTGAAGACCTGACAACACTTCAAACTCACCTTTGACATCCACATCAAACGTCACAGTGACAGTCCCCACACGGTTGCTGACAGAACAGTTGTACTGCCCTTTATGCGCAGATGTTACAGAGTCGATAGTCAGAACGCTGCCATCGGAGTGGGAATGGACAGGTGATGTCCACCTGTACGAGGGGCTGGGGTTTCCCACAGCCAAGCAGTTCAGTTGTAGAGAGTTTCCTTCTGCGACTGCGATGGTGATTACATCTGAATGTGATGAATTTGGTTGAGGCTTATCTGTGTGTGGATTAAGTGAGGAAGAGACACAACATGTCATTACAGTAGCATGGGCACAATTTTGAAATTTAAAAGATTTTTCATTGATGTAGATATAGAATACATTGTATAAGAGAAGTTGTGGAAAACACCTAACAGTCTGCTGTACTTCACTTTTTAGGTTCTGTTACAGTGCACTCCAAAACATAGAGGAAAAGATTTCACATTTCCATCCGCTATCTTTATATACAGGAACAGCTGTTTATAGTTTCTTTGCAGATTGATATTTTATATACAAAACATGTGATCATCTTAGGCTACATCCACGCTCATATGTTTTCGGTTTGTCACTGTATTAGTAGTTTCGCATTGCCAGACCTTCCTCCACAGTGTTGCGGAGGAAGGGCCAGCTAGTCCACACAGCATTCTGGGCTGTCTGGATTTACCCTGCAGAGATCTAAGGAGCAGTTAACCATAGTCCTCATAAATTAACCTGAGTTTAAAATTCCAACACAAAAAGAAAGCGGTATGGAATGGACACCCGGCCAAAAAGATAGACAACCGGCGGAATTTCCGGCGGCACCGGAGCAATCCCGAAAGTGGAACGTTGTGGATATAGACTACTAGAGCTGTTGTTATGTTACGAGTCTCACTGGAAGTTAAGGATAACAAGACTAAAAGAGTCTAAGAGTCAGAGAGGTAATGGTGCTTTGAGCTAAATGTTATCAGCAGTATGCTAGCATGCATGTTCGCCATGTTTAACATGCTAACATTTGCTACAGCCACTAAACGCAATGGTCATTAGTTCTGCAAGTAATTGGTCATCACCAAAGTTGTAACATTTCATCCTAAGGGTGAGACAAATGCCAAATTTTATGGCAATCCATCCAATAGTTTTTGAGAGATTTCACTCAAAAACCATAAATATCAACCTCACAGTGGCGCTTAAGGAAAAGCCAGGGCATCACCAAAGTCAGGATTCATTTTATGAAATGTTTGTACAAAATTTCAAAGCAATCCATCCAATATTTGTTGAGGTATTTCATTTTGAACCACAGTGGGGGAGGACATAATTCTGGACACATGTAATATCTGTTTGTTTGCCTCTTGGGTGCAGCGAAAAACAAGCTGCTGGACAAGGTGACATCACCTTCAAGTTGATAACGTGTCGGCAAATAGCTGTCTATTTATACATCCAGCTGATACAGAGCAACATTATCATTTATTTTGAGTGGTGTTCGTGTCCAGCTGATGAATGTAAGTCCAATTTTCACTCTCCTTTAAGTTCTATTTTGGTCTCCACAAACTCCTGAGACAGATATCTGGTTCTTTAGCTGCTAAAAGCTCCATTATGTTCACCAGCCAGGTGCTAACTTTGTCTGCAGTTTGGTGCAGGACAGGTAGCCTAGTGCAGTGGTTCTTAACCTTACTACGTTTTAGCAGCTAGCCCCTAGCCTTGCCCAATGTGCTCCAGGCTCTGTGGATTTACGATGCGTTTTCTCTCCCCCTGACCCACCAGAACAGCACCCTTCCTGTGTTCCAGGACCGCCTGGTTTACAAATGAAGCTCTGAATATAACACATGAAATGTACCAAACTTAACACAATAATGTAAAAAGCATTCCCCAGTCTAAAATATGTCTATTTTCTTCCCAACCATCTGGCGATCCCCAGAAATGATCTCGCGACCCCCTTGGGGGTCCTGACCCCCAGGTTGAGAACCACTGGCCTTGTGTACAGTGTTTTTTGTTGTTGTCTTTTTAGCTTTTCCCCTGAAAACGATGAGACTAAACCAAAACAGAAATGTTGCGGGCACTAAAACCAAAACAATGAGATGAAAGACACTATAAAGTTCAGTAAAGATAAAAGGAACTTCACAATCAAAAAGGTTCATCACTACAAGCTAACCCATTCACATACCAGCAGTCATGCCCATTGCTAATATAGCCAAAAATATTGATTAGAGTGGCTTTACATAGCAGATCAAAATGCATCTTCCATCACTGTAAAAGTGTCCAACATGACAATGAAGGGTGTCAAAGTGTGTTCATTATTCTTGTCAGACTCACAGTACACAGTCGCAGTGATTTTTTCAGACGTCACTACTGGAGGGCGCTGTGGTCCATCAGGTCCCAGTTCTAGCTTGGCTTCACACCAGAACTGGCCTCCATCATCTTCTTTACTGGCTGTGATGTTTAAAGAGAAGATCTCAGTCACTGGTTTCTTCTCTGTGTTGTTGCTGTTGGACTGCAGTTGACCCAGTGCTGTCTGTCCTCTGTAGAATGTGACAACGAGGTTTTCAACAGGAGCAACGTTCTGTACTGTACACTGCAGAGTGTACTGATGACCCTCAAACATCGGCCCATTGTGATTAACAAAGTTGATGGACACACTGTCTGGAGGCTCTGTGGAGACAAACAGGCACACATTAAGTAACAACGGGAAAGAATATAAACTACCTACATGTACCCATTTGCTTTACTACTCATTAAATCATCACTAACAACAGTTTTTTTGTGTTTGCTTACGGTACACAGTTACAGGCACAACACTGGTGACGAGCAGTGTTATAAAAGCATATGGGAGTTATGAGCTATTTAGTCAGTCTGTCAACCGTCCATGAAATTGTGGTTCCGTTTATTGCTTTGTTTCCAACAGAGGTCTCCAGATTAGTTCAGGGGACAGGAAGCTAGTGTATAGTGAGGAGATGTTTGCTCTATGTGACAAAAAATGTTGTAGCTTAAAAAACATGTGACATCGCTTAGAGTACCTTTAAATCATCACTAACAACAGTTTTTTGTGTTTACTTACGGTACACAGTTACATTCAGGGTGCTACAACACTGGTGACCAGTAGCGCTGGTATAATAGCATATGGAAGTTATGAGCCATTCAGTCATGTTGTCAACCGTCCATGAAATTGTGGTTCCGTTTATTGCTTTGTTTCCAACCCTAGTGGTCTCCAGATTAGAAATGGTGACGTTGAAGGTGCCGAGACAAGCATGCTGACATACAGAGCAGCTGGCAGAGGTTGGGTCACCATACTTCACTACCAGTCTGGTTGGAGTGAACTCAGGGTTATCTGCACAGTTTTCTGTAACACAAAAAAGGTTGTGACTTTAAACAGCTCATTGTAAAACTAGCAGTCAGATACATGCATTGTTTATTTAATGTATTTATATTTTTCTTAAATAGAATGCCAATCTCTACTTTATTACTGGTATGGTATGTTGCCAGGCAACCTAAAATGGTCTGAAAACACAACATCAGCCATTGTCCAACTTTAATGTTATTTGGCCTACTCACAATTCTGTAAGTTGCCTAGTTATGCTTTTCTGATCATTAGATTTGCATTTCTACATTTCTAGTCAATCACAGAATATATCTAGTAGCCTTGTCCATGGTCTGCTGGTTATTCTCCTGTGATTACAACAGTCCAAACCGTTTTTTAAGATTAAGTCTTAACTTTGAGAAGTGACTGTAGTCTAGCAGTGGGTGGGTAAATATACTGTAGCCTAGTACTGTGAATGCTTTAATGAAATCTACTCCAAGTTTAGTTTAGCATGGCCATACAGTAATTATGACAGCAGCCTACTGCCACAGCATATTGTAGGCTACAACGTTTGTTAGTATAATATTCAGAATGTGAGAAACGAGAGATAAATGGTTTGTACATTTCTAGCTACATGAATTAACACCATTACTACTACTGCTAAACAATAGGGAAAGAAAACAAACAGGTTATTGAAAAAAGAATACAGGCTATTGCCTATGCCTACATGATAAAAACGATTTATTAATTGAAGCAAAAACACGATAACGTTTTTCAACACTAAGCTGTATTTGATGCCACGTCTATGTTTAATCGCCCCATAATGATAAAACGTAGGAAGGCAGAGAAACCGCTTTCAGACCACAACGGATCATACGGAGAGCTTACCACAACTGGACACATGGAAGTCCCGCAGAAAAGTCATCAAGGAAACAACCAAAAATATGTAAGAGAAAAACATTATTTTCAGTAGCCTAGGTCTTGTAATGAACCCAAAGTCATAAGACTGCGAATGATATTGAAAGTAAAATTCCACTCTCTTATTATTTTCCCCCGAAGAGAGAGCTGGTCACGTCATGAAAAGGACAAGTGAAATTGAAACTATCAGGGAGGATTTCCGAAGCATTTGGGGAAATTCCGGTAGACCTTCTGCCAGTGGAGGATGACTGATGATGACTGAGCCTACTCATGATCCTGATAAAGTCAAACTGATTCAGCCTGAAAGCCAGCCCCCTGGCCAATTGGACTACATATACCAATGTAGCCTATAGCATTTATAGCACATAAACACACATATGTAGGCCTATAGGCCACACAGCTAAAGATACCAATGTAGCTATAGCCTACACATAAACACACATATGTAGCCTATTGGTCACACAGTTTAGGTAGGCTCTTTTTTTGGTTAAGGAATTGTAGTGGTCCGGAAGCAGACTTCTCTATCTCTTCCTGAAAGCCGTCTCCCTTAAAAGTCATGCTCAGAAATCTGCTTTCAAATGCACAGATTGCTGAACTATTGAGAACCTCTACCCTCTCCTCCACACACACACACACACACACACACACACACACACACACACACACACACACACACACACACACACACACACACACACACACACACACACACACACACACACACACACACGGTTATTTCTAGTCTGTTTACATGCTAGCTCTCTTCTGACCCCCTCCCCCACTACTTGTAGCCAGAGGAAGGCAGGACTCCATGTCAGAGAGGTGTTAGAATAAAAACAGAGCCACACTACTTGAACAGAAGACAATCATGGACCTGGGGTAGGCCTGTACTGCATGTCAGTGACAAACCCTTACCAGAACCACTTTCTAACTAACCACTCTTAATAAAGGGTCAATCAATCATTTACTTAGCCTTTTTTAGGTCAGTTATAAGCTAATAACAGCTAATGACGATATTTCCCAAAATGTTGAACTGTTCCTCCACAGTTGGAGCACTTATTTCTAACAGTCTTATTAAAAAAACAAAAAAACACATTAGTGCACAAACACATAAATACGACAGAAATAGAGCAATAGCTCCACCGATTTAGAAAAACAACATGTGACTTTACCTCATATTGTAAATGATCTCTGATCTGAATAAAGTGGCAGACTGTACCTCAGCTGTTTATCAGGTTCAACAGGCAGTTGCTATACAAAACTCAATGGTTAACCTCAAAGTCTGTTGTTTTTCATAACTCTTTGACCTTATAAGCATGTCTCTGCATGTTCTTTGGATAAAGGATGTGTTCCAGTTAACAGTAATGACATAGTTGGAGCAGGGGGAGACGGCCTGCAGTTGCAGTTTGACACTTTATATAAACAGACACAGGGTGAACCAGGACCTGGCTGTATATGCTTTACTCCGTTACCTCCTCTGGATTCATGTGAATTACCGCTCTCTGTTTAACGTTAGCGCTAAATGTACTTAATGAAACATTTGTTCTTATCTTTACATATTTTATACATTGGCAGAGTAGCCTTTCCATTTAATCTTCATTGAAATTAAAGTAACAGCTTCGATGTAATTGACTTTCAATTTAGGCCTAAGGGCAAAATAAGTGTTTTGTTTTTTAATTATTACACTCAGAAATGAGTAATGCACTTGAGCTTTATGTCCACACCACGCCATTCCCCTTTTCTGAAATGTACTCTTTTTATTGCACGTATTTTTAGAATAAGTTTTCCAGTTCTGTAAAGTGAAGTGAAACACAGAAGTAAATGTAAAACAACTGAGGTTTATTAAGAGGAAGTTGACCTTGGGTTACATTTAAGGGGGGGGGGGGGGGGGGGGGGGCTTTCATGGTAAGGGTTACTAAACTTTACTTGTTGATTTAAAGAAGGCCTGAGGGCCGAAACGTCATCAGAATAAATAGAGATATGCATACGGAGCCAGAGTGGGCTATATATTTTTCTTATTTTTTTAAGTCCACCTCACTACAACCCTTGGTGTGCATTATTTTTCTATATTACTCAACTTCCCCGTCTGAACTGGACAGAGAAGCACGGTTTTCAGACGAACCAACCTCAGAAGCTTACAGTCATCCACTGAGGTCATGTTTAGTCATAAGTGTTGCATTATCTAAAACTCTTACGTGCAATCTGAATGATGAAATTTAAAGAAATGCAACTTTTTTTGACTGTCTCACGGCTCAAGTATCAGCTTCACTAGGTGCTGATGTTTCTACAACCAAAACTTCTCTTCCTGACAGCATTTTACGTGGCAATGTACGTCTTTACATAATGTTTATAAGGAAATAAACAATGAATGACAGCTTACCATATATATTTATAGCTATTTAGTAATGTATTTATTACCAGTTGCACATCTAGTTTTTAAAGCCTTACCTTTGAATGTTACATATAGCCTTAAACAAACAAGCAAATCCAAGAGGGGCATTAAAGGTGAGCAGGTCAGGAACAAGCAACAGATCAAACTAGGAACGAGGAAAAAAGAAAAACAGATGAGGGACAGGTTTGGTTTCAGATGAAGGGGCCTGGGGGGAAGTGGGGATGTGGTAAAGGAGGGCAGAGAGGCAGGCATTGGGATATTACAGGGATAAATAAATAAATAAAATATAAAGTATTGAAATTAGTTGAATTGGGAAGTATCATACTCTTCACTTGGCACATTGTTCTCTTCAATCCTTTGCATTGTCTATGTTGTGGATTTGCACTCACATTTAAATTTTTTTCCTAACTTTTTTTTATTGAATCTTTTAAATTTTAACAAAAAGTGACACCACATATTGAGAAAAATAGACATAGCTTAGTGGAACGGAAATGTCACTTCCCACAAGTCCCCTACCCACCTGCATACCAACCCAATACAGGTCCAAAACAAGGACAGACAACACAGCCACATGCACACTGACAGACAGACACATACCAGTAAGGACACACAGCTTTCAAAATGTAACAGTAAAAGGGTAGAGAAATTAAAAGAGATAGAAAGGGAAGAAAACAAAAGGGGGAAGATAGACAAAATAAAAGAGGTAGAGATAAGAGAAAACAAAAGGGGGGGCAGCTGACGTCAGCTGCAGCAGTGCATAACGAGCTCAGTCCTCCAAATCAGGGGAAGGCTGAGGGAGAGAGAGAGAGAGAGAGAGGCGGTGTTGTCTCGTGTATAGTAGCTGTATTTAACGATAGATTTCGCATTTCTAATCCAAACAACGGCAAACTTGGCACTGCAATTATTCGTGCCCATAGCAAGACACCTGAAGTCAAGACAACAAGACAGCCAAAATCACCATGAACCTGAACATGTTTTATTGTGAATGTGTTTTATTTTTGTAAAGCATCTGACTGCACTGTGTTCTTCGTGTATACCTGCCTGGCTTGACGCTACGCTGCTATACGCTACACGCCCAGTGTGTTTGGCTGTAACAGTTCTAGAGAACTCGACAGGTAAGAGGGGTGAGGACGAGGTCTGTGCTAGTAACAACTTGCCCATCACATATTGCTCAGTGCTCTCATATCACAACTTACACCATGGTCTCGGTGAATACTCGATTCTGATTGGCTGCAGGGTGTCCATAAAAAAGTGATGTAGGACACCTAGTAAAGGAGTTCCGGTGAAACTGTCTGTTTACTGTTCAGTTCTAAATCAATGCGCTACATTAAATCAAAAAGGAAATGTGGATCTGTTATTTCCAACTCGTCCTCTGAACACCACAGGAAGGCGCTAACACACAAGTTGCAAGAAGTAAGTTATATTTCCCCATCAGAACAAAGGATCCCCCATTGATAACTTTAGGTGTGATTATGGACTGTCACAGAGTTCATCCATCGTCCATCCATCGTCGTCCGCTTATCCGTGGTCGGGTCGCGGGGGGAGCAGCTCCAGCAAGGGACCCCAAACTTCCCTTTCCCGAGCCACATTAACCAGCTCTGACTGGGGGATCCCGAGGCGTTCCCAGGCCAGGTTGGAGATGTAATCCCTCCACCTAGTCCTGGGTCTTCCCCGAGGCCTCCTCCCAGCTGGACGTGCCTGGAACACCTCCCTAGGGAGGCGCCCAGGGGGCATCCTTACCAGATGCCCGAACCACCTCAACTGGCTCCTTTCGACGTGAAGGAGCAGCGGCTCTACTCCGAGCTCCTCACGGATGACTGAGCTTCTCACCCTATCTCTAAGGGAGACGCCAGCCACCCTCCTGAGGAAACCCATTTCGGCCGCTTGTACCCTGGATCTCGTTCTTTCGGTCATGACCCAACCTTCATGACCATAGGTGAGGGTAGGAACGAAAACTGACCGGTAGATCGAGAGCTTTGCCTTCCGGCTCAGCTCTCTTTTCGTCACAACGGTGCGATAAACTGAATGTAATACCGCCCACGCTGCGCCGATTCTCCGACCAATCTCCCGCTCCATTGTCCCCTCACTCGCGAACAAGACCCCAAGGTACTTAAACTCCTTCACTTGGGGTAAGGACTCATTCCCTACCTGGAGAAGGCACTCCATCGGTTTCCTGCTGAGAACCATGGCCTCAGATTTAGAGGTGCTGATCCTCATCCCAGCCGCTTCACACTCGGCTGCAAAACGACCCAGTGAGTGCTGAAGGTCACAGGCCGATGATGCCATCAGGACCACATCATCTGCAAAGAGCAGCGATGAGATCCCGAGCCCACCGAACTGCAACCCCTCCCTACCACGACTACGCCTCGATATCCTGTCCATAAATACTACGAACAGGATTGGTGACAAAGCGCAGCCCTGGCGGAGGCCAACCCTCACCTGAAACGTGTCCGACTTACTGCCGAGAACCCGGACACAGCTCTCGCTTTGGTCATACAGAGATTGGATGGCCCTGAGAAGGGACCCCCTCACCCCATACTCCCGCAGCACCTCCCACAAAGTCTCCCGGGGGACCCGGTCATATGCCTTCTCCAGATCCACAAAACACATGTAGACTGGATGGGCATACTCCCAGGCTCCCTCCAGGATCCTTGCTAGAGTAAAGAGCTGATCCGTTGTTCCACGACCAGGACGGAATCCGCATTGTTCCTCTTCCACCTGAGGTTCGACTATCGGCCGAACCCTCCTTTCCAGCACCTTGGAGTAGACTTTACCAGGGAGGCTGAGAAGTGTGATACCCCTGTAATTGGTACACACCCTCTGGTCCCCCTTTTTGAAGAGGGGAACCACCACCCCGGTCTGCCACTCCTTTGGCACTGTCCCAGACTTCCACGCAATGTTGAGTAGGCGTGTCAATCAAGACAGCCCCTCCACACCCAGAGCTTTCAACATTTCTGGACGGATCTCATCAATCCCTGGGGCTTTGCCACTGTGGAGTTGTTTGACTACCTCAGTGACCTCCACCAGGGAAATTGACGACAATCCCCCATCATCCTCCAGCTCTGCCTCTAACAAAGAGCGCGCATCAGCTGGATTTAGGAGTTCCTCAAAGTGCTCCTTCCACCGCCCTATTACCTCCTCAGTTGAGGTCAACAACGTCCCATCCTTACTGTACACAGCTTGGATGGTTCCCCGCTTCCCCCTTCTGAGGTGGCGGACGGTTTTCCAGAAGCGCCTTGGTGCCGACCGAAAGTCCTTCTCCATGTCTTCTCCGAACTTCTCCCACACCCGCTGCTTTGCCTCTTTCACGGCAGAGGCTGCAGTCCTTCGGGCCCGTCGGTACCTTGCAACTGCCTCCGGAGTCCTCTGGGATAACATATCCCGGAAAGACTCCTTCTTCAGTCGGACGGCTTCCCTGACCACCGGTGTCCACCACGGTGTTCGAGGGTTACCGCCCCTTGAGGCACCTAAGACCCTAAGACCACAGCTCCCTGCCGCAGCTTCAGCAATGGAAACTTTGAACATTGTCCACTCAGGTTCAATGCCCCCAGCCTCCACAGGGATGCACGAAAAGCTCCGCCGGAGGTGTGAGTTGAAGGTCTGTCGGACAGGAGCTTCCTCCAGACGTTCCCAATTTACCCGCACCACCCGTTTGGGCTTACCAGGTCTGTCCAGAGTCTTCCCCCACCCCCTGACCCAACTCACCACCAGATGGTGATCAGTTGACAGCTCCGCCCCTCTCTTTACCCGAGTGTCCAAAACATACGGCCTCAAATCAGATGAAACGATTATAAAATCGATCATTGACCTTCGGCCTAGGGTGCTCTGGTACCAAGTACACTTATGAGCATCCCTATGTTCGAACATGGTGTTTGTTATAGACAATCCATGACTAGCACAGAAGTCCAATAACAGACAACCACTCTGGTTTAGATCAGGGAGGCCGTTCCTCCCAATCACGCCTCTCCATGTATCTCCGTCATTGCCCACATGTGCGTTGAAGTCCCCCAGCAGAACTATGGAGTCCCCCTCCGGAGCCCCATACAGGACTCCATTCAAGGTCTCCAAGAAGGCCGAATACTCTGAACTCTTGTTTGGTGCATATGCACAAACAACAGTCAGAGTTTTCCCCCCCAGGCGTAGGGAGGCGACCCTCTCGTCCACCGGGGTAAACTCCAACGTTGCGGCGCTCAGCCGGGGACTTGTGAGTATCCCCACACCCGCCTGGCGCCTCACACCCTGGGCAACTCCGGAGAAGAAAAGAGTCCAACCCCTCTCCAGGAGTACGGTTCCAGAACCGAGACTATGCGTAGAGGTAAGCCCCACCAGATCCAACTGGTAGCGCTCCACCTCACGCACAAGTTCCGGCTCCTTCCCCCACAGCGAGGTGACATTCCATGTCCCCAGAGCCAGCCTCTGCTGCCCGGGTCTGGTCCATCGAGGCCCCTGACCTTCACCGCCACCCGTGTGGCAGCGCACCCGACCCCAGCGGTTCCTCCCACAGGTGGTGGGCCCATGGGCTGGAGAGATAGGTGCCACGTAGCTTTTTCGGGCTGTGCCCGGCCGGGCTCCGTGGCAAACCCGGCCACCAGACGCTCGCTGACGAGCCCTCCCTCTGGGCCTGGCTCCAGACGGGGGCCCCGGGCTTCCTCCGGGCAGGGTCTCTCTATCCCTTCCTCGTTTATTCATAGGGTCTTTTGAACCATTCTTCGTCTGGCCCCTCACCTGAGACCACTTTGCCATGGGAGACCCTACCAGGAGCACAAAGCTCCAGACAACACAGCCCTCAGGTTCATAGGGACACCCAAACCTCTCCACCACGATAAGGTGATGGTTCCCGGAGAGAGTTTGCAAAAATGTAAATGTGGCGTCTCCCATCAGGAAGTCTGAATAAAGGTGTCGTTAACAGGTTAGAGCAGCCTCATCACAGGCTTAAATGAAACATTTTATTATTGAGGGTTATTATGGAAGGCAAACTCAATGTAGAAAGATGGGGCAGGTTGGCAGCGCCGCAGCACAAAAGCTGTCTATGTGGACAGCACACTTTCGCGAGCCGCAGCAGTTTAGCGAGGTAGCCAGCAGGCAGAGGCAGAGGTAGGCTTTGTGGTTTGGCCACTACCCGTTCATGCATGGTGTCTGCTATAGGCAAAAGGGTCAGGGGTCAGGTGAGGGGTCAGGGAAAAAGGGGGCTCAAAGGGCGCTTACTTTTAGTTGATAATAATAGAGAAAGCCCTACATGCTTTGAATCATACAGTATGTGAATTAAACTGTGGTACAAGAGCAAAATCCTGTTTGTTATTATTTTGGGGCTGAGAGCAGTTCAAATTTTCAATGAGAGGAAATGTTTGGAGTTGTGTATGCTTTGATTGTAATCTTGACTCAAGTGTGGAAATTCATAAACTTTCATTCCTTTCAATGGTTGATTTACATAAACATGAAAAATTAAAATAGTGTATTTGACTGAATACAACTTAAATATAATTTATTACATCATTTTAAAAAGATAAAAATAAATGACATGTAATATTATTTATGTAGTTAGTTCACTGTAAAAATTTTTTTGCAAACCCTCCTTCCCAAAATGTTGTTTCAAAGCCTTCTCCACATTGCAAGGAATATAACTGCAGTAGAAAAACTCTTGAGTACTTTATGATACTGGACCTCAATACATCCTGAGTAACGATCCAAATACATCTGTTGCATGCAAGTATCAAAAAGTGTCAAATATATTGGATGCTTTGACAGAGTTTGAAGCTTTTTCACTTATTGAATTTGAACTTGAATTAGGAGACCTGTCTTAGTTTAAACTGTATTTATTCAAGCAAAGTTATTCATTTAACACATTTAGCAGTTTGAGAAAAGGTTCGAAACATGTTCATATACCCCAACGTAAAAAAATAAGTCAAATTTAAGTAAAGCAAACACTGTAAACTACTCACTATGTTAGAGTTTTTAAACAATTTAAAGAGGTTGCTAAAAACCCTAAATTCCCAGGGAAATAAATAAAGGACATGACCTTAGTGTCCTAGGCCAGAGATCTTCAACAGGGGGTTTGTGACCCCAAAGGGGTCCTCAGAGTTAGTTAAGAGGGGCAGCCAAATTATGTTTGTAAGTTTCTTTTTTCAAAAATTAAAATGTCTGAAAATATACATTAATATGAATCAAACATTTATATAGCAAAGACAAATTGGCCTACTTGTGAAAAAAGTGGTCACTGTACCTTCCACATGCATGTTTAATGTTAAAACACAATGTATAAATAATATCCATTCAACCCAGTTTAATATGCAACTCAATTGTATACAATATATGCAGTAGGGGGTCCCTACTCAGTCTCTCTTTCAGCGTAGGGATCCCTGGCCTAAAAAACGTTGAAGACCCCTGTCCTAGGCGGAAGTTACAGCCTTGGTTTGGATTTGACAGAGGGAGAAGGGAAGAATTGCTTTGTTACTTTGCAGATTATAGCCTAATATCATCTAGTGGTAAAATATCAGTATTACATTGTGAAAAGTGCTTTGCATCACAGGCTGCCTTCTTACAGTCTATTTTGAAAACTGATATCAATTTGTCACATTTTAAAATATCAAAACAATAGGAAAAAAGAGGGAACAATAGAGTATAGGAATTATAAAGCAGCAAGAAAGTAATTTTGAGAACAGTAGGCTATAGTTGCTTTTCAGTGATTCACTAAATGATCATAACCCTGGGGGGGGGGGGTATGCTATAACTATGAACTCACTAGACAGTCATGTTGAATGATACATTGACAGTCCCTTACAGGTAACCGCTCGCTTGCAGAGAGTAAGATGAAAAGATCGATAACACATCGATACATTTTCACTGTCTTTTTTATTTTAATGGAACTGTGCCAGTAGGGGTTGCTACTGAAACTAACGCTGGCGGCAGAATTCTAAGAAAAAAAAGTTGTGGGTTTTCTACAACTAAATGAAAAAACTTTTGCTGCCATCAGCACAGTAGTATTTGTCCCTTTGGTCAGAACTTTTGAGTTTATTTATTTCAATGAAACCACTGGGAAATGTCGACGTTCCTGCTACTGTCGTTTTCTGACCAAACAGTTCTGGGGGCTCCCTGAGAGGAACTGCTCACTGGGGAGCACCCCCGAGAACTACATACCTTCAAGGGCTTTTTTTCTGTTCC
The DNA here is from genome assembly GCA_023631565.1 of Gymnocephalus cernua. Taxonomy (NCBI): domain Eukaryota; kingdom Metazoa; phylum Chordata; class Actinopteri; order Perciformes; family Percidae; genus Gymnocephalus; species Gymnocephalus cernua. The sequence goes on along the minus strand of CM042427.1, from coordinate 34,440,181 downwards.
AATATACGGTTTGTATAGGAAGAAGATTCTTATATATCTCTTCAACGGGTCAACATAGCATTGTATTTCTCCTGTTGCATATATGCTCAGCAAAGCCTGATTCCACTGTCCATTTGCCTGTTTTCTTCCATTTTCGTGACTAGCTGTTGTTTGTGTTTATTGTTGTCTGTTGTTTACACGGCTAACTTTAAAACTAGGAGACTTTAAGACTAGGATCATTCCTAGTTCTTGCGGTGCAGACACGATAAAAGATGGGTTCTTAGAACTATAAAAACGTTTAGTGCAAATTAGCAAATGTTATCATACTAACATCCTAAACTAAGATAATAAACATGGTAAACATAGCTACTACTAAACATGTACTACTTAGCATTGTCATTGTGAGCATGTTAGCTTACCAATGTTAGCATTTACAAGTGCATTTGCAAGTATGGCCTCACAGTGCTGCTAACATGGCTGTAGACTTACTGTTTTTGTTTTTATTGTCAATTAAATATTTCCACTCTAACATCAATTATTACAGAGTGTTCCGTGTGTGCATTTGCAGACAGGCAAACACTGCTCATTTACAAGCTAATGCACTCTAAAGGTTAACAATAAGTATTACATTGTAAGTGTTCTCACACAATGGGCTGCCTTCTCAATGTATTTAGAGAACTGATATTGACATAAAATGTGAGCTATGTAGGACATGGATAAAATACTTTTTATTGTCCTATTATATTGTTCAGTGGCAACAATATGACCTGCTATTGCTCTAGAAACAGACCACTTATGTTCTCTGGGAATGAACTCAAACCAGAGCAGAGACTAAAAGCACAAAACACATGGACCTGTGAAGCAGTATGCTACTGATGCTACTGTTCGGTACGGTTGTATTCTGTGTGGTTGTTGTGGTTGAAGCGGTGGTTGAAGCGGTGGTTGAAGCGGTGGTTGAAGCGGTGGTTGAAGTGGTGGTTGAAGCGGTGGTTGATACGGTGGTTAAAGTGGTGGTTGAAGTGGTGGTTGTTGCTGGCGACGGTCTGGTTGAGGTTGACTTCAAACCTAGGGACAAATAGACAATTGACTTGTGATTCTATCAATCAACATTTTTGAATGAAGGACTGACATTAACTATGGTTTCTTCTTGTGTAAATCATTCGTACCTTTTCATTGGTCAGGTGCATTATTATTGTATCACCTACCAGTGCCTGGTAAATTCAGTCTTATTTTATTTTCACAAATGGTAACACTTTACAATAAGGTACACAACAATGTAAGTAGTTACTGAGGAACGAATGAGTAACGAAAGGTTAGTTAATGATTATTTACTGATTGACTGTGATTCAAGCACTAATGATTTATTTTTTGTTATGTTTTCCAATATGTTTATTAGAATTTTCTCAATATTTTGCATAACATCGAACGGAATACAATAACAATACAGCCATTTGAGACCAAACATTACCTAGACATACATTTCACAAAAATACAAAATAAATACAAATACAAAAATCTGAAAGTCCTATATAGCAAGATCAAAATAAAAAAGTTTTGTTGATCCACAACTTCCCTTTAGACAAGACTTACACTTCCATCTCTGATGATCCACATAAATGGCTAAATAAGTATTACTGAAAAAAGTATTTACTCTTGCCCTTAGCAATGTATGTCTGTCTTTCCAGACCAACACAGTCTGAAAGCCCCTTTATCCACATCTGTAATGATGGAGGGTCCATACTCTTCCAGCACAGTGCAATAGTCCTCCTAGCTTGAAGAAGCTAAATAGTTTTTTAAAGTTCTCTGGATATATACCAAGTACGCATAATTTGGCATTTAAAGGGACTTCCATGTTGAACAGCTCTGACAAACATTTTATGACATCCTTCCAGAAGATGTTAATCTTTGGACACTCCCAAAGACAATGAAACAAAGTACCCCTTTCATCCACACATTTCGAACAAACATCTGGAATATTAGCAGCCATATGATGTAACTTGACAGGGGTGACATATATCCTCATCAACCATTTATATTGAAGTAACCCAAACCTTGTACTAATTGTCTGTTTCTGCGCTTTTAAACAAGCCCCTCTCCATTCCGCCTCATCAATATCCTTGTGTATCAATTTTCCAAGCTAGTTTATCTATTGTTGATTCTGTACAGTGTGCCACCAACATATTGTAGTATTTAGATATATGGCCCTTCTCTCCCAAATTCCTTATTATCAATAGTTATACCATGGTCTGGGTGAATACTCGATTCTGATTGGCTGCTGGGTGTCCATAAAAAAGTGATATAGGACACCTACTAAAGGAGTTCCGGTGAAACTGACTGTTTACCGTTCGAAATTAATAAATAAATGCGCTGGCTACATCAGCTGTGAGTAACCATAGTAACAGGCAGTCAAAGCATCCGTTTACAATTTATTGTAACAAACTTACATCTAGCTAGCTAGTTAGCGTAATGTTATACTAGCTAGTAGCTAGTACAACAATGAGATACTTCATTATTTCTTTTAACTTTTTTGGAGACTTTGACAACTTTGATGACTGGGATGCTGCTGAAGAAAGAAAAATTGTAAAAAAAAAAAACGGAGAAATGGCACAAGGAGATAACACCGGGGGAATTGAATCAAATAGAAGACGAAAAAGATGATCGACACAAAAAAAACTACAAAATGGGCAGTAACTACACTCAGAGACTTTATTGTTCAACAAGAAATGGACTCCAGCTTTGAGAAATACACCGCCGATGCTCTGCATGAGACCCTGCGGCAATTACTGGGCTCCGTCAGTCCGGGAGAGACGAGACTGGAGCAACGTACTGTCTGCATCAAGTGTCCATCACGGCCAGTGCCCAGCTATCGTGCATCCTTCTTCAAAGGCCCCTATGTCGGACATGCCGACTTTGTCAAATTGCACTATAAATGGAAACGTTGAATTTCATTTTAAATAAAAAAGCTAGCATGTAGGCAAATGACCATCTGTTTGACCAGATTCATTTATTTCCCCATATATATAAGCGCAAATCGCTGGAGCAGAATTCATTGTTTTTTTGTTTGTTGTTTGATTAATTGTTTTCTGTGTAATAAAAAAAAACAATAACTATGCCTACCTGTGGTTTTTTTTATAGGTTATAAAATGAAAGTGTATGACGCCCATGGCTAGCCTAGCCTACATGAAAAAAATACGATAACCTAGCTACATAGCCTAGCTACATTCAGTCAGCATACCGTTTGAAAAATGGTATGAGCAATAACTGTTTAAGTTAGGTTTAATGTTGCTGGCATTGGCATCAGCTTTATGGCAAATCTAACACAATAAGTAAGGGTTTACTTACTTTTTGCATGTCTCCTCCAGTTTGCAGAGAATAACGTTATCTCGCACCCCGTTCACTGTTCAGGTCGCTACTTCAGGCTGCGCCGCTGCGGCCAACAGTAACGTTACACATCGCGGATAAAATTGTTCGTAGAAGTCGTTATATTGTTTTGGGGACAATGACATGGTTGGATAGCTAGCTTGTCTTGTTGTTTAACATACTGTCAAATTATTTTTACTGATTGCCAACTGTACACAATGATATTAACTTGAATATTGCTAGCATAGCGTTAGCTAGCATAGCGTTAGCTTTCTGGCTCGTAGCTAAACTGAATATCTCCGGTTGCTAAGAGTAGCAAGTCGTATCTAAGGTCTTTCCTATTTCCTGGAGCAGTGAACAACGTTTGCATTGCATAAGAACCTGATGGATGGGAATGATTGTTCCAGGTATTAGTCAAACCGTCAGGCGTAACCAGGGAAACAGAGTTATTGTTTGTACAGACATTAGATTAAGATTGTAAAACTAATTAAAATGTGAAATGAAGTTTGAAAAATATGTTATTTGGCAAGTGACCATCATATAAACGGGTTAATGCCCTTCGAGGTGTCCATGGACTTCGGCGTCGGGCTTCGCTGTCATCCATTAATACCTGACAACATCCTCGGGCATTAACCCTTACTTATGGGCGGCATACATATACACATATCTGTTTAAATTTGGATGACAAATAACTTCTTAATTGTAAATATAATATGGATGAGTAATGAATGGTTAGCTAATGATTAGTTACTGATTGACTGATTCAAGCACTAATCGATCAGTCAATCAGTAACTAATCATGAATTAACCATTCCTTACTCATTCATTCCTCATTCATTTTTTTGTGTACCTTATTGTTATTGTAAAGTGTTACCTCCCAAATCATTGGAGGTAAAAAGGGAATTAAATCTGTGTTATAATTGGTATCAAATATTTATGAGTCGTGCAATAATTTCGTACTGCCTTTTGTCAGATTTGGCGCTCTATGTCTGTTCCATAATGCTAACAAGATAGATTATAGGACTATGCAAAATATAGTGTCACACATACAATAGGCCAACACTCAACTCCTGCTGTCAGGGCGTTTTTAAAAACTAAATTGTAGTTGAGTGCAAACAGAGCCGAATCAGAGCTTTAGGTAAAAAAAGAAGGAAAAGTTTAAGTTTGAACTCACGTTGGACAAGCACGTCAAACATCACAGTGAGAGTCCCCAGATTGTTGCTGACAGAACAGTTGTACCGCCCTTCAGCCGCAGAAGTTACATTGTTGATAGAGAGAACGCCATCGAGGGGAGAAGAGCTAACGTTAGCTGACGGGAGCGTCCAGGTGTACAACGGTCTGGGGTTTCCCACGGCCGAGCAGTTCAGTTGTACAGAATGTCCTTCTGTGACAGTGATGTTACCGAGATATGACACCTCTAGCTGAGGTTTATCTGCGGGTTGACAAAGAAAAATACAACTGTCATTAACCCAAACACCTAACAAGTCCACAAACAGTGAAGTAAACTGTATCCCCAAAATAAATGTCTGTAATTTGTTTCCAATTATACAGTTAACACAAACATACACACAAACAATAGTTTGACACATTTTGAAATTCGCTTTAATTCACCTGCTCCCCGAGCGTTTGGTTGAGCCATGGCCTAGCTGTTAACCCTACCCTAACCCGTTTGAGATATTACGGATAGTACCCTGACCCCCACTATGGCCACGCCAAGACCCGCCCTTCAATAGCATTTACTGGCCAGGCGTCCATGCTTAGGCAAGGTTAACCACTCGAGGTTGGCTCAATCACATAGACCAGAGGTCTTCAACAGGGGTTCCGGGACCCCTAGGGGGTCCTCAGAGTTACTGCAGGGGGGCCACCAAATTATTGTTAATATTTTGAAAGTTTTGTAAGTAATTAAAATGTCTTAACATGAATCCAACGTATTATTAGAGAATATTTGTGAAAACCAAGGCAGCCATCCACAGATACAGTTAATCCTGAGGATTCATTGTGCCATTAAAAGATGATTAATGAAACCATGCCAACAATTATTATTTTAATAGCTTAGTATTCTGTGCACTAGAAAGGTATATAAGGTGTATAAAGGCTTTAGGCCGCCTTAGGCCCAGTTTATCATGCAACTTCATTTTATACAATATATGTTGTCGGGGGTCCCTGATCCATCTTCCTTACAGTTAAGGGGTCCTTGGCTTAAAAAACGTTGAAGGCCCCTGACATAGACGGTTAAAGAAGCTCAATCACTGCAAGATTATTAAGGAGTGTAGAAAAAACTACACTCCTTAATAATCTTGCGATTATTAAGGAGTGTAGTTTTTTCTTCTTGTCAGACTCACAGTACACAGTGGCAGTGATGTTTTGTGACATCACCACTGGAGGGCGCTGTGGTCCATCAGGTCCCAGTTCTAGCTTGGCTTCACACCAGAACTGGCCTCCATCATCTTCTTTACTGGGTGTGATGTTTAAAGAGAAGATCTCAGTCACTGGTTTCTCTGTGTTGTTGTTGGACTGCAGTTGACCCAGTGCTGTCTGTCCTCTGTAGAATGTGACAACGAGGTTTTCAACAGGAGCAACGTTCTGTACTGTACACTGCAGAGTGTACTGATGACCCTCAAACATCGGCCCATTGTGATTAAGAAAGCTGAAGGACACACTGTCTGGAGGCTCTGTGGAGACAAACAGGCACACAATAAGTAACAACAGGAAAGAATATAAACCTACATGTACCCATTTGCTTTACTACTCATTTAAGGTGCTCTAAGCGATGTTGGGACGGCAACAAATACTTTGTTAGCGTTCAAAGTATTGGCAAACAAAACAAGGCTAGCTCGCCCCTCCCTCCTCCTCATCCCGTCTCCTCTCCCGCCCTTTCATGCTTCCGCGCACTAACCCCCCAACCCCCACCCCCAAATCCTTCTTGTCGGTTATTGGCTGGAACGCTGGAACACTGTTTGTTATGTTTGGTGGTGCAGTTTGGTTTGTTTTTGTTGGCGTTTGTGGAGCCTGGGCTGTTCTCTTAATACATCCATGCTGTCTACAGAGGCCGCTTTTTTTTTTTTTTTTTTACAGTGGGACAGGAAGCTAGTGTATAGTGAGGAGATGTTTGCTGTATGTCACAAAAATGTTGTAGCTTAAAAAACACGTGACATCGCTTAGAATACCTTTCAATCATCACTAACAACAGTTTTTTTGTGTTTACTTACGGTACACAGTTACATTCAGTTTGCTACAACACTGGTGACCAGCAGTGTTGGTATAATAGCATATGGGAGATATGAGCCATTCAGTCATGTTGTCAACCGTCCATGAAATTGTGGTTCCGTTTATTGTTTTGTTTCCAAACCTAGGGGTCTCCAGATTAGAAATGGTGATTTTGACGGTGCCGGTGCCGAGACAAGCATGCTGACATACAGAGCAGCTGGCAGAGGTTGGGTCACCATACTTCACTACCAGTCTGGTTGGAGTCAACTCAGGGTATTCTGTACAGTTCATATCTGTAACACAGACATTCAGATAGACAATATTGATTTTAAACAGCTCGTTGTGGAATTAACAATCAGATACACTTTGAAAGCACTTACAAATCTGTCCTTCCATACAAAAACATTTCAATCATTCTAATATGATGAATATGATCAGCTGGTTAACGTGGTTATATTGAGTTTAATTGTAATGATAAAATGTTTATCATTTTGAACATTTATACATCCTGAGTGCTACCAAAATGAGGATGAATACCTCTATACATTGGCATGTTCCACCTGCATCTGTGTTATTTAATATATGAATGTTGAGGTCTCTGATGTTAACTCTTTATTTGACAATCACTTAATGCAGTTTTGCTCTGATGACGATGTGATCCTTTCTAGCAAGGTGCGTATGCCAGACGATAGCAATACTTATTTCAGTGAAGCTCGGCACACAACTTCATGGCTTGATCACTGCATAGGCACGTGACTCAGATCCACTACTGTTGTATAGTATTTCTTGATATGTGCTTGTTTCTGATCAAATATTAATCTCACTTCATTTGTTCAGTACTTTAGAACAAAATACTAAGAATACAAATACAAAAGCATGAATGCCTAAGGAATCACAAAAAATAGTCAAACGTGACCTAAAAATAAAGGCACTAGACAGAAACTGCAAAAACATAATAAAACACTAGACAATTCTTTCAAGTATGTTGTGAAAAGTTGTAAAGGTACATCTGAGTTTGTAAGACAAGATTCACCGTAGTTCAACCAGAACAGATCATTTTAGGAAATCATAATCCCATTTAAATACAGGAGTCTGCTGAAAATAATGCCTTTTTTTTAGGGGAAATACAGATTCACTTACTACAGCTGGACACATGGAAGCTGCGCAGGAAACCCATCAAAGAAACAACCAGAAGGATGAAATGGAAAAACATTATTCCCAGTTATTTCTTTTTAGCCTACAACAAAAATCGTCGCCCAAAGGTGGTCAGGAATGAAATGAGTCCAGTCCGTTTTATGGTTTTATATTGTAGTCAAAGAATGTTGGCAGCGCAGCCTGTTTTTCCACCACACATCCTCTCTTAAGTTTTTTCAGACATCCTTTCAGTCTTGAAAGTGAAAGTGTGGTAGTTCCAGATTTCCCGGTTTTTACGTCACCTTCTTGATTAATTTCAAAGAGACTTTACATAATCGGAGTGCTAACTCTATTATCTTTACTCTACAGGCATGTCACGTCCACACAATAGAAACATCTTTATTCACATATGGAAAGCATGCATATGCAAAATACTAATTTATATGTACAAAATAATACTTCAATTCAATAGTTATGATCAAATAAAGAAAGCTAAATTGTTTAAATATTGTTCAATGTTTTTAGGACCACAAGCATATCCAAGCAATCTAAAAATGTTTTTTAGGTAGGCCTATTTAAATGTGGGTAACAGACCCTTGAAGCTAGACCACCGGCCCTCGGGCAGGGGCGTTTCTAGGACTTGAGGAGGTTCGGGGCTTAGCCCTGATCCATTTAAATAAACTGAATGCAGTGCAAAACAGCGATCGGCTTGCCCAGTTTGTTAATAGCCAGTGTATGTTCATTTTAGCTTCCATTTTGTAGATGTTAGTTAGATGGCACCAACATTTTGCCTAATCATAACTGGCCTGGCAACCCAAAGGACAAGTTTTTGTTTCCAGATTTGTGTGGTTACATATGATGGGGGGGTCTGGGGGTCCACCCCCAGAAAAATTCCTTTTGAGTCTGACCTTCTCAGCACCACCTTTCCATTTTATTTTTTGGCTTTTCATCATTAGACTCACACACTGCCCGTTAACGTTACCGATAGACTTCCAAACGTGACGAGGAAAAAAAAGTGTCCATTAAGCTCCATCAACAAACATGTAGGATACACATCCACATGAGCGTTGCGGTGTTGCAACTTGTTGTTGATTATTATTATTATTATTATTATTAAGCACTTTAATTGCATTTTTGAAGGCCTCAACTGGCATTTGTATACTTCTTTTAGGTAATGGCCTTGATTATAATTTCCGTAAAGCCTAGTCTTTTTTCTAAGATTTTGTATAATTTTACTTTTTTTATAAGTCACTTAGCATTTATTCTGTAAAGGCCAATTTACTGTATGTATTTTTAATACAGCTTTTGAACTGAATAAAAAACAAACCAAAAACACACTAACACACATGATGAGAGGACAGACACTTTGCAAGTTAAGGGACAGGATACAGAAAATATCAGGTGAAAACAGCCTGATAGAACTGATAGAACTTTCTTAAATTAAATGAAGAAAAAACTGAGGTGGTTGTTTTTGGAGCAAAAGAGGAACGATTAAAAGTCAGCGCTCAGCTTCAAACGACAATGTTAAAAACAACAGACAAAGCCAGAAATCTTGGTGTAGTCATGGACTCAGACCTGAATTTCAACAGCCACATTAAGACAATTACAAAGTCATCCTATTACCACCTTAAGAATATATCAAGGGTAAAGGGACTTATGTCTCAGCAGGACTTGGAAAAACTTGTCCATGCTTTTATCTTCAGTAGACTGGACTACTGTAACGGTGTCTTTACAGGTCTCCCTAAAAAATCAATCAGACAGCTGCAGCTGATTCAGAACGCTGCTGCTCGAGTCCTCACTAAGACCAAGAAAGAGGATCACATCACTCCAGTTCTGAAATCTTTACACTGGCTTCCTGTGCCTCAGAGAGTTGATTTCAAAATCCTTCTGCTAGTTTATAAATCATTAAACGGTTTAGGTCCAAAATACATTTCTGACCTGCTAGTCAACTACGAACCACCCAGACCTCTCAGGTCGTCTGGGACAGGTCTGCTTTCTGTCCCCAGAGTCAGAACTAAACAGGGAGAAGCAGCATTTAGTTTCTATGCTCCACATATCTGGAACCAACTTCCAGAAAATTGCAGGTCCGCTGCAACTCTCAGTTCTTTTAAATCAAGGCTGAAGACCTTTCTTTTTGATGTTGCTTTTGGTTAAATGACTATCCATTTCTTATACTTTCGTTGCTTATTTTATCTGCTTTTATATTTTTAACTGCTCTTTAATGTTTCATTTCTTATACTGCACTGTAACTTTTATTCTTGTATTTTGATTGTCTTCATGTAAAGCACTTTGAATTGCCCTGTTGCTGAAAAGTGCTATACAAATAAAGCTGCCTTGCCTTGCCTTGCCTTGATATTTTGTGTATCCCCTACGTAACTTATATGGTAGACAGGTGAACAAAGCGGCTAATTGAAAAGCCATATTAAACTAAATCAAATTGAAACAGAAATCACGTTAGAGGGGAGGGAGGGACTGGTAGCAAAGACGAGGCATCCTCGTCAGAACACACCCACAGAGAATGGACGCATTAAACAATTCACACGTCACCATAATGTAACAGACAAATAAACGTATGGCCTAATAAAAACCCTTATTAATAGAGACCCTTGTTACTATGGAAAACCCTGTCGAGTCTTCCACGTCGCTATTTGTTCCATTTAAGAGGTGAATTCGAAGTGCAGCAGTTAAACAATGCGAAGTGCAGCAGGTAAACTCCGCTCTGAGTGCACGCGCGCTCCCGCGGCCAGGGGATACGAATCCTGGCGGGGGTAAGTACATTGGCACGACACCGGCCCCCGCGGCCTCGAAACACTACCAGCCCACCGGGAAAAGTCCTGACTCTCCAGATTGCCACTCTGCCTCTGCTTAAAGCCTGAGGTTTTTGGGTAAACTCAGTACTATTAACCCTTGTGTCGTCTTCCATTGGACCATGCACTCGTTGTCCTCCCGGGTCAAAACTGAAAATGATGATTTTGTTCATTAATAGGAAATTATACCTAATCCTTGAGTTACAAAAGCCAAAATTATTAATAATTTAGACTTATATTAAAGGAATGATAATCACAGAAGGATATATGCCAAAGTTCAGTGAGGATACGGTTTCGAAACATTTTAATTTCTTTTTCAAATGCAATTTCTTTTAATAAAACACCCAAAATTCAATGAAAGTGGAGATCTGATCTTATGTTGTACTTGAAGCACTTTGTATGGAATCATCCATGTTATTTTGGGGTAATTAAAATTAGGTAGTTAAAAGGAGACCCATATTTCTGATATAAACATTTAGACAACACAAGGGTTAGTCTAAGTAATGCTTAGATGCGTGCCTATAGATTGACTTGCCATTCCGGGTAATTGCGCTAGGTGCGTTTAGGACTATCACAGAACTGTCAAGTTATCACACACAGACATATTGATCTATGCGCATAATATCGCTAGGCCTATATGTGCTCTACACACAAGGAACAAAAAGTTTGGTACCTCAAAGTAGAGGAAGTATTTTGCACATAACTCTTGTGGAAACAGTTTGGAGAGCAGAGCTTTAAGCCAACATTCCTCAACTTCCCGGTGATCTTTATCGTTTCATGACAGCCCTCCCATGAATACTGGGCACAGCACTCTACAATTCTCTTATTTATCCTTCACCAGTGCTCATACGATAACTGCATAAATAAGTAAATATACATATATATATATAATTACATTTTTCTTTGGGGGGGGGGGGGGCATTTCAGGCCTTTATTTTGACAGGACAGCTGAAGACATAAAAGGGAGGAGAGAGAGGGGGAACGGCATGCAGCAAAGGGCCTCAGGTTGGAGTCGAACCCGCGGCTGCTGCATCGTGGAGTGAACCTCTATATATGGATGCTCGGCCTACCAACTGAGCTACCCGGGCACCCCAACTGTATTGTATCATTCAACCTTGGTTGTTTTGGAGTTTGGAGAGCAGAGCTTTAAGCCAACATTCCTCAACTTCCCGGTGATCTTTATCGCAGTTTCATGACAGCCCTCCCATGAATACTGGGCACAGCACTCTACAATTCTCTTATCTATCCTTCACCAGTGCTCATACCCTAACAACTGCATTATATTTATTTATTTATATATATATATATATATAGATATATATCTATATCTATCTATCCATCTATCCATCTATATATATATATATTTATATATTTATTTTGGGGGGCATTTTAGGCCTTTATTTTGACAAGACAGCTGAAGACATGAAAGGGGGGGAGAGAGGGCAGCAAAGGTTGGAGTCTAACCCACGGCCGCTGCGTCAAGGAGTGAACCTCTATATATGGGTACGTGCTCTACCAACTGCATTGTATCATTCAAACTTGGTTGTTGCTTGGAAAAGAACAGCAGAGCAACACAACCAGAATAGAATTAGGTGTCGTACAGAGTCGGACTTCAACTAGCTTTATAAGCGTTCAGGGAATTGGAGGAAACTGTATGTCAGTGAACACAAAACAATCTGAACCACTAAATTAGGCTACCTGACTAATAAAACAAGCTCTGCGGAAACTTGTGTCCATCCTGAAGAAAGCTCACTATTTGTTTTTACTATGGCCTCAGATGTTGAGGAGTTAAATCTGAAGTTCAACAATTGGCCAGTGAGTCCTTCTGGCACACTGGCCATTTATCTGCAAGACAAATATAAGTCAAGAATGTAATGTAATACATTTTTATTAATAGTTTAAGTTAACTAGCATACAAAAAAGAAACACAAAACTTAATTGACTTAATTCTAAGACAAACAGTAAGAAGAAAAAAATCCATTAAGAAAATGTACAGTACAAAGAAATCCCTGTTCTGTAAAACCAGAAATGAAATCTGTCAGATAACCTGATGACATGACACTTTTTCTATAATAATATTTATGTTTATCACAACGGTCTGATCGGTGACACAACTTTTTAGGCATGAACTTCAAAACTGAGAACTGAGTACACCTTCAAAAGCCTTATTATCAGGCTCATGATTGCTTTCATGGTAGGCAATTGTTCCAGTGACGTTCGTTGGGTAACATCTGGCTGAGCCGCAGGCAGCAGCTGATGGTGGGCTCATAAAACACCGTGTCTGGTTCCTCAATCTGCACTTTTGTCTCACTGCTTCTCTGGGGCACAGAGCGGGCGAACAGCGAGGGTTTAGGAGCTTTAACCAGAGTTTTCTTCGTCACACAGCCAATGTCGATGAGTGCCTGTGGAGGAGACTGGTAGGGTTAGTTTTATATATATATATATATATATATATATATATATATATATATATATATATATATATATATATATATATATATATATATATATATATGACATAAAAAAAATCATATTCATATTTACTAGGGCGTTTATCGCTTTTATCAATCGCAATATCAACTAGCGCAATATACATATCACGAAAGCCCGCGACATATTGTGATAGACGCAATTTTTCTTGTTAGTTGAAAGAAAATATCAGTAGAAAACTGCAAATTAAAATGTAACTCATTCTTTTTAAAGTGTTTCCTTTTATGTTCAATTCAATGTTCAACTTGTTCAATAAAAGAATGTTTTAAATGCAACAAGCAATTTGTTGTGTTTTAGAAGAACACTGAAAGCAGCAGAAAGGCAGAACTGAGTGCACTTTAATATCTGTTCACTTATCGCAAGTAATATCGTTATCGCGATATTCTACAATGTTATCTCATATCGCATATTTTCCTCATATCGTGCAGCCCTAATATTTACTTTTACTATTCAATGTTTTGACATTTATTTCATACAACACTTAATACTGGGAACTTTGCATAATCTCTGGTCAATAATTTGCACAATTTGGCACAAAACTGTACAGCTCTTTCATTTTAAAATAGATTTATCTTACATATTTTATATAGTATTTTTACTATTTTTATTGTTATGCACTAAAATATCAAGTCAAACTACTTGTATGTGTAAACTTACTGGCCAATAAACCCAATTCTGTTTGTGTGTTGTTAAAAAAGCTAGTGTAGGTGAGTGTTTGCGTTTACCTGCACCAGGTCCAGCATCGCCATTGGCTGCAACACATCTTTGTAATGCTCCACCAGTGACTGTTGCGTGAGTCCAGGTCGGAACATGATGTTGTACAAAATGGCCTCCAGCATGCCTTTACACACCTGTCGGTTCAGATTGCCGTCAACCATGCGCCACGGCCGGCTGATGAAACTCACATTCTCACTGAGGAAAAAAGGTTGGAAACAGAGAGAACGAAGAGATGACGCACACAGGGCTGAAACGATTCCTTGAATAATTTGATTACAAAAAATCCTGGAAGCAAAATTCTTTGCCTCAAAGCTTCGTTAAATCAATGTAACTAACGGTGTGCGGCCAAGGATGTATTGTGTACGGCTCACTCTGTTTCCGCACAGAGGATTATTACTAGCGCGCAACAGGCTGACGCTTCTGAGGACACAAGACTGATGAGACAGAGAGACAGATTATAAAAGAAGGAAGACGATTATAAAAGAAGGAAGACGAAACTAGTGAGGGGTCTAAGAGAAGAGACAGGCGAGAGAAAACGACAGAAAGTTTGGGATCATTTTAAGCTGCAAACATGCTGCTACATCATCTCAGTAGAAAACATCCAGTGTACTCATCTATTCCACGGAGCGAACCCGACACAAGGCAACATAAATGTCTGCTGCTCTCGTCCACCGCGCTGTTTAACTACAGCATGCAACTCTGCAAATAGCGATGTTTCACAAACAATTTAAACATCGTTTTGTAGTCTAATTGTTTATTAGTTTGCTACTAATCTTTGGAAACGTAGCTGCTGCCGGAGACAAACCAGCCCCTCCCCCCTGGAGCATGGCTACTTCACATCTCCTCACTCAGTATTAGGCTTCTGAAAATGGGTCCCTCAGAACAGTATAGTTGAATAGACCTGCTGTAAGCTTTGTACCGTCACATTTACCCTCGGCTTAGTGAACAGCTCTTTTGCTAAACTTACCCCTTATCAACGCTAGATGGCCTTGTTGGTGGACAGCATGCTTCTCCCTCTCTTTCATCAGCTCTTCTGTTCGCTCGGACTCTAAGATCTCTCTTTTCCTGTCTTCCTGTTTCCACCTTCTCCCTGCCTGCCTCCTGCTCTCTGTCCTCTTCAGGCTGCATCTGCTTTCCTCTCTCTTCCTCCTCAGGATGCATCTGCTTTCCTCTCTCCTCCTCCTCAGGCTTCATCTGCTTTCCTCCCTCCTCTTCAGGCTGCATCTGATTTCCTCCCTCCTCTTCAGACTGCATCTGCTTTCCTCCCTCCTCCTCTTCAGACTGCATCTGCTTTCCTCCCTCCTCCTCTTCAGACTGCATCTGCTTTCCTCCCTCCTCCTCTTCAGGCTGCATCTGCTTTCCTCCCTCCTCCATGTTCAACAATGTGTCTCCACTTCCATCATCTGCCCGTTCTTTCTGCTTTTCCAGCTGTTCCTCCTCATTAGGTTTCTCTCTTGTTACGTCACTCGACAACCCCTCTGCGTCCCGTCTGTCCTCGCCCTTTTGTCTGTCCACAGCCAATTTTTTTGCCGGCGGCTCCTCCGGGTCCTGTCGGCCTCGCCTGCCTTTGCGCATGAAGGGGATGTTGTGCGGTTTCTCCAGAAAGGGGAGTCGGTCAGATGTGAAGCGTGACTGGGACCACTGCTTGGAGTTTACGGTCAGCAGCCATGGATCAGCGTGCTGCATCAGCACCCAACGCATGCCCAAACCCCCGACTTGTAACACCTGGCCTTCTTCTTGTAACTCCTGGGGCAAAAAGGGAAAATTAAAAAAATCACAGAAAAAGAAACCAAAAACTGGGAGCAAAGGTGTAAGGAACAGATTCAACAGTGTATCTACTCATAAGCTGCAAACGTTAGCATGTGTGGCTAACCAGCTGGGCACCGAGAGCAGCAAGCTAGCGCTACCTCCATAGCCAAAGCCAGGACCGTTCCTGGGGGCTTGGTGGGGACACGCAGCTTGACAATGCTAACTAAGGGGGGCTACTGCCTCATTTGCAGGAGAACAAACTGAAGAAGCAAGATGTCGGTTCATCAAATTTGATATTTTTTTCTAATTACAAGTGAGGTTTCGAGAAAAAGTGCAGAGTGCAGTAATTGTGGATTGGTTTTCAGCTTTATTTTGTAGTTACTGTACATTTGACATGCAGTTTTTACTGAATTCATATCTTTCTATGGTATAATAATGTAATATAAATACATGTTTTTTATATGGTAAAACATGTCAAACAGTCAGATTCTGGTCTTAACACTGTGCTTACCTTCATGTACTGCTGCAGGCTCCTGGTGCGTCCAGACTGTGGCTCCTCCAGGTGAAAGTGAGTCTTATAGAGGTCATGTATTTCCAAACCACTCTCACCAGCTGCATTTAAACTGCTCTGGAGCTGAGCACATGCTTCAATGTCCTGAGGAGTGTATCCTCTTTGCTGAATCAAACGCCTTTCACACTCGTTCACACTGTTGGGAGAAGAGGAGGAGGAACGGATGGAGCAGGTGAGGATGGAGGGCAGCAGGGATGGACCACATTTAGTCAAGTCCAGCGGTGGAGAGTCTAAAAATGAAGGAAAAAAAAGCAAATAAAGAATTATTTTCTGCAGATGAAACAGTGTTTGTAAATGTTTTACATGCGTTGGTACTTACTCTCATTACTGAACACGTTGTGAGCAGGTGTGTCGCGCAGTTGCAACCTCATAATACACGACTCCACCACGATGTTATCAGTGGTGTTGAGGTTACGTATTTTTACTAGAAACAAAAACAACATTTTAGAGATTTTTTTTACAAATCTGAATAGGGCTGCAAATGACTTTAATGTTCATTACAAATGAATCTCTTTTCATTCGATTAAATAATCAATTGTGTCTGAACAACTAAGATATTAACTTCGCAATGGACAGTCGACTAATCAATTAATTGACTTTGTCTTGAGTTTTAAATTTAAATACACAAAAGAGCACTTTTTATAGTAAATCAAAGGCTTATTTGTTTCCGTATTCAAGTCAAATTTACATTACAATATTTTAGGCTTTGTTCCTGTAAATAAGATATGAAGCTTGCTTGTTTTAATATGATTTGATATAATATAATTTACATTTACATTTTGATATAAATGTAAAATGTATTGAGACACCTCCGTGTTTGTGCACTTTAAATGATCTTGTTTATATACAGTTCAATATGTTTTACCATTTCAGTAGCTACTTGTGAGAAAATGAAAAACTAGTCGTTGTTACATTGTTTTTTTTACGCTTTAAATATTGCTTGACATTAGATTAAATAAAGATAATGATTAAATTGAATCAGTGCAAAGATGATTTCTTTTAGATTCAAATGAGGTTAAAAACTCCACCAGAGACTAGCGAGACAAATGCACACATTACATAAGCAGAAAAATCATTTATCTATGAAAAGTAAGTCAAAAATTTGAACTCTACCTATGCCAGGAAAGCAGTATCCGCGCATAATCAGGTAGTTGGTGTGAGACGCTTGATGTGACTTCACCTCCAGTCGTTTTTTCCCCTCACAGTCATCACCGTCTTCATCATCATCATCGTCCTCTTCCAGAGCGGCGGCCATACTGAAAAGCCACAGTTTACCCCAACATTAGATTTGAACACAGACTTGGAATTGTTCCATTAGCTAGTTAATCAAAAGCAGCAAACAATCACAGCGAACACGTCAGGTGAAATTTACTAAGACTGCCACAAATTACTGTCAAAGGTGCAACATTTTGCCTCAACACAATTTTACAATCTTGCAAGATTTACTAAAGGTGCTGACATACCAACCCGATTATCGGCCGTCGGACAGTCTGGCGAGGTCAGTGACTCGAGTCTGTTTGGTGCGTTCCGTGCCGTTGTCAGTCGGAGGAGCAGTCGGCCTTCATTTGGGCCAATTTGACTTGTTGAATCGGCCAGTGGGCAGTCGGACTCAATGTCCAATTACCGGAAATGACGAGCGGGATGAGCGTGAAGAACGCCTCCATGATGGTCGGCTGGAGAAGCCGGACCCACGTGACGCGTTCACCCAATCAGCTGGCGGTTTTAATTTTTTTGGGTGACAATACAGATTAGCGCCGCCTGCTGTTATGGAGACGTATTACGTCTCGCGCACGCGCAGAACATACGCTCAAGTCGGCGTCGCTTCAGTGTGTTCAAAGTTATTTTTTTGACCCACTCGGGGAGACTGATCAGTCCGACTGTCTTTTCTGCCAACGGTCGGCCGTCGCGTTGGTGTGTCAGGGCCTTAAGACTTCTGATGTAAATGAGCGCAGCTGCAGTTTATCTCATTTGCATAGTCTCGTTAAATAAGATGCTGTGATGTCACTGAAGTGTGTCTATTGTCTCACTGTCTCCCCCTCACTGTTTGCACATTGTTAAAGTCAGTGGCGGTAAGTATATTCACTCAAGTACTACAATGTTGATGTACTTCCACTGTATTTCCATTTTCAGCTACTTCTACTCAACTACATTTCAGTGGGACATTTTACTTTTTACTAAACTACATGACAGTTTGTTACTTTTTACCTTAAAAGTATTGTTTAAAAAACACAAGCAGTAAATGTACTATAAATGTCTATATAATGGAGCTTTATTTAAGGGTCAGTTCACTCAAATTGCAAAGAATCATATTTTCCTATTTACTCATAGTGGTAACTAGTGATGCAGCTATCTGACCAGGTTTTGAAATATCTCAGGTTATACACACAGGTTATAAATATATCTGAGATGTGTGCCCCCTCCCCAAGACAATGCAGGTAAATTAAATTTGTGGTACACGCAGCAGCATCTCTTTGGAGTACCTGTTACTCTGGACAATCTCCTCTAGATTATAAATAAATTGACATGCAGTACACAGATTATACCTCACCTCTTGACTACATCATTGTCCACCATGTTGCTGTCCACCACCACCATCTGTTTAGGAATGGACAGGTACACACTCAGCAGTCCCAGAGACATCAGACTGAGGGCGACCACACAGGCTCCACCGGGAGAGTCCATAGAGAAGCGCAGCATGTCGGACACATCTGGAGACTCCTCTGATGCCGCGTTCGTGGCAGCAGCCACTCCTGGCGGCTCATCTTTGGGCTGATGATCATCTGTCTGCTCTCTGCTGGCTGGAACTTCACCAGAACCAGCTGTGAGGCAATCTTCTGGGTCTTTCTGTTCATCTGGTGTGTTTGTCACCTTAAGTTTCTCGCGGCTCACCTCCATCAACATCTCTTCTCCTTCAATTTTACTTTGGTCTCTCTCTCCTTCCTTTGTGGAGTCACTGTCAGCCTTCTCTGATTGTGCCTCTGGTTCGCTCACTGCCAGTCTCTCTTTTCCTCCATCTTCTTTCCTTTCGCTTAGTTTTCTTTCCCTCTCTGACCCTGTTTTTCGTGGCAATTCCTCGCCGTTCTCTGACCTGTTCTCAGTTTCATGGTAGAACGTAATGAAGGGTATGTTGTCTCCCGTCCCGTTGTTAATTAGATTCCTCAAGAAGCGGAAGGAATCAGTGCACAGTGAGTGTGGAAAACGCCACGAAAAACACCTGTCAGGATGGAGTGGGAGAGGCGTGGTCAAAAAGCTTTGCAATCAAACAGTATGCAGTGTGCAAGGATTCAAATATTACTGCTAACAAAAGACCAAATGTTTTGACCAAATATTCCCAGGAACTCAACTCAGGCAGAACACAAGAAGCAGGCTGTAAGGTTTGAATCAATGTTAGAAAAGAGACGTGCAGAGTTGTAAGAAGACTTTGAAATTAACAGAAAAGGCATTAAGCACACTATTAAAGTAACAAAGATCTGCTAAGTGTTTTTGGTTTTCTTGGTATTTGTTTTGCTTTATAAGTTTATTTGAATTGTTGGCTACATAAAATACTAAATACCACTCTAAAAATCAATACAATTCCTATAAATTCCCTAATCCTAACATTGCTAGAATCAGCCGCTGCTTCTTTGCAGTCTGAATGAACGTTGTATAGAAGATGCTGCCGTTTTGAGGCTTTTGATTGGAAATTACTCCCCATGAAGCAGTGACTTATAAAAGCAGTACAGTACAGTACAGTGCTCAGAAACCAAAGCTGGAGTATTAAATGTAGGTAGAGTTGCTAAAAAGGTTCCTGGGTTCCTAGATGAGCTCTTGTAGTCACAAAAGGCCTAAATGGCTCTTTTACATCCTACTAATGGCTGTCATGAAGTGTATTACAACCCCAATTCAGAAAAAGTTGGGACAGTATGAAAAACACAAATAAAAAAAGAAAGTAGTGATTTCTAAATGTACTTGGACTTGTATTTCATTGCAGACAATGTGAACACAAAATATTTCATGTTTTGTCCGGTCAACTTAATTTCATTTGTAAATATACATCCTTTCCTGTCATTCAGACCTGCAACACATTCCAAAACCACATTCTGCACACATTACAAAGTCCTGGCTGCGGAGGAAGAGGATACGGGTACTTGACTGGCCTGCCTGCAGTCCCGACCTGTCTCCAATAGAGAATGTGTGGCGCAAGAATGGGACAAAATTACACCTGAAACACGTCATCACTTGGTGTCTTCAGTCCCTAAACGTCTTTTAAGTGTTGTGAAAAGGAATGGCAACATTACAAAGTGGTAAATGCTTTACTGTTCCAACTTTTTTTGAAATGTGTTGCAAGAACCAAAATAGGAATTTTGTTTTTTTGAAACAAAAACAATAAAAATCATGAGGAACACATTGAATTATGTGCTGTTGTATTGTCTGCAATGAAATACAAGTCAAAGTACATTTAGAAATCACTACTTTCTTTTTTTATTTGTGTTTTCCATACTGTCCCAACTTTTTCTGATTTGGGGTTGTACAATTAGGTGGTATTAATTTGCAGGTTGCACTATATTCAGTTGTTGTATTAGATTGTACATGTTATCCTGTATTAGAAGAAGTGGAAGAAACAGCAAATGTTGCAAATAAAAAGTACCGCTCATCTACAGTAACATCAATGTAAAATGTAATATTGCACACGGTCTCTTACAAATATATCAAAACAAATAAAAAATAAAAAAACACAAGGCAGTCTTTTGCAGATGCTACCATGATACATTTTGGCCAGGTACTGTATGTTTAGTAAACTAGATAATGTCTGTCAAGAGACATGCTAGTTGAATAAAATATAAGTGATTTGAGTATTCACAGTAATCTGTGTACCTGTAGTAGGACTGGGACAGCTGGTAGGACATGGGCAGGATGGGCAGCGCTCGGTTCTTCTTCGGCCCAAACGGCTGATTGACCCGACGGCGGTTGACCAGACCCCTCTTCCTGCATTGTACAAACACTTGGCACAGCAGCTCCTGGTTATACTTACTGTACATGTGGAAGGTCTAAGAAAGAAGACGGATGGATTATCATATCAAATGGACACTGTGGACAGCTCAAAAAACCTCCTGTTCAGACTTTATGTAATTTCTTATTTATTTCCATTTTATGGTGTTTCTACACTGTTTTTTTTTAAGTTGGCTGCCCTATTTAGTTTTTTATCGTAAAGCACGTTATTAAGTTCTGCTCATGAAAGGTACCCTGGAAATTCAGAGTTCTCGCAAGAGCACAATTTGAATTTGCTAAGCGAGTCACTCTGGCATTGAGTAATGATGCTCATTAACTATGCCCTTGTAGCCGAGCTGCACCAATCACATCGGTGTATCTGATATAGGCGGGCCAGAGGCGAGCTAAACAGATGACGACAGTTTAATCTACCAGTTAGCTCCGCTGGTGGCTAAGCGTATTGGGCTCTGGATACGCCACCCAGTGTATTGTTGTGATTGGTCGTACTGTTATCAAATTGCGTGCAGTGAGATTTTCAAATGCATGCCCTCGAGTTGGGCCATTTTCATTACTCAATGCCAGACCCTTAATCTTTCGGATTTGGGTCTGGATTTCCAGACTACATGAAAGGTGCTACACAGATAAACTGAATGAACAAGAGGAAGTGAAGTAAAGTAAAGATGGCCGTACCTGAAAGGATCTGGACGACTTCATCTGAATGTTGGTCATGGCCAGAGTGCTCTGGATCAAGTTATGTAACACTATGGCATGAATGTCATCTGTGCTGCAATGGACACACACAAGCAAACAATTAACTGCGACCATGACAATACGTAAATAAAATGTATTCAGTAGAAGAAAATCTAACTGAATCTTCACCAGTTGAGAACGTCTTTCCATGCCACCCGCCTTCCATCTTCTATTGCCGAGACCTTAAACCTGTAACGCACACAAACAGCCGTTACATCACAAACTGCACCCAGCCATCACTGCTGGTCTTAACCGCCTCCTCTTCTTCTTACCGCGAGAAGAGCTGATGTTTCGTGTCAGGCATGATCATATCACGAGTGCCCAGAAAGACAGCGCTGAACTTCTGTCTGAGCAGCCTGGCATACTCAGAGAACGCTTTCCCACAATCCTAAAACAACACAGGCAGAGACATTTATATAAGAAATAATAATAAGACAACTTCAAGCTTTCGGAACCAAAAAATAGAGCAACAATAACATCAACAAAACAAAAAGACACCTCTGGATTGTCTGGATCTGCAGGTTGTTTCGCTTCCAACAGTCTCATCAGAGGTTTGTCCTGGTACACCTCCGCCAGACAGATCCTGCAACACAAGCTTGATGAATAACACGTGTGGGTTTGTGTTTCATAAATGTGTGTTTTTATTATGTCTACCTACCTGTAGTTCAGAAGCGTCTGAGGGTTTTTGAGGATGTATCGTGTGCGACGCCCAACAGCGAGAGATGTTTTATCCATTGATATCTCAAACTCTGCTTGGAGCAGGTCTCTGACCAGACAGTAAGGTACGAAGGCCCTTTTCAGCTGCAACACATTAATACACGCAGTGATGGTTTGATCCAAACGAGCACATACAAGTGCTCATAACGTTTTTTATAAAAATGGTGTGCAATTTGTGTATGTTCATGTCACAATTTAAAACATATTCTGGGGCATTTTGGGAAGCTGCAGATTCAGTTGATCATTGAAAGTTGTGGATTCATAACTACGAGCAACCCCTTGCACACTGTTCACTCAATATCATATATTATTATTATAAAAATATCCGGTATAGCCATTTTAGGCTACATAAACCATTTTAAAAACACACTTTATTAGCTTAAATATGCAGTTTCACAAAGCCGAAAAGAAGGGACATGAAAAGATGATGTTTTGGAGATACATGGTTTACACCGGACAGCCGTCGTGTGGACAAGTGTTGACAGATGTAAATTAGCGTTTCGTTACAAACACTAAACATAGCACGCCTGGTTCTTGTGCATACATGTGTTACAATTCTAAATTAAACCAAAATAAAATAAACTGGATCAGTGGTTCCTGACCTTTTTGGCATGTGACCCCTTAAAACAAATCACAGTCTTCTACTGATCCCCTGTGTCGGGTTATGCCTTTGTGTACACTTGGCGTTAGAGAGAGGCCCAAAGAGAAAACATTATCCAGTATTTCAACAACAAGAAAACTAGAAAAATGCAATATAAACAAACATATTTTTGTGTAGCAGAAATCGGTTTTAATTTCTTTCCAATTATTTAATCATTTTGGGATTAATCCCATTTATCTTGGGGCCACTATGCTAGATGTTTAAAAGTTTAGAAAGCATAATAATATTTATGTTGCACCAAATATAGTTTCTAAGACATCACTTTGATCCATGTTATTTTATCCCCCCATTTTAATTACCTCTAAAAATGATTCAAATAAAACAAGAAAAAAAAATCATGAGATCATAAAAATCAATCTGGTTTAATTGGCCATAACTGGTAGACATGGGTCCATGCAAAGGTTGGGAACGACAACACATTTAGACACACACTTCTCCATGTATTTGTGTGTGCGTACCTTGCTGTTGAGCAGTTGTGAGGCCACACTGCAGAGCATCATCAGGGAGTCTTCCTGTACAGACCAGTAGACTCTCTGTCTGGTCATTCTCTTCAAAGCTCGGTGGTCGGCCTCGTCGTGGGCAGGCAGGCGCTTCTTGGGCTCTTTACGGCAAAAAAAAAAAACAATCTGTGAGCGGTCTTCAGTCTATAGTCCATCGGTCAAATGCGTGATTTTTTTTAAACCCACACTGTACCTTTCTTCTTCTTGCGTGGGGCCTTGACAACCTCCTTTTTGCTTCTCTTCCTTTTCTGTCTCTTTCCTCCGACCACCTGCTGGTTTCTGGAAGCAGGCTCAACATCCACCTGATTATAAACATATGAGAACAAGAAACACCGTCTGTAGCCTCATTTTCTATTATTTTGTCCAGCCAATTTATATCAAAGAGGGTTTGCTAAATAAAAGAAAAACCTCTCTGCATAACAGTACAATCTAACAACACAAACTACATCTTCCAAAACCATCACAGCTGAATCAACGCCTCTCCAAAACAGTTTCCACAAAAACTGAACAATATAACCTTTATTGCAGGACTGTTGTATTAGACTACATTAGTTTTAGCTAGGTGCACCTAAAACGTAGTCTATATAAATATATAATGAAGCAATAAAGAAATTAAACTGACAGAACTCATACCTCAACAGTTTCTAGCAGTGGTTGCTTGGCAGTCAGTGGTCGCTTGGCAGTCACATAACGAGGTGTAGTACTTGCCCCTGTTGCACACACGTTTATTTAAATACATGTCTGTTAAGTCACTATCACTGAATGAGGTAACACAATGAATTAAAAAGAAAGAAATTCATTAAGTTCTATACGGCAACAACTCACCAGCTTTAAGCGCAATCCTAAGAGCATTTTTACTCAGCAGACTCTTTAGTCGGATTTTATTCTCCTTCGCCTCTAAACCACTTGGGATCTGAAAAAAACAACAGATGCATGTGCACAAACATTAGGCCACATTTAATATTGTCCCTGTCTACATGCACATACGGTACATACTGTTACATACCGTTCTGACAGCAAGGAGGTGATTGGTCCACAACCAGTTGCGTTTAAGATGAGCAAAGAATTCAGAGTCCAGACCTCCTGCTCCTTTACCGTCTCCCGGTATCGACCCGTCGTCACATGCTTCACGACTGCCCCTGTGTGTGTGTGTGTGTGTGTGTGTGTGTGTGTGTGTGTGTGTGTGTGTGTGTGTGTGTGTGTGTGCAGATACACAGATACATCAGTGCTACAATAACACACTGGTGATGAACTGTATTTATACTTCTCTAACCTGTTTTCTTTGGTAAAAGCTTTGAATTGATTACCTTATAAGACATGAAAAAGAGAACAGGTAGAGGTTAAATGACTTCATGTTGTTTACAGCTGATTTGTTACCTCATAGTGACTGTATTATTTAATAACAAGCTACAACTTAGTCCATATGAATGCAACGGTGACACAAATGTCATAAAATGTAGTCATTTAAACCCTTCATCATAGGCTTGTCTAAACTACGGCTAAGGACATCTTCATTTATGGTCATTATGCTAATTGAATTAACTGGCCTTTATATCTTGCACTGTGATTTTTATACTACTAGACTGCTACTGCTAGATTTGCCTAATTTTATTTTACTCGGTTGTAATCCTTTCAGTTCTATTTAGGAGTGTCTTTTGATATTATCTTTTGATGTTGGCTTGTGTTTCTTTTTATAGCATACATTGAATTGCTTTGTTATTATGAGGTGGCATACAAATAAGCTTGCTTTGCCTCACAGAGGAATCACACTCCACTTACTTGAGCAGGTATGCCAATCCTACGAACACGTTGCGGTCATGCACAAAAGAAGGAGCATTTTCTTCATCTGTGACATTTCTCTTATTGCGGATTACCCCTAAAGAAATACAAAGACAGACAGGCACATTTTTAAAAAGTGAAAAAAATATACATTTCCATATGATTGCCAGTGCTGTGAGTGATTCTGCTTTATGTGTGTGTGCGTGTACCCAGTGGTGTATTGAGGCAGACACACATCAGGTCAAACCAGTAGTTTTCTACATCTTCAGCAGTGTTAAACGTGTACTGGCGCCTCTCAAATGGTTTGTCCTGTGACTCTGTGACCAGCCAGTAGTGAGGCTCAGCGCTGGTGGTGTCAACAATGGCGGCATTGCGCCTCAAGTACAGAAACACCTGGATTAGTGCAGATATGGAGACAAAAATATGAGACAAATAAAAAGAAAATGTACTTAATTTTGATCTCCTTTGACCAAATAAAGAGCTTCTGTTTCTTGATGTGATAATAATTTAAAACTACAGATACTGATTGCTCCCCTACTTCTACTACTACGTCTGGTTTCTTCTGCAAAGTCAACTTATCATACTCTTTTAGCCTCACAAAAAAAATCAGATTTTGATTGATTTTACTAGAAAACAAAAAAGGTCAAACAAATATCTTTTTTTAAACCCCCACAAACATCTGATGTATAAATAAGCCCTCTTTAGGGTTATCAATGTATATTGTTTGTAATTTTGCTTTAAGATTAATTTGTCTTGTTTTATTTTATTTGAAACTTTGCTGAACTATATGTTACTTGTATGTTTGTATAGCTCTACATACAGTAGGTTTTGTAATAACACACACGCTGTGAATACTTAAAACTGTTACATTTATCATGTTTTGCATTGCAGAAACAAAATCAGCAATAATGTTTGTCTTCTGTACCTCTTTCAAACACAAATTCTGTGATTTATGAAGGGATCAGAGCAGCAGTCAGATGATAAGGTTCTTTTTTTTCTGTGTGATGTTTTTGTAGCATCGATAAACTTGATGTGATTACTGTGCATACCTGGTCTTTCTCCTTGAACTTCTCCACAGGACCAAACTGCAGCAGACCCATGTAGACCAACTTCTGCAGGTTCTCATGAAATGAGAATATGTATTTCCTTATATATATATAAAAAAAAACTCCATTTAGAATTACAAGAATACTGTGTTTTAGAGAGATAAAAAAGGAAGAAAGAAAGTCACCGTCTAAAGAGCAGCTGTCTTCTCATCCTGGCGGGCAGCGCTCTAATAAGATGGTGTTGTTTTACAGGGTCGTTGAGATAATCCTCCAGTCCTTCCACCTGTGGACACAAGTCAGCAAATGTGGTTTTATGTACCCAGTGTATCTTTCTTCATGTGTTGCAATCTGTGCTATAAGAAACGGGCCATCAACAATAACTCATGAATATCTAATGGGGCATAATGGACTTTATATTCAGTTTATTAGGTCCACTTATTTTTATATGTTATAATTTGTCCTCCCCTATTTATTTATCAATGAGAACAGGCTAAATATTAGAATACGATCTTAGTACAACCCCAAATCAGAAAAAGTTGGGACAGTATAAAAACACAAATGAAAAAAAGAAAGTAGTGATTTCTAAATGTACTTTGACTTGTATTTCATTGCAGACAATGTGAACACAAAATATTTCATGTTTTGTCTGGTCAACTTAATTTAATTTGTAAATATACATCCTTTCCTGTCATTCAGACCTGCAACACATTCCAAAAAAGGTTGGGACAGGAGCAATTTAGGGCTAGTAATCAGGTAAATTGGTTAAATAATGATGTGATTTGAAACAGGTAATGTCAACAGGTGATTGTAATAATGATTTGGTACAAAAGCAGCGTCCAAGAAAGGTCTAGTCCTTTAGGAGCAAAGATGGGCAGAGGATCGCCAGTTTGCCAACAAATATGTGAGAAAATTATTGAAATGTTTAAAAACAATGTTCCTCAAAGAAAGATAGGAAGACATTTGCTTATTTCACCTTCAACAGTGCATAACATAATTTAAAGATTCAAGGAATGAGGAGGAATTTCAGTGCATAAAGGACAAGGGCGCAAGCCTAAGCTGAACAACCGTGATCTCCGATCCCTCAGGCGGCACTGCATCAAGAATCGTCATTCATCTATAAGCGATATCACCACATGGGCTCAGGACTACTTTGGCAAACCTTTGTCAAGTACCACAATACGTAGTTACAGCCACAAATGCCAGTTAAAACTGTACTGTGCCAAAAGGAAGCCCTATGTTAACAGTGTCCAGAAGTGCCGTCGACTTCTCTGGGCTCGGAGGCATCTGGGATGGACCATCACACAGTGGAAACGTGTACTGTGGTCAGATGAATCAGTATTTCAGGTATTTTTTGGGAGAAATGGACGCCGTGTGCTCCGGACCAAAGAAGAAAAGGATCATCCAGACTGTTACCAGGAACAAGTCCAAAAGCCAGGGTCTGTCATGGTATGGGGTTGTGTCAGTGCCCTTGGCAAAGGTAACTTGCACTTCTGTGATGGCACCATTAATGCTGAAAAGTACATAGAGATTTTGGAGCACAATATGCTGCCTTCAAGAAGACATCTTTTCCAGGGACGTCCATGCATATTTCAACAAGATAATGCAAAACCACATTCTGCACACATTACAAAGTCCTGGCTGCGGAGGAAGAGGTTACGGGTACTTGACTGGCCTGCCTGCAGTCCCGACCTGTCTCCAATAGAGAATGTGTGGCGCATTTTGAAGCGCAAAATGCTACAACGAAGATCCCGTACTGTTGCCCACCTTAAGACTTGTTTGCAGCAAGAATGGGACAAAATTACACCTGAAACACTTCATCACTTGGTGTCTTCAGTCCCTAAACGTCTTTTAAGTGTTGTGAAAAGGAATGGCAACATTACAAAGTGGTAAATGCTTTACTGTTCCAACTTTTTTGAAATGTGTTCCAAGAACCAAAATAGGAATTTTAATTTTTTTTTTTTTTTTTAAACAATAAAAATCATGAGGAACACATTAAATTGTGCTGTTGTATTGTCTGCAATGAAATACAAGTCAAAGTACATTTAGAAATCACTACTTTCTTTTTTTATTTGTGTTTTCCATACTGTCCCAACTTTTTCTGATTTGGGGTTGTATAACTCAATACAGTTCACACATTATAATAAAGTTGAATCAACAACTCTCTAACAAAAAACAACATTAAAACCTTTATAGAGGGAGGATGGATTGCCTTACTGTGGTATTAGACTGAATTAGTTTAAGCTAGGCATACCTAATATTACTAGAAATTGAGTGTGTTACACCTGCAGGTAACATTTAACCATTAAAGTCTACTTGGCTGGTGAAAGATGACGTCTTCTTCAGATGTCTTGCTTATTACAACAATCAGTCTAAAGCAGACTGAGACTGCACTGTGATTAAATTCATCAGTTAAATGTCAAATCTGCAGGTAAAGTACATTTTAATCCCACAAAGAAATTAATTGGCCTGAATGTTGACTTTTAGTTGACTTATAATTTCTTTGGTTGAAGACCAATTTCAGCGATAAAAACTTTGAGGTCTCAACTTGAGTTAGTGAACGTATTAAACACTATAAGGAAACAGGCAGTGTGTATCTTATACTTATGTATACATTTTAACAGTACATCTGACACGGAATGCTGTCCGTAAGAAGTAAGGTAAGTGGGATGACCTGCAGAACATCCTTTTTAAAACAAAATAAAATGTATTTCCTCACCTTGTAATTGATCTGTATGACCTGAATGAAGATAGAGAGAGGCAGGCAGAGGAGCAGGTCGCCGACCCTCGCCCACCCCCTGCCGAACTCCTTGTGCACACGGACAGGAGGCATGAATTTCTTCCATGACTCTTCATCAGCATACACTGATCCGAGACAGGCAGAAGATTACGGAAAAAATCAAGACGGTTAGTTGGGAAACTGTTTATAAAACCTACCCTGAAAGAGCAACCTCGTCCCAATAATTAAAACAACAATATGCGTATTGCGTCCCTTTATTCACTATATCTAACAGTATGCAGGACAGAAATGGTTGGCTCATTCCAAATAGGCACAGGGGTTTTATTAAAGGAAAGTTCCCACACATGATGCTCTCTCACCTTTCAGGTCAGACTGAGAGTGACCAGGTGTTGATACATCCTTCAGCTCCTCCTCTTCATCGCCGGATGATGCCACATCCAAGTTACAATCTGCAGCTTGGGGGTCCACGGAGTCTTTCAGATCCTGTTTCTCGTGGCTGTCTGGGTCTTTGGCATCAGGATCAAATTGGTTCAGGTCTGCTGGTGTTAGGTCAGTCGAGTGAGAGTCAGTGAAGTTGTGTCTGAGCGGGTGCCCGTATATCAGGTACCAGAGGAAGTTATGAACAAGACGCAGGCGATGCATCTTAGGCTGGAAGCCAAAGGTCTTCCCCAATCCCCGAACTATAAAAATAGAGACAAAGAACAAAAAAACATGAATAGGGGCGAAAGATTTAGAGGAGAATGAAATCTGATCTTGTGGATATCAATACAGTGCATAAACAGTCAAAAATAAACTTAAATAGAGCAGCAAAGTGGGCAAGAGTGCAAGATCTGAAATCATTTTTTATCCAAAGCTCCTCTTTTTCTTTGGGCCCTGAATTCATGGCAACAGTTTGGTATTTTTGTGACCCTGACAAACAGCCCTCCAGACTCCCATGCTGACCAAAGTATCTCCTCCCATTGTGCTGCTCTTCTAATATGCAGTGGAACCGAACCTGTCGTGGGCTTGAACTCTTCTTTCTTCTTCTTCACTCCTTTTTGGGCTTTAGAAAGGCTGCCGTTCGTCTCGTCAGACCCCGATCCTTGTTCTCTGGCATTCTCTTCGGCGAGCTGCAGACTAAGGGACAGAAAGGAAAGACAAAGCTGAACAGAGGGCTTGGTCAAGAAGCAAGATACAAGACATGTTCCTGCTCTATACTATGGAATAATTTGATTATTTTAAAGTATTTCTTTTGTACTCACCGCACAGCTGCAGAAGAGCTGGAGATTCTGAAGCGGACCTGTTCAATGACTCGGCTCACTATTTCATCTTTGGGCTGAACGGAAGGATGAACGACCATCTCAACCTGCATGAAGAATAATGTCAACAATTAACAAAAGGCAGGATCTCTTTTCTCTTGCTCTTCTCACCATGACTATGTATGATACACTGATTAAAAGGAATTACAATATATTGTTTACAATACATTGAATTATGCATAATTATATGTTTTTAACAGACAAATAATCCCTCACATAGTAGTAGTAGTCATTTAACCTCTTAAATGTTGCGGCAAAAATGGTTTCGCAACAAATTTGTGTAACAAATGGCATCAACCAGACATTGCTGCAACAACTTAGGAGACATAAGTGAGCATAACAATGGCCTTTATATAATTCCACCATACCGTTCTAAGCCCTTGGACTCTTTCACAATTTATATAAATTTATTATTTGGATTTATGACTAGAACAACTTGACAGCTGCATCTCAAATGTATCTGCAAGTTCCTAGCTAGAAAGCGAACAAGCGTATTTCTCAAAATGTCAACCTATTCCTTTTAACTGCTTAAAAAAAACATCACAAAAAAATAAAGTGTCAGTTACAACATTTTCAAATCAGCTAGGTGACTTAAAGGTGTAGTGGAGGATTTTCTTTTTCTGAGTGGATCATCAAGACTATTGGTCCTCCTAGTTGTCAATCATTCTGGGATATGTTTACGTAAGGCCGTCATACGTGCCCCGACAGGCGAGCAAGCAGACGGCCACGGCCTCTGACCGCTGCCTCCCCACTCTCTTGTTTGTAGTCCTGTAGCATGCTAAAGTTAGCTATAGAGATGCTTGTTGTAAATAGATTTCCACTTACCGGTGGCGAGTCTGGCATAGTGGAAAAAGTGCAAATCTTCTTTTGGAAAGTAGGCATGTAGAGTCATGCCGACAGCAACTTGTAAACAGAGCGTGCACGAGGAGAACTAGGCTCGTGCATGCTCTCTCGTGCACACGTTTACCTGCTCCCGAGAGGGAACGCCTATTAGAGTGTTGCGCATGTGCATTTTTTTCAAAAAGTGGAGAGGGCGGTTCTTTTCTAATTCTAAAATATGCCTTTAAATGTCATTGGATAAACAAGACCGTAAGAGGCCGTAAAAGGCCTTCACCGTGTGGTCAGTAGATTTATTTAGGCAGTGGAAGCAATGAACGACTTCCAAATGACTACAGGCTTGAAAATATAACCATCAAGGTGTGATGCGTGTCATTTACGTTCTTGGTGATTCCATCCTGTATGACGGTGGTCTTGTAAACCTTAAGTAAGCCTTCTCTGGACAGATTGTCGACAAGACGTAAAATAGTCTTCCTGCAGCACTTTGAGCTGGATCCGTCCTGCTTCTCGTCGTCATTGATTATCTTCTGTAGCCTGGAGAAAAGATAGTTGATGTTGACATTTTAGGTTCCCTCGCTTATTGTGAGATTAAAATGCTTTGAAATGAACTGATCACATTGAAGACAAACTGACGGGAAAAGACCCTCGATGCATTTCAAGCTTCGGACAGCCTCGACGATCAGGTTCTTCCTCCTCAGCAGGCGGTACGTCTCATGAGATCTCTCATAAGCCCTTTTGTGTTTTCTTGTGCAACCCTAAAGGGGGTGAACGCAACTGTTACTTGGTGGGAAGAAGTAGTACTTGAGTAAAAGCACTATTACCACATTGTAAAAATACTCTGTTACAAGTAAAAGTCCTGCATTGCAAATGCTACTTAAGTAAAAGTATGTAAGTATTAGTGGTATGCAAAAAAATCGATTTACATTCGTATCACGCTTCAAGCTCTACCGATTCAAAATCGATTCATAGAATTCCAAAAATCGATTCATATTTTTCATTTTTTTAATTTATTTTTATTGTATGTCTACTGCAATCACATGGGGAAATTAACTACATTTACATACTGTAAATCGTTTTTTTTTTTTTTTAATCGAGAATCACTTTTGAATCGAATCTTGAGCCTAAAAATCAATATCAAATCGAATTGTGACATTTTCTGAATCGTGCACCCCTAAAGTATCATCAGGAAAACGTACTTAAAGTATTAAAAGTACTCAATGCAGAAAAACTCTCACATTTTAGAAACTGGAAACGATCCAAACAGTGTCATATTTCATAAACTATGTTTGTTTTGTCTGCAATCTACAAAGTAACTAGTAACTGAAGCTGCCAGATTAATGTTACGATACAATATTTCTCTCTGAAATATAGCGGAGTAAAAGTAGAAAGTGGCATGAAAAGAAAAGACTCAAGTACAGTACTTGAGTAAATGTACTTAGTTACATCTCACCACTGCTTTTAACACTCATCTCAAACAGCTGGAACCAAACAGTGAAACAAAAACACTGAAAGCAACGCGATCAGACTGACCCGCGACTTGCAAACATCTTTAACAAGCACAATGTTGTTCTCCCCCGGGTTATCGTCTGCATTCACCGGCTCACTCTGAGGCAAAGTGCTGGCAGTACTGGAGTTGGATTCTTCATCCTCAACTTGAGCTTGTTCTGATAGAAGAGACAGTCTGAATTAAATATGATTGAACAGACCAAAGGAAAAACACACACACACACACACACACGGTACACACAGTTAGAGCTGGGAAATATATCAATGTTATATCAATATCATGATGTGAGACTGGATATCGTCTTAGATTTTGGATATCATAATATCGTAATATGGCATAAGTGTTTCCTGGTTTTAAAGGCTGCATTACAGTAAAGTGATGTACTTTTCTGAACTTATCAGACTGTTGTAACTGTTCTATTATTTGCCTTTACCCATTTAGACATTATGTCCACATTACTGATGATTATTTATCAAAACTCTCATTGTGTAAATATGCTGTATTGATATCGAGGTATTTGGGCAAAAATATAGTGATATTTGATTTTCTTCATATTGCCCAGCTCTATATACAGTATCATGGAAAAAGACTGAAGAAATCCCAATATCACACAATGATACAAAGGTTTGTCAAATTTTTGTTGACTATAAATTAGGTCTGGGAACACTTTGATATGTCAGACAAAAGTGTAGGAGTGATGATATGGATTAATATTAATACAAATAAACAGTATTATCTTATTGTCAATATGAACCTGTATTTATATATACAACAATATTTATGTGATTGTGATTGTGAGAGGGGTTGCTCAAATTGACAGACCAACTAAGGCTGTACAGAATAAAGTTTTTTAGCTTCGGTGCTTTTCAACAGCGAATATTCAAAGCTTCGGTGGCAGCGGGGGAAACCAACATTTCCGACCGCACCTGAAGGCAGCTTTATTTCATGGAAAAAGACAGAAAAGAAAGAGACGAAGCGACTGCTGAACCCACAGATGAGTATCTCCCGTTTGACTGTTGCAGTAGTTTGGATGAAGTGTAGTGTGTTTAGGTTCATTTCTGCAAATTACCTGCTGTGGGAGTGGGGGACACCGAGGCCGCTGTCACACTGGTGGTGGAGTTGCTGCAGGCAGGAGTTTCACCTGAGTGAAGAGGTTGGACAACAAAGAGTTATTAAACCAACACTGTGATTATCACAGGTCACAGTTATGAAGTGGAATTTTAGCTTACAAAGTCCTATTAAAAAAAGGTACACTGTGTAGGAATTTCTCCCATCTAGCGGTGAAATTGTATTTTGCATTCAAACAAATAGTGCTCTCTAGCGCATCGCTTTTTCAAATGCGTGTTGCAACTACGGTAGCCGTTATGTAACAAGAAGCTATGACAACATGTCTTCCAATTTTCGCTTTTTTGGCGACGAGGATTCCTTCTCCTGTGGCTCGGCACAAGTATGATCCATTATGAACTAAAGTGCAGTGCAGGCTTTCAAATTTGCCGGGGCAGTGACAAGCACCTCTCACTGATGTCCTTCTCCGTTTCAGCTGGTTTCAGTCACGTGATGCTGGCTCTGAACGAAAACGCGTTGTGGATTAGCTAGACAGGTAGGCTAGTGCTTTATGTCCCTCTCAGTGATTATAGTTTTTCAAAATGGCGGAACGACATGGAAGCCTCCTGGGACTTACACATCCAATGTAAATACAGATAAGAAATTCTTCACTTACGAGGGTAAGCCAGATCATTGGCAGAGGTGATTTTACACCAATGAGGACATATTTATGAATGAAGACATTGATTTTAGCTAATAAAATACTTAAAACACTACACAGTGTAACTTTAAAGTAACTTATGTTGTGAAATTTGCAAAGGTTTAATGAGTACTCACTTTCAGCGGGTGTGAGTTGTACGATGGGGATCTCAGGTTGTGTCTGATTAGTTTCCACACTGCTTTTTTCCCCTGCCGTCGCTCCGTTTCCTCCTGCATCACCTCCCTTTCCAACCGAGCCTTCATCTGCTGTATCCTCTTCTCCATCGCCACACGTCTGCTTAGCCTCCTCTGCATCTTTGTTTTCTCCTCTACCTGCTTTCTTTCTGCTTTTCTTCTTTGCTGCAGGAGTTTTGGAGTTTTCTTTTGCTGTAGACATTGATGGTGTTTTAGGGGTGGGCGGTGCAGCATCTGATGTCTGTGGTGCAGAAGAGTAAAGAAGCTTCTTCCGTTCCTGCTCCTTAGCGAACTGTTGGAGTTTATCACTCACACCAAAACATCTGTCATAAGAAGTGAGCAATACAACAGTGTTTGATATGATGTGGTGGTAAAGTAATAACTTAGAAAGCTACACTAGTTTATAGCAATACACACTTATGGCTGATAAATTTTGTAGTCCTCTGGCGACCCTCGTCCTCCATGAATCCCTGCAGGGTAAAACACATTACACACAATGAGTGACCAGAAAAATATAATAAAATAGCCCTGGATTAAATACTACATTACTTAAAATGCTCAGTTTTTGTATAATCTAATACTTTGTTTTGACTCAGATTGAGGCTGGTGTCACACTGGATACATACTCAATGTAAGCATATTAGCATTAGCAGACTTATCCAAGATTAAAATGTTACTGCTGCATGTACAGTGTATTGCCCATTGTTCACCACAAAAAAACTATTTGCTACTCAAACAAACGGATCCACAAGCTTCCCAACTGACACCAAACAAGCTTTCATTGATTCAATCAGATCAGAGGCCTGTACTACTAAGCAAGATTTGGGGTTACCGAGGTAACTTCAGGTTCAACCCAGGGTTTTCTGTATCAGAAAGGTGGATCACTTGTTTACCGGGTTAAATCGCCGTGGCTCAAGAGCAGGTTATTTTGGAGATCAACCGGTGTAAAAGCATCGCCTACTGACCAATCAATACTCCATTGATAACGGCGTCACCGTTCTTAGAAGATCCGGTGGAGCTTGGTGCGCGGAGAGAGAGGTACGCTCAGAAAAGTTAAAACATTTAGAGACTGAAAACCCCGTTAACATTCCCTGATGGGCATCTTTAAAAAAGATATAGATTATTAGCGGAGGGAATTACCTATCTTTATCAGCTTCTTGAGCCGTGTGTTGCCAATGCCACAAATTGGTTTGAATTAGGCCTATGTTTTTATATTTAATTTTTATTTGCCCGCACGATCGCTTAACTGCCAGGGTTGCATCTAAAAGAATAGACTAAAGCAACGACAGTTTATGGAACGCACAAGTGTAATTATGTCAGATCTTGCACCTGACTGATGGAGAAGTGATATTGATAAGTCTTGTAATTTACACACTTACAGCATCGGCTATTTTTTGCCAGCTTTCCTTCCTGGGTTAGGAAGCAGCGACTGTATTGCTTTTTGACTATAAACCGTTTCGGCATTCTTCATATTTCTGTAGGATTATCGTTTGCTCTTCTTATGTTAAATATGCGGCTTTGGTAGACTTGTCCATGTTTGCAATTGGTCATCTGGTGCAAACACCGCCTCTTTTATGTGAATGTGAGTCGCTGGATTGGGAAACCCTGGGAAACTCCACATACTGTTGTGTTGATGTAGTTTATTGTCAAAACGTTTCAAAGCTTTCTTCCGAGTTGACTATTAAACGAACAGCTCCACCAAAAGAGATTGTTGTTGTTTGGACACACCTGCCCCCACTGCTAAAAAAAAACCTAAATGAAACACTGGATGCTTATCACAGCATTGTACAGAGAGGGAGTTTTCTTTGTGGTGCTTGACCTCTGGTGGAAGTTGTGTGGGTGGGAAGCCCAAACATATCCGGCAATTGAGAGCCTGTTGCCGATGTGATTGCATTTACAAACTGACATCCAATTATGTTGGATTTTGGTTTCAATCTCTCTAACTACAAATAAATACAGACTTCACTGGTTTAGACTTCACTGCAGTTTTAAGCAGTTTTTGAAAGGAAGAAATAGTACATACAGGAAAAGTATTTTTGGTAGGGAGCAAATACATGTTGTTGGCAAAAGAGAAACGTTGTATTAACAGCATAGGTCTTACCTTTATCACTCCATCCCTCTCCAGCCTGCGGCAGATCATACGAGACTCCAGCTTACCGACGTTCATCCTTGACCCGATACCCGTCTGGGGGATTCCCTTTGGGCCACAGGATATTACTGCATTACAGCGAAACAGGACACAGACAAGAATTAATAATGAAGTCATTTGGCATGAGGAATCTTAATTTAGATAATTACAGTGCAATCAATAACTTCTTGGACAATATTTCTTTGTTGTCCTTTGTTTTGTCTGTCCTCCAGAACATGGGATCTGAATAGAAACAATGGAATTCTGGACTGCAGTGGAGATCCCTAAACTAATTTGCTTATCTACTTAGAACAACATGAAGCCTTGCCAAATGAATCCATTTTATTTACCTGACGCACAGTATCCCTGCAATCTGTTTTGTAAACATGGACAGTAATGAAACCTACCAATGTCATAGGACTGTGACAGGACATCGTTCTCCATGATTCGCCCCTCTGAAGGGAGAGCTCTTCTTCTCACTCCACCATCGTCTTCTTCGTCCTCGTCCTCATCGTCTTCATCCTCAGCGACGCCTTTTCCTGCGTACGGCTTTAACAGTCTCAAACAGCGCACAAGCACTTTATTCCCTGGAGAAGAAAGTGAAATGATTATGGGACAATGCACATTTCAAATTGGGCTGTCAAATAATAAACGGCCTACCATAACAATTACTAATATCCATAATAAAATCAACAAATGTCATTAGTGATTGTATTGTATTTTTACCATATCAAATAAATAAATTACCTTTTTTGTTGGTACAGGGCCCGGCGCCGGGATCTAAGTCCTCCAGAGGGAACTGACAATACTCAACCAACTTGGCAGATCGCATGTATTGAAATACACGTTTAAAAGTACTGTCATCTACATTCTGCAAGAAAGCACACAGTTACCACAAAGAAAAGACAAACACACACACCAACAAACACTCACAGAGAGATACTCACAAGTAGTTCTTTGAGTGTCAGCATAGTGGAAAACTGACCGGGCGACTGCTGGAGAAAGTTGGACACGTACTCCATCAGTATGTCATACTTAGTCCTCCTGAAAGAGCAGAGGGGGTTAAGAGAAGTGTCTTTGAGGGGGTGCTCCAAAATCTTAGTACTACATTTGTAAACAAGCATTGGCTTTGTTCTAGGGCTGGGCGATATGGAGAAAATCAGATATCACGATATTCTTGACCAAATACCTCAATATCGCTATTGCAGCGATATTCTAGGGTTGACAATTGGTGCTTAAACAAAATAACTTCACACTTAGATTTTAGATAAATAATCATCAGTAATGTGGACATAATGTCTAAGTGGGGAAAAGTTTAGAAAAAAGATCCCGCACACTGACCATTATGCATTACTATTTATTTACAACGTTTCGGTCCTAGACCTTCATCAGGTGAAGGTCTAGGACCGAAACATTGTAAATAAATTGTTTGCTTGCGTAATGGTCAGTGTGCGGGATCTTTTTTCTAAACTTCTGATCTGCCACTTTGGATCACATCCTACGCAAGTGCCCGACCAAAAAAGGTGTGCAAAAAAGCTTTCTTACGATGCACTAAGTGGGGAAAAAGGCAAATAATAGAACAGCTAGAACAGTCGTTAAGTTCATAAAACGACATCACTTTACTGTAATGCAGCCTTTAAAACCAGTAAAAGACAACACTTATGTCATATCACGATATCCAAAATCTAAGACGATACCTAGTCTCATATCACAATAGATATATTGCCCAGCCCTATTTTGTTCCTTATGAACATTTTCAGTATTGCAAAGAGTATGCGTTAAAGTAGCATGTCAATGGCTGAGAAAAGACACATTCAACTGAAAACTTTAAATGCTACCGTTGGCATGCTCACAATAACAAAGCTAACATGCTAATGTTAACTATGTTCACCATCTCAGTATAGCATATTAGCATGCTGGCATTTTCTAATTAGTGCCAAACACAAAATACAGCTGAAGCTGATGGGTATGTCATTAAATGTGCAGTCATGTGGTCTAGAACCAAAGTATTGATACATTTTTGACCAAATGGTGGCACTAGATGAAGAGTTAAGAGATCTCCAAAATTATACAATTCATCATCAGGACACAATTAAACTGAACCAAATTTCACAGCAATCCATCCAATAGTGTTTTAGATATTTCACACAAAGCCACAAAAGTCACATCATGGTGGCACTAGAGGAAAAAACAAAGGATCATCATTAGGCTTCATTCTCTGGAGATCATGAATGTCTGTACATTTCATTGCAATCCATTGAATAATTGTTGAGATATTTCAGGATCAAAGTGGGTGACTGGCAGACCATCAGGTCGACATTGCCATGCTTAAAGCTACACCTAGTAAAAAAGTATTGAGGTTTGACTTCACTTAAGAATTTAGAGACTATAGAAGGGAAAGCAAGCTATTCCCCCACTGACTTCTATATATGTGCACAATAGCAGAGCAGTGTTGAGACACAGACCACGAACAGACCTGTTTACATGGAAGCGTTTGAGCAGCAGAAGAATGGAGTGTTGCTGTTGTCCTGACTGTGATCCTGCCTTTAGTCGTGTGACATAAGACTGCATGCTGAGGAGTCCATGTCTGACAAGAGACTTCCTCATGTAGTGCAACTTTCGAGCATCAATCCTGTTGAAAGACAACACTGACTGTTAGACAGTGAACACGTAAACCGCTGCGTGTAACACAGAGTAAACACAGAGCAGAGAGGACACTGCTTTATGATTTTGTACGCATCTCCTACTTAAAAGAGCATCCGTGCAGATCTCTCTGTAGCTCTCCTTGCCATCGAGCTCGGCCTACTCGTTCCAACACACAGTAAGAGTCGTCGTTCAGTTTCAAATCAGGATCACTCTCGTTTCCAATGAGGGTCCTGAATCGCAGCGCCTGAGACGCCACGAGAACAAGCTTTCGGCCATATCTGAGGAGTTACGGGTAAGAGGAGGCATATGAAACATAGGACAAAACTACAGTTGCACCAAACTCTTAAATGAAATAAAGACATTTTCATTAACTGAATAACTTTTTGTGGTCTTTGATACTGTATGTCTTAGCTTTGAAGTGAAAGAATAGTTGTTGAATAAATTTACATACTATCAAACAAACCTTTCCAAAGCCTCCTGCAAGTTGAGTAATGGGGTCTTGGAGCGGACATGCTCAGTGATGTCCGTCCTCTCTTTGAAGAGTGCACATGAGCCCTGTATCCCATTCTTGTTTTCTAGAATAATATGGACTGGGTAGATGTCTTTACGTATGTCAGAAAACGTCTGTGTTGTTTCAATGCCCGTTTCTGGGTCAATGTCTTTAAACCTGAAAACCCATAAAACATGACACAAAGGCACCGGAAACATTAATGTCTTTCTTAATACACCCTATATCAAACATGTGTCGCAAACCAATAATGTACACAGTTCCCACTCTACAAGTTATGTCCACATACTTTTGGAAAAATAGTGTATCTTTCTGACAGCGTGGGTTTTATACTGTACACATTTACAAGAGCAGCACAAACTGCAGTCTCCAACATGACCATAACTTGAATCAACATATCTCTGAAACAGACTAAGACATAGATTGACATTATAACCTTTATTATGGTGTGATGTGTTGCAGGACTGTTGTATTAGACTGAATTAATTAACGATGGGTGGGCCTGTAAAACTGCTAATTGAGTGTTTCTCTGGAAGAAAATAGTCCCACTAAAAATGTTTACAGTGCGGATTATCTTGCATAACCTGGAGATTGTTCTGGGTTAAGTGGGAAATTATTTATCATTATAACAATATTATTAAAAATTGGGTTGAGCCTCTCATGATAAGCAGAACGATAAACTGACCTGTCAAACAGCTCAATATCTAGTCTCTCCTTCGGGAGTTGATAGATTTTCAGGTCGGTGTTGCTGATAAGTGACTTCCAGATGAGCTCCTTGGTGCAGTCGTCGAGCTTGAGGGGGAACTTGGGCTTTCTATCTTCTAGTCGTATCCAAAGAGAGGGGATAGTTATTCCATCCAGTCCCTCCAAAGCCACTTCATCCGCAACTATACTAAACGGATCCATAGCATGCCACCGACTGGGCTAACGCTGTCAGCTAGCTAACATGCTAACTTATCAACAACTAGCTAGCTAGCTAGCAGCTTGTGTGGTCATTCCGGGCTCAAACATTCACCGGTTATTAAAAAATAATTATTCTGAAGTTCTTTCGGATCAGATAATTGCATTCATTCATGAATTAAACAAATTAAGACAAACTCGTTTACAAAATGCTCCCTCTAACTAGCTACGCTAAGTCCAACTAGTTGTGGTTGTGTCTTTGCGTACGTGCTTGCGTCATATTTTAACTTTGACCTCACGTTGTAGTTACGTCTTTCCACGAAAAACAAAATCCACAAGGTGGAGCTCAAGCACAGCTTCTGAATTGTCTTCATTGATGCATTAAAATGGGTTGTTTTATTGTTATGAACAAGATTTTTTTTCGCCACATAAATATTGTTGTTGTTTTTTATTATTAAGAAATTGGCTTTACAGTACAAATACTGCTAAAGATGTATATTACTCAGTAACTACCAGCAACTTTTGTTAGCTTCTCCAGTGTTTATTTTATTATCCTGCACAGACAGTGGTGGAAAGTAACAAGTATTCAAGTACTGTACTTAAGTACAAATTTGAAGTACTTATTTTCAGCTTATTCTACTCCACTACCTTTCATTGGGAAATTTACTGTTTGCTCTACTACATTCATTTTACAGCTGTTCTAGATACTTTTCAGATTTAGATTTTACATGATTTGTCATACATTCTTATAAATTAAACTCACCAACAATATATGAAGTTCAAATTAGATGAAACATGTAAGTACAACTTACCCATTCATTCATTGTGATCCAATAATATACTATCATTCTGACATTTTAAACAAATGTTGTTTAAAATCCTGTACTTTTACTTAAGTAAACTTTTGAATGCAGGACCTTTACTTGTATTTATAGTGTGGTATTGCTACTTTTACTCTTTTAAGTTATTTGAATACTTCTTCCATCACTGCCTGTACATGATTACAGCAATTACTCTGTAATTGTTGAGTAATTACACTCCTACAATATCCAACTACACCAATATTACTTGGTTATTGTTTTTAGGGTTACTACTTTTTTTCTGAGCAGTTCAACCTATAATTAAACTAATTTTGACAAACAAGTTTGTTTTAGGTAGTCTTTATCTGCAACGTAACTATAGCTGTCAATTAAATGTAGTAAAGAAGTATCAACTCAAGTCATCAACTTTTATTCCTGAATTGTAATGAAGTAGAATGTAGCACACAATAGAAATACTTAGTACAATAATTATAGGTTGGTGGAAATGACTTCCTCCTTCAACAACACAATGACAAAAAATATGCCTTTTTCACTTGTCACAGTAGGAAAAGCACAGGTGTAAATAATAAAAATTTTGATGGCAGAATTCCATTTAGCTGCTTCAAGTTAAGGTTTGTGGTATTGTACATGCTGGTTCACTGGCAAACTTAATAGACCAGAGCCTTCGTTAATGTTAGTAACACCTGTGCTTTCCCTACTATGACTGGTCAAAATATCTCTGTGAAAAAGACACATGGTGTTTAAAATGCCAGGGGCACCGTCTTCATTTGTGGTCAGAGTAGCCTACTAAGTAAAGTATGTGAACAAGCACAATGAGGTAAACCCAAAGAATGATGGCTGAACAATTAAAGAGAGGAAGGATTTATTCAACATCTTTATTATGAAGTACCTTTTTAAAAGAAATGTACAAGTGGAACCAGCACAGTGACATCTTGGCGTTTACCTTTGAAAAACAGAAACACCTTGGACATGTGGTGCAGGTCTGAAGACACATATGAAATGATAATGTACATATTTACAGCAGAGGATCTATCAGAACAGAAGTGAGCAAGCAGGATCGCAGCTAAAGTACAACAGGACTGACTGCAAAATAAAAACTTACATTAAAAGAATGGATTGGTTCAATAAAGATATTTTGAAAGATAACATGAAAAAGGCACTGTTTCACACAAATTGACTACACAACAGACGCAGTTGTTGTTTTGTCCATCGAATCATAATCACAAGAAACAACTCTTAACAAATGTTGTCATTCAACTGTCCCTGGGCGTTCTAACAAAACAGATAAAATATATCAGAGGGCCGTAGCAGTTCGCACATACACATTAAAACAAAATAGATAATTCAACTCATCAGGAAAAGATTCCTTATAAAGAACATGCTTGGTGATTATTAAAATTACATTATTTTTTTTTATAAACAAATACATATCTAAATTTAAATTTTTATATTGAAGGCATAATGGGTTGAAGTGAGGACAAATGTGTTTTCTGATCCTATGTTTCCCTTACTGGGCAGAAACCCAGGACAAGTTGTATTTGACATTCCTGCAAGACGTACGATAGGACCTCTTTGTTTGATGAAAACATTCAATTAACTACCAGCATAGATAACACAAAACACTCAAGTCAGGCCAACAGTTTGAGATCATTACTGAAGACCGGCATGATGACAGGACCAATGAAGAGATTTCCTTTGAGGGCATAAAAGGGAAAAGTTAAAAATGTCCAATTACATTCAGCTTACATAGCTGGTGTGTGATCAGTGCATTGTCTGCACAGTGATTTATGATATTCTGGCCTCAAGGCCTTGGTGCAGTACTGTACTGATGTGAGAAGTTTGACAGAATAGTTTGACATTTGGGAAAATACACTTATTTCCTGCTGAGAGTTAGACATACCATTTTCATGTTTGTGTGTTAAATATGAAGCCACAACCTGCAGCCAGTCGGCTTAGATTAGCATATGGACAGGAAACGGCAGAAAACAGCTAGCCTGGCTCTGTCCAATGGGAACAAAACACACCTACCAGCACCGTTACAGTTCAACTAGTTTGTTTTAGAGCTGAAAACTAAATTAATTATTAACTATTTTGGTGACCAATTAAAATCATTTTCAAGCAGAAATGCCAAACATTCTCTAGTTTGTTTCTAGATCATGCAGATTTTGCTGCTTTTTTGTAATAGTAAAACGAATATCTGTA
This sequence comes from Gymnocephalus cernua, assembly GCA_023631565.1. Lineage (NCBI taxonomy): Eukaryota > Metazoa > Chordata > Actinopteri > Perciformes > Percidae > Gymnocephalus > Gymnocephalus cernua. The sequence goes on along the minus strand of CM042427.1, from coordinate 34,396,224 downwards.
CGATTTGAACTGTTCATCAGCCAAAACAATCAATTTTTAGACATCTGTGATTGGCATATTAATCAATCATAAAAATATTCACCAGTTGCAGTACTCGTTTGTTTAATCCATACAAAAGCCAAGCTAACTGCTTCCCCTTGTCAGTCTTTATACTAAGCTTACCAGCTGCTAGTTGCAGCTTTACATTTGCTGTACAGAGTTCTATCAATTTTCTCACCCAAATTGGCAAAAAAGGAAACAATTCCCCAAATGTCCAACTGTTCTAAGAAAAGATGCAGATTGTAAACTCAGTTGCAATGTCTGAAGATTGTGAATCTGCAAAAGGAACAAGATTCCCTTCTGCTCATGATGAAAAAATACATTTGATGCTCATGGACTTGGGACTGCACAGACACGCATGTAGGCATACGGGACACATGATATGCTCTTTGGCTGAGTTCAGGCGTACATGACACAGGCTTTCCCACTCACCAACACGCTTCAGAATAAGCATTCTAGATAGAAATGGCACTGGCAAGGCAGGCAGGCAGGCAGGCAGGCAGGCACCTACTTAGTTCTGAGTACACAGTATAGCAGAAAAATGTAACGCATATGAGGTGACAGTGTGACCTGTTAAAAACAACAGATATTGTGGTCAGAGATGGCACACCATTAGTGTGCGCTGCTCTTTTTCATGAGAATTTGTGAGTGGAAGAAAAGCCTATAATTAAAATCCATTGCGCAGGAGAACAGAACTACCCACTCACAGGTAAACAGTACAGAAGTGAGGTTTAGGGATGTATTAGGGGGGACAAACAAAATGGCTGCCCTGAAATGACTAATGAACAAGCTTCAAAACATACACAATAATACAACATTAAGTTGAGATATAACCAAATTAGGCTGAATTAATAAGTAATAGTACCTGCCTTGTACATACACAATTCAAATAAAATGAAACAAGTAGCTAGGATACTTGTCTTATCAAAAATATGTAGCTTTGGTAAACAAGTTATGTAGAGAACTGTTGTCTGAACATGTTGATGTGAGAGATCACTACATGACATCTAGGAATCAAGGGTGACAAAGTTTCTGTTTTGAGGCTATGAATTCAACGAGAGGAGAAGCAGGCCAAAGGTCCACTCCCCAAAATCCTCTGTCTTCTCCCCTTGTCACCAGCTGATGAGACAGAGACAGCAAAAGGCAGCAAGACTCCCGAATGGAACAAAACTGCTTTCTTTACTGTCCTGAGCACCGATTGAAGAGTTTCCGTGGTAATGTAGCAGCATCGTAATGGTCTGCGGAGGACAGACTCCTCCAGAGCAGAAGTGGAAGACTACTTTGTCCTCTCTCCTTCCAGCAGCCCCCGCACCCTTTTCCATCCATCGCAGTGAAAGCGGAAGACTGGTCAAACATGAGATTTTAACAGCGCTCCTCCAATATCCACAGTGGAGACAAGACAGGTGAAATAATTTATGCTCCTCTTCTGCGCTATTGTGTCGTCTGGCCAAGCTTCTTCGCTTTATGTGGGTTAGATCCAGGCGTGACGCCGACATCCAGATAGTCCATACAAATAACCACCTCCCTAATACTCGAGCTTCTACCATGCAGCGCAATCTCCCTTCTGTCACACATTGCTCCTTCCATCTTTCTACTTCCTTTCATTCATTTTCTCACAGCTGAATTTCTATCCAACCCCAATGTTCTCTTCCTATCTCCTTTTCTCAAAATGGTTTTTTTTCCAATTCTGTGTCATCTTCCTGTTTCCAAATTTCAGTCAACCTTCTCCACCTTGCCGATGATCTTTTCCTCAAAGATAGGCAAGATGGCGTCATCGTCACGAACCTCTTCGAACACTACACCACAGTCAAACTCGTCGCTCACTTTCTTAAAATAGAACCTGCACGCAAAAACAAAAGACATGCTTGATTATTTCGAAGTCAGAAAGTGAGAAAAATGGTTCCTTTAAAATGTGAAATCCTCACCCAAACTATAAATATTAAAATGTATGCATGATCTCACCTGTAATGGCCCTTTTTGGTAAGCAGCTCCTTGAACTGGCCCAAAGTCACCACACGGCCTTTGACTGATGTTCTGTATGGGATTGGCTCTCCACAAAAGTAGTAAGCCACCGTCATGTTCTCACACACTTGGCGCTTACCAGACTTATGCCTGGGAGAGGGAAAGATCCATGTCAAAACACTAAAATAAGAATACATTTAAAACACAGACACCATTTAAATCTGTGGCAAATACGAGATAGCAAATAAAATTGGGTTCAACACCTACCTCTGCTTGGCCTGCTGTAGTGCGTTCCTCCTCCTCTCCTCCTCCAGTCTCCTCCTAGCCTCCTCTAGCTGGGTGAGGGGGTTGGGAGCCGGGTTGGGGGGCATAGCTGGGTCCTGGATGAACGGGTGCGAGGGCTGGACCTGGGTGGACGAAGAGCCGGGGATGGCGGGGGACACTGAAGAGGGGTTGTTACGCAGCTGGGCAGAGACCCAGGGGTGCACGGCTCCAGGTCGCTCCACAGAAGCTGGACGCGGCGACTCGCAGCTGGTTCCTATCCTCCTAGAGCTACTGGTGCTGCCACTTAAAAAAAAAACGAGGAGGGAAAGAGGATGAATGTTAAAGGACTAAAAATATGCAAATGAAAGTGTTACCCCCCTATTGAGATTGATGCCAATTTACAGCTCTAGAAACAGTCTAGAACAATTCTCTATGCAGCTGGATTAATGGGATTCCACTCAATCCCCCTTGACTGTTTTTGTTTTCACTCGTAGCTCTCTCATAGTACTAACGTACCATGACCCCACTGTACACTGCCTGTCCTGTACCAAACGGCAAACAGAGAAAGTTAGCGTCTAGCTGTTGAACATAGTGAGTCATGTAGCAGGTAAAGAGCCAGATATTTCCTTTAGGAGTTGGGGGACCAAAACAGGGCTAAAAGGAAAGTAAATACTTGGTGTATATACACTTCAGGTGGACACAATCACGACTCCAAATGAATTCTAATGTTGCTCATGTGTTTGCTGGATGTGTAAATATAGGCAACTATTTGCTAAAAAGTTGGCTCTATCAACTTAAAAGGTGATATGTCAGTGTTGTCAAGCGCCTCAAAATCAATGGTTTATTCAATGTTAATTTGTTGATTTGTCGATACATGTCGGGCTTTACTGATCTAGTCAATCCTCTATTGTTCTGCATGTTTACGGCTACCTTTAGCCTGATACTGTAAGCTTCTTGAAAATCTTACGCCTGGCACATCAGTTTGAACTGATAAATTATTACAACACTAAAAAAACTAAAATTTTAAACATATAACAAATATGAATTCAATTCTTAATTGTAAAAATTATCTTAAAATGTTAATGATAAATAAAAATTGTGTATAATAATCATGAGTAATACACATAATATTGCTCACCCATGCGAGGTCTTCCTTTGTCTGTCTCCTTCCATCATCCACTGCAGGATCTTCTGGTTTCTCTCCAGATCCTCCAGTGGTACCTGGCCATCCATGCCACGCCCACTCTCATCACCTTTGCCCGACGTCTCTGGTGTCTTCTTACAACTTCGCCGCGACAACGTGCTGCCTTTACTACTGCAGAACAAACAGTTATCACAAACAGTTGAAGTTATCTGAATTTAAACAGCACATACAGTTTGCTGTACACCTAGCAAATGTCAGCACATTTAACCACGCCAGCCTACCTGTAACCCATGCCGTCAAGCATGCTGGCTCCAGCCCCGTCAGCGTAGTTACGACTTCTCCCTGCGTACTGGCTGGCCGGGTCTCCGTTCCACACGAGGTTGGTCTGAGGCCTAGAACCCGCCTCTTCCTGCCCTTCTCTTCCTTTGTGGTGATACAGTGGCTTGTGGTGATGCATACCTGAGACATCACAGAGAGACTTATTGGTGACATACTAGCCTCTCTTCAACACATCACACACCAAAACACACCACTGCTGCAGCTTAATTTGATGCCTGCGATGGCATGTAAAAAAAATGCATTTTGCACACTGCATTTAAAGCATAATATAAAGAACACCAACTAAATATAAAATTCAGGACTTTTTTTGTTATTGCACATGATTCTACACCTGAAGAGCCAATCTGTCCAGCTACGGTTCACCAGGAAATGGTTTTAATATAATCTTTGTAAAGCCAGGACTGTGGCTTGTCCAGTCTTTTACTATACTTTGGGCAACAAATCTCATGGAAATACCAAAACCAGCAATGAATTGATACTACTATTAAGGCTGTCCTGCTGTTGTAAACATTCACCAGAGCACCAAATGTGTATTCATCCGCTGCTGAAAATAGTCCCCAACAAGCACCATTGTCCAACTGCAAGGGCATGAAAGTCGGAAAATAAAAATGGAATAATACATTGTTGGTTTGAGTCTTTTCATGGGATTTGTTCATATAATAAACATAGATTTTACTGTGGCAGCTATAGGACTACAGAAGATAATGTCTGACATGAGAAGGTACAATAGGAAAGATGTGCTGATCATGGGAAGTCTTTAAAAAAAAAAGGTTTTTAACATCAATGCAGAGAAGAGAGGTCTGTTCACCAGCACTGACATGCCTGGTTGGTTTACATATAGGGCTGCACGATATGAGGAAAATATCTAAATACGATTATTTTTGACGGATATTGTGATATGATTCACAATACTGGATCCATCCATCCATTTTCAATTAAAAAGAAATTAAAATGATTATAGTGTGATTTTTGCGAGGATCTGTACCAAACCAAGATTTTTTTCTTTAGTCGGTAGGATAGGATTTGTCGGCCGGGACGTCTCACCACCACAATACGTAGTTAAGAATGGTTTGACACGCATTTTGAACGGGTGGATAATCGTATGCTGCAAGTGTGTGTTTTGGAGTTAAGTCTCTCCGATCTCTCACCCTTTCACCCCCCTCTCCTTTCCCTCCACAGCTTCTTACCTTTGACCCCAGCAGGAGGCTGACTGTGGCCTCCCACTCGGTGTGGGGGGCAGTGAGGCGGGCCGATCCCCCCGTCAGGTGAACGCGATGATTTGGGAGGAGTGTGCCGACCACCTCCACCTAAGGTGCTGTTGGTTGCCCCTGGTGACTGGCAGCCCGGCGTTTTCATCACGCGCTGTACATGCTCATCCAAAATAGATTCCGGGTCGTCATCGTGGGAATCCTCCATGGCAACCAGGCCGCCGTAAGTGGCGACTGTTGCTGTGTTAGCAGTGGTCTCTGAATAACGGGCGCCGTAGTGAGGTGGAAACAACGAGGGGAGGGGGAGTGGTATACTATGAGAAGACATGGAGGTTGTCACGGAGATGTCAGCATCGTCACCCTCTTCTTCCTGTTGGGAGAAGGAGAAAAATATTTTACATCTAAACCAGTATGTACACACAAGGACATCAAACTTAACGTGCAGGTACATTTCAGACAAATAACGCAAAAATGATTTGGTAATTTCTTCTTAAAAATAAAGAGACTTCAAAAAGCCCATAGTTAAACCTGTCAGATTTAAATTTTCAACAGAATTTTTACCAAATTCACAAGTGTTTTCCCCCTAGGGAGGAAAAAAGAACAAACAGCAGCATACGCTATTTTGACAGAATTCATTATTAAGCATATAGGGGTGTCACGATTCTCCAAATCCTCGATTCGATTACATTTTCAATTCTGAGGTCACGATTCGATTCAATTCTCAATTTTTACTTCTTTTTTTTAAAGCACAGGTTTCTATGCCATTTTTAGACTAGACTTGTATGTAATATAATATCTGACTTTTGTTCGCAATGTAACACATTACATTGTCAAATTTAAAACATTTATTAAGGCGAGACACTACAGGTGAACAGGGTAAAAAATTTAAATAATAGATATCACCATGAAACTTCCTCAGTTAATTACTTACACAAGTATATAAAAAAAATGTATTACAAGTTTTTGAAATTTTTTATGTTTAATTATGCAAATTATATATTATGTCATTAAATATGCGTGATTTTGCATATATTTTCAGTAGATAGATTTGAACATATGATAAAGCCAGGTGCAAAAAAAGATGTAAACAAAATTACAGAGAGATTTCAGGATATCTGCTTTCATTACCTAGGAAATCAAAATATACTGTCCATAGCCTTAAAAATCAATTTTCGCCATGTTTTTTTGATTAAAGTGTCACATAAATCAGGCCAGGAATGACTTAATAACAAATCCCTCTGTAAATATCTTAAGAATACTGCCAGGTGTATAAATGTAAAGTTTCGTGTACATAGGTGCTACACAGGCTGAGAAGTATCTACCGGAGAACAACAAAAAACTCATTTTGAGAAAACGGCATTTAAAGATTTAAATAGGGGATTTTAATACATTTCTATTGGAAAAATGCTGAAAGACAGAATAAATGCTCAGGCCCTTAGTAATAATACTATAGAATATTTCAAGCTCATGAAAATTGATTATTTAGTAACATGGCAGCAATATAAGGCCTACAACTGCAGTAACTCAATGAATTAACATTGGCGTATCATGCACAAAGTTGCGGACAAGACCCACGCTAGACAATTATTATTAATTATATATGGCAGGGCTCCACACTAACTTTTTGCCTTGGTTGCACTGGTGCGCCTAACTTTTTTATTTAGGTGCACCAGCACACAATTTAGGTGCACCCAAATTTTTCCTCGCGGCGCCGTTAACGCCACAATTTCAAGGTTACCTTTTTATCACGCTCCATATACATTCATTTATATTATGTAAATGATTTTAAACAAGAATAAGGTGTAGGTAAATACTTTTTTAGTTGAAACACAACACAATATAAAAATAAAAATATTAACAAAAAAAGGTTGAAGTGCTTCACTGAGCTGCCAAACTAAAACATTTCAAAAAGGTATAATGGAGGATTTTCCTGAATTTTAGAAAAGAACCGCCCTCTCCACTTTTTGAAAAAATGCACATGCGCAACACTCTACCTGCTCCCGAGAGGGAACGCCTATTAAACGTGTGCACGAGAGAGCGTGCACGAGCCTAGTTCTCCTCGTGCACGCTCTGTTTACAAGTTGCTGTCGGCATGGCTCTACAAGCCTACTTTCCAAAAGAAGATTTGCACTTTTTCCACTATGTCAGACTCGCCACCGGTAAATGGAAATCTATTTACGACAAGCATCTCTATAGCTAACGTTAGCATGCTACAGGCCAACAAACAAGCTATCGCCGAGAGCGGGGGGGGCAGCGCCGCGATCGGAGGCTTTTATATACCGTCTATGGTCGGAGGCCGTGGCCGTCTGCTCGCTGACCTGTCAGCGACCACTATACCTTTAAGTAAAACATTTCAAAATAGATCAAAGTGCTTCCCTGAACTGAGATCTAATATTTCATGGCTCAAAGTCTTATAGCCCCCCCCCTGCTGTCCTCTGCCCCTCAGATGGACAACACCTGTAATTTGGCCTTCTTCCCCTTTAGCCTTGGCTAAACCAATGACAGTACCAGCTTGCCACACTCCCTAGCATCAAAATTCAAAAAAATAAAAATCAAAATTCTCCAAACTGCCCCCCCACACACACACACACACTGATTCTTATCAGATCTTCCACTAGTCCAGGACTCAAAATCATATCTCTGTGGACTAGGTGGGCTAAATGTTCCGTTTTAAGTCAAAGCCACTTTTCACAAGCTCTTTTATGAAAACAGGTTGTGATTAAAATAAAATGCAAAGACAGCTGGTTTACTTCTCAGTTTGAAAATATACAGCTGCAACACGTAAATGAAAATTATCTGAAATAAATAGCTTAGGATACATTTAAAATATGTAGGCTATATCTCTGAGAAAGCTCCTTCACTTGTTATCAACAATAACAGATTAAAAGAGAAAGAGGGCGCCCGGATAGCTCAGGTGGTATATATAGAGGTTTACTCCTCGACGCAGCGGGCCGGGTTCGACTCCGACCTGCAGCCCTTTAGGCTACTGCAAACTCTTGTTTTACTAACAACAGTTTACACATCGACGTACTATATGAAGGCATTTCATCATCTGCTGTCTTAGTTTGTAATCCCCTGTGTCTTCTTGCTAATAACAATTGTTTTCGTCTTCTCTGAAATGATTTTCGACGCATTGTTTTTATTTGGAGCTTCTGCGGAAAATGTCACGTGACGATTCTGAACGAATCACGTTGTCAGAAATTGGCATCAGCCAATGAGATTGCGCATTTAGAGTTAAATCTGCCCTTTTACTTTCACGATTGGTTGCTCATAAAAAGGAAATGCCCATATTTGAATCCGACAGCATTGTACAGGAGAGACAGAGCTTTCCAAAGGTATATGAGATGACAGGGTGCAGACAGCGATCGCGGAGCAGCGCGATGATTTAGAACTTTTGTTGAATTTAGGCAAAATCTACTGACGCAAACACACAAAGTGTAGTAAAATAAAGACCTAAATGTGTATTTCGGACTTTAATTCACCACAAGTCTGAAAGAATACATGTTATTGAAGACAAATAGCCCAAAATCTCAAAATTGACCAGTGAAAAAAACCGATGTTTTTGCCTGCCGTGTCTTGCCTTAACATAATTTAACAACAACATCTTCAGTCAATTGGAAACTTGACAATTTGTCAATAAAGTAAAAAGAAATTTTTTTTTTTACCGACAATCCTGAGGGCAGACTCTCCGCACCACACAGAGTTTGGTGTTAAAGCCCCCAACGTCGTCTTCCAGGCAGCGCTGCCTGGAAGGCACTAGGATTAGGCAATGGTTATGGTTGAAGACAACGGTCGCTGCGCTGCCTTGAAGGCTAAAGGCCGTTATATACTAGCGCTTCCAAAAGTGCGTGCGGAAACCGTGACGTCACGGGATTGCCGTGAGTATTTATACTCCCGCGTGGTAGTCGCAACACTAGTTGCAGTCTTCTCCTGAACAGCGGTGGCGCTAAGGAGCAAAGGCTACTGATGTTTTTCTTTCTAAGGACTAGAAGAAGAAGAAAAAGATAAACAACAGCAAAACAGGCAGCAACAGTGCCGTCAATGCTTCGATTTGATTCAGTGAGCTACTTCGTCAGATCAAGCCTTTCGTTCACAAAAAAAAACCTCATCTTAACCCGGTAAGTTTACAGGAGAGACTTGCAGTCAGTCGGCGAGTCCTGGCATCCGGTTTCCCAGGAGCTCGTTCAGGCTTCTTGTTTCTGGTTTGTCGAGTGCCGCTGAAAAAAATAGACTGGTGCGCGCCCTCCGCTCGCGTGCTGAAAATCGAACGCGCCGGCCGGAAATTACATCATTTTGATGTCACGAATACGCGCGCCACCTCCAATGCGTCAAGCATAAATCAGCTGTAAGTTGGGGGCTTAAAACACCATTGAGCCAGCACATCAGCTGAGCAGACCGATAGCAAGGCGGCTCGGGCAGTCCGCTAACTTGTTGCTCTCTCTAATATATCCAATATAAGCTGCTCTGTTTAGGCTACAATAGCAGAAGGAATATCTGCTAGGCTAATGTGCAAGGGTAACACACAGAATATGGTACACGCACATGAGCTTGCAAACTGTGGCTTTTTTGACGACCGCGAACATTGTCAACATAAAATCCAAAATACTTCCACATTCACACACACTTCAGTGAAAGAGGAGGGGGCTCAAGTTATGTCGATGTGTCTCCAGCTTCTGTAGTTGCCATGCTATCTTTTGACTGGCTTTAGCTAAGTTAGAGGAGGTTGACTGACTCGCAGCACTTCAACACGTGTGTTTTTCCGCTTGACAAGCCGACCGGAAGTGACATGGGGGCGTGGCAGTATTGACGATTCCATTTTTTTATTCGATATTCAAGATTGTGACTTAATTTCGATAAATTGCAATTTAAAATCGAAATTGTGACCCTTATAAGCATATAACATTTAGAGCTGACGAATATTTTGGAGAAGGTGAGGTGGACAATAAAGTCGAATCTAAAACATAACCACATTTAGCTTTTGTTCTCAGTGTATACAGCTTGATATAAGAAGGTGACACCACATGCAAATGTGAAAATCTGTACCCAAATCAGAATTTTTCAAGTCAACTCTGAATTGCTACTTCCCGCTGCATATTGGACTTTAAGGAGGGAGCAATATGTTGAATTTTTTTGGTCATGTGCTAATGGTTCCTGCTTTTTTAATACACCCGTCTTTATGATGTGAAAATATCAAATTTCCACACCATCGAAGAAATAAAAGTGGTTTGTACCTCTCCTGTGAGCCAATTTGCCAACAGAACCACAGATGAAAACGGCTCTACCAGGTGAGCTACCCAGGCTGCCATACTTCAAGTATTTTTGAGGAAACAACATCAACTCTCCAGTGTCCGAATCACATCACGAGGAGCGCGCGCGCACACACACACACACACACACACACACACACACACACTTACCAGTCGTACTCTCTTCAGCCTCTCTTCGAGTCTTTCCTGGGCCTCTCTCTCTCTGAGAACCGTCTCCAGCCTGCTGATGAGCTCCGCTGCAAACCTCTCAGGCTCTACGTGGATGTCCTTTGGCATGCGGTACGTGCGCTGTATATAGACACAAACAACAATTACATGCCACAAATTCCTATACACATCTGCAGCTCAAATTTAGATGTAATTTTAGAAAATTAAAGTGCAAATTATTAACAAATTAAGGGTAAGAAAAACAGAAACAAGGAGTAAGATACTGTGAAGAGAAATACATGAAACAGATGTACTGCTACAGTAATAATTAAAGCTGCAATAGCCATGGTGATAAACAATTCCCCACCAATATCTGAATTAGGTCACCAGGGTTCATGCTAGCGTTATGCTACATGAATACAACTATGAATGCTGACATGAGGCTAAGGGAGTAGTGTCTGTATAACTCACAGGTATATGAGGTAGGGGAACACGTCCATTGGCTTTGGCACTTTCATGCATCTCTTTGCGATGCTGCTTCCGATATCTGTATGGAGGAATACCATCTCTGCACACAAAGACACAGATGAACCACAATTAAACACAGATCTGAACAGCTAATTCATTCTGAAAAGTGGTGTCACAGGTATGCAGTAATTCTGGGTTCATCTGTGTGTACTTACACACTGCTGTCGGTCAGTGACAGTGTGTCTGCATCGCTCGACATGCTCTGTTGCTCACTGTCATTGGCACTGGTTGCTGGAGCGCGAGCATAGCCCATGTTTGCGTAGTATGGGTTTACTGGCTCCCTCCACGGCCTGAGGACGAGCGGAGAGATTACAATGTAGTGAGCTCACATTCAAATGTTGATTCATGCACACGCAGGCAAGGGTCAGCATGAATTCTCAAGTTTCTTTTCCAGAACATTAAACACAATTTCTATGATCAGGACACGGCTCAAGACTTGTCACGTTTGGTGTCTTCTAACTCAGCAGGTGTGGTTCGTTACTTTTACTTCAATATTCAGATAATCTGTCATTTTAACACAATTTAAAGAACAAGTGAGTCTATACAGAAAACCATACATTTAATTATTAAATTCAAAATTGGGGTAACAACCTAACCACGGTTCAAGTTGATAAAAAGGGTTTAAGTAAAGAATTTCCTATTCTTTTTTGTTTTTGTTTTACATAGTATGTATAGGGAAACGTGTCAAAATTCACTATTACAGTAAAATGGGTAAACTATTTACACTAGACACGGTGGTATTAAAAATGAAAATATTGGTATCATTATCATTGTTGGCTAAATGACCTTGTAAATGATCAATATTGATTTAAAAAAATGTTTTACATATTGTGAAAGGAAATAATACAATCAATCAGATTCTTCTGTATAAACTTAAGAACCCACCCACACACACCCACCTGTACTCCCTGCTGTCCGGCCTCCTCCTGTTGGTCGAGGCTCTCTGCGGTGCCGTCTGCATCAGCAGGCTTTGAGTCAGCCTACCAGCTGGTGTGTCTCCACAATCCTCATCTTTCTCTTCCTCCTCCCTCACTCCTGCTCCTCCACACCTAAGATCAAATTAAATTAGATCCTTTAGTCAAACATATGAAACATTAATTATTTCACACGTCATGAAAATATTTTGACATTTTGTTAGTGTTTCACTAAGCAACTTCGTAACGTCACTGGAATTTCAGGGCTCCAGACTAACATGTTTACTAGGAGCACTGTAGCCCCTAACTGAAAATGTTAGGGGTACAGGCAGACAATTTAAAATCGAACTGCAATGCAATTTTTCCCCATTTTAACTGTATTACTGATAAATGCTTTGGTAATACATGAACTACAATCCGCTGACTTATTTTAGTTCACAGTCACATTTTATTTGAATGGTGTTTAAACAACAGTCCGTAACATAGCTTTCATTGACAATTTTAACCTCTTCTGGAAACGCCCAGCCTTCTTCCGTGGTGATGGCATACACCCCAATGGCCTTGGCTCACGTATTTTAACCGACAACCTTTTCTACATAGTTACGAATTAATATCCAGTCTGACTGTCTACCGGGTGTGCTCACTCACCCTTGGTCACTTCCGGTCTCTACCTGTCAAACTCTCCTTCCCCTATGAGACCCCCTAACTCCCCCTTGCGGTTGAAAACATTAATTACTACCACCACTTTTTCTAAGGACATTGTAACCAGTGTTACCCCACCCCTACTGCCAGTCATTGGCAATAACACGTCCTCTGTTCTATTCTTCTATTCAGACTATTTTAACAGTGCGGCCTTTGCTCCCTGGGAAGCGTTCCAGCAGATCAGGTATCTGCGCCCGCTGGCCCGTGCCTCTGCTGTGCCTAGCAGTAGGTCCGTGCCTCTCAGGATGCTGCTGGTAAATGCTCGTTCCATCACCGACAAGTCTTTATCCTGAATAATTTATTCATTGACAAATGCCTTGATTTCTTGTTCCTGACTGAGACTTGGCAGAGAAACATGAAATTCGGAACTCTAATTGAACTTTGTCCACCAGACTGTTGTTTTATCAGCACTCCCAGGACCCCGGGCCGGGGTGGACGGTTCGCGGTTGTGTATAAAAACTGCTTTCAAAGTCAGACAGTAACCATTGGTTTTTTGAAGTACATCCATGTATTGTGTTTTAATTTACCAGCCCCCTGGTTCCAACAGTTCTTTTATGTCTGAATTCAGTGATCTTTTGTCCTCTGTCATTGGGTTGGAAAAAGTGGTTATGGTTGGTGATTTTAATATTCACGTTGACATTTCTTGCACCTTTGCAAGACATTTTCTTAATGTCACTGAGTCTTTCAATTTTATCCAACACGTGTCTGGTCCTGCACACGTTAGGGGTCATACTCTGGACCTTGTTTACACTTGGCCTTAATCTTGACTCTATTTGCTCTGAAGAGCTGCATGTTACTGACCATGACTGCATTTTATTCTGCCTGTCTTTTAATTTAGATTTACGGCCCAGTAAACGTATAAGCTGTTCCCATATTATGAAAAAAATCACTTTTTCTGGGATTTGGGGTGTTATTTTGTGTCTCTGGTGCTTCCACACGCATACAAACTTTGAAAAAAACAAACATCCATGCTGTTTTGAGTGAGATACGTGTTTCTGAATGTGTCCTGCCTTCAGTCTCCAGGTGAGCTGTTCAAAATCTGCACAGCTTTTTACATCACTAGCTGAAACAAGCTGGCTAACCACAACTGTTAGCATGCTACCTCGTTCTCAATGGCAAAGCACTGCTACAACACACACAAGTTCACCATAATCTACAAAAGAACTACTTACATGTGCACCCTCGTTTAGAAGAAGTCTCCCGGCTAATCCTGCCTTGTAACTGACCAAAGTTGGAGAAACAACCTTTCTTTTACTGTCTATGGAGCTAACTGACATGATCTAAGATCTGAGCTACTGCGCATGTGCGAGTGGAATCAAAGAGTACAGAAGGAAAGATGATTCACTCTGTAGCTAAAACAGAGACCTGAACACAAGGTGAAAAGATGAGCTGCAGCAGTGAGAGAGAGCTTTGCAGTACAACAAAATATGGTGTTTTTAGAAAATTAAACCATGTAAACCTATTCTGGTACAACCTTAAAATACAATTATGAACCTGAAAATGAGCATAATATGGGAGCTTTAAATCGCTTCTCAGCTGAAAGGTTTTCTGCAGCTTTTGACCAAAGTGCAGTGTTGTCTTCTAATGCTGACATATATTGTCTGGTCCACTCCTTCAACACATATTGCTCATCAGTTTTGGATAAAGTGGCTCCAAATAAAATGTGACTTGTTCCCTGTCAACTCATCCCCATGGTTAAATGACTCCACTCGCTGTTTTCGACATGAATGTCGGAGGGCTGAACGACAGCGGAAAACCACCAAGCTTCATGTTCACCAGATCTATCACAAAGAACTATTATCTGAATATGATAATATGGTTAAGGAGGTGAGGACGTCTTAGTTTTCTAACCTCATTTCTTCCAGCAAGCGTAACACTGTCAACAACATAGTCAATCCTGCTCCTTCTGAAGTGCCAGTGTTTTCAAATAAGTGACTGCAGTGCCTTTCTATTTTTCTTTAAAAATAAGATCAGAGATGTCAATAATATCATCAGCTCTACTGCTACTGCATCTCCTGTTCATTCCACTCGGCCATCAATTTTGAATCGTTTTGCTCCTATTTCACTGCAAGAACTCACTGACTTGGTGAGCAGTATGACATCTTCCTTGAGCCTGGTAGATGTTATACCAACTTCCTTATTTAAAAATGCCCTTGGGTCTGTGAGTACTTGTGTTCTCTCTATAATCAACAAGCTCTCTGCAAACTGGTTGTGTCCCATTGTATTTTAAACATACAGTTGTTCAGCTTATTGAAGAAAAACAATCCGGATCCATCAACACCCGCAAACTATAGGCCTATCTCCAAGATGCCTTTTATTTCCAAAATGTTTTAAAAAGTTGGTGCCAAACAGCTCTCTACTGTCTTGGCCACACACAACATACTAGACAAATTTAAATCTGGCTACCGTCAGAAACACTCTACAGGAACCGCTCTTCTTAGAGTGTCCAATGACTTAATGATGTCCGATTTTATTTACGTTGTATATGCTTCCCCTAGGCCACAAAATTAGCAATTTGGAGATATCTGTTATCATTTCTATGCTGATGACATCCAGCTGTATGTTTCTTTTAATCTGGAAGAGACTTACAAAGTGTCAGTACTGCTCTGTTGGTTTTCCATTAAGGATCGGATGGCAAACAATTTCTTGAAGCTTAATGAAGATAAGACCGAAGTCCTTATTGTTGCTCCAGATACTACAGGCTCCAAGGTTGTTCAGCTTTTTGGGTCCCTTTCTTCAGTGGTACAGTCCAAACTCTGAAATTTTCCTGTTATATTTGATCATAATATGTTTCTTGACCAGCATATCAAATCACTAACCCGCACGTTTCTTTCAACTCAGAAACATTGCTAAACTTAGAGCCGTGGTTTCGCAATGTGAACTTGAGATTCATGGTTTTATATCATCCCGGCTTGATTACTGCAACTCTGTTTTCACCTGTCTCAGCAAGTCTTCCCATGACCGTCTACAACTGGTCCAGAACTCTGCTACAAGGCTGTTGACCAGGTCTAGCAGAATGTCGCACATCACTCACGTTTTATCCTTGTTACATTGGCTTCCGATCAAGTTCAGGATCCAAAAAGTTCTTGTTCTTACATATAAGGCATTGCATGGTCAGGCGCCTGTTTATATCTCTGACCTACCTCCATCCATACACTACTAATGGGTCACTCAGGTCTTCTAATCAGGGACTACTGGTGGTCCCACGCACTCATTTGAAAACTAAAGGTGACCGTTCCTTTGAAGTGGTAGCTCCGAATCTGTTGAACGCCCTTCCTATTAACTTACGTTCTGCAGTCTCGGTTGACGCTTTTAGAAAGCAGCTGAAGACACACTTGTTTCAACACGCTTTTGTCTCATGTTTGTAATTTGGGTTTTTTAGTCTTTTACCTTCATTGTTGCTTACTGTGTGAAGCACTTTGTGACTGCCTGTAAAAGGTGCTATATCAAATAAAAAAACATTATAATTGCATATTCAGAAATGTAAAGAAAGTATTATTATTGTCAATGTACTGTATTATAGGCTCTCCCTCCCTCCCTCCTTGTTAACACTGAAACAGCAATCATATCGAAGGTGATTAAACTTCCATGGAAAGGGGAGTACTGTATCTAACCATCTACCACCCAGTGTGGGAAATACTGAGTGATGAGGGAGCCAGAGAGAGAGAGGAACTCACAACACTCAAAACACACAAACACTATTTGTTTTATGAGGATAATAGTTATATATTTAGCAGCCTATATGTATTTTTTTTCTCAAAGAAGCGGTCTCAGCTCTCTGCTGTCACAGCTCCAATCTCTCTCTCTTGTCCTCTCACACCGCATCTCCCGTTACTGTCTCCCTCTCTCCAGCAGCGTCCCCAGAAGGACCTCAAACTGTCCCACCAACATGGTAGATGTAGGGCCCTATGAAATCCATTTTATTTTTTTTTCAAATTCTGTTTTTTTTCGGATTTATTTTTAGCCCTTTCTGATTTTTCTGATTTCAAACCTTCAACAAATCTCTGGCCAAAAATAACAGTTATATGAATTCAATTAAATGGCCAAAACTGGGCTGCAAGTCTAGATCCCAATAGAAGTGCACTTTGTAACTCAAAATAGAATTGTTCACAACTTAAAAGTAATTTCTTGTTGATCCAGCAGGCATGTGTTGCTTTCTAGGGCATTTCCCATCTTTTGCACACATCTCCATTGAAGTACATGATGGTAAGGATGCTCACCTATAACAATGTTATAAACACTGTGATCTCAGTTGTCAGAGGTTTTGTCGACAACAACGAAGATTTTCTTTTTATTTCTTTTGCAATGTTTAACAACAAAAGGACGTATCCTCTTCATTTTCTCATCGTAGTCGTTGGAGTATTGTTCAGCCCGGAATTTAGCAGTCAACGTGAAGACGTATGGTTACTAGGCAACATGTTTAACAATGCCATTTGGCACGGCTTAGGTAGAGACCTTTCTACGCTTGTTGTTTTAAACTGAAAAATGAGAAGGAAGTAAAATAAAATTGTTTATTTAACATGTCAAAAAAATATATTCCGTGCAATTCCGCGTGTATAAGAGAATTTCGTTTTCATGTGTATATTCCGTGATTCCGTCCGCGTTTTCTGCATCACGGAAATCATAGGGCCTATAGATGAGCTGACGCGAATATCAGACACTTTTATCAAAAATTGCTGCAAATTCACCACGCTGCCGGTATGAATAGTTTGGATGAGAAACATTTGCATGCGATTACTTCGCACGCCCCCGGTGTGTAAAGGCTAAGGGTGCTCCGATTGATCGCTCACCGATCGGTATCGGCCGATAATGGCTTTAAATAGTTTGATCGGTGGTCTCCATAAAGGCCGATCAGATGACCCACTACTCGTGAGAACATTTTCTACATGGAGCTAAAATGGCGGCCTCCCTACATTCACCGGTCTGGCAGTTCTACAAGGTGTCTGAACGGCGGCAGAACAGCAGAATGAAGCGGAACGAAGGCGGTAGGAAGACGGCTACCGCTTTTAAAAAGCGGCTGCCGCCGGTGGTGCGCCGGCAAACATGTTTGCGATTACGCCATTCTGACGCTTCTACTGCTTCTGGAGCACCGCCGGTGGTCCGCCGACTCATTGCTATCTGGGAAAAAGCCAATACACTAGCGATTAGCAACGTGTGTGCCAAGGAAATACCACGAGGCGGAAAGCTCCAAAAACATTTCAACACCACCAACCTCATCAGACATTTGAAGGTTAGTCACGGAAAGGAGTATGAGGAGTTTTCAAAGTTAGCTAACGCTAAGGCAGAGCAGAGTCGTGTAGCTAGCAGCTCCGGCGCCACTCACCCAGCTGTTTCCCCGTGTCCCCACTCTCGCACTAGCGAGCCTACCTCTGTGCACCATGCACAAGTGTAGATAGCGAGCGACTTTTTAGCACAGCAGGGAATATTGTAGATGAGAAGAGGAACAAGCTGTTTGCCAAAAATGCAGAGATGCTTATATTTCTAAAGAATAATCTGCCATTGATGCTATAACAAGTAAGCCTTAGGAGATATGGCTCTACTAATCTCTATACCTCATCTGTCTGTATCATTGAATCATGATGTGGAGGATCTCTCGACAGTGCAGCTGTGGTTCTGTTAAGCTGTAGTTCTTGAAATCCCAAGAGATGTGAAGTCTCTTTAAAATGTATCTAGATTTAAAGACTAATACTTTTTTTGTTATTGGACAGGAAAGTTTTTTTGTTTAGCTTCACTTGTATTCAGCCCTGATGTGGAGCTAAAAGAAAATTTACCTTAGTTAGGATTAGTCTGAAAATTGACCAAACTACAAATAATTTGTTTTGCTGCAGTGATTGAAAGGACATTTTTTTGATTTTGAACTAGGACAAAAAGCCAAACAATTACTGATACATTCTCTTATGTAATGGCGTAATTTTCAGTTAAATAAATAAAAGCGATCGGTGATCAGTATCGGTCGATACGTCTTCCAGCAATCGGTGATCAGCCCCAAAAATCCTGATCCGAGCACCCTTAGTAAAGGCCTTAACTCCTTATCGGCTATTACTAGGCGGCATTTTCCTCGCCAATGTACAGTCTTTATCAAACAAAATGGATGAACTTCGGCTGCGGATCACCACTCGTGAATGTATTATGATTTTTACGGAAACATGGTAACAACAGCGTTGTGCAACAGCATGTGCATGTTGAGTGTGACACCACAAAAGTGAGACTTGAGAGTGTAGATCCCATCCACGCGTTACCCACGCAATTGACTAATCACTCACGGACCCTCCCCCTCTCACATTGGCCAACTCTTTTTTTTTTTTTTTTGTAAGTCATCAAATTTGCAGGTTGCACATGTGCGAGAAGTTGTAAATAATACTCGCACTGTCTCAAAAAATGGTTGCGAATTGTCTGGAGCCCTACATTGTTGAGTTGATCCATGACAGGCATGGATCCTGTACAATACAAGACATTAGTGGTGCATCGTCTCACCTCCACTCCTCATCTTCAGCGAGTGTGGGTAAGTACCCAGGCACAGGCTTGGCTGGCCCAGATGAAGGGCTCTGATCACTGGGGTTAGGCTTGGGGCTCTCTCCTCCTGTCCGTGTGTACTCCAGGTACAGATCCGACTTAAGAAACAAAGGGTAGGTGTTCTCCTCCATCATGCCCTGGATCTCTGTCTGGGCCTGGAACAAACAAACACAGTGGTCAGATATCAGGACTCAGAGCTTGTACAGAACTTAATGATGCCTAAAGAAGTTACCTTCATGCATGACTTCATTAAGTCCACCAACTCATCGATGACACATACTCTTTTCAGACTGAAGCCAATGGTTATGGTTTGAAAGGTTTTGACCTAGATTTAGGCTTAACACAATTTTAACACTGCTTAGCTTTTGAAAATAAATGTGAACACAGGTGACTATTATCTCTAGAGGTGCAAACATTAATCAATTAGTTGTTAACTATTAAATTAATCGGCAATTACTTTGATAATTGATTAATCGCTCTGAGTAATTTAAAAAAGTCAAAATTATTTGATTCCAGCTTCAAAATGTGAATATTTTCTGGTTTCTTTGCTCCTCTATATAAGTAAACCAATTATCATTTAAGTTAAGCACAAAACAAGACATTTGAGGCCATTCTATTACTGTGAAGAATATCTCATATCTTTACTGTACATGTTCTACCTCAGTTTATATTGCTTACGTACTTAAGTTGTGTATCCTGATTTATCATCTGCTAAGTCCCGCCTACTGTTTACCTCTGTTAGCCTGTCAGTCAATCTCTGTAAGTAGACGGCAGTTGTATTACTTTCAGTTGCTTCGGAGCGGTGGGGACTATAAGCAAAGTGTTGTTGTAGTTGAGCTAAAAATAACACTGAATAGGTCGGGACTAAGAGCCTGTGTGCGTCCATCGGAAAGTAAGTTTCCCTTCTGTTTGCAGACATGAGTCCAAGTTGCTACCTGTTGCAGTGTTAGCAGTACATATTTAGTTTTCATGTTAGTTAGCGGTTTTAGCTCTGTATGTAATGGGTAAGCTATAAGCTAATGTGTATATGGCGATGGTAATTAAGCTGTGACAACTAGCCTACATTACATGCAATGTGTAGTAATGATGTGCATGTGCACAATACGTTGTTATTATGGTGTGAAATGATGAATGTTTCTAAACAGCTAAAGGGCGCTCGTAACAAGCTACTGCAGTAGTGTGCCGTCCATTGCATGTGTTTACTGAATAAGCAGGTGTACATGCTGAGAGGGCGTGTTCTGTCCATGCACATAAATACATAAGCTATAATGAATGTTATTCTTATTAGTTCTGATGTTGTTTACCATGTTATTTGCCAGCACTGTGTAATAATATTAAGAAATACAGTATATATAGTATATATATATATATATATACACACACATTTAAGTTCTTTATTTTTCTATGGTTACAGAAACCACACACACACAAGGGCAAATGTACTTCTTGTCCGAGTTGTAAATGGTGCATAGTGCGTGAAGTGGCTATAAAACTCACTTAAGACAAATATTCATCTCAAGAGCATTTATACTGATGCCCTACGGTGATTACACTAACTGACCAGCAAACAGAGTTCGTAGTCAATCACACATCACCTTGTCTGATCTAACAATTACATTTTCTGACATTTTATAGACCAAACAACTAATCGATTTAAACAAAGATATTGTTACATGCCCAATGATCATCATAGGGGTTTTAAAGAAAACTATTACCCACTCCAGTTCAACCCAATGACACAAGGTAAACCCACATTTATGCAACTGAGGGACTACCTAGCTATTCACACTTAATCCAGACTGACACAGAGAGGTGTTTATGCCCACATGATGGTAAATCCCTTTGATAGTCCTCCTAACCAGGTTTGAAATGTAATTTATGGGTGCTTAAACAACATTTAACTAACTCACAGAATGATTGAATGAATGAGTGTTTTTTATATATATATATATATATATATATATATATATATATATATATATATATAGATAGATAGATAGATAGATAGATAGATAGATAGATAGATAGATAGATAGATAGATAGATAGATAGATAGATAGATAGATAGATAGATAGATAGATAGATAGCGCTGGAAAAGGTTGGCTGCAGAGAAAAGTGAAACTGGCCTCTTTTAGTTCAAGGTAATTATATAATCTTATTCTGTGTAATTTTGTTGTTTAGTGGTGATGTGTAATGAACTACAGTACGAGACTCAAGTCTCTGGAAACAAGACCTGTGATTAGGGCTGCACGATATGAGGAAAATATGTGATATGCAATAACGTTGTTGAATATCGCGATAAAGATATTACCCACGATAAATAAACAGATATTACAGTGTTTCTTACTTATGCCTTTCTGCTGGTTACAGTGTTCTTCTAAAATACAACAAATTACTTGTTGAATTTAAAACAAATGAAAGGAAATCATTTCCAACATTATTCTATGGAACAAATTGAACATTGAATTGAATATAAATTGGAATACTAAAAAAAGAATGAGTTACATTTTAAAGTGCAGTTTTCTACTGCTTTCGTCTTTCAGCTAACACAAAACATCACTGAGTGTGTTATGAGATATGTTGCAGCCTTTCGCGATTTGTATATTGCGCCAGTTAATATTGCGATGACGATTAAAAAAAAAAACATTGTGCAGCCCTACCTGTGATAGCAGTCTCTTATGTGTGTGGTCTGGTAACACACATAGTAGAGCAATATCGCATCAAAAAAGAGCAATGAAGACAGAAAGAATGAAAGAGATCAAGGGGCATAGGTGGGCGAGTGACCCAAATACTAACCGGAAACTAAACCTCAACTTGATTTGGTATCTTATTGTGGTTTACTTACTAAAGCAGAAGGTCTGTGCTTGGCAGTGACAAGTGTGGGACTATAGTTGCATCCTCTCTTCGTCACATATTTTTTAAATACCATTTCAAATTTTACTGCAAGGCTGTAACAGCCCTTTACGGCCACAAAAAACATATTCGGGAATCCACAAACCTTTTGAGGTACTCAAGTACTATAACTGAATTTTAACTGCAGGAACCCAGACCCAGTTATAGTTCCTCGCCCACAGTTTCTGCCCACTAAAAAGCCTCTTCACTGGAGCAGTACTAAATGTTGCTGACAGGTCCATCAAAAGCCTTGAGCCAGTAACTGTTGTGCAGCATTAATTCTGACTGCAAATATGAGTAATCTTCCCTTCAATGTGAATAATCTTCCATGGAAAGGTAATATAAACACAAACATACTCTCTATACTAAAAATGAAATGCAATTTGGCATGCTCATAGACAAATATATTCACTACAATTTCTGGCCTGTTCAGAGGCCCGCTACACCAGTCGTGACGGCAGACATGGCTGTCAAGTTCGTCAAAGAAGTAAACATTGACATGCAACTAAACTAGGATGGCTTCATAGACGTATGCCAAAAACACTTGTCCCTCAATCGTGTACTGAAGAGAAGTGAGAAAAGATAAGGTTCTCAGTCTCAGTCTGCGGACAGCGCTGCCATCAAAACCAATTGCGGTTTATTTTTGGTGTCATACATTTCCTTGCTGTATCTTGCCAGACTGCAAAGCAATTTTTGCATTAGCCAATACCCCAACAGCCTAACATTTCTGGCTGAACCTGGCCATTTTAAAGCGCTGAGATGGACAAAATACAGCCTGTGAGAAATCCATAACAATTTCTGCTTGCCTGTGTAATCCAACATGCATTGCTGTTATTGGGAATATTTACATTAAACTTTAAATCAGTGTTTTAATTACCTGTTCAAACATGGCAGGGTCTGGATGCGGCCTTCCCACACAGTCTCTGATGAAGCTCTTGGTGGCTGCTTTGATTTGCCTGGAGACAATCCCACTTCCGTCTACAATGTACTTCCTGTAGATGGCCTTCGCCAGCTTTGCCCTCTTCTCCTGGCTGGTTTTCCTGAACCCCGAGCAAGCAAACCAGAAGTCGAGAAGGTCTGCACACCCTTCCTGGCACAGGAAGTTTCGGAACAGCTGGATGCCTTCCTGGTCGTCTAGGAGAGAATGAAGCGACTCTGCCCACTTCAGGTAAGGTGGAGTTGGTGAAGCCGAGCCCTCGGGTTCATACCCCAAGTCCAGATCCGGCCGCCGCGGGGTCGCAGACGATGAGGAGGGTGTGTAACTTGATGGATCCCCCATTTTAGATGATGAGGATGACGTGGGATAGCCAAGGGTTTGGGAAAGGGTGTTTGGACGGGTGTTGGCTGACTGGATTGGGAGGTCCACATCAGATCCCTCCTCACCAGGAACTGGGGGTCGCGGAGCATCCTCGGTAAAGTGGGTAGGGAGAGAGGCCACAACCCCACCACCGCCCCTGTACCCAATCCCATGTAATTCTCTGACAACACTCATGTCTCTGATTGCAAGGCAGAGGTCAGATCTTCCCCTCTAGCAATGATTTTGCTGGCAAACAATTCACCCTACGATGGAAACAAGAAAAGTGGTTAGTTGTAGCAGTTTTGATACAATGGGAAAAAAATACATTATCACTAAAATAAGCTGTCAGATGACTGACTCATCTCTCACTCCCTTCATTCTGTCAGACTACACATATACAGACATATACATAGCTATATATATACACACACACACACACACACACACACACACACACACACACACACACACACACACACAGCACTATTAACAGCAAAATGAGATGATGAGCAGAACAGATACATTAGAATAGAGAAGGATATACACAAGTGTGGTTGAGAATGAGGAGAATCTTAACACTAAAACTAAACACATTGCTAGAACTTGGCATGTCACGTTAATCTTGCTAACCAATACATGTTAGTCTACAGTATTATGAATACCGTCAGTTGCTTGCAACTAGCAACTAAGACTCCAGTCTGACCACAAACAACTTGAATGTTGCGTGCGTAAATTTCCAAGCTGAAGTTGACCATTAAGTTTTTGTCGTTAGTTTAACAGCTAGCTTAAAAGCTGGCGCTAACAGTTGTCAAAACAAAGCTCACACTTAGCAAGCGTAGCTAGACATCATTTTCTAAATAACCAGCTTATGTGAACAAGCTAAGACAGCTAGCTAGCATTGTAGCAATGCCACCACCAATGCCAGTGCTTTGAAGTGGGAATCTCATTCATCTTGGCCTGCAAAGACGGTGGGGGATGGGTACAGAAACAAACTCTACAACCACACAAGACGGGCCTGCATGCAAAAACACTCCAACACCAGCGTACTTTGTAAATGTATTCGTGTCAAGCCAACTTGTACAGAAGCAAGGCTAACTTTCCTACTGATTTACGCCAACAAATCAGTCGATCTAAGATCAAACAAAACAAGAAAGCGAGGGCACGTTTTCCACTCTACTGGCTGCAGCGCCAGCTAGCTTGGTGTTAGCTAGCTAGTTTTAGTTAGCTTGTTAGCTTAGCTAGGTATGTTAACGTCCCGTGTTTTCCACAAAAGTGTCCGTCCTACCGTCTCTGAAAGCCCGATCCCCGTAATCCGCTGCATTGGGGATACTGGCGCGAACTGTGTGCTCCAAAACGCAGCATATGGAAAGCTTTCTGATATTAAATATTAACAAAAATGACCCGTCGACTGCCCCCTTAACTCCCCATGGTGGCTGGTTTCTGAGCAATAATACAGAGCGAGAGAATACGTGCGTGCACGCCGACGCCGTGCGGTGTGTAGTACGTTTATAGAAATATAACGAATAGAAGCGACATCGAGTTCCCAGTTAAGCAGCGGTGAAAAGTATTTACATTCTTTACTTAAGTTAAATTAGTATTTCCACAATGTGCAAAGACTCCATTGAGAGCAACAATCATGTATTCAACTTAAGTTAAAGTACAGTAGTATAATCAGAAAAAACGTTCCCACTATGCAGGCAAACTTTCCTTTGTGAGTGTTAGCAACGTTTTAATGTTGTAGCTGTTTGCAGTGGAGCTAATTTTACCAAATGTATTTACTGTGAGGTGGTTTAATTTATTGTAATAAAGCATTTTATTTTGGATACTTATATATGTTTTTAAAATGTCAACCTAACTTTAGCTGTTAAATAAATGTATTGTTAAATGTACTGTAGTACAACGTACTTACATGCATTAATGCATATAATTAAAATACTCAAGTAAAGTACAAGAACTTTAGAATTGTACTTGGGTACAGTAGTTGAGTAAATGCATTTAGTTACTTCACCACTGCAGCTTACTGATCATAAGTAAGGCATTACTGGGAACGCCCACTAAAACGTTGTTTCCGTTTATGCCGTGGGAGAAAACAAACCATTAGAATGAATGAGCGTAGACGTGGCTAGCGGTTAATCTTTACTCTCTGTCATATTTGCGATTGTTTTTTTTTTATCTTGGTACAATGCCAAAAAGTTGCTCTGTGGCATTCTGCGCCTCTAATAAAAAAATAAAATCCTAATCTTAAGTTTTATATACTGCTGAATAGACAGACGGGTGAAAACACGGGTTAATACCACTAACGTCGCTGCTACAGTCAAAACTGTAACAGTTACATGGAATTTATTCATTTAACATGCTAAGACATACTAGATAGCTTTAATAGACATTTAATGGACGTGGGATAACTAGAGCTGGGCGATATGGAGAAAATCAAATATCACGATATTTTTTACCAAATACCTCGATATCGATACAGCAACGATATTGTAGTGTTGACTACTGGTGCTTTCACAATATATTTACACAATGAGATTTTTGATAAATAATCATCAGTAATGTGGATATAATGACTAAGTGGGTAAAGGTCAATAATAGAATAGTTACAACAGTCTGGTAAGTTCAGAAAATGACATCACTTTACTGTAATGCAGCCTTTAAAACCAGGAAAAGACAACACTTATGTCATATCACGATATTACGATATCCAAAATCTAAGATGATATCTAGTCTCATATCATGATATCGATATAACATTGATATATTGCCCAGTCTTAGGGATAACAATAGACTGTTTTATGACCCTGGGATAATGTTACTGTTTAGATTGGGTAAACCCCGCCCACTCTGCCGGCTATTTGATTTCGGCCTGCAACTCGGTCTGGAAACCTGCACGTTTATCTCTCCTGCTTCCATTCACAATTTTGCGGGAACCAATTACAAACTGGCTTATCCACCTAGGCGGGTTTAACACGATGACGATAGAGAAGCAACAGCAAGCAGCTTCTTGTCTACATTCAACAAGCCGGACCCCGAAGCGCAGCTATCCGTTGATGCCGCTGTCGCTACTACGTCACCCGGATCGTTGGTCTGATTGGCTGAAGGACTATCCAATTGCGTACAAAATCATTTGAACTATGCCCGTTGGTCACGCCTCTTGTGCAGAGAAAATACAGAGCAGACTCACCGGACCAATGCTCAATCTTAAATCTATTGAGCTTGGTCTGGTGATAGCCTGACTTGTTACTGATAATACAGTCAGATTGAATCATGTAAGATTAGCTAACGGTTAACAAAACAAAAAATATTAGGAAACGACACCTCTGGCCATTCTGTTGGGTCGTTTGTCCAGTCACTTATAATGGCAGGACAATCCGACCCAATCCGACTCAGTTTTTTTTTTGTTTATGTATATTGCTCTGCCGAGCGGCAAAATTGCTTTTGAGTAGTCCATACTGGGTTAACGCTATGTTATCCGGTCAGAGGGAAAGGATTGTTTTCCCCCACGGCGACTACGCCACAAGCCACGCCCCCAGCTATGACGAGTCACCGACCAAGTGTATAGTCTATATCCACGACGCTTCACTTCCGGATTGCTCCGTTGTCACCGAAAATTTCACTCTTTTCGCTCTTCACTCTTGCGCTTTCTTTGGGTTGGAATTTTAAACTCCGGTCGATTTATGAAGACTATGATTAGCTGCTCCTCAGATCTCTGCAGGGTAAATCCAGACAGCTAGCTAGACTATATGTTGAAATTGAACAACTTTTGACCGTACACGTGTTCCACCAAAACAAGTTCCTTCCTGAGGCTATTTTGCAGAGGCACCGTGGCTCTGCCCATTGCTTGTGACTTATTAACTCAGATCCCTTTGGCTTATATGCTCAACAGTCACACACACACACACACACACACACACACACACACACACACACACACACACACACACACACACACACACACACACACACACACACACACACAAACATTAACTCAGAATTGTAACTGACATTGCATTAAATTAATTGCTATCAGTTTATAGTTCATTACGGTTCTATCTGACCCAGTTCTATGCCCGGGTAGCGAAATTGCGCACAACAGCGCCCCTTACGGCCATTACACAATTTCACAACATAAAGTGAATTGCGATACAAACGCCAGCGTTCCTTCTTATTACTAGTTATTAAATGATTAATGGCAAGTTGTTTGTACCACACACGGCTATTAAGATGAACAAAAAGGCCAAATGCATTGAAACTGAAGAAAAAAAATGACAAAGAGGAACAGTCACATAGACAACATGACCAGGTAGGCTACAGCTGACTTTGCTCCGGCTCTGAATGCGAGACAAATCTGAGACCACGCACATGTCACCGAGAAACACTGACAAAAAAGAACAAGGCGACTCACGGATTTTCTTTCCTCTGGACAGGTGTTCAGTTGACTGACAGGACAGAGAGAGCACACCGCCGCCACCATCTGAGCATCCTGCTTGTCACTCGCCTCCGCCGGGCTGTCAGTCAGGAGCACCGTGCTGCCACCGGTTTGTGTGTGTGTGTGTGTGTGTGTGTGTGTGGGAGAGACAGAGACAGAGATAGAGATAGAGACAGACAGAGAGAGAGAGAGAGAGAGAGAGAGAGTGTGTGTGTGTACAGTTAATAGTCTTCATTTCCACTTAATACAAATTGCTTACCAAAAATGATATTCACATTTTGAAAGGTCTCGTCCACATGTGATGAACTGTAAAATGTGGTTACCATGTAATAAGCTTTAATAATAACAATAAAGCAACAAAAACAATAAAAGCAGGCAATCAGGAAGTGTAGAAATAAAAAATACAAGTTATAATTGAAAAAAATCTCACTCAATTTAGTAGCTATTGTGGAGCTTTTGATTATATCATAATTATCTTCAGCCGCAGTTGGAGTCAGTTGTCTTGGCTGTTCACTATCTCACCACAAGGTGAGATTTGCTGTTTCTAAAGTCAAGAAGGAGCTTTAAACCTCTGCTAATAACACGGTCAAAATAAAATGAATGTGGCTCTTTGTCTTTAATAATAATAAGCTAATAAATCACTGATTTATATTTCTAAAAATGAATAATAGCAGCACAAGTTAGTAGAGCACAGGGTCAAATCAAGCCAAAGCTTCTTCAATTTCACAAATTCAAATTGAGCCGTACATTATGATAGAAAGAAACTACAAGAAAACAATTTTAGAGTTCATTTTCTCTTTCAAATGAGTTAAGAAGACCTCTAAATCCATGTATGATGTGCAGTGATTAACAACGTAGTTTACCATGCCTCCTGTAAGCCTCTCAGGCTAGCTGTCCCATGTGGAGGAGGCAGGGTCAGGTGGCTCAGATGAGGTCCAGACACTCGTCCTCATCTCCGCCCACTCCTGGATGGACAGTTCTTCCATACTAATCTGAATGTGGGGAACAGAAAAACCAACAAACTGAGCAAAAGACATCTTTTCACATCTGTGCTGTAGCTCTCATGTTGTTGTAACATTTCTGTCACATTAGAAATCTGTGTCAGAGATATGTACAATTAGAAGACAATAGTGAGTGTGACTTTGTTCAGAGACCTAGAGAAGCCTTTCAGCACCAATGAAGACACGCAGGGTTGTTTGCAGCGGTGGTTTGAAAAAATGATTATGAAATGTTTCGCAGTGTGTTTGATTGGCAGACTGTACATGCCAAGCTAAACACGCTTCATTATGGAAATGTATTCATAGCCCTTTGGCTTATATGATCAACAGTCTCACACACACACACACACACACACAC
This sequence comes from Gymnocephalus cernua, assembly GCA_023631565.1. Lineage (NCBI taxonomy): Eukaryota > Metazoa > Chordata > Actinopteri > Perciformes > Percidae > Gymnocephalus > Gymnocephalus cernua. The sequence continues at coordinate 34,367,222 of CM042427.1, read as the reverse complement.
ACACACACACACACACACACACACACACACACACACACACACACACACACACACACACACACACACACACACACACACAGGTTCCTGCTGCAACAGGCTGGTGTTGTTATGGTTGCTGCAGTGTCCCCAGAGACAATGAGGAGAGAGAGAAGGGAGGCAAAGAGAGAATACTGAGGAAGATGAACTTGACCTTTATGATGTCTTGGTGAGGAGGGGTTGGGGGCATGTTGGTACTTATGAATCTGTAATGAATGTCGACTATGTGTGTGTGTGTGTGTGTGTGTGTGTGTGTGTGTGTGTCAGAGTATTGTATAGGTCTAAACTCTTAGCTGAAGAAAGGTCATCACACCTGGGGGGCACTAATACACCTGGCTACATGCTCCCTCTTTCTTTATCTATCTATCTATCTATCTATCTATCTATCTATCTATCTATCTATCTATCTATCTATCTATCTATCTATCTATCTATCTATCTATCTATCTATCTATCTATCTATCTATCCGTCCATCTGTCCGTCCGTCCATTCATCCATCCATCTATGAACCTATTAAAGCTGGGCGATGTGTTGAAATATGCTTAACGTTATATCTCTCATTTCATCCTTACAAAAACTGTAAAAATGACACGCTATGTCTTGGTTATGTGCCAGACTAGTTCTTGTCCATTGGTTGCTTGGCAACCTCACAGTGATGAAAAGACTATTCATATTTGTATTTTATGTGTAAACACTTAAAGTATGGCTAAACAGCTTCCTTTATAGTTAAAGCTGAAGTTAAACATTAACTGCAGTTACATTTAAAATATGTAGAAGTGTTCAGTTGGATTTAAATTAATCCAATATACATTTTCCCTGTATGCAGCATTACTCAGAATGTAAAGGCCTGTGATATTCTGTTTGTTTATTGTAGGGTCACAGCTGACATTTGGGCTTGTCATAGTAGGGAAGGGCACAGGTGTTACTACTAACATTAACAATGAGTGACAGTGAGCCAGCATGCACAATACCAGGACCCTGAACAGAAGCAGCTAAATAGAATTCAGCATTAATTCATTTTATTATTTCTACCTGTTCTTTTCCTTCTGTGACATGTCAAAATATCTTTTGCGAAAATGTGCCTATTGCTGCTTTATGCCAAATAATGTGTACATCAATGTACTTAATCAAACCAAAGGATAATTCAGTTTCTCAACTGAATTTCCAGAGATATAATATAAAAAGGTATAATATCACAAGAAATATATTTATATCGCCATATTAAATGACATGTGGTGGAAGATTGTATCCGTATGACCAATTCTTCAATTGGTCATACGGATGACCAATTGAAGTCAATTTTGTCATTGTCATTGTTATACAATATACACGATTGCACAATGAAATGTGGTATTAGTATTTCTTTTCACTTTCTGTGTGATGTGAAGCATTCAAGGACAGTGATTCTCTAGGGGGGGTCTGTGGCACTCTGCCATGGGGTACGAGAAAAGTATTTAGATCCATTTATTTAAATGATCATGATATACAAAAATAATATATTTTTTCAAAAAGCTTCATTTAATAAATAATATTAGAATTTTTAAATTCATAACAGTTCATAGATTAGGTTATAATCTAACACACCTATAACTCTTAGAATCTGCATATGTTAATACATGTCTAATATTTTTCCACAAAATTTCTCTTGTGTTATTCTTTCACATCACTAAGACAATTGAAGTGTAAAAAATGGGCTACGGCAAATTATTCCAAGGTACATATACACGAGGGGGTCCCTGGTATGTTCTCTATCTTGTAAGGGGTCCTTGGCTGGTAAACAATTGAAAACCTCTGTTCCAGGAGACTGGTTTGGCTAATACGAATGTGTTGCAGGAAATGATGATTAAGCAATGCAACTGGTACTGATTGATTATAACGTCAATGTTACATGAACAATCTATATCCATTGACTGATGACCCTTACTAGCTAGTTTGAACTATTTGCACAGTCTTAATAAAAACACAAAGAGCCTCTAAATATTGTCAAGTATGTGATGAAAACAACCATTCCCAGTGACGATAAAAGTGGATTATTAAATCTTAAATTGAGGCAGCCCCCTTAGACTACTGAGACGGAGCTCTTTGTGAGTGTGTTGGTCCAGCTCAGGGGTCCCTTTGTTCCAGCTGCCACAGCAGATTTGGGCGTCTGTACGGAGGCCTGTCAGAAACAGGCTTATCTCTTGGGGGCCTCCCAGCACAAAGACCCATTTAGATGCTCGCAGAGAGTGAAATCTTCATTATATACCTCTTGAAAGAGAAACAGACCTCTGCTCTTTAAGAAAATTAATTGGAGACACATATTTTGCTTGGCTGCAATGCATGCTCTAAAACAAAGGAACGGGAGAATCTAGTACAGTGAATCCTTAGATTGTTAGACTTAGAGTGAGTTGGGAGATATCGATGTTTCAGGTCTGTTTGTGTTCATGTTTACTTTAAATGTAGACACTGTCACAGAGCTATTAAGGACATTGAGAGTTGAGAACATTATGTCTATTTTTGTCTTACTCCTACAGTTCTTTCTTTTTCTTAAAATACTCTTAATTAAGTTACACTAGAGAATAAGACAACATGTGAAATAAGATACCACAGTACCAATATCAAGGGATTCTATCCATGCATGCAATTGTCCATTCATGTATCTCTATATCATCCATCCATACATCCTTCCATCCACCTATCCATCCATCTGCTGGCCTTTCCCAGCCATGCCTGTAGTAAGAGTGTCAGTATATCTGCCATGGCGTCCTGCTGATGTGTATTGTGATGGGGTTGAATACTCCAGCTACCAATATGGCCTGCACCAATACTGGATTAGCCACAGTGGATTAGCTGCCTGCCCTCCTGCTGCTTATTCAAATATTGTTTCACGTATTGTCATCATTGGGGCAGAGCTCTGGCCCAGTAGCCTGTAAGCTAAAGAATATTCTCAAAGAAAACCAGAAAAAAACTGTCTTCCATTTCCCCACAAAAGCACCTAATTTCATTTTTCAGTGAATGTGGAATTTGGACCACTGAGGGTTTGGGAGGGAAGTGATGGTTTCGGAGAGAGCGGCTGAAGTCCTAGAACAGGGAGAAAAAGGAGGATGGAAAGATGATGGAAAGCAAAACCCAACCAGGGCCAAAATCAGGCATGAAAGCGTGCCTTGATCTTTGATACATGGTGTTCTTCTTTTTTCTCCTCTCTCCCTTTCTCTCTCTCACTCTCACACATACACTTGGGAGTCAAGGCAATTGATGTGCTGCCTTTGATGGCAAAGAGAGGCCTATATTAACAGCCAAAAGACCATGATGAAAGGGCTAAGAAAAAGAAAGAAAATGGGTATAAAATGTGTTATTAGAAAGAATGGCAACTCGTGATAAATACTTGGGATGGAGTGATGGTAACCAGACATCGGGCGCTAAAGGTTTGATGGTTTAACGGCAGCGGAGGAAAGGCTAAGGTAGACCGGAAAGCTTACCGTGCTAGCCCGGCGGTAGTGGTGGCTGACGTTGGCTTGGTGGTTCCAGTATGTCATGCTGGTGGTCATCCTGTTAGAATAAGGGAAGTGAATGCACTTGCTGCACGGCCAGGGTTCCTCCTGGTGATTCAGAGGTCTGGACGCCAGTGGACGTCCCACAGCAGAAGCAGTCGCCATCTTTGTCCCGTTGTTGTCTTGGATATCCTCTCCTGCGTCTTCATCCCTCCCTCTGTCCTTTGATCATGCCTCCCTCCCTTGCTCTCTGCCGTATGACATCATCACGCAGCGGTATCGACAAGCATCAAAGAACCTCTGGGCAGGACTGTGTATCTGTCGGTCTGTGCGTTTGAAAGGGGTGTAAATATGAAGCAGAAAGAGTCCTGTAACCCCCCCGCTCCCCGCATCCACTGTTCTCCTCTCCCTGCAGATGGATGGTTTGTTTGGCCAATACAAAACTATACACACACATGCACACACCCACACCACCCATCTCTCAGACGGTTGTATCCAGAGGCCCCCTGCTGTGCCTGTAGCGTTTGATGATGTGTTTAACGGCTTCATTCATCCCAAAGCTTGTTTCTTTTCTCCACCATGTGTTTCACCCTTCTTATCCATCTTTTCAAGCTGTTGCAACAAACACGAATGTGTCCTTTAGTCAACTTTGCGGCTTAATGACAGTTAATTTCTTCTCAAACTGAGCTAGTAACACTCCTCCTTGAGTCACCACCCCTCCTTCCTCCCACTTTGACTCTCATCCCCTGCTCTTTCTCTCTTACCTCTTACAGCTGGTCAGTACCATTTCCAATCCTGTTAAATTTGTATGTCCTCTTGAGGAGCCCTTCTGTCTGTCTGTCATTTGCCTGAAAATCACATATACATGTTTCACTGTCACACTCTCAATCCTCTGCAGCAGCTGTTATCCAATCCAATGAGATCTTCCCCACCCAAAAAACACACATAATTTGCAACAGAATGAGTAGCATTGGACCAAACATTCATGTACGAGCAAACAGAATAGAGCCAATCAACTCTTTACCACTATCAGCATATCTTTAACATATATTTACTTTAAATAACAGTTAGCAATCAGTATCTGACCTACAAAGACAGAGAGCAGTAACTACAAAAATAGTGAAGTTGAAAAAAAAAAAGGGTTTTAAGGAATCAGGCTGGCCAGCAAACTGTGCAACAGAGAGAAAGGTTGTAATGCATTATTTTATGCATTTTAGGGCTGAATATTTTACCTCAACTCAACCACATCACGTGAATTCACTTACTGCTAGCTGTTAAGCTAGGCTAGTTATCTTATCGCCAAACTAATTTAGCTGTTTCTTTTTCTTCATGATGACTATACTACATGTAGTTATGTAGAATGAAAAAAACGGAATTACCAAAATGTCAGTTCATCAAATTTTATACTTTGTTAATACAAAGAGAGCTTTGGAAAAATGTTAATTTAGATTTAGCTAGGGTTAGCAGTGGCTATGTTTTCACTAGAGTTAGCTATCTGGTTTTAGTTGTCTAGTTAGCTAACTCCCTCTGTGGCTTTGTTTTTAGCTTTATTTTATAGTTATTGTAAATTCTACATTCTGTTTTCGCAGAAATGTTTATATTTAGAGTATAATAATTTTTTTTATATAGTAAAACCAATGTCAAAAGGTCAGGTCCTAACTCAATTTTGACCAAATATATAGTTACTGTACAGTTCAAACTTAACATTTAGGGTAAATAGCTTTGTTATGTAACAAAAGTGTAGTCAAACACATGTACTCTCTCTACCTATTTATTACCATCACACTATCTCCCTAACTGCATTGTTGTTGCTGGAATCCAATAATATATCGTACTGTATTTGACTAATAAGCTAACATAAGCTAGCAAACTAGTTGAATCCAAACGGAACACAAACCAAAATAGCCTACTGTACTGCAGCTGAGTTGATTATGTTATACTGTGTAATTAAGCTTTAACATATCCTGCACATGCTTGAGAAGTTTTACACATTGTTTTACAGCCCACAGTGTTTACCTGAGAATAGATTTTTGTAAGATTATACTCAGACTAGTGGCCACTTTATTAGGTACACCTGTACAATCTAATGCAGTCCAATACAAGCTATGCTATTAGTTCTACATTAAAGATGTCTATACTGTTTAGTTTTTGGCAACATTGTCATAAATGTGTAAATTCACTGATATGTTTTAGCATTAAGATCATGCGAAAGTTAGTGGTGGTGGTGGTATGCTGGACTTGATCATTTCAGAAGTGTTTCTTATATTCTACTTCCTCATGAATGTAAACAAGGACATCTTACTAACATCTCTCAATATAACACAGTCAAGTGCAACACCACCTATTTAACCACAACCTCAAATGATTGAATTTACACAATTTTGACAATGTCACCAAATATTAAACATAAATTTCATAAAGGTAGAATTTATGACAGCGCTTTTGTATTGGACTGCATTATTTCATTTTCATTTCTGTAAATGTGCCAGTGTTAGTAGCCAGCCAGCTAATTTTCAACTGTAGTCCTTTGGCCAGATAATTTGAGACCAGAGCAACAGGAAACAGCTAGACATTAGTACGGGTTAAAATTTACAGACAGAAGACAATACGCCATAAACACAGCAACAGCAACAAAATAAGCATTCTCAAGAAGCTATGCAGAGCGACAGGAAGCAGCAAGACATTAGTACAGTTACACATCAACAGTATCCACATTCAACATGTAGCCATGCATGCAAGCAAGCAACAAAACACAGCCAAGCAACACTGATTATAGCCATTTTCTTGATACATGTAAACATGCAGAGCAGCAATTAACAATGAGACAACAAAATATATAATCATGATGGAGATAGAATACTGATAGAATATTAAAAGTCGCAGTACAAGTTAATAAAATGGTGAAATAGTAAAGTACAAGTGAATATGTTATACACACACAGGCCATGCAGAGCTGACTATTAAATTGTACAAGTGTACCTAATAAAGTGGTCACTGAGTGTATGTTGTCTGTCTTGGTGCCATGCATGTGATGAGTTCATACATACAAGGGCAAATTCATAGAAGTCTCATTACTGAAATAGGGCTTTGATCCAGTTCCTCAGCACTGATCATTGGTTAAAGAAAGAAAAGTAATTAAAGCTTTTTAGAGTCACACAGCTGATGCCCCAGTTCCACCTCCTCTCCATAGTCTCCTGTTCTTCTATTTTGCCAGGTTTTTATTCACATCTTTACTCTGCACACTGCCCGGCCGCCTCTCTGCCCCCATGTCCCCTATCCTGTCTAACTAATTGTCAAGGTTCTTGTTAGCATTATGCTAAAATGCGTCTCTCTGCAGCAAAAGCCACCCAGTGATATGGTAAGCCCCCTCAGCGAGGATTATACCGCTGATGATAATGAGTGAGTAGATGTGAGTGTGTGTGTGGTGAAGGGAATAACTGCTCCTGAATTTGTTGTTCACTTATGCTTTCTCCTCTCTCCACCTCCTTCTCTTCAGCTCAGCAAACTGTTTCTCAGCTTTCCTACAAGCCAGCCCTCTTCCTCGTGTCCACGTTCCAATCCCATAAACAGTGATTTACATTCAAACAGCAACCTCATCCCAGGTATTAAGAAAACTAATTTCACAACATTAATAGACCCCTTAAAAATGCCCACTTATTTCCTCCACAAATTACTTCCCATAATCCTAATCAACTAAATCCGTCTGCTGATTGGTCCTTTTTCTGCGGGGACAAATAGGAATGTTTGGAATCAATTCGAGCACTCTTGGCCTACCTGTAGGATTGTTGGGGTAACAGCTAATAGCAGCGAGCTGACAGGCTGTAGAGGGTTGATAAGCATTTCTAATTATTGAACCCCATTCAGAAAACTGGCAGCCACACACACACACACAAACACACACACACACACATCCTCCCCCCCCCCACCCCCTCCCCCCCTACACACACACACACACACACACACACACACACACACACACACACACACACACACACACACACACACACACACACACACACACACAGAATCTCTCAGAGAAATAGATGTCTTCCAAACCCATATTCCCATTGCCACAATGGATACAAATAAATAAATAATTCATTGGTGTGTGCATCTATTAACTGTGCATGTGTGTGTGACAAAGGAGAAGGCATCTGGAGAGCTACAAACCGACGCCTGGACAAAATAACAGAAAAGCCTCTCCAAACAATAGCTCTGCGGTAAACACCAGTTTGACAAAGCTCATAATCGCTTTTTGTTGTTGCTGTCGATGTTTGGGTTCAACTCTGGTCATTTTTTGAGGCCATAATTTTCTATCAAACAAACGCCACATTCAGTGTCCCTCAGTCATTGTTGGTCTGCTTGTGACAACTTATAAATTGCCACAAGCGAATACAGCCATGCTATGTATATCTTCATGGTTTTTTGAGACTTAACCCTTCGCCATATATTTGCTGATGAACATGAAATAAAATGGCAATTCAAACTGCTATTTGTTTTGTCATTGTAGGAAATACAGGTGTTACTAAAAACATTAACAATGGCATTTGTTCTATTCAAGTGTCGCAGTAAGCCATGACTGTGTGACTGTGAGCCAACATGCCTGAAACTGAAGCAGCTACATGGAATTCAGCCATCATTCCTTTCCTTTTTACACCTGTGGTTTTCCTACTGTGACATGTCAAAATGTCTATATTTATTAGGGTTATTTAAATTAAATAAGCAAGCGATAAAGTGGACCCTGAGCTGAGACTGTCAAGTACTTTCTTCAAGGTAAAAAAATGAATGTGGCTAGGTCACATCCAGATATTGGATACGATTACTGATTGACAAAATCTCCTCTCAAAAGGATTAATGCGTGGCCGGGTTGGATCAGTGGGTAGAGCAGGCGCACATATACTGAGAGGCTTATGCCTCGACGCAGAGGTCCAGGGGTCGAGTCCGACCTGAGACGATTTCCTGCATGTCTAACCCCCCCCCTCCCCTTTCTCACCATAGACAGTAAAAGAAGGGACACAGCGACGCCGTATATTTCGACGAAGACCAGTGAAGTCAATGTTTCCGGAGAGCTGCAAACTGAGCTTGCCGACGTATATGTGACGTGAGCAACCTGTCTGAAAGTTGTAAGTCTTCTGGTAGCTGTGCCAAGAGAAATCTCAATCATTCCGAATCTTTCAGAGATGGAGAGCGTAGGTATATGTAAGGAGATAACATAGGCACAGGCTAATTATTGCTAACCAAAATGCTAGTTAACATTAGTAATTAAACTTAAACAGCTAATGTAAGTCTAAACTGCCTGCGAGCTTCTTCTGACTTTACGGTAATTTTTCTACTATGCAACAGAAAGTTGCGTGGTTATAACACAATCGTTACGGAGCCATAACGTGAGATACAAGGTAATGGAGCCTTTTATACGTTGTTGTGTTTCTTTAGAAATAAACAATGGACAGATATAAAGTTATTCGCTGTCAAAGTGACGGCAAAATGAATGTCAATGGGATGCTAACGGGAGGTGATGGCTTGTTAGCCTACAATCTGCCCATAGGAGGTACGCTTTTCAGATGCTTGTTTACCCCCTTGTTTCTCACCTAGCTGGCCTATCAATTCAAGCAAAAAACAATCTTTAAAAAAAAAAAAAAAGGATTAATGCTACACTTGGGACACTGTTTTAGTTACAGTACACCATGCTCTGTAATTTCATTGTAATGGGTTGGACGCATAAGGTAAATGTAGTTTTATTGCAGGATTATGAATAGAGCGCCCTTATGTTCTTATATCTTCCCTGATGTCCCGTACCTGCCGTGCACTAATCACAGTTTAGCAAGATTCAAATCAAAATGTGATGACAGTTGTGGGGTTGCCAGGCCTCTGTCAATCAAATTTAATAAAACCATAGTCTATATCCACAACGTTCCACTTCCGGGATTGCTCTGTTGCCAACATAAGTTCTGCCGGATTTAACTCTTTTCGGCTGGATGTCCATTATCTTCTGCTTTCTTTGTGTTGGCAGAGTAAATTGAGACAGCTAGCTATAACAATCTGAGTTTTCTGTTGCACGACTAAAACAACTTTTGAACGTACACATGTTCCACCAAAACAAGTTCCTTCCCGAGGTTATTTTGCAGCGGCACCGTGGCTCTGTCCGGTGCTTAGCGCTGCCCATGACAATTGTGATTGGTTTAAAGAAATGCCAATAAACCAGAGCACGTTTTTCTCCCGTCCCAGAATGCTGACTACCCAGACCCTCCTCCACCCGCCGCACTGTGGAGGAAGGTCTGGCAAAGAGAGACTAATAAAACCACACCAACACAGTTCTAATGAAGTAGATTAGCTGAGTCTTTCAGTGATAGACTCTAAATCAATTTCAAACTTTATTATTTAGTCTTATAAGCTTATTTAGTAATAAATATGGAAGGTTATAATGTTTAAAATCTAATGGTTATTTTAACCACATGTAAGTAGGTGAAATTAGACCTGGAGTCCTTAAAAATCCCTGAAGCTCAACAATTTGAGCCTCGACTTGTTCATTCTGCACTGTGAGAGAGAAGGCTACAGTTGTGAAGTGGGTTGAGACCATTGTTCGGGTAAAGTGAGACAAATGAGACCCTGGAGAGCACTACTTAGCCATTAATAAAGGTCAGATATGGAGCCACACCAATGAATGCTAATCCTGACCCCGGGGACTGTGTGCTCATGCGCCTGTGGATGCAATTGTTTCACAGGCCTGTGACATTTAAACCTGAATGAGTGTACAATCCTGGGTGGCAGAACAGTGTGTACGTGTTTGTAAGACTATTTTGTTGGAAAGCAGCGGGCTTTAGTGCCAACTGAGGTTTAATTAGAAATGGCTTTGGTGCCAATTAAAACATTAAAGGCTATTTTCTCATGTAGACACAGAGTGGTTAGTACAGTAAATATTCTCTTGATTTTAATTCTGCTGTTAAACATTAAACTTAAAACTGTCAGATTCTACAGAATGTTTTTATGAATTGAACAACATTTAAATAACCTACATTTGGTATAAATATTATAATAATATATATATACCTTGGCCATATGTTTTTGTCTAAGATTTCACCTGACAGTGATATCATTAAGATGCCGCCACTGTGATATCATTATGAGGCATCACTGTATGTTAGCCATTATGTAGTCTCGTCACACAGTCTAATTGGTATTGACTAATAACACGCTGGCAGGCTGAAAACATCCAGTCCTTTCCCCTTGTGTTGGAGCTATAAGCTTGTCAGCAGGTCACACTGATTGGGGCACCTGAGAGCCAGCGAGAATGCAATTTGTGAGTTTAAGTTGAATGTGGTGGAGATAACGACTGACGGGTCACAACAACAGTTCAGCCCAAGTGTAATGAGCAGAGAAATTCTGTTATGCATGTGTGTTATGTGTACGTGACAGAGAACTATGGAAGTCCTTACTATGATTAATGCCTTCACTGAATACTAGCGCAGGTTATACTGCACCATACAGTATTTGCTTTAGAGAACATTAAGTTTCTCTTAAATTTAGATATTTAGTTTAGATGGTTCTACCCACAGCTAACAACAAAGCCAAGTTCTCCTGATAATATCTTCAAAAGACAAACCATTAAACTGTTCATGACCTTTGCAGAAAGGCTTGGTGGATGCAGAGGAGGGACCCAGGACAATTCTTCAGAAATATGAGCACATTCTGGCTTAAACCTGTTAACAGAAAATATATAGAACTCATGCAAGAGTCACAGATGCAAGACCTGTCCAAACACAGCAAACAAAAACCAGAATGTAGCTCTCATATTTGATCATTTGTCACCCTGGTGTTGCTCTATAGGTATAACAAAGCTGGCTTACTGGTCTGCCAGTTTTATCCAGACTGAAATATCTCAATAACTATTAGATTGATTGCCATGAAACATTTATGCTCCCCAGATGATAAATTCTACTGACTTTGGTGATCCCCTTACTTTTCCTCTAGCGCCACCATGAGGTTGACATTAGTGGCTTTGAGTAAAATGTCTCAACTACTGGATGGATTGCCATGCAATTTGTTATAGACATGCATTTTCCTTTCAGGATAAATTGTTATAACTTAGGTGATCCACTGAATTTTAATCTAGCGCAACCATCATTTCATTTGTCCAATAATTTGGTTTATGACCAAAAAACCTGCAAATCTAAAGACACTCCCATCGTCCTCAGCTGTCCTTTGTGTTAAGTGCTGAATAGTGTGTTAGGATGCTAACAGGCTAAAACTAAAATGGTGAACCTGGTAAACTTACTATACTTGTAAACATCATGTTAGCATTAGTTCAAAGCACAGCTGTGCAGTCCTATTAGGCTACATCATTGATTGATACTTTTTGCATTTATTACTGATGGAAAGACTGTCCTGGACTTTCTTCATGTTCACAAAGATCTGATAAACAATAAAACATGACAAAATATGACACATTGTGAGCCATATTATCACCATAGAAACTCACCCAATGCACCTCAATGCAGTCTTTTGTCATCACATTGTAGTGGTTATTGTTCCAGTTATCACCTATCAGCTGTCAAATACATCTGTCATGAGACATTATATTTTACGTCAATATGAAAGCCTACATTGTTACTATTTACAAAAAGCTGCAATACATTTAAAAATGATTTGAAGCAGCCATTTATACCAGAAGGTGATGTAGAAAAGAACATATGTAGATTGTTTCGAAGATTTTGATAAATTATTCACCAAGGAACAGCCACAGCACACTGGTCACACAATGACTGTCGCTAAATGAGGGATTAACTCCATCTTGTGGTGCAGAGAAGAACTGCCAGTTCAATGATAGTGGTGGTTAATAACATCAAACAGGACACTTGACAACATGGGTGAAATGCAAGACCGCAGACACCCTTCAGCTTTTTAGTAGCAAAGGAGCCTACTTATTTGATGCTTACATAGTTTTGACACTCCTGTCTTCTCATCTACTTTCCCCCCTGTGGTGCCAATCACTGAAGCATAATGTACCATAAAATGAGGATATGTGGCAAAAACATTCAAACACACGGGTAACTTTAATTTAGGGACTGCTTTAGGAAATAACAGTTACAAAAAACAGAGTTACTAAATGTGACACACAAGTTGATCTGAACAAAACCCTTTTGCATTGAGTAAAAATGTCAAAAAAATAAAAATTAGTTGGAAGTTGTGCTGCAGAATGGTGACGTTTAGTTAATTTAAAATCACCTTAATTTAAAAATGGTTGGTAAAGTTGGTAATAACAAATCATAGATATCTTTATGAATATAAAAAAGACATTGAATTATATCAGGATTCTGATAAAGGAGGACTCGAGTTGTGGATTAAGTTGTGAAAAAAAATTATTGGCTAATCTTTGCTTTGAACCTTTCATTTAAAACAAAATCACTACAATATAATGCAACTTAAGATGAACTTAAAAAAAAAGTAAAATCTGACTGACAATCAACTTCTCTAAATGTGAGCTCCTACTCCCCGTCAACCTCTTCCTTATCAGCCTCCTTGTTGTCCTGTGGCACACTGTTGCCATTGTCGTCGTCGTCGTCTTTCTTCTCCTCTTCTTTGTTCGTCTCCTCTGCATCGTGTTTCTCCTTCTGCTCAGCTGTATTCGTATCCGTTTTTGCTGTGGTCACGTCAGGCTTTGGTGTGTCCTCTTTCATTACTTCCTGGACATTGTACTTTCTGTACAGTGTATAGTCTTTTACCACACTGATGCAACACACAGCCTTGATGACCTCCACAATGATTGTCAGTTCTGGGTTGGTCAAATCAACCTTGTTCTTAGGGTTCAGCTTCCCCACGAGACCTGCAACGGTCAAAAACCAAAAGAGACAAGTCAGTTTTGTTCACGGAGGATCAAAAAGGGGAAATTCACTTTTCAGTTACTTCTTTATTCTCATCTGACAACATTCATCTAGAGTCCAACAATACCTGCAATTGCTTTGATGATTTCGTCTCTCTTGTTGTGGCTGCTGTTGCGGGCCTTGAAGGCGATCTGGTAGGTACCACAGTTTGGGGTTTTGAACCAGGGCTCCAGGAAAGTAGTCAGGTACTTCACCATGTCATCCTGAAAGGCCTTGCATGTTCCAGTTACCTGGATGAGAAGAAAACGAGAATAAGACACGGCGGCAGCGTGGAGCTTAAATTATTCTTGATATGCTTTTACCACTACTTTTGATTGTTAAAACAAAAAGGGTTAAAACAAAACTGGCTGCATCTCATTTCAATACACTCAAAACATATTTCTATACTGCATCTGTTACATCACATGTATCATAGTTAGGTTGACAAGTTGTAAATTTTAGCTTCTCACTGGTAGCATCCGAAGTATCACACGTGACTTTTTCTTCTTGGTGGTGTGGAGATCAGAGAGGATGTGATGAACCAGCTTGTCCGATTCTAGGAGAGGAAAAAAAAAAAAATTTTGGCCACAATAATACTAGAAGGCAAACAAATCATGTCAATGATCCATCCAACAAAAAAAAAAATGACTTGACTTACCTAGATTTTTAGTTTTGATGAAGATGACATTGTTTGCTCCACTGTCCAAAGCCTGGAAGCGCCTCTCCTGTTTAGCTCCAGATGCTTTCAGCTGAGCCACTTCCTTCTTCAGTGCTACATCAACATCTTCTTCATCGGCCTCCTCTTCACTACTGCTCCCATTATTATCTTGCAACTGTGATCATGAGAGAGGCATGTTTATAATACCATAGTCTGCAAACTCAATTACTTGTTCAGTCCATAACATGTTAAAGTACTGAAAGGCGTCCCTTTCTAATCACTTTTTTTTGTCCAATCAACTGCCCAAAAGCCAAATATATTCAATTTACAATGATATAAACTGGGATTGGCGGCTGATAGCCAAAGCCAAGGTATCGATCTCGGGAAAGAAAAAGTCAGACTGGTGCATGGTTACATTTGTAATTCTTGGTTAGCTAAAGTCTATTGACATTGACGTGTGCAAAATAACAAGCTTTTGCTCTGGCTACCCCTGTGCAATACACAAAACCAACGTGCAACTAAAACTAAAATAACTTACGGTAAAATATGCAATTAAGTCGTCACTTTGCCACTACTGTAGAGTGCAGTGCACTTGCCCTACCTTGCACAGTAATTAGTAAAGGACTAACGTGAAACAGTCCAGGCGAAGAAAGGTATCTGATCACGTTATAACAAGGAATATGAATGTCTGGACTCACCTTCTCGGGCCCATAGAGCGTGTCGGCGTACTCATTGAGCAGATTGAAGGCCTCCGCGGTGCACTTCCTCTCGTTCATGTTGCATGTGATGAGGATCCCCTGCATGCCAATCTCCAGCTCCCGGGAGCCCTTCCATCGCTTGTTGTGGTGACCGCCCGCATACCGCTTCTTGCTCCGTTTCCTCGAATCGTTTGACACGGCCGACATATTAGCAGACAAGCTTAGATACGAATCAAAACCTTGTATTTAAGCTCAATAGCAGCGGGCTAACTTGTTGTTTTGGTTACTCCCCCTCGGCTTTATTAGCCGCTAGCTTAACAGTTGAGGCTAAATCTTCCGGTATTTTAAAGCTGTAGCGACTACAATGCAAAAGTCAGGTGAAGGTTACAAAATGATACAGACTGTCCGCTTAAATGCGTGTTCAAATCAATGAACTTTAGCTGTTTCAAAGGACCGACGTCTCATTCAGTCACAACATAGCACGTTGTTTGGTTACCCCGTACGGCGCGTGAGGAGGGACAAAAGTCTTCAACGTTCTCGCGATTTTGGATTTTTGGCAGAACATATTGTATATTTACTATATAAAACTTGGTAGTGGAATGTAACTAAGTACATTTAACCAAGTATTGTACATATTGAGGTACTTGTACTTTACTTGAGTATTTTAATGTTATGCTACTTTTTACTTACTCCACAACTACATTTCAAAAGGGAAATGCACTTTTTACTTGACATACCTTTATAATCACTAGATGCTTTACAGATTAAGACTATTAGAACAAAATATAAATCAACTAATGAATATGATATATTACTAAATGTTAAGGCAGTATATAAAATTAGTTAAAATGAGCACATAAGCAGCTGCAACTACAACTGCATTAAAGGGATGCTTATACATTAATGCGTCACTAATTATAATCCAGTACTACCATAAATATGCTTGTGAAATGGGCTATTCTGCATGAGTACTTTCGTACTTCAAGTATAATTTGATGCTACTACTTTAGCTCAACTCTTTTTCTGTGTGCCAATCTGACGGCCACATTCTGCTTCATGATGATACGATGCACAAGTTTAAGGAGCTGATGGAATAACATTTCACTGGAATTGTACCTCGTACGATTTCATGTGACAAATAAAATTGATTGATTGATATCAAATGCAGGACTTTACTGAAGCCTAATAGAATATTTTTTTACACTGAGTACTTCTTCCACCACTGATAAAACAACAGTCAAAACCAAGAGCAAAACTAAAACATGAAACAAAGTCATGATTAAAACAGCCACTTTATCATTTTATTTATCATTTCATTTAATCACTAAAGCACATTTGCCAAAAAGTATTTTTACTGTACAACACATATAATAGAAAATTAAGTATATTATCATTATTGGTTGATAGATTTTTTTTTCAGTAAGAAACACATTACTAACATTGTGCCAAATATTCAATTCATAATGATGCGAAATACAGAAAAGCAACAAGTTAGTATTTTGGGGCATTTTAACTTTCGAAAAACCAGTTCATTCTCCAAACTGGAATAAATAAAGTTAATTGAGCATTCACTATGTCAATAAAATCACAGCTTTGATTTTACTGCTGTATGTAGTTTATAAAAAGAGATCTCCCCGTTTTTTTCAAGCGTATCTATTCAGATTCGATTACAAAACATAAAAAGCAAAATAGAATTAATGAGAAACCGTCTTTGTGGCTATTGGTTACCAATATAATAACATAAGTCTATGTGACTGAGGTAGAACACACACTCTGCTTTTTTTCCTCTCCATCTAGTTAATAGCTCTTTCTCAGTGGTGGACGACAGCTCAGAGTCGAGTTGATCTGACAGAGTGAGACAGAAGACCCGACAGCAGGAGCATCCACTGAACTGCTTTTCATCAGAGCCGACTCCCACTTAAAGAACTCGCAGCCCTTCTGGATCCTGCCTCCACTGCCTGACCGGCGGACTGGACAGCAGTAAAACCCTCGCCCGTGGTTCGGACCACCGTTGGATACGGACTGACGCTTTGCACGACGCCCACACGCACACAGCGGGGATGTGATCTTCTGTCCTCCTTTCATTGTCGCGGAAATGGAGGAGCGATTGGTACGTGAGGAGAGTGTGCTGGTTGACAGGGAGGAGAGGACATTTTTGGAGGCGCAAAAAGAACCACATGAGGAGGGGCGTGAGGGTTTTGCTGGGTCAGTGTAGATGATGAAGGAAGATTGTGGAGTCTCTTTGCGCTTCTTGTGTTGTGTGACGACTGCTTTGGGCCTGGCAAATGAGGTATAAGGGGTGGAGGTATTTTCTGGGGTGGAGGGTTTGTGTCTGAATACAGAGGGTGTGTTTGTTTTAGAGTTTTTATGAGGCTCATCTGACTTTTCTTGTACTTGAAGAAAGGTTCTAAGTCCTGTTTTGTGTTGATTTAATTTGGAGTCCCGAGTCACAGTTTTAGGCACAGCAAAATAAGTGTTGGGCTCTGAGATCGTTGAATGCTGCCTGACGTCATTCTTTGTAGGTAAAGATGTTGTTGATGATTCACTGGTCATCTTTTGAGTTGCTGAGTTGTTTTCAACGCTCACGGTTTCTCTGATTTTGTCCCTTAATGTGAGCTGACCGCCTAGTGAATGTTTATGATCAGGCTCTTCCCACACATGACATCCACTGTCAAAACCTGACACATAATCAACGTTAAATTCTCTCTCCGTTTCACTGATGAAGCCATCATCCTCCTCCAACACCACATCATCATATGAACCACACCTATCCTCTGTTTCCACTAAAAGTTCTGCACCTTCCTCTTCTTCCACACGTCCTATTGTTGCTCCTGTTTTGGAGGGCTGGTTTGGCTGAGGCAGACTTGAAAGGCAGCCCAGAGTAGTAGAACACAGAACAAGGCTGCCGTTGTTGTTAATTTGTGGTGAAGGACAATTTTTCATAACGGAAGAGGAAATATTGGCGACAGCCGCTGCTGTCACTGACCTCCTGCTGCATCCCCATAGTGGCACAGCTGTACCATTCAGCAGTGTCTTTGGTGCGATCAGGCTTTGACAGATTTGAACAGAACTTGAGTTCTCATTTGTGTCCAAATCCCTCGTAATGTTCTCTGAACGTGATTTTATCTGACATAATTGGGGAGGAACCTTGGAAGATGAGGGTTGGTTTGTTGTAGGTGTGTTTTCCTTTTTGTCAGATTTCTTTTTCTTGTTGTCTGCAGCTGGGTTTCCAAACATGGTTTTGACCATTGATGGCTTCTATAAGAAGATAAAATGAGAGATAAATTCATTCCTGATTTTTTGTCAGTAGTTATTGGTGCTACTCTGTATAGTCCCCTTAAGCTGCACATTTACTTATCTTGCTTTTCCTTTTGTCTTTGGTGTCTGGAAAGATTCATTTCAAATTTTACGAGGCATCTAGTACAAAAGTCTAAAAACTGGACCACAGTCCAGTTATATATTTGTTTATTTATTTAAAGAGCATCATAATAAAACTTAAAACTTCTACATGTCCTTCTTTCTGAACCAAACAAGCTTTATCTAGAAGACTTTAGTCATCATCCATAACAGGTTTTGCTTGGGGAGGCATAGGGGGGCCGGGGGATTTAGGAGTTGGGATGCATCGTTGGACGACGGCCACTCACCCTCTCCAGGCTCCTAGTGATCTTCATCATACACCCATCCCTCATCATCCTCGCTGCCAACTGAGCTGTATTTCGGGAGTCATCCAAACCTGAGGAAAGAGAAAAAACAAGACACAGGATTAGATTGTGTCTATTTTCTATGTGGACTTATTTGGACAAAATGACTTTTGCTTTGTGTATACCAGAATGTTCTCTCCCTGAAAACTGGATCCCTAGATCTTGTAGTGCCCCGTTCAGGCCTTTGGGTTTCCTGTCGTAAAACAGCTGAAAAATACAAAAAAGGGGGTTGATCACAAATGAGTAGTGCTGAAACGATTAGATCTAATCCAAGTGATTAGTTAATTGATAGAAAGATTTATCAGTGGATACTTGGTTAATCAAAGTACTTTTTTTCTGGTTACAGCTTCTTACTTGGTTACATTAACAATTGAATACCTTTTGATCTGCTGGTCAGACAAAATAAGCAAACTGAATACTTTAATTTGGACTCTAGTAATTTACGATAAGAAATTGCCGTAACTCTAAAATATAATTCATATTATATATAGACTAAATATTTTTTTTAAATAAATACCTGGTACATTAAATAATTGCAAAATTAATTGTGAGGTACAGCCATAAAAATGAGGAAGCATTAAAGAGAAGAGAGGTTTAAAGACAAAGCGAGTGAACTTACCCTGTAGGTGCTTCTCAGGTCTATCCAGCTGTTGAGCACATCAGGTTTATGGAGCTGCTTGCGTTTACACTCGTACTGCAAACAAACTCCGAGATCCCAGTCTGATACGCAACGCAAATGGAGGCACATTAAAATGTTTTAAATTTTTTTTTTCAAATTTCCAACAAGGTGAAAACAAACCATGTTATTGTGATAAGGCAGCCTAGAACTACAGAGCCAGATCATTCTGTTTTCTTGTACTAAATTAGCTATGTTTGAAGATAAAAATGGCATTCTAGTCAATATTTAGTGTGCTCTGGTCTCCAGTGCAGGAAACAGCCTTACTAACTGAGGCAGAGACCGACAATAAAGAGGTGTAGAACAAAGCAATTGAATTTTACCTGACCATGTGAGGAAAGTACACAGTTTTTGAGAAGGTGAAGGTGCAGAAGATCTCTGTTGTCTGTTGGGAAAGACCACACCCATCTCGAGCTGCAACTTTTGCAGCCAGCGGCTGAACCGAGAAAGACAGATCTGAAGGGGTATCCCTGCCTCAACTTGTGTCTGTGAGACAAGAGAAACAAAGATGTCAGATGTAATGTAAAACTATATACAACACACGGCACCAGAAAGTGCACTTGTATGTTTGTAGCGGTGTATTTAAACTGTCACCTGTGTAATCCCGGTCAGCTCAGTACAGAACTCAGACAGAATGGGGTGCTCTTGGGGTTGAACATAATTATGAAACTCAGACTCGACCTCCCCTGTGGATGTGTTCAACAGAACAGCAGGAAACTCAACTGCATTGAAGGAAGAAAGGAAAGAGGCACATATGTTATCAGCAACAAGGGTGAAAAATAAGAATGGTCCACAAGTGACATTTAAAGGGCTGCTTACTAATTTCCTGGGTGGAGTTGTTTTTCTCTCTCCAGCAAGTGGACTCAAAATCTATCACAATCAGGTATGAAAATTCTTGATCTGAAAGAAAACAGACAGTATTATACAGTTGCAAGTGCAACAGTGTAATCTAGTGTAAACATAATGACATAAGGGGATTAAGTCTCAACATCTCAATGCAAATAATCATACTTACTTGATAACAATGATTTCTTTGACCCATTAGAGGCCTGACTCCGCTGCCTCAACAATCCCAGTTCTCTGTAGAGGCAGAAAGAGAAACAAGAAATGCAGTAACGATAAAGCTAATATTAACTGCAACGTTGACATGTTTTTGCCAAATATTAGCGGTAATAACACTACTAACGTTATCACTACTACTAAACACAATGTATCGGGTAAGAAAGTGTTGACCATTTTAAACACAAATAGTTTTAATGTTTAAGAACTCAAACACGTCTCACGACCGTAGAACCTGAAACAATACATTTGTTTTCTTCGTCTTCGCGGTAAAGTTAAAGGCTCGTGGTTATCAGTTACTTACTTGGCAAGTTTCTTTGTCGACATTACGTTAGCTATTTCTTGAATTTGGGTAAGTAACTTTACAAAGCATGACGGTATAAAGGGGTCTTAGCTAGAAAGTACAGCCAAAATCGCGCTGGTGTTTCAAATGTCCGTCCGCCGGTCCGTCTGTCAGTCTGAGCTTGATTAACTGGGGCTGCTAGTCATTAAAATCAACTGCAGAAAGAAATAGTCGATCACAGAAATGTCGACGAAACTGAACGAACTGCATTTCCGGTTACACAGTGTTGTCACAAAAACAAAAGCATAATTTACTGCAACCCATAGACATTATGAATCAAAAACATTTATATGCCGATGTCAGTATGATCTGTAATATGTGATTTTGTAAAATATTTAAAAATCTACGCAATTGTTGCTACCTTTACTGACTAAAACACATTACAACGGTCACTACATGAGTTTATTTTTAACGTTACAACCCGGAAGTGGTGCTAGTGTTTTTAAGCTTTGTGTCACAAATTATAACGTGGAGCAGCCAGCGCCTGTGCTTTCACCATGTGTTTTTAGCTTTTATCGGTAGTGTAAAATATGAGTTTGGAATCCGCAGGACCAATTATATCTGGTATTTACATCATATTTCTTCTCGTTACTATTCTCACGCTTACACCCAACATATAAATACTCCTTAATTATAATTGTATAACTGTAGATTTTGTTAAGTGTTAAGCTAGCTAGCGTTAAGTGTGTAGTGTTATAGTTTAACTGTTACTCTTAGTTCTCCCTTTAGTGTGGCACGTTAAGTATCTTTGTACACCTGTAAAAGTTCAGATTTCCTGCCAAAGGCACTGGAATCAATTCACCTGGACCTAACGTTACAGATACATCGTACACTTCCTTTATTTACCTTACAGTTTCAGCACAAATAAAGCAATACATATCCCCTTATAATGGGATAAAGTACCCCAAATACAACACCATATAGCATAATTTAAGGCAATCTACTTATCCCAATAATCATGCTTTACAGATAACCTAATCAACATTAACCCAAATCAGCATTTATTAAAAAATAAAATGTCAGTGTTAGGTGGGATTGGGCTGGGTATTGTTTGAAATGTATCAATACCTGTGCCAATATGATAGCTAGGCTATACTGTAAGTAAAGCACTTCTTTCAGTGCCTCACATCGAGGGTTGTTGTACTGTAAAATGTAATAAAAAAATCTACAAATTTTTCTCTGTTTTGTCTCAGACGGAAGGAGTTTACCTGCAGAATTACTTCAACTATATTAAAACTGTAACATTTCAAAGTAATTTCCTGAATTTCTCGGATTCTGGGTGGGTAGGGCTAGGGGGATGTACTGTATTTTATCGTTATTGAACGTATAAAAAACCTTTACCTACATAACTAATTTTCTTTATCTTTTTCTCTGTTTATTTCTTATTTCTCGAGTCTTAGCACAAAGCAACCACAGTCTACAATACAGTTGAAAATGATGATTTAAACGAGGAAATATCTGCTCAAAGAATAAGTAAACAACACTTAAAGCATAACTGACAATTTTTGATATTCAACGTTACAAACACATTGTGGTCAGTACTTGCAACATTAAGCTTTGTTACACAGCCCTAGTTGGCTAAACGCAGTGATCCCCTGTTCTACCTTCAAAAATAAAACGATACTAATTTCAAGAGGAACATGTGTAAATCTTAGACATACACAAACGTCTGCTTAAATTATACAGTTTGACATTAGACAGCCAGGAGACAATGTCATTTCAAATATCTTTTTTTTTTGTAGAAACATAAGTTTGACCATGGAGCCTTCATCAGCAGCAGCAACATGCAACAGAAGGAAAAGAAAAAGCATCGCCCCCACAGCACATGAGGAGGCCAAGAGATTAAAAACTGTGCAGGAGGGCGAGGAGCTGCTGGAGTGTGGACATTCCTCCCGCTCTCAGAGGATCTCTGTGTTGCCCGATCGCCTTCATCAACCAATTACACCGGATGAGCTGACAGAGCTGCTGCATTATGCCGCTCTGGGGAAAACAGGTGGCATTAAACAGCCCAGGTAATGACTGTAAGATGTTATCTACTTCATCGGCTTTCATCAAATAACTCTCCGTAATGCACTTTTACTGTGCCCCTGTGCTCCAACAACAATCTCAATGATCCTTTTAAATTCTTCACTAGGGATCAACCGATACTGGATTTTCAAGGCTGATACCGATTATTAGTAGTTAATGAAACCGATAACCAATATTTGGAACCGATATGCATTTACAGTGAAAATGAAAATCTTTAAAGTGTTCATATTATGCTTTTTGGCTTTCCCCCCTTTCCTTTATTGTACTGCGCATGTGCGACTTCCAACAAAGATGGAACACAAGTGAGATGCCTCACTCTGTAGCTAAAACAGAGAGCTCAACACACAGGGTGAAAAGAGGAGCTGCAGCAATGTGCAACAAAAATATGGTGTTTTTTGAAAATTAAACCATGTAAATCTATTCTGATATAACCTCTAAATACAATTATGAACCTGAAGATGAGCATAATATGAGCACTTTAACTCAAAATTAAGATTTTGGAATGTTACAAAATCTAACACAGAACCTTGTTTAAATGCTGTAAGCAATTATTTAATAAATTAGAAACTTTCAACATAATACACAGTAAAAAATAGACAGTCATAGAGACAGACACAGAGCTGTAGTGGAGCAAAAGTAGTGCACTTTTTAATCAGTTATCAGGCAAATAAAACGCTGATGTAGATAATCTGCCAGGGCCGATAATCGGTCTATCCCCAGTCTACTCCACTTATACTTATCTAGTCTCAATTTTCTGTCTTCATCCCCCTGTGTCTCTTCCAGTTGGTGTCGTCTCCAGCATCAGAAGAGTGTTAAAGCTGTGAACGTGGTGATCGTGGAGGGCCTGACCCAGAGTCACTTTTACAAACACTACCTCACCCTGCGACACCTCAGGACCAACTACACAACTGTAAGTAACCAGAGGTGATGTCCATTTATAGATTCACAGTGTTTGTGTTTTGGGTTAACACTTGGTTCTTGTTGTTTTTTATCTGGCTGGATCAGAGGCTCACCTTTACTCCATCATCGGCCGACCTGGCGTCAGGAATCTTCAGCAGTGAAGTTCCTAAATCGGCTTGTCCATTTCTTTTCCAAAGACACAATGGATCCAGTGAACTGCACAAAGGTGAGAATATTATGTGGATATGTTCTGAGTGTGTGTAGGTGTGTGTACTTGGGCAATATATGAATACAGCATCAGTGTAATATGAGAATAGATCTTGTTTTTTATTTTGGTTGTCGAAAAAATAATGCTGTAGCCCACACAAATCGCCCTTTCCTTATTATTTAAGGCAACTATAGAGTTAACTGTTTGAATGTTTTCTAAACGTATTAAGATGTTAAAATAAGTAAAAAAAGTATTAAGATGTTATAGGTGATTAAATGTACAAATAATGTTTCATTGTTTCAATGGTCCATTTGACTGTATAGTCAAAAATCTTCTTCTGTGTATTTATCTTCTAAATGCTATTATATTCATCACCAGAATATCATCACGTTATTATTAGCTTTAATTATGTGTTTTTGCTCTTGTTCTTAAATGTGTGTGTTTCATTGCTATTACACACTGCTGCAGCACTTAGGAGTCACCCAGTAATCACCAAGTTTGGGACACAGAGGAGAGGACTGACAGCGTATGTGCTCACCCAGGAGGAGATGATCAAGAAACATTTCCCTGTCAAAGGTGAGTGGCTTTTTACTGCCACTCTGCACACGACTGTCTTAGCCCGAATTCTCCATGTTATTGTTTTTCAAAAGCTCAATTTTTACCCATACTAACTAAAATGTGAGGCCAGCATTTTTAGATGAAGAAACACAGCAAAATAGCCTCTGCAAAATCGCCTTCCTCCACAGCACTGCGAAGGAGGATCTGGCTAGTCCACACAGCATTCTGGGATGGGAGTAAAACATGCTCTGGTTTATTGGCATTTCTTTAAACCAATCACAATCGTCATGGGCGGCATTAAGCGCCCGACAGAATCCACGGTGCCGCTGCAAAATAACCTCGGGAACAAACTTGTTTTGATGGAACATGTATGTTCTAAAGTTGTTTTAGTCGTGCAACAGAAAACTCAGATTGGACAGATAGTCTAGCTAGCTGTCTGAATTTACACTGCAGAGATCTGAGGAGCAGTCAACATTAGTCCTCATAAATCGGCCGGAGTTTAAAATTACAACACAAAGAAAGCGGAAGGTTTATCTGTCCAAGACTATCTGTCCAATCTGAGTTTTCTGTTGCACGACTAAAACAACTTTTGAACGTACACATGTTCCACCAAAACAAGTTCCTTCCCGAGGCTATTTTGCAGCGGCACCGTGGCTCTGCCCGGTGCTTAGCGCCGCCCATGACAATTGTGATTGGTTTAAAGAAATGCCAATAAACCAGAGCACGTTTTTCTCCCATCCCGGAATGCTGTGTGGACTTGCCGGACCCTCCTCCGCAGCGCTGTGGAGGAAGGTCTGGCAAAGCGAGACTAGTGTGGACATAATCTCCCTCTCTCTTGGTTGTGTCTCCATCTCGACCGTCTCTGTTTTGACACAGGAATGCCAGGTTTTGAGGAATATGTGTGCATAGACAGTGTTGACAGCGTGACTGACGACAGCCCTCTGTATGGAATTGACTGTGAAATGGTGAGATGCTCTCAATAATATACATATGATTTCCGCTTTCCATTGTAGAATCCAGTTATGCAGTTTTAACCAATTAACGCTTAATAATGTTGTGCCTCAGGTTCAAACAGAAAAGGGCTATGAGCTGGCT
The DNA here is from genome assembly GCA_023631565.1 of Gymnocephalus cernua. NCBI lineage: Eukaryota > Metazoa > Chordata > Actinopteri > Perciformes > Percidae > Gymnocephalus > Gymnocephalus cernua. The sequence continues at coordinate 34,341,934 of CM042427.1, read as the reverse complement.
CGTGTCTCTCTGGTGGACGGTGATGGGAACTGTGTGCTGGACGATCTGGTGAAACCTCTGAACCGAATCTTCAACTACCTCACCAGGTGCGCACGCACGCACACACACACAACACACAACACACACACACACACACACACACACACACACACACACGATTGATTTCTAATACACATTGTTGCTGGGTGCCTCCTGATAGGTTCTCTGGTATAACCGCAAAGATGTTGCAGCCAATCACGACCACCCTGCGGGACGTTCAAGTGAAGCTCAGGAAGTTGTTGCCGAGCGACGCAGTTCTGGTGGGACATTCCATAGACAACGACCTTGTGGCTCTGAAAGTGAGATCCTATTGATATGTGAATGTCTGCTTGTAACAATATCATTGTCAGGACAAGGTTCTGAGTTGACATTGCTTTTTTTGTGTGCGGCAGTTTAAACAGGTCAGGAATCTGAGGGCTGATGGGGCTTTTCTAAATGTTGGTAGATAGAAATGTGTGTTTAGCAAAAGCATCCCTACACCATCTGTAGTCTTCAAAGCTTTAAAACCCTTCTCGTGAACGCGAGGGAATTTCTTCACATTTGGCCCAAACGTCGACTTGGACTCAAGGATGAACTGATTAGAGTTCTTTCTTCACGCCATAACTCAGGACCAGAAGGGGACATTTTCGGACATATTTCACATTTGGTCGGATACTGAATTGGTGACAGTAATTTTTAAACTGCGGTGATTGTATAGATTTTCTGTGCTGCCGGGTTGAAGACTTGTGTGAAACACTTAATACTTTTTTATTGAATTGCTTCAAAGTCTTCACTACATATATCGTATGAGTCTGGACAGACATGAACTGCAACTTGACTTGTTGGCAGAGGCATACAGCTGTGCGGTAGAAATTCCATTTTTTTCTATAAAAGTTGGAAGTTTTGACCTACATTTATGTTTGTGTCCTCCCTGCAGCTGATCCACCAGCATGTGATCGACACCTCACTGCTGTACAGGAAAGAGTTTGGACAGAGGTTTAAACTGAAGGTCCTGGCTGAGACCGTGCTGAAGTAAGTTCCCACTCTCTCCTTGTCTCTCTCTGTCTCTGTCTCTCTCACCCACCACGGCTAATAATTGAATTTTCCACTTGTGTCCCAGGAGGCAAATACAAACTGAAGAAAAGAAGGGTCATAATCCCATTGAGGATGCTCTGGCAGCCCTGGAGCTGGCTCAGTACTTTATTAAAACAGGACCTCGTCAGGTAACACATCACTTTCTTACACACACACACACACACACACACACACACACACACACACACACACACACACACACACACACACACACACACACACACACACACACAATTTATCTAATATTTTCTGTGTATGCTCACTGTCAGGTTGTAGAACTTCATATGGAGGAGCTGTGGGGATATACGATAGTGGAGGAGTCCACTGACTCTGACTCTGAACCTGCACCCACACCAAGCCCCAGGTACAATACGTTGTACAATCTGTATACCTCTTTGTATTCTTTACATCCTACGAAATGTACTCAGACCATGTCCACACTAAGTCGGTTAACCATATCTTTCCTCTGGGTTTTTTCACACCCAAAAATTGAGCTTTTCAAAAACATTCCCCATGGTGGATCAATACAAAAATGAAGCCGTCACTTTTGAGTTTAGACTTTTAAAATGTAGCTTTTGAAAAAGCAGTGTAAACCTCCTGTTTGAGATACTTAGTATGGAATTTTCTACTCAAATGTCTATGATCTAATTGTCCTACAGAATCATTTCCACAACAACAAAAACGGTTTACGAGATTTAACATCCATGAAATCCAAAAGGATAGACTTATGGGGAAAATATATCTTTAATCACTTTAATAGAAGGATTCTGCTCTTCATTCACAATGAACCAATGTCATAGCATGTTCTGCTGCAGTTGTATTTGACAGATTCTCCGTCTTTGTTACTCGTGCAGGTTTGCTGACGTACTACAGACACTTGGCCGGTCGGTAGCCTTTTTAGGAAAGCGTTGTGACATCGCGCTGGATCTGTCCCATCAGCAGTGGCACAACTCTGACAAAGAGGTGAGACATGCCGGAGCCGTCTACTGTCTCTTAGTCGTGCATTGCCAGACCTTCCTCCACAGTGTTGCGGAGGAGGGTCTGGCGAGTCCACACAGCATTGGCTGGATGGGAGGAAAACATGCTCTGGTTTATTGGCATTTCTTTAAACCAATCACAATCGCCTTGGGTGGCGCTAAAGCGCCGTACGGAGCAACGGTGCCACTGCAAAATAACCTCGGGAAGGAACTTGTTTTGGTGGAACGTGTACGTTCAAAGGTTGTTTTAGTCGTGTGAGAGAAAACTCAGATTGGACAGGTAGTCTAGCTAGCTGTCTGGATTTACCCTGCAGAGATCTGAGGAGCAGTTAACCAGAGTCTTCAGAAATCAACCAGAGTTTAAAATGCCAGCACAAAGACAGCCCAAGGTAACAGATATCCGGCCTAAATGAGTGAAATCTGGGGGAATTTCCGTCGGCAACGGAGCATTCCCGGAAGAGGAACGACTTGGATATAGACTAACTGTCTCCTAACCTTTACCTGATCAAACACTCTAAGTTAGCTTGGTTTCCTACCCAAACTATGTATCGATCTGTTTCAGTTTGTGCTGCATATACAGCAATCCTCAGAGAGGGTTTTCTGGTTTACCTATTTCAATCAGGAGAGACTTCATTGCAGATGTGCAAAAGTTTATTGTACATAAGCATAGTGAAATATGCGGAGTCTTTGGCGATTAGACTCCATCGTATGAATAATATTTAAAAGGGGTAGAAGAAACGGGACATATCCCCCGATGGAGTCTAGACACTGGTGATGGTGGAGAAGGAACCTGCAGACCGACCGAAGGAGCTGTCTGCCGGAAGGGGACTCCGGGTCCCTTGGTTGACGAGACCGGAGGCAGAAGGGGAGGAGGAGGGTTGCCCGTTTGCCTGAAAAGACAGCTGACAGCAATGGAGAGAAAACATTTAAAGCAGGATGACGTGCTGTGATTGGATCATGAATTTCGTGGCCAGTTCTGATTGGTTTACTGAAAAGTGAACGCCTCTAACCAGCTGAACATTTTTAGGAAGAGAGAGCGGTGATTGAAGTTATTGAAGTCTTCCTGAAAGAATTTACGCTGAGCTTCATTTGTTAGATATTTAGATGTTAGGTTTCAGTGGTGAATATCTTCAGGTATCTGGTTTTGATGAAAACTCTTCAGTGGCATTTGACAACGAAGTATAAAGTGACAGAGAGAGGAAAGATGCTCAAAAGATGACTTAATTATCATTGTTTATATTATAGGTGAATATACACATATGGTTTTGCTGCACTCACTATATGTCCTCTTCTCTTTCCTCACCATCCTCCCCTTAACTCTTCTCGTTCTCCACCCGTTGCTTTATCTCGTCTCCTTCAGGTGTTGGCCTCTTTCCGGAGACGGACCAAGTGTCCGTTCCTCTCAGTGCTCCAGTTTTCTTCCCTCTCGGACCATCTGAAGAGGAGCTACCCTCATCAGGAGCACCAGCACCAGAGGGTGAGGCATTTATTCACAACATGATACATTTTACGTGTTGTTTTGATGTACTACTTAATGTGTTTGTTTGCCCTGCAGGTGTGTGCATACCTTCGGGATATGTGTGTAGTGTTTGCCGGGCCGTTCCCTGCCACTTTCTCTGAGAGGGAAGTGAGGCAACTGTTTTGTTGCTGTGGACCGGTTCGAAATGTCAAAATGTTGAACACAACTGTCAGGGTATATCGCACTTAAATTATGATCCTTTAGTTTACATTTGATAAGCTGCATTTCTGTCACAGATGAACACATTGACGACTAAATACGTCTTAGATATGCTGATAGTTACTGCTTTAGTTTTTCTTAAACTTGGGCTGTAAAATGTACAGCTTTTCTCCCCTTTTTGGATGTGCTTTATTAATTGTAGCTTTATTGTCTGACGATGTTTGGTCTCCAGGTTCATGCAGAGGTAGAGTTTGAGCTGCTTGAGGGAGCTATGCTGGCTTTAAAAACTTTGAATGGACTTGATATGCAGGGACAGTCCATCAAGGTAACTCTCTTCCTGTTTTTCTTTTGCTCTCTGTCACTTATTCTCTTTACATTACAGTTAAAGTTAGTCCAAAACATTTATAGACTGCTGCATCTCCAACACGTGTGCCCGTGTGTGCCTTTTCTAGGTCCAGAGGCCTGTTTACGAGTCAATGCTCGACTTGGATCTGACTCTTGATACTTTGACGTGTGACGTTCTCAACACCAGTCACCTCTACGCTGTTAAATTAAACCCCAGTGTCGCCAAGAGCATACCATTTTCTGCAAGGGTCAATGGACACACGTCAGATGCCAAATGTTCTGTTAAAACAGCAAACAGGTTTTCCTCAGTGAAAGTTAATGGTCAACGGTCGCATCCCACGACCACCACAAAGTCTAAACTGTCTGAGGAGACGGTCAGAGAGACATTTGGTCACTTTGGTACGGTGGAGAGAGTCGTCCTGCTTGCCAAACCTGGAAAACATACAAGGCATGCATACATAAGTGAGTAAAAAATCTTTGGTTACACTTTCCTTGAATGTATCTACATAAGACTGACATGACACTGTCATGAACGTGTTATAAACAAGTCATAAACATTTATGACATAACGCTTCTGTCATTAAGTGTCAGTCGGTTTTTGTCATGACAAGTTAGGGTTAGATTTGGGTTAAAACGCTAGGAGGGGCTCGGTTGGGGTCAGGCACCTAAAACTGGAATGCAACAATTTAAAACCAAGATAGGGTTAGAGTTAGGGTTCATGTGTCATGACAGTGTCATGTCACTCTTATGTAGATACCTTCAAGTAAAGTGTTACCAAACCTTTATTATTCATTAAGTTGCCTAGAGATGATCCGCAGTAAAACCACTTTGCGCTGGCCGTTCCATTGTTTTCCTGGGGGGACACCTAGTTGGCGCGAGCGACCATTGGCGCAACCAATTCCAGAACATTCCTGCGCTGTGCTTTGCTCTGCGCCCTACCTCACAGTTTTGCCGCGGATCATGTGTAGGTGGCTTTATTCCTGGTTTTACTGTTCAAACTGTTTCTGTGCGTCTGTAACACAAGCATCTCCGGTTCACAGAGTTTGAGAGCTCCGAGGGCAAGCATGTAGCCCTCAGCTCCTCTGACGATCTCTGGAAGGAAAAATACCTCGTCTGTCCATCCCTCACTCCACCCCACTTATCCTCATGGGTTCCCATGACAACAGCAATCACCACAGTGGATCCTGACAATGAAGCAGCAGAAGATGTGGAGAGAACTCACATCCACACCAGTTCTCAGGTAAAAGACAAGGGTGTGTTGACTCCAGTTGGTTGTCACAGATTCCTAAAGTCACTGTTTAGAGTATAAATAAATAAAATAGGTCAGTCCCAGTGAAAATGGGCGCCCTGCCTCTCAGTCTGCCAGTGCATGTTTTCTTAGTCAGCATGCTGACACACTAGGCTACCGCAGAGCCGAGCCTGACGAACAGAGGCTGATTTTGGTGAAGGCAACCATGGCTTTGTCTCTGGTGCCATCCATTTTTTGACCATACGTGACGAAGACTCCAATATGTAATCTATGTAGGACCAGGAAATGGATCTCATGATGGGAAAGTTGGACTGCCGCCTACGGAAGCTCTTCAGATCTCTCCCAGTAGGCACCTTGTCTGTAGTTGTGCTGCTCGGACACACCAGGTGAGGACTCTTGACAGTCTGAGGAAAATCTGCTACCAAGTTAAATATTTCTAAAGCTCCTCTTGTCTTCTCTTCCTCCCTAGTGCTCATGACTACCTTCCGGGTTTGTGCCTTATGGAGGTCAAGCAAGAGCCTTGAGAACAGAGACCTGGTCCTCTGTTGGAATGAATACTAACCTGCACTATCAAAACATCTTTCAGTCCAATGATTCCTCCTCTTGTATGAATCAAGTAATATCAATGAAGACAAAATAGACTTCCCAATAAGACTCCTTTTACCTCAGACTTGTTTTATGTTTCTATTTGGCAAATTGTATATACAGGTCATACACATATACACACACACACACACACACATATATATATATATATATATATATATATATATATATATACATATATATATATATATATATATATTGGCCACACAACCCCAAATCAGAAAAAGTTGGGACAGTATGAAAACCAAATAAAAAATAAAATATAATAAATAAGAAAAGTAGTGATTTCTAAATGTACTTTGACTTGTATTTCATTGCAGACAATGTGAACACAAAATATTTCATGTTTTGTCTGGTCAACTTAATTTAATTTGTAAATATACATCCTTTCCTGTCATTCAGACCTGCAACACATTCCAAAAAAGGTTGGGACAGGAGCAATTTGGGGCTAGTAATCAGGTACATTGGTTAAATAATGATGTGATTTGAAACAGGTGATTGTAATTATGATTTGGTACAAAAGCAGCATCCAAGAAAGGTCTAGTCCTTTAGGAGCAAAGATGGGCCGAGGATCGCCAGTTTGCCAACAAATACGTGAGAAAGTTATTGAAATGTTTAAAAACAATGTTCCTTCAACAGTGCATAACATAATTAAAAGATTCAAGGAATGCGGAGGAATTTCAGTGCGTAAAGGACAAGGGCGCAAGCCTAAGCTGAACAACCGTGATCTCCGATCCCTCAGGCAGCACTGCATCAAGAATCGTCATTCATCTATAAGCGATATCACCACATGGGCTCAGGACTACTTTGGCAAACCTTTGTCAAGTACCACAATACGTAGGTACAGCCACAAATGCCAGTTGAAACTGTACTGTGCCAAAAGGAAGCCCTATGTTAACAGTGTCCAGAAGCGCCGTCGACTTCTCTGGGCTTGGAGGCATCTGGGATGGACCATCACACAGTGGCAACATGTACTGTGGTCAGATGAATCAATATTTCAGGTATTTTTTGGGAGAAATGGACGCCGTGTGCTCCAGACCAAAGAAGAAAGGATCATCCAGACTGTTACCAGCAACAAGTCCAAAAGCCGGGGTCTGTCATGGTATGGGGTTGTGTCAGTGCCCTTGGCAAAGGTAACTTGCACTTCTGTGATGGCACCATTAATGCTGAAAAGTACATTTTGGAGCACAATGTCCAGCCTTCAAAAAGAGATCTTTTCCAGGGACGTCCATGCATATTTCAACAAGATAATGCAAAACCACATTCTGCATACATTACAAAGTCCTGGTTGCGGAGGAAGAGGACACGGGTACTTGACTGGCCTGCCTGCAGTCCCGACCTGTCTCCAATAGAGAATGTGTGGCGCATTTTGAAGCGCAAAATGCGACAACAAAGACCCCGTACTGTTGCCCACCTTAAGACTTGTTTGCAGCAAGAATGGGACAAAATTACACCTGAAACACTTCATCACTTGGTGTCTTCAGTCCCTAAACGTCTTTTAAGTGTTGTGAAAAGGAATGGCAACATTACAAAGTGGTAAATGCTTTACTGTTCCAACTTTTTTTGAAATGTGCAAGAACCAAAATAGGAATTTTGTTTATTTGAAAAAAAAAAAGCAACAAAAATCATGAGGAACACATTAAATTATGTGCTGTTGTATTGTCTGCAATGAAATACAAGTCAAAGTACATTAAGAAATCACTTTCTTTTTTATTTGTGTTTTCCATACTGTCCCAACTTTTTCTGATTTGGGGTTGTGTATATATATATATATATATATATATATATATACACACATACATACATATACATATGTATATATACATATATATATATATATATATAGTTGTTTCTTAAAAATGAAAAAATGAATATTGGTTTGTTTAAAGAATCTGTGTTTGCTAAAGATAAAAAGCAGTGGGCTGATGATATATGGGCTAAGCCAAAATTGCGTACTTTTGTAATGATAAAACCAGAATATGGCACTGAGAATTATGTTGTATATAATTTGTCAAAAAGGCGAAGATCTTTATGTGCCCAAGTGAGATCTGGTGTTTTGCCTTTAACTATTGAAACAGGACGATATGTTAATGTAGAAGAGGAAAAACGGATATGTCCCATGTGTTGTGTTTGAATGTTATAGAAGATGAGTTCCATTTTGTTTTTTACTGTCCTTTGTATTGTGAACAGCGTGACTTCTTGTTTCGTAGGATAACAGTAGAGACTGACTTGGTAAATATGGACGATGCTCAAAGACTGAGATGGCTGTTCACATATGAAACATATAAATTAGCCAATTATCTAGATAAAGCTTGGGAGAAGAGAAAAAAAAGCTCTTTATCGAGAATAATTGTAGATGAGAATTTGTTATTTGTGTGTGTGTATATGTGTACATGTGTATGTATGAATATATTTGTATTTATGTATTACTCCCAATTATTTGTATGTGGGACAGGAAGACGCACACATACACACGTATGTTTTTTTACAGTAGTCACGTAAATTCTTACTATTGAGTGTACATAATTGAGATGTGCAACATGGATGTATTATATTGACAGTGTAACAGTTGTGCTCTAAAGTGACATGTACAGTGATGTGATTGGGTTAGTTTGGGAACAGAAAAGACAGAAAACAAATACTAAGAAACATTCTTTATTTTTTTTTCCTTTCCAAGGAAATAAGTTTTTAAACTTTGTTATACAAAAATGTATACGTCTTCTAAACGTTTACACCTTTTGCATTAGAACATACTTTTACATTGTTGCAGGTTGACAGTGACAAAACATTAAACAGGTAAAGAAAAACAATTCTGTACAAAAAAAACCAAGCACCCCTCATGAAGGATCAAAATGCCACCAATAATAAACATCACATCATTGACAAGCTTATACGTTTTGATAAAACTGGGGAGGTTGACAGAACTTTTACATTAAAAAAAAAATTTTTTATAAAATACTAAATAACCCAGACATTGTAAACTACAGGACCTGTCCGGTGGCATTTTATCTCACGATTTATGAAAGGGCTTCACAGGGATACAGAGACTGGAGAAAATTAACATCTCCCTCACATGCACAAACTCGCACACAACTCACTCACAAAATATAAGACTGACTGGAGGTGACTGTGTTATTAAAAATGAATGATTTCAAAGTGACAGCATGGCTGTGGTGGCAGATTCCAGTCTGAACACAGAATAAACGAACATTTTTTAGTTTAGATTTTAAGATTCTAGTAAAGAATGTGTGTTTAGCAAGAAGAGTTGCCCGCCCCTTTGCTAAAAGATCAAAATATGGCAGCTGTCGTTATGGCTTGTGTTCTCTCTTTCAATAGTCCAGTCAAGTAAGCTTGGCTGGTAGCTTTGGACACGGTATCCACAGCTGTTGAGTGAACAAATTCATTTAGGGCGTGCACCACTCCTAGTGATGTGCAACCTTACAGAAGAGCACCTTAAGTGCTTAGGAAGAGACTCAGCGCTCATTGTGAGACAGTGGCTTCTCCACTCCTCACCTCTCGCTACCAGACTTCTGGGACCTCAAACAGCGATGTTGTAGATTTAGCCCCTGTACAAGAGGGACAGACATGTAAAGATGAGAACAAGAACAACACCCACAGGACCTTGACTTTGCAAATTATCAGTCTGAAATCTTAACAATTGGTACATTAAAGCTATTTAACCCTTAAAAAGTATTTTTGCTCAGGTTTTTATTCCCCTCGTTTACAGGGTTTGGTACAGTCTACGTGTATTCGCTACACATGTAAAACATGATTATTTTCATGATAGGTTGCGCTACTTAGAAATTAACAAACTGTAGATGATCCTTAATCTGACAAATAAGTTAAAATCCCTCCCAAGTCAAAAAATAAAAAAAGTTTATATAAAACGTCATGTTGAGTCAATTCCGAACCAATCAGCTGTTAGATCAGCGTTTCCCAGCATGCAGTCGGTGAAAAGCAACTGCGCTGCCTGCGCCTCGAACCTGCGGCCGCCTAGATCTCGTGAGATTGTTGCCCACGTATGCATGACGTCAGAGCAAGTTGGGATCAATTCGGACACAAATCTAACCGACATGCGCTGGGCGGTGATCGATTCTGTGCAGACCTGACTCATCTCGAACTAATCACTGCTCATGCACACGCATTCATTCTCCCTTGTGGAGGGAGGGGCTTAGGAGTCAGTTTTGGGCTTTAGCAGAAAGGGGGGGGGGAGGGACTGAGAAGTTGTCGATATTCAAATTGTTTTGGCCAAGTCCTGGATCTTTGCAATCCTACCTATGACACCAAATTCAGCATCTTTTATTTAGGATTTCTTGGACATCAACCTCTTAGTAACCATTTGAACTGTGTCAAGCTGATTCAAAGTGTTCACTGATAAAACGCACCTTTGGACTTCTTTTTCTTGTTCTTTTGACCTTTCTTCCGATGGACTGTCGTGGCTTGTTGCCAGGTGACCGTCCCCTCAGCATCATTGCCTTCAGGACTTTGTTTCTCCTCCTCCTCATCATCATCAGGGACTGGACTGGAGCCCGCTGAATCTGATGCATCTCTGAAGGGCACCGCAACCGTTAAGAGACTTGAATCACAGCAGAATAACAGTGGCAGCATAAATGATCACCTCCATTTTACTCACGCAGTCTTTAGCCATCCTTCTGAGGTCTTGCTCTCGATAGCTTGTCCACTTTTGTCTAGGAAACAATGAGAAGCAGTGCATAACATCCTCAATTAGACCCATTTATGCAGCATGTATACACTTGTAGTTTTTTTTGGGGGGGGGGGGGGGGGGGGGGACTCTCAATGTGTAACACCAAGCATCCCAAGGCTTGTGCTAGCCAGGCAACTTTAAACTCAAGACAGGAAAATTAAACAGACCCAATGGCTAGTATTTGACAAAGAAATCATAACAGAAAATTGACATCTTGAGACTACAAAAAGTCTTCGTGGAAGAATTACAATAATTTAAGACTCAATGTTGCAAAATTCTTGCCAAAGAAAAAGACATGCATAATTTGCATTTATTTTTAATAAAAAAAATTTTTTAGGGAAACCTGCTGCATTTTACCACAGCAGGAGTACTTCTGCACGCATGCATTCACACCCACCATCAGTTTTCATCTTCTTGCTGCCTGTGCTATCCGGGTATGAGCAGTGACTCCAGCCGTCTGTAATTTGAGCATCTCTGGCTCCCTGCTCTCCCTGAGCGGGACTGATGCTGCGTTTCCTCAAACCCCTACACCAAAAAAGATACATGCATCAATAGGAATAAAAATTGTGCATATCTGCACAAACTCCCAAGGAGAGAGGTAAATACACTGAATGTTAGGTTGAAAATGCAGCCTATCAGTGCAGGTGTACCTGGGATATCCAAAACCAGCACAAGTAGCGGCGGTGTAGTGAGGTTTCATCCAGCCGTCCTCTCCCCAAGATTTGGGCGTCTGGTTGAGCTTCTCCTTGTCTTGCTGCTTACCCTGGATGTACTCCGCATACGTCTGGATCCTGTAACTCTCTGCGTAGCGGCTAGTGTTCATAGCTGCGTGATGAGACAAAGACGTGAACCGATTGCATCAACCTTTTCTGTCCCGTCTGCCCTGTGTTGTTCATCTGGGGGCGTCAAACTCACCTATCTGTACCTGATCCGTCTGACTTAGGGACACAAATGCTGACGTGTCGTCTACCCAGGACACCTGGATGTTTCCTGAGTGGATAATGGAAGTAGAAAGTGAGTGATAAAACAATACCTGTGTGAAAGCAGAATTATCAGGCAAAAATCACATCTTACCGAAGGCACTAAAGAGCTGGTAGAGGTCACTAGTCTTCCATTCTTTTGGAAAGGTGACATACAGGACATGGTCTCTTTTAGGTTGCACTGTAGGAACAGAAGAGATGAGCGGGGAAAACCGCAACAGGTGAGGCGGAGAAGCAGTGATAGTTGTAATTTAAAGCTGAATTATAAGAAAATCAAAAGTGAAGGTTTAACATGTGGCTGGTTTAAAGCTGTCGCAGGCTGAAATTTACACAGCTAAATTAAAGTGGTCATATTATGCTCATTTTCAGGTTCATAAATTGTATTTAAAAAGGTTGTACCAGAATAGGTTTGTAGTTTAATTTTCAGAAAACACCATATTTTGTTGTACTGCACATTGCTGCAGCTCCTCTTTTCACCCTGTGTGTTGAGCTCTCCGTTTTAGCTACAGAGTGAGCCATCTCACTTCTGTTCCATCTTTGTTGGGAGTCGCACATGCGCAGTAAGCACTGCTAGCTAGTCAGCCCCTCCAGAAAGAGTTTGTGATTGTTGCGGGCAAAAATCCTTGATTATGTGGCACGTTTTCTTAAATGCGATGGAATATGCGGGATATTTATGCAATTTTATGCGATGAAATTGCGGGAACTTGCAAAAACTGTGGTTTGATGGAAAAGGGGGAAAAAAGTGATTACCCCCAACACCGTGTTCTCACTAGGCGTAATTACGTCACTTCATAACATTCCCTTGGCAACAGGGTGAAATGGCTGCTCATGTGAAGTAAACGCAACATTCTTCAACTTTCTGTTAAGATATGCGACCTTTTTTGCAACGAAAATGATTATGACATCATGCAAGCCCCGCATATTTTGCGCGGAAATTGGCAATTTATGCACCGAAAGTATTTGTAAAAATGCGGCCCCCGCATAAATATGCGGACTTTGGCTGATTATGCATTGAATTCTGTGATCGCAGAATCGCGTTTTTCTGGAGGGCCTGGCTAGTCAGAAGCAGAGTATGAGGGCGTGCCACGCTAGCAGCTAGGCGAGCATTATAACGCGTGTTATAAAGTGACGCATGTTTGTCTGAAGTAAAGGCTGGACTACAACAGAGCTGTTTGGAGCAGTTTTTTCTTTTGGAGATGGTAAGTCCCTTTGGGGGGGGACTTTGGGCATTTACCTTGTAAACCTATGACGTGCACAAAAAGATATAACACAATAAAGGAAATGGGAAATGCCAAAAAGTATAATATGAGCACTTTAATAGTATGACTGACTTTATTTGGGGGTTTCCTGCCCCCTCATGATCAGAAATCACCTAATGTCCTGTGGTTTTTGTAAAAGGTTATGTTTACATTTTGTGTCCCATCAAAAAGGCCTATCTGCATCCTTTGGGGCCCAAAATACACATTTAATGCATTTGCTTCCTTATTCATAACATTTCAAAGCAGGGTTTCAAAACTTTTAAAATTGTGTAGTTTATATCCATGTTTACTGCTCTTCTTCACCGCTTTAAATGTTTCTTTAAACGTTACCACCACCAATGTGCATCATGTTTCCACAATTCAAACAACAGGTGCTGGCAGTGTTTTCCACAGGGTAGCTAACCTATACCCCTGCTGTGCTACATGATCATACTCACAATCTGGTCCTGTGATGTTGAGGTAGGGAATATCCATTATCCTCATCAGGAAAAGCCTTGAGAACAGAAAAACTAATATTTAATTTATTTTTTAAAGATTTTTAACAGTTAATGAAAGAAAGCCACAAATAAGGGTACATTTAAGTGCATCTCTTACTTGTTGAAGAAAGGCTCAATTAGTTTGGAGTGAGCAGAGATGTACGCTTTGGGTGGAGTCAAGAATGAGCCTGTAAAGAGCGTCGGGCAGACCAAGTCAAACAATGTATTTAGACAAATTTCATTTTATTTGCAAACAGGATCAGTGTGCTTGTGTGCGTTACCCAGGTAGTTGGCCATTGAGATGAAACAGAGGCCAGTGATGTAGGCATCGTACCCGGCCTCGTGGAGCTGTCCCTGGGCTGTGTCATAACCGGGGAACCCCTCTGCCGTTTCTGACAGGAACAGTACAAATTAGAAAGAAGGTGTCGGCAGGATTTTGTAGGTTGAGTGGTTCAGACAAATGTTAGTGCATTTACTCACCAACTTGTGGTGACTTGAAGGGGCTCTCCTTCACCTGTTTCTCCAACTCTGCCAGAGACGTGTTAGTGATCAGCTCCTGAAACCAGAAAGTCTAATGAAAAAAAATCTTAAAAACTTGGAGGTTCTAGAGCCACTTGTTTGCTTGGTGCTCTGACCAGTGATGCCACCTGAGCAAAGATTCTGCTGACCATTTTTTGGGCATTTTCGGCCTGTATTTTGATAGGACAGCTAGAAGATATGAAAGGGGAGAGAGAAGGGAAATGACATGCAGCAAAGGGCCGCAGGTTGGAGTTGAACCCGTGCCCGCTGCATCGAGGAGTAAACCTCTATATATGGGCACCTGCTCCACCAACTGAGCTATCCGGGCACCCCCTAAAATATCTCCAACACTGAAACACATGGTGCCACTGGTATTCTACAGCACTGAAGGAGATCATTTACCTTAAAGGGCTGAGTGGAAGCCATTAACTTTGTGTCCAGAATTCTGCAAGCGAATAGATAACCAATATATTAAATGTTGAATAGCACTGTCGTGAAGACAAGTAAACAACTTTAGCAAAGCAGAGGAGTATTACCTTGGGAAGACACACATTGTGATCTCTTTAAAGTCTTGAAGATCCTGAAGAAAAGGGCATTGGCACAAAATTCATAAATCACATTACTTAATAAACTGCCATTTCATGAAGCCAAAAAAAAGGCTCCATATTTAAACCCATCCAACAAGTGTTTACCTCTGGCAGAGGGCAGTAGAACTGGTGGATGGTGTGCATCACATCCAACAGCATGTTGTGACCAACCACAAGTTTAGCCTGTGTGTCGATGAAATAGGTTAAGGGTACAAGTCAGATTTTCCAACACCAAAATATGTTGCTAATAAAAAACTGCTAATTTCCAATTTAAAATACAATTATTAGGATTATAGTGCAATTCAAAATTTGGAGCAGATCTACAGTTTGACCAGAGAAAAGTTGGTTAACGCACAGATTTAGAGATGGCGTGGACGACCCTGGAGAAGCCAACAGCATCATTTAGCTCCTCCTGTTGGAGATAAAGAAGTTCCAGGTGGGTAGGAATATTAGATGGAATTAAAAACTAGCGCATCCCAATGTTTTCTTACATTCAATACACTCCTCACAAGTAGGACAAGAATGTGACTAACTAATTCAACGTCCATCCTGAACACCAAACTCACCTGCTCTCTCTCTTGTTTCTGTTGTTCCCTCCTCTTCCTCTCCTCATCATCTACTTTGCTGACCTGGATGTATCGCTCCTTCTGCACACAAACAGAAATTACAATCAATATCTTCCATGTTCCACACACAAACTGGCAAAATTGGTCGAAATCAAACATGTTCTTACCTTTTCTGTTTCCACAGTTTCCACATGAAGCCCCTTGGGAAACCTGTGAAAACGAGACAAATCTTAACCTCCAATTCAACACAAAAATAAATGCAGAAGTGTTGAGTGACACTCACTTCCAGTTCAGTGTCTGGTATATCAGCTTTCTCTGAAATCTGGTAAGGCAATATAAATATAAGTAGAGTTAATTTAAAAAAAAAAAAAAAAAATGTACATGATAGATACAAATTGAGTGTAGGTGTGGTATTCTGATAGGAGAGCTAGATTACCCAGTACATGGGTCCAAGTCCAAAGTCTTCTCCGAGTTAGTGAACAGTGCCTCAACCTTCTCTCTGTGGGGAAAACAGGAAAGATGATCAAAACACATAAGGGGCCGACTAACATGATTGTGTAAAAGCTGTCTTGCCCTTAGATCCCTCAGATTAGTCCAGTTACTCCAAAAAAAAAAAAAAAAACCCAACAACTAAATGAGAATAGCTGAGCCACCTTAAGGTCAGACCAACAGTGAGCCTGGAAAGCAGTCACTAACCCCCTTCACCTTAAATCAGCAGGTGGCAAGCAAGACATTGGAAGTTGATTTGGGCCTTGAGTCTCTCACACTCACACACACTAAGCTGCTACCACCATGCACAACTTCCGTCGCAACCCTCACACACAACCCTGTCAGAATCCACAGCTTTGAATCATGATCTGAAACAAGAGCCACATTACTGCCTTTAAATGTACATGTTTTACACAAAGTAGTCCATATGTACTGTAACACTTGCATCACTCTGTTGATGTAGTCTTTATGCTCCTCAGGTACGTGTGCAGGGCCTTTGGAGGAGGGAGAGATGTAGGATGGTGTCCCTACACCGTTGGCATGTTGATTTCTCCTCTCCTCTGTCTGCTCCCTCAGCTGGGCTTCCTCTTCTTGGTTTAGATATGGGATTCCTTTGAAAACCAGACAAGACACAATTGGCAGCTTTACACAGTCACTGTCCTAGACAACCGCAAAGATGAGAAAGCAATTTTTTGAGCATTATTTTTAAGATGTTTTCTTGCATCATTGGGAAAAAAAACAAGCTACAAAAATGACATCTTCCGCAGGCTCCGCTAAACCTGCATTATCTTTTATGTGTGGTTACACTTTCGGAGGGCTGAATGTAAACGGCATAACCCTCTACCTACAACAGACACCACATCATTCAAAACAAAGATTGACCACCAGAATATTAAAGTCACCAAAACAAGCCTAACAATTCAGACCGAATTGTCATTTTGTGCACACTGCAAAGCAATTCAGAGGTCTGGACCCAGGCTAACAAAAGGAACAGTATCACAAGTCTGAGTGAAGAGCAAGTGGCCCAGAGCCAGCTGTTCCAGCATGACGGATGATTACAGCTTTTCCAACCAAACACTGAAGCTAGATAATGTTCATAACTGTTAGATACTGGTGTCAATATCACCGTTTCTGTTCTGAACTCAAATATTTTTTCTATACCAAAAATAGAGTTTAACAAAATTAGTAAAACTTCTCAGGTGTTTAGTATTGTCTTAACATCTTAAAAAGAACTATGCCTAATTTAACTACAGTATTAAATACAAAGAATTAACTAAGAAATTGACCAAGCATTCACTACCAACTTTTCATGTGGTGCTGCGGTGTACTCACCGTGACGGAACACCTTGTTGAAGTCAAATCCCTGACTGGCCAGGAAGTCAATACTGGAACTCTGAAAGGACAAAGACAATCTACCATTTGAACTACTTTCAAGCAAAAAGCCAAAAGGCGCGTCATCTTTTTACAGCTGACCAGTTATTTTCAGGAACAATCATTGTTAAACCATCCAAGTCACTGTCACTATTAAAACTCGTTTATCTCAGTTCAC
Source organism: Gymnocephalus cernua (assembly GCA_023631565.1). Lineage (NCBI taxonomy): Eukaryota > Metazoa > Chordata > Actinopteri > Perciformes > Percidae > Gymnocephalus > Gymnocephalus cernua. The sequence goes on along the minus strand of CM042427.1, from coordinate 34,324,836 downwards.
AGTGAAGCAATCCAATGACCACAAGGAGCAACACTGACTTACTTGACAGATGAACTTTAAGTCAGGGGATGTCCTGTTGAACGGTTTCGGGAATACATAAAAATTAAAAGACTTTGTGATATACCTGCAGAGATGGGAATACAGGGAACAGAACAATGAGAATTAGTAAAATAATTCCAGCTGCTGGGAGTTTTACAATAACCTGGATGCAAGTCACATTTCATATGCTAACATCCTAGCCTGGCAACCACTTTTTCCAAAGCTAGTGCCAAGCTTTTTTTTTTTTTTTTTTAGTTAAACTAACTTTTGGGGCCCCAGCGCTATTGTTCATCTTGTAATCCAGTTTGCTTTAATTCAAGAGATGGTACAGAGTACTTGTGATTTGTCTGTGTGAAATCACACATCTCAAAAGGTTATTCTTTTCTTGATGTAATAAAGAAGCCATTTTAATATGAGCAGATGACCAGGGAAAGAATGTCATTCTTCTATGTACTGCACTGTCCCTCAACCTTTATGCACATCCTGCACCAAACAGCCTTCTTTTCGTATTTAACAGTTCTAGTGTACATATTCGTTTATAGGTTACCATGTCTTTTACATGTATTGTTTATTTCCCTTCAATAAGTTTATGTATGCACCAACCACCACAGAAATTATTTTGTAAGCGTTAATTACTTGGAAAAAAATCCCTATGCTGATTCAGAAATAAGCATCTTATCTTATGACAGTGTTGGGGGTCCTTTGGGAGATAGTGCTTAAATAGTGCTTAAGATAATGCTTAAAATGTGTCCTCAAATATCAATGTCAGAAGTTCTCCATTTGTGAAGCAGATATCACTCACTTTGACTTTGTCTGGTCGTACGTGAATGTACATAATCCAAACTGGAACAGCAGAAAGTCCATTGAGTGCTGGTGGACACAGAAAGAATTTAAATGAAATACACAGTACACTACTGGTCTACGGAGGAAAAGCAGGATGCATTGGAGGTGTGCATTGTATCAACTAACCTTTTTAAGCTTCGTGTATCGCTCCTCCGGTGTGTCCAGTCCGTTGGTGAGTGCACTGACATTAGGACCGTCGCTTATCCCTAAAAAAAAAAAAACAACAACCACCACATAACACATGTCATAATTCTTCAACACAGCGTTGGCTATTTCAATCTCAATTTCTGCTAAAACTCTTTACACGGTTAACGTTACCTGAAAATTCTCCATCGATGGCAAGGAAGTCAGCCTCCTCTATCGCGCTGTACACCGTGTTTAAACTGTCTTTATAATCTGCAAAAAAAGGGAAAGTGTATTTTAACATCCGTAGCTATGTTAGCGTGATGAGGAAAACGTGCTAGCCTGCAGCGGAGCACAGAAACCCGCAGCCTTGCAGCTACATAGCTAGCTAAACTGGCTAGCAGCACACAAAGCTGAGGAATTAAAAGAGTTTTGTCCGTTTTTTATGTATATTAAGTCACTACTCGGTTGTACATTATCACAATGTATAGCAAGATAAAACTCAAGTGAGCAAAATGTGCCTAGCTACTTACTTCGGCGTGTCACCTCCATCCCTGCACAATGACTGAACCCGGCTGACAGCTAACGTTAGCTAGCCTACGTCAACTGGCTTTTTAACCGTTTTACAAACACTTCCGGGGCCAGAAGACGGTGTTTTTAATAGAGAGAGATTCGATTTAAAATTTTAAATGGCATCTTTTATATTAAATATGAGGAGGTCATTTATTATATTATGTGTTGGATGCGAAGTTACAGAGATATAAGAGGGGAAATTGAGTACTCATCATGTAGAATGTCTCCCTTAAAAGTGATATTATTATAGGATATTATTCTGTTCACTAACGAATACATTTCAGAGCATTTTGATGTTGCAGTTCGTCAATGTGGAACCAATTTTACATATTGTATACTACTGGGTAGATTAATTTAGTATAGGCCTACTGCATCATATCAAATCATATCATGTGTTTTTATGTTAAAAAGTAACTACCGTCAAATGTAGCCTAGTGGGATAAAAGTACGTATTTCCCTTGTTGGAGCAGAAGTATAAAGTATAGAATAGAAGAATAAAATACTCAAATAAAGTACAAGTAGGCCTATATCGAAATTGTACTTTATGTAGTCTAACTGTCTCTTCTTCTATGTTACAACTGCCTTTAGTTAAGTCCAAAGACAGGTTAAGTCAAGGCTACATCGAATTAGGGAAGCAAGATGCTCTCAAAATGCACTATACTGTGACCTCATGCATAGATTTTAACTTTAACTTTTGGTGACGGGGGTAATCTAGAGTAAAGGTGCACAAAATAATGCATTCATTTAGGGTCTCTGCTTTCATATTCTTCAGGATCAGAGGGGGCTGGAAACATCAGACGTGACATAAAAGCAAAGAAACAAGGACTGGATGTTGCACAGTCTATCACGATATAATGTAGGCTAGGAAGTATGGCACAAAATCTGCCTTGCCTGTGAGCAGGATTTGCGTCTCTAACCGGATCATGGTTGCATAAGTTTACAATCCTGATGTGATTTAAGGTGGTGGCTTTGAAGTCAGGCTGGTGATACAGCTCCCACCGAGTTTTTAAGAGGCAGAGCAGTTCGTGTGATTACTATCCACATTTTGTACTATTCTAAGATGAACATAAAAAAGTATTTCTAATAAGAAAGTGTCTTCATGGTGAAAGCACGGATGAGATATTCCCTCCATTAAAATGCAAAGATGACATTCTGAGAAGTCAAACAGAAGGTTTTTATTTTCTTTAATGAAGGAGGAAACCCATTTCGGCCGCTTGTACCCTGGATCTGGAGGAGAATGTAATTACAAAATCTACAACTGAGATCAAAATCATCTTAAAAAAGCACCACACTTAAGAACAAGAAAGAAAAAAAGCATCAGGATGACAAAGATATGAGTGACAGAAAGAATAGATTACAGCAGAGCACAACATGGTGACAAACGCTTACATAATGGCTAAATAAACAGATTTAATTAAAGGTTGATGAGTGGAAGTGAGAGTGGGAGGGAGCATGTGTGTGTGTGTGTGTGTGTGTGTGTGTGTGTGTGTGTGTGTGTGTGTGTGTGTGTGTGTGTGTGTGTGTGTGTGTGTGTGTGTGTGTGTGTGTGTGTGTTGAACTTCAACAGAGGGCACTTGAATCACAATTGATCCGTAGGAAGCATTTATTTTTGAATGACCTTTAAGGTGTCATTTCAGATTTACTGCTGTTGTAGTTTTTCAACCCACACTCTGCAGCAGAATCTGTGACGTGTTGCTGAGAAACTGCAGACATATTCACTCAACTTTCTCTAGCTTGTGGTTCTAATCTCTCTAACACATGTGAACAGAAATGTCCTCTCAAACAGCTGAGCTAAACCTGAATGAGTTTATAATTTCTGTGAAAGCATATCCCTTCAAAGCTTTCCCCACTCTTTTCACCATCAGGCATCTGTGCACTGTCCTGGCGAGTGAGTCCGAGATGAGGCACTAACTCTTGCTCGACTCCACCACGTATCCACTCATCTCAGGAAATCAAATTCTCTAAATGACTTTTGCTCCTTTGTTGAGCAGTGTAATTTGTTATATTGAGACAACTTTGAATCTTTAAAAAAAAAAAAAATTTGCGGGCATTTTATGATAGGTTAATACGTTTTGATGTTAAAACTGACAAGCTAACATGTGCATTGAAATGGTTTTTGGTAGTGGTGGAACATAACTAAGTATTTAGTACAACCCCAAATCAGAAAAAGTTGGGACAGTATGGAAAACACAAATTAAAAAAAGAAAGTAGTGATTTCTAAATTAATGTGTTCCTCATGATTTTTTTTTTTTTTTCAAAAAAACAAAATTCCTATTTTGGTTCTTGCAACACATTTCAAAAAAAGTTGGAACAGTAAAGCATTTACCACTTTGTAATGTTGCCATTCCTTTTCACAACACTTAAAAGACATTTAGGGACTGAAGACACCAAGTGATGAAGTGTTTCAGGTGTAATTTTGTCCCATTCTTGCTGCAAACAAGTCTTAAGGTGGGCAACAGTACGGGGTCTTCATTGTCGCATTTTGCGCTTCAAAATGCGCCACACATTCTCTATTGGAGACAGGTCGGGACTGCAGGCAGGCCAGTCAAGTACCCGTATCCTCTTCCTCCGCAGCCAGGACTTTGTAATGTGTGCAGAATGTGGTTTTGCATTATCTTGTTGAAATATGCATGGACGTCCCTGGAAAATATGTCTTCTTGAAGGCAGCATATTGTGCTCCAAAATCTCTATGTACTTTTCAGCATTAATGGTGCCATCACAGAAGTGCAAGTTACCTTTGCCAAGGGCACTGACACAACCCCATACCATGACAGACCCTGGCTTTTGGACTTGTTGCACAGTACAGTTTTAACTGGCATTTGTGGCTGTAACTACGTATTGTGGTACTTGACAAAGGTTTGCCAAAGTAGTCCTGAGCCCATGTGGTGATATCGCTTATAGATGAATGACGATTCTTGATGCAGTGCCGCCTGAGAGATCGGAGATCACTGTTGTTCAGCTTAGGCTTGTGCCCTTGTCCTTTACGCACTGAAATTCCTCCTCATTCCTTGAATCTTTTAATTATGTTATGCACTGTTCAAGGTGAAATAAGCAAATATCTTCCTATCTTTCTTTGAGGAACATTGTTTTTAAACATTTCAATAATTTTCTCACGTATTTGTTGGCAAACTGGCGATCCTCGGCCCATCTTTGCTCCTAAAGGACTAGACCTTTCTTGGATGCTGCTTTTGTACCAAATCATAATTACAATCACCTGTTGACATCACCTGTTTCAAATCACATCATTATTTAACCAATTTACCTGATTACTAGCCCTTAATTGCTCCTGTCCCAACCTTTTTTGGAATGTGTTGCAGGTCTGAATGACAGGAAAGGATGTATATTTACAAATGAAATTAAGTTGACCAGACAAAACATGAAATATTTTGTGTTCACATTGTCTGCAATGGAATACAAGTCAAAGTACATTTAGAAATCACTACTTTCTTTTTTTATTTGTGTTTTTCATACTGTCCCAACTTTTTCTGATTTGGGGTTGTACAATCTTTAGATACTTCATTAATTTTATGCTACTTTATACTTCTAATCCACTACATTTCGGAGGCATATATTGTACGTTTTACTCCATTACATTGATTTTAAAGCTTTACTAATTACTTAACATAATCAGAAAAACATTATTAACTATGTGTCACAACTAAAATATTATGATATATCATTTTAGGGTAAGCTACCTAGCAGTATGTCATGCTGTCATGGCAGCAACTGGATCGAAAAGCACAAGACTGGAGAGGATGGATGACTTTCATTGATATCCTATGTTCCTCAGGGAAAACAAAGGCCTAAGTAAGTAGGTAAGTAAGAAAGTAAATACCCAGCAGTATGTAAAGTTATTAAAATTAGCTCCACATTTGCCAGCTAAAACATTAAAGTAATGAACACATGACTGCGTCAATAATTATAATCCAATAATATAATAAATGTCATTCTGAAATGAGCCACAGTATACAATCTGTACTTTTATTTTTGGTACTTTAAATAGTTTATGTTTTAATGCTAATACTATTATACTTTTACTTAGGTAAGAATTTGAATGCAGGACTTTTAATTGTAACAGAGTATTTCTACACTTGCTTCTTTTACTTAAGTGAAAGATCTGAATACTTCTTGCACAGAGTTTTGGTTGCTGTAATCATGCCGTCCTTGCTGGCTGCAAAACAATTTCAATGTAAGTAATGGGAGACAGAATCCACAGTCCTGAGTTTGTGTAAAAGTGACTTTGAAAATGCACCTAGAGCTATGGTGACGTTTCAGCAGTCTGAATCTGATAAATGTTGTGGGTATCTTCCAGAGTTACATTATTTTTAGCTCAACATTTCCTATTTGTGTTACTATCTGTCTGCTGCAACTCAGCAAGGAAACACTGTCGGTGGAAACGTCATTTTTTACACAGAACGAGGACTGTGGATTTTTTCCTTCATCACTTATACTTTGTATTAAATTTGCTTTAGGAAGAGATCTCTTTGCAGCCAGAATGGACAGCAGGAATGATTACAGCAAACACTGTACATATGGGCATATCAGTATTGTTTTCAATGGACAGCGACAGTGAAGCGATGACAGGAAATGAGAGAGAGAGAGTGATGAGGAATGATGTGAACAAAGGTCCCCCACCCGGACGTCAACTGCTACCACACACACACACACTGGCATATAAGAATCAAGGTCAGTGTTGTATAAGTAGTACCCCTATATGTGTATGTTAGGTAATATGGTGTGTGTTTTACAGCTGCCAAGATTCACTAACCTAACTCACAGCCAAATTAACCCACTATGGCCTTGGGGCAAAGATGAGCTGTGTGCAGTGTGTATGTAGTGATTTACCTGTCACAAGGGTCAATCAAGTTCAGTGTACTCACCAGGCAGTGTCATTATATTTTGCCTGGGGTCCCATATCCAACCTGTCCTGCTATGTTGGGATATTACTTAAATTGGCCACAGGTTTGTGATGTTTGTCAAATTAGTTTGTGGTAATTTTTATTAAACTCAAATACACTTTTAGGAATGTGTGCCATGTTTGTAGACTGATTATCAAACTATATTGCCATTTTATTTCACTTTATTATTCAGTCTGACATTGTGTTCATGTTAGCCATTTTCTGTCTACCCTAACCTGATCAGTAGTGAGTGACATATCTATTCCATCAACGTCACTTTCAATCTTCTAAAGTTGTGGTAGCAGTTGCTATGCGCAGTTATTGTTATTTAAGTCAGTGAAACAAATATGCCAAGATTAGTTATTTATGTAAATTTAACTCTGCCAGGCTGTATAGCTGAGTCAATCTCATCCACACGTTGGAGAAACAAATGTTGAGAAACAAATAATACTCTTATATGTCATTCAACTGATTTAAAATTTAAAATAGATTTCAACAGATTTAAAATACCCACCATCATCAAGCCTGGATCCCTCTGCTGTCTGGTTTGATTTGATGTAACACAATTGAAAAGTGGCAAAAACACAGCTTTTAGTAGAAAAGAGATATCGTTTGATTTGTATGTCATATTGCAGCTTTTAAACATTTTTACATGTTAAACATTTAACAAAAAATAATCCTTGGTTTGACCCTAAACTGGACAGCCACCACAGGAGGGCGCTATACTCCACAATTTATGATGAGTTGTTATCTTGCTTTTAGACAGTCCATCCCCTCTTCCCTTTTACACACACACACACACACACACACACACACACACACACACACACACACACACACACACACACACACACACACACACACACACACACACACACACACACACACACACACACACACACACACACATGCATGTGGATGCTGGCTGAGTGCACTACAAAAGCTCTCCCTCAATTTCTTTCTTTTTCATCAAAGTACATCATAGCTTTTTACAGTCAAAAGGAGCACAATGGAGAAGTCACAGACTGGGCAGAGTCAGGAAGTGAATAAAAGAATGGAATTTAGTCAGGGTGAGGGATGAGTGGTGGAAGAAGGGGAGCTGCAATTTAAGCAGGCTGACCATTAGCATCTGTCAAGTAAGTGTGTTTGTGTGTGAGTTTGTGTTTGTTTGTTTGTTTACTGATCCAACTTGTGTGCATCTGCGCAATCAACCTGTTTTAGAGCAGACAAAGAAATTGAAGAGAGGCCGCAGGGGATAGACGTGTTAAAGAAGGAATCCGAAATCAGAAAGGCTGGACGAAGGCCACACTTAAAAAGGAGCACAGGTGAAAAAAAGAAAGAAAGAGTCTGGTTGTAATGTTAATGGTTCAATAAACATTTTCCAGGCTGTCACACTCACATAAAAAGCGTACATACACACATAGAGAGGGGAGCTCACATTTTTGTAACCTGCTCAGACAGTCGTGTTATTGCTCTCCTAATCATGCGTGAGATTAGGTGGCAGCACACAAGCAAAAACCTTGTGTTGACACGTCCTGTTCCACTTTATCACACACATATACACACACACACACACACACACACACACACACACATGCACGCGCACACGTATGCATGAACGCACGCACACACACTCGCACGCACGCACGCACGAACGTACGCATGAACGCACGCACACACACTCGCACGCACGCGCACACACACACACACACACACACACACACACACACACACACACACACACACACACACACACACACACACACACACACACTGTTTTACCTGGTTCTCAAGTGAATAGAAACTGCTTTCAGGCCAAATGGAGAAATGTATAAGTGTGGTGTATCACTCTATAATTGTAGGGTGGGGATGGAAGAGGAACAGAGACATGGCTGTGAAAGGGATGAAAGTTTTCCAGAGTTGTGGAAGTGTAACAGATAAGTAAGAACAAAGAATAAATTGATGGCAATTTAGTGAGAGGAGCTTTGCTGGCTGCCTCTCTCTGGTCTGGTTCTTTGTTTAAAAAGAACTTGTGGGAGGATGAGGGGTTTGACTGGGATGAAAGCAAGAGCTGGAGTCAATCTCAGCTGTGGAGACAAGGAGGAGGAAGTCTCACTCTCAGAGGTGACACTCATATAATTTGTGCCAACCATTTTACATCACTAGGATACAGAAATGGCTTCACTTAATACATTTGGGACTCTAAGTTTATCACAGGTAAGGATGCCCCTGGGATGCAGCTGGGAGGAGGCCTCGGGGAAGACCCAGGACTAGGTGGAGGGATTATATCTCCACCCTGGCCTGGGAACGCCTCGGGATCCCCCAGTCGCAGCTGGTTAATGTGGCTTGGGAAAGGGAAGTTTGGGGTCCCATGCTAGAGCTGCTGTTCCCGCAACCCAACCCCGGATAAGCAGACGAAGATGTATGAATGGAGTTTATCTCACATGATCAGAGAATTGCTGCAAATTAGGAAAATGACTTAATCTTCAGCTATTTCTTGGTTCCCCATTGTTTGCTCTCGATGCGACTCAGATGTCAAACCAAACACATATGTACAGAACCAGAATCCAAATTCTGACTTGGTGATTTTGGCGCAGGCAAATTCAACAGGCACACATGGATAACAGAAACTCAACACTTTGTACAAAGGCAGAGCACAGGGCACACAAGAGATAGCAGACAATACATATATATATCACAATCAACTATCTCTCTCCACGCAGTCGAAAGTACGTATTGCAGCTACGGTAGCTGCCACGCTTCAAAAAGCGAAAGTGTACAAAAGGGCGTCTTGTTGGAGTGCATGTCAGAGAGTGGCATGGACGCACGCTTTACACCACGAGCGGGCACGCGCGCCACCCGACAGAAAGGAGAAAGAGAAAAAAAAAAAGAGACTGCAGCGCGGAGGATAATTAACTAGTTGGGATTTGGTGTGTGCGTCCAAAGCAGCTCCAATGTTCACTCTTTTTTCTTGTTCTTTTCAATATCCGTTTTCTTTTTCTGGGCGAAGAAGAAGACTCCTGTTCCTGAAATTTGGATTTTGAATACGTGTGGTCCTCCGTGTTTCCTTCTTCAAACTTGCCGGTGCCGAGAAGCGACGATACCCATTAGCAGCAGCTGTGAGTTGAAAACGCGGAATGCGGAGCAGTATGTCCTGTATGTCCCTTACTGGCTAACGTATTTCAAGATGGCGCATGACTATGGAGCGTCTAACCCAGTTCATGCAAGCGCAAAATGTAAAATTTCAAGCCAATAGAAATACTTGAAATTGATGGTGGTGGTAAATATTCATAAAAAAGGACAAGTTTGTGAAGGGCAATACAGATTTTGATAATGAACAACTACAAATGTTACACACTGGGGCTTTAAAAAACATGAAATTTACAATAATATACATTTTATTGACCACATGTAACCTGAGAGGTGTGGCTCATAGGGATTACCTTCAGACTTTTTAGTTTCACTGATCTTTACAAAGCATTTTAGTGTCTTTAAAGTAATACGCCACCGTTTGTTGAAATAGGGTTATTTACCGTTTTCTCTATATTTATATAGGTGGGCAAACGCATTTTTATCTCAATGCATGCATTGTCTTAGTCCGGCAGTGCCGCCGCTAGCTTAGTTTAGCGTAGTGAATGGAATCCTATGTTGCCGGTCAGCATGAATGTGAGTAAAGGTGACCCAACAACAACAAAAACAAAACCTAATTACTTCTTGTGGTCTGCGTAACAAGTAAAAATAGCAACGCAGATTAAGACTAGACGATTTTCCTAGACAGATATTGGGTGGAAGTAGGCTACAGCCGAAGCACTGCTACTTGGGCGCAGTTTAAAAAACAACTGCCTGTGTTATTCCCATCTCTTGTCCAAAACTCTCAGATACTGTACTTACGATAGATAGATAGATAAACAGATAGATAGATAGATGGATAGATAGATAGATAGATAGATAGATAGATAGACGGATAGATAGATAGAAGGAAAACTGAGCCTATACAATACAATCCAATAGACCTTTGAAACAGCTCTGTATTGTTTCACTGTCTTTCATCATTCAACTGAGTGAAAAAGCATACGTAAGCGCACACACACACACACACACACACACACACACACACACACACACACACACACACACACACACACACACACACACACACACACACACACACACACACACACACACACACACACACACAGGTGTACACAACCACAACCAACTACGATTGCAATAATTCAATTTTTTTTACCACTTGGGGGCAGCAGATCAAGATGTAAACACAACATGCACATACACACTATAATCACCTTATAAAGTTGTTTTGGTTGACGTGTTGCCTGTTTACAAATTCAGCAACACAGAGCTGTTACATGGAGCAACATTAGCATCCATTTGGAGTCTCTCATATTTTTAGCCACCTGGCAAATTAAGTCCAATTTTCACTCTGTTTTTGCTCTCACATTTATTGTTAATATATACATATTGACAAGTGCAGTGCAAATGTGTTTACTGTATATAACATATATATATATATATATATATATATATATATATATATATATATATATATATATATATATATATATATATAACCACAACAGGTATAATAATAATAAGTTTATTTGATATAGCACCTTTCACAGACAAAGTCACAAAGTGCTTCACATTGGTAAACATTTGTACAAAACATATTAAGTTCTAAAACCAAAAAGACTAAAAACAATCATTACAACAATTACAGCATGACACCTAAAAATAAAATACATCAATCAAAAGCAAATTTAAACAAGTGCGTCTTCAGCTGCTTTTTAAAAGCTTCAACCGAGACTGCAGAACGTAAGACAACAGGAAGGGCGTTCCACAGGTTTGGAGCCACCGCTTCAAAGGAGCGGTCACCTCTAGTTTTTAAGCGAGTGCGTGGGACAACCAGTAATCCCTGGTTAGAAGGGGCCTGGTTGTAGTGTACGGATGTAGCAGGTCAGATATATAAGCAGGTGCTTGACCATGCAATGCTTTATAAGTTAGAACCAAAACTTTGAATTTGATCCTGAAATTGATCGGAAGCCAATGTAATGAGTATATCGCCTGATCGCGACCTGATCGCCTGATCAACATTTGTCAGTATCCAAGTAAATATTTTATTTTTGAGTTGGTTGTTTAAAATTGTTTGTATAGAAAATTATTACAGTTGAACACCTGGTTCTGCAGCCAGGATTCAAAGTTTAAATGGAGAGTATTTTTATGATTATTCCACAGAGATGATGAGAAAGAAACATTTTTTTTTCTGTGTTGCCACTTCATTTAACTGAAAAATGGCTTTCAGGCACCACTGGATCTAGATTTCTTGCTCGTTCTGACTGGATGTACCTGATGAATTAAACTATTTTTCATCCAAACACAACATTTGAGACAAACTGTTAAATTTAAGAGAAGGGAAGGACCAGAAAAACAGCTATTTTTCACACAAGTCCAGTTAACTGAATCTTTTGGTAAACTACTTTTTCTTTAGATCAACACCAGTAATCTATATTGGTTTAAACAAACCTTAAACCTAGAATGCCCACTTCCTATTCTGAATGAACATAGAATATATGTCCCACATAATGCAAATTAACTTATTTGTATGAATATGTGCAAAGACATGTTTGACAGACAGGCTGTATCGAATTTGAATGGATATCTTTAAACAGAAGATACACATTCACCACTATCACCATTAAACGGTTACCAAGGGAGAATTGTAAACTGACTCTTCATCTGATATTAGTGTAATGTTGGTTAGTCTTAGCGTTAGCTATAAACTTGATAGTTACTGAACTTGATAAACTTGATAGTCACTACTCTGTCACATGGATAAAGCAAGAGCACGGGGACAGCTTCTTCTGTGCAACTTGGTTTACTTTTAATGTCCATCTCAACAGTACAAATAAACACCACCAACAAAGTTGATACATCACTTTCATCATTATATCACTCTGCCAATCTTAACCCTCTGAGGACGAAAGTCACACCGGCTCATCCAAAACAATGTTTGACAAAACTCGATATTACAATGTTATATTTCAGACATTTATTTACTTTTTTAATCATATATAACCTACCTTTGGTAAACTAATTTCAAGCACCGAAACAACTCGTGCAACACATCATAAGTTAAGGTTTGTTTTCAAAAGAGATTTGAGGAATTTCAATAAGCCAACATCAACGTTTCAGCTTTAGCGCCAAATTATCTCTTCACACATTGCTCTAGAAAAAATGTGGGCGTCACTATGTGGAAAGCTGAGTTTGTTTTGAACATTTAAATATGAAACACATGGGGATCAGTTATATGCAAATACCTTAAAGGGGGATTGAAAAACATATGTGAAAATGCCCTAAGACCTTAGAGAGTTAATATAAAATATTTAATGCACGAGCATCACAGTCATTAAATGTGCGCTGTTGACGACAATTTCTGACCATATTTACTAATGTCTGTCACATAGATCTTAATGCAGATGTCACTATAGTCACTGTTCTCAGTAGATACACAATAGTTATGTGGTATTGCTGTAAAAGTTGTCAGATGGATACACTTAGGCTAGATGGGGAACAATACAACTTCCTCACAATTTAGAGCAACTAAACAAGAACAGGTGACAGGTGAGGATATCACAGCAGACTGTTGTAGGGGTTTGTTGTGGGGGGGGGGGGGGGGATGACAATTACAGTATTGTAAATTGTAGGTTACACCTTAGTGTATGTGGGAGTTTAATTGCAAGAGCCTGGACAAGATTCACATTTACGCCTTTACTGTTTGTGCTGTAGTTTGTTGACAGACCATATCATTGCGATACAGAAAGGAAAAGACAGCACTGCATAGCACAACGAAAAAAAACGAAAGAATGCATGCACAAAAAATGCATTGGCCCACTTATCTACAGCTAGGGGAGACCGTGATAAGCCCTATTTCAACAAACTGTGGCCTTTAAGGTCTTTTCTTTACGGTGCTGTATTGCCCACTGTAGATTACTGAGTTAGCGATATGGGAAGGTATAGTCACAATTAATATTTTGCTCAGACAGAAAATCATACAATAAGATAATAATATATAATGCATCATTGCATTTCAAGTGTTGCATACGGTAACGTAGCCTACTTTGGATGTCTCGTGAGCTAAACCGGGTATCACTGTCAGTGTGTCATGAGCCAAAGCATTAAGAGTTTGTCGTAGCAACCAGCATAGTAATAACTTAGATTCATATAGCGCATTATATGAAACCCACAGATGCTTTACACAAGTAAAGTTACAGGGGGACAAGGGAAAAGAAAATAGTAAGCCAACACAAACATGGAGTAAAAGTAATAAAACGTCCGCGCTAAATGGAAGGAGGATGTATAATTAAATGTAGGCTACTGACATACAACCACATCGCGCATTGTAAAGTTATTTTATGAATAAAATAGACATATTACAAACCTGAGGGCCAATTCAGGATGGTTGTCTTTCACTTTCCCTTTTAGCTTTTAGTTGTTCTTCGTTTAATTTCCTTCTTTCCTGTGATGGTCCTGCCCCAGTATCAGCCATAACTACAACTGATAACTTCTAAAATAACATTAAAATACAATTAGGCCTTTATGAAGAAATCTCCTGCTTCATTTTACCTGGCTCAACTGGATACCCTTACACAGGCTTTTCCAGTGTTACAAAGAAATCTGTGACCCATCAGAATGTGTTACTGTAGCGCCGTCTACCTGCTGCAAATCATTCTGTGACTGCGCGGGAAAAATTGTACCCGGGCAGCGAAATTACGAATCCCACTAAGGGAACGCCAAGACCCGCCCTTCAATCACTACTATAGGCCAGGCGTCCAAGGTAACGTAACCCCATTTGTTCAGGTCCTATCCCCTGACCAATCCGCTATCCTAACCTTAACCACTCGAGGTCAAATGCCTAACCCCAACCAATCGAGCTGCTTTGAAGGGTGGGTCTTGGCGTTCCCATAGTTGGATTCGTAATTTTGCACCCGGGCAGAGGCCTTACTAAAAACTATATAAAAACGGTTAGTCTCGTTTGCTGTTAGAGGTCATTTAAGACAATTGTATGAAAAATGACAAAGCTTCAAAAACATTAAAAAGTTACATAGTCAGTCTAGTCACTTTAATTGTACCATACAATGTACCTGTGTTCTCTTAATACATCTTGGTGTGGAAGCATATCTGGAAGGTATGTTTCTCCACTCATTTATTCAAGTTTGTCATATTGTATATATATATTAAATTATGTAAATTATCTTGATAACCCCAAGAAGGTCATAGGCCTATAGGCTACAAAATAAATCTTCACAAAAATTTTTAAATTTTACAGTATCATCTTACTGTATATGCAATAACATTTACAATATAATCCAATACAGCAATTACATGAACTGCAGCCTCAAAAATGACCACAGATTAATCAACATATTTCTGACAGAGCTTCAGTAAAAAATGAATTAAAGCATGGTCACACCAGAAATTGTCACAGTTAAGATCAGCCACAACATCCTCATGAAGGTATTTGTTAGAAACTTGGTATACTATACTTGCAGTGTGGAGCAGTTTATAGGTCTACAGCATCAGAGCAACACAGCTACACAGCTAATAGGTTATGATAGCTTTCTCTGTTTTGAACTCATTCTGACTCTGTTCCCTCAAAGGGCAACCCTGTCAAGACAATTTGCTATCAGTCCATCCTGATAACTGACTAGAAACTTGACAAAAGTAGGATTTTTGAACGAGTATGGTATGTGTTGCATTGGATTGCACAGGTGTACTTCATTAAATTTACTATACAGCATAAAATGAAATACATAACATGTGAGCTTGGGCAAATCTCACTGACTGGGAACAACTGGAAACTCATAGTCACTGACTACATGTTTTTTTTGCAAATTTCACTTTGATCTGTCCTTTTGATGGCTATATGAGAGTTGATTCATGCACAGTAATAGCTCATGCATCATCAAGCAGCTGAATTGCCGTATGTGACGCAAAATGCCATAAAAACTCTATGAGTCATAGTTTGATTAAGGCATATATATATATCTAAAGTGCCCTTTAATACTGAGATTGAATCCTCTTTAATATTCAAAGCCATGACCTTATTTGGGGTAACATGTCAGAGTGAATCGTTTTAATTGGATTCATGTCAGAATATTGCTTTAAACATTGTCACTTTGTCCATTATACGTTAACATTGTGGAGGAGTAGAGTAACCAATTTATCAAGGTGGCTGAGTTTGTGTATTTGTGTCAAAGAGACAGAGAATAATTAAGACAGAAGTTGGGTGTTTGAGCGTGGTTTAATGAACAGATGCTCCTAAGTGTCGACGTGTACTTTGTATAGGTTTGTGTATGTGGTGTAGCTCAGTTATCTTCAGCTGGTGTGTGGGCAAAGCATGAAAGCGACACTAACATGAAATCACTGTGCATTATTTATAAAGAAACAGTTGTTGCAGGTAGAAGTATATAAATGCACACACAAGTATGGATGATACCTTCCCACTCAGTACATTAGTTGGCCATTCATTCTGATGTCAGTGCATCAGTCAGTCAGTCAGTCAGCCACTCAGTTACTTGTTTAGTTAAAGAGTCACTTTGATGTCAGTCACTTCATCTGTTAGCCAAACACACTTACTCAAATGCTCACTTTTTAGCTATGCTAGTGGCATTGCTCTACAGATCTTAATGTTGGTTGGTCGGTCTGTTGATTGGTTGGTTGGTCCACACTAAAATATCTCAACAAATATTGGATGGATTGCCATGAAATTTGGTACAAATATCCATGATCCCAAAACTAAATGCTTCTGTGAGTCTCTTGACTTTTCCTCTAGTGCCACCATCAGGTATATCTCAGATTTGAAGAGACATGTATTGTCTGCAGAGGATATATCATAATGACTTAGGCAATTCTCTGACTTTGCCACTAGCGCCACCATAAGGTTAAAATTTGTAGTTTTGAGTGAAATGTCTCAACAACTATTGGATAGACTGCCATTAAATTTAGTACAGACATCAATCTGCTCCTCAGGATGAATTGTAATCACATTGGTGATCCTTTAACTTTTCATCTAGCGCTATCATTTGTTTAAAAATGTGTCCTATACTTGATACCTGCAAAACCAATGCCATTCCCATCATCCTCAGATGTTAGCATTGTAGAAATTAAAAGTGTTGGCACTAAGTACCACTGTGCCTAAATGGCCTCCTGGCATACATTTTTGTGTTTAGACAAATACTGTAAACAGCTTTCTTAGCTGAAAGGTAGAAGAAGAAGACAAAGACCAAAGGAGAAACTCAAACTTGCAGTATTTAACATGCTGTTTGAGTGCTAAGTCATTTGTAAAAAGTGCAGTAAAGAAATGACTGCTTGTAATCACCACAGTGATATAATGCACTGAGATAGGAATTAAATAATTGCAACATTACTAGCTCACACAGATTGAATTTGTCAAGCACCGTGTGAGAAAGAATTTCTCAGGTTATTACATCATCACTTGTATCTGTGTTTCCTTTCTTCACCTCCTCTTCCTCTCCCTTGTAACTTCTTTCTTGATATGTCTCATTCTGTGTTATTAATCTCTCCTTTAGCATTTACATATTATGATCCTGCTTTACACTTTTCTCTTTTAACTCCAAATCTGTCAACGTCCCAGTGCAACTGCCAAGCTAGCTTCTCAGTTAAAGCCTGAATTATATGTCTGAATCATGATGTGTGGTGGTCCCACATTGGACATGTAATATTTAATAGCCGAAGTATTTGTGTTTGAATTCTTTCATTCGCTTTATGAATGATGGACTGTGATATAGAGCGGCAATCCGTGTGAGCAGAAGGCTTGCTGTAGCAATGGTCGTGTTTAATGTTTTTCATTGATTTAAGAGTGTAAATCCGCTTACAACAACCTGTGTGGATCTCACCCACGCTTGTCTCCATTTATGTGTCACTATTTTTCAGAAATGTAGCTAGGTAGCTGACTAGCAACAGTACGTATGAAGATGACATCCCTATTTATAATCCCAACCGTTACGAGTACAAGAGATCTGGAACCAGGTAAGCAGTCTATTACACTATTGATAAACTAAAAAAATAATCAGCAAGCGGTAAGCAGTATGCTGCTGCTTGGTTCCTTATGACAACAGTGTTTTTTTTATCATTCCTTCCCTATCATTTATTGTATATTAAGCAAAATCCTGTCTAGTGCTATGGATTTGTGATGCACTATCCAGTACACTATATCAGGCATCTTTGAAGTTTCCATTGCCATTCCATGTACTAAAGTATGATCCAGGCTTTAAGTTAAATGCTCTTTGAGCCATGCCTCTGCTGCTCTGTATATTTACCCATAATTCATCTTCCTTTGTGACGCTCTGTTATGAGTTAAGACAAGTATTTAATAGAAACAATACAGAACTTTTTAATAGTGGCAGTCAAGAACACGGGTACAAGAAATGCTGCCATAAAGAAATTGAGGGACAAAAATGAATCATTAAGGTTTTGTTTTTCCCCTCACACACCGTGTGTAATTTTCACCAGATAAAGGATAGATGAATGCCCTTTTATAGTATAGCTTACATTCAAATCATTGCAAGGTGAGAATTCATGGTAAAACTCTCTCTCACACACACACACACACACACACACACACACACACACACACACACACACACACACACACACACACACACACACACACACACAGTTAATCTCACATGACCTTGTGTTGTTGTGTTGAGGGAGGATTGACATGTTGCTTGAGTTTAGCCTTGAAGGGAAAGAGAAGGGACGAGAGAAAAAAAGGAGGGTGAAATTAGAAATAATGAGAGATGTAAGGGTTTGTGGCTGTCGCTATGGTAGGCTACTATTATCAATAGTATGGTGCATTATTTCAAAACTCTTAAGTACAAGACTCCCAACTGATCATACTTGTAAATCATTAAAGCAACACTATGTAACTTTTCCCGCTTCGGTCCCCCTACAGGTTGTCTCATTGGAACTACAGCTCGATCGGGTAGCGCGAGCGGTAGTTCCAATTAGACAACCTGTAGGGGGACCGAAGCGGGAAAAGTTACATAGTGTTGCTTTAAATCTTGCATTCAAAGAAACTGATTCTCCTTTTATTTGGCTTATAAACCTCTTTCACTACAAGACCAATGTTTAAACCCCTAAGTGGGGTGAAATACAACGAGTACATTTGTTAAGTCACCTAAACATATTATAGTGCAATTCTTTCAGTTAAGTTATTGTAACAATCACTTAGTCCAAGACCAAACAATGTAAGATACATGTTTCAAAATCCCTTTGGAGTGCTAAAGATGATCTGTTTGCGTCCCTGTTTTCACATTAGAGTAGGCACAAATGTAACTGTACCCAGCGCCACCCCTCACCTAAACCAGAGTATTTTCAGTAAGTGAGAACGCATTGGGTGCTGCATATGCAAAAGGGCAATGTCTGCACCATATTCATCAGACATTCATTTCTACTCACCCAACCCCTTTTAACCCTGTAACCACTGTCCTAAAAAACTGCCTTTTCGCAATTGGGGACACAACACACGCACACACGCACACACGCACACACACACACACATACACACACACACACACACACACACACACACACACACACACACACACACACACACACACACACACACACACACACACACACACAAATAGTGCGTTTCACTATCTTTGTGGGGACCCGTCATTGACATAATGCATTCCCTAGAACCTTACCCTAACCTTAACCATCACAACTAAATGCCTAACCTTAACCATTACCCTCACCCTAACCATAACCTAATTCTAACCTTAATTCTAAAACCAAGTCTTAACCGTCAAACAGCCCTTTAAACTCGTGGGGTCCAGCATTTTGGCCCACCAAAGCTGTCCGGACCCCACAAGTATACTGTATTCCCAATTTTTGGACCCCACGAATATAGTTAAACAAGAACACACACACACACACACACACACACACACACACACACACACACACACATACACACACACACACACACACACACACACACACACACACACACACACACACACACACACACACACACACACACACACACACTTTCTTCCTGGTAGTTGGTTTTCATTTTGTTGTACAACTCTATGAGTGTGTTTCTGCATGAGTGTGTGTGTATTTTAATTATTGGTGTGCAAATGTGTGATCATTCACGTAAAGAGTTTACACACATGCTCAAAGGAAGGATTGATGATGTCCTGTAAATTGACATCCAACACATTCGGGGCCTTGACATGCAGCCCGGGGACGAGCAGGAAATGAGATTGTGTTTTACTGGCATGTCACACAGATGCACACACATACACACACACGCACGCACGCACGCACGCACGCACGCACGCACGCACGCACGCACGCACACACACACACACACACACACACACACACACACTTCATGTTTGTTTCTCTATCTCTGTGGGGACCCATCATTGACATAATGCATTCCCTAGCCCCTTACCCTAACCTTAACCATTACAACTAAATGCCTAACCTTAACCCTTACCCTAACCCTAACCATAACCTAATTCTAACCCTAACCCTAAAACCAAGTCTTAACCCTCAAACAGCCCTTTAACCTTGTGGGGTCCAGCATTTTGGACCCCACAAGGCTGTGCAGACCCCACAAGTATACTGGATTCTCCGGTTTTTGGACCCCACAAATATAGTAAAACAAGCGCACACACACACACACACACACGCACACACGCACATACACACACATATAGGGGAGGAAAAACCCTCATTTGTATCTGAGAGCTGAAATTCAACATTTGCTCATTAAAGCACTGTCAGAAATGTAATGCGATATATAGTGCAAAATTTGTCATCTCATGCACCGTGTAAAATGGAGAAAATTATCTGGTGCTGACAAATGTGTGTGTGTGTTTCTGTGTGTGGGCTTGGATTGGAACTTCCATTACAGGATATATTCTTATTTGTCTGCTCTCTGTCACATTGTTTTCAAATTTTAGTAATTGCCAAGTAAATTTTAATTTAATTTGAGCTCGTTATTGCTTCAAAGCTATTTCCCAGTAAATTTAATACATTTTGTCCCCTGCTGCTTGAAACAATGTTTTACACCCATTTTGCTCATGTGAAGGTAAAATGAATCTTTTCACACCATTTTAGAAGACATTGAAATGAAACCTAATTAAAAAGTGCAGCTTTAGTGAGGATTTTTTCTTGTCTCTAGAGATCTTCCCACTTATTCAGGGCCAATCAAGATGATGTTTAGTGGATGAAGTGAGTGAAGTGAGAGCAGAAGGAAGGAAACTGTTTGTAGTTTTCAAACTAACTCTTTTTCAAACTAAAGATGATACACATATTGATTATCTTGCATTACATTTAAGATTGTATCTTCCCTGTTCAATACTTGGCAGTGAGATCCAGGTAAGTGCAGTTTAAATATAAATGTCTGCCCGGTGACTAGCTTACATTTGCACATGGTTCTTTTTTACGAGTATCTAAATAATATAATTATACGTTTTCTGATACAGATTAATGAATCAACAATTGCAAGCCCATTAATCAATAACATCATACACTTAGTTTGTTTGTGTAGCACTTAAAAAATCGGTTTACAAGGTGATTAATAAATGGAGGTGGTAAGATAAAGAATATGGATAGAAAACTTAAAAGGTTACAAAGCTCAGTAGGACGTGAAGGCAATAAACACAAATTCACATAAAAAAGGCCAAGTACAAGTAAGGTTTTAAACTAAACTTAATGGCCCTGCAAAACCATGGTAATGGTGGATGATTTCACTTTTTTGGCTGATTAGTCTACTTCTACTTCACAGTCAAACTGGATTTCACTTCCCATTCATTTCTATATTGAACGGCACAAGACATATTCGCTTCCTGCCTCCTGTCGCACTCTCTTCACACAGAAGAGACTTAATCTGACTCTAATCTGGTTAACCTTTGAAATGTGAAATCACAGGGCTATCCAATGTCTAGCCAGTTTTAAAGAGGTGGTGGGACTGACCTCTCATTCAGAAAATATTGATTTCTTATATTCTAGTTCTAACTGCACAGCACAGACTAATACAAAATAGCAGAGAACAAAAGATGCTACTTGGCTGCAGTGGTTAATCACTGTAAATGATTTGCTAAAACACTGTGTGATTTACAACTTTGTTTACAACCTTGACCACAAGAGTGAATTTCACCATGCAAATGTTGGTCTGACTGCAGCTCAAGGGCTGTGTGAACATGTGCAGAATAATGACTGTGTCCAAAGTTACTGCCCATCATTGTATTTGAATGTCACAAAGTGCCCTCAAAGATCCCCACAATGAAATAGTGATATGAAAAAATAAGTGTCCATGGCATGTACCTAAGAATCCCACAATCCCTCCAACCACCAAACACCTTTGAGGGGTTTGGCTGAGGGTGTTCAGTGTGGTGATGGCTTGTGGAAAGAAGCTGTTCCTGAGTCTATTTGTCCTGGTCCTGATTGACCTGTAGCGCCTGCCAGAGGGCAGCAGGTCAAACGGGGGAGGCAGGATGGGAGCAGTCTTTGATGATTGCCTTGGCTCTGCTGAGGCAGCGGGATGAATGGATGTCCTTCAGGGAGGGGAGGGTGCAACCGATGATCCTCTGTGCGGTGTTGACCACTCTCTGGAGCTTCTTCCATTCTACCTCTAGTGCAGTTGGTTTAGCTATGAGACCTTAGTTTGACACAGAATTGGTTAAAGATAATATGGCTTTAAATATAGAAATATAGTGCATGGCTGTAGCATGTAGTTCATTTTAGCTAGATGAAAACATTTTAAAATTCAACGTTTAGGTATATTAGTTTGACAAAAAAAGGATGAAGATGGGCAACAACACTTTCTTAAATCCTAATTTTTGGAAATTTGGAACCATCTGTATACATCACAAAAAAGTGAGTTAATAAATTGTCTGCCAGCCATTTAAATCAGTGCTTATTCTAGTCCACTGGGCACAGACATAACACAGCTTGAGCCAATAATAGTCACACTGACCGGGGCTGGAGGCCTAGGCCTCTCTTAATTATTACACTACTCATGCCTGCGTAGAGCAGGCTGAACTGTAGCCTGTGAGAAAACACACACTCAGAGAGCAATTTTGAATTCCCCACACACAGCGCAATCCTTGTTCATAAGAGTGGAAGGTGAGCTACGCTGAGGGTTCACAAGTCCCAGACCGAGCTGTTTTTCATCCCAGATGAGATGTTCAATCCTTGGCATCCATTCTTCCAGCAGCCCCTCCTCCCACTACCCTCACAAATCTAGTCCATATATCCTCCCCTCAACATTTATAGCATTAACTGTTGTTGTACTGTTGTGTACTATCTGCACAAACAGGCTCTTCCTGTTTTTCTCTCCCACATATGCATATACTCCATACATGCACAGACTCATTAAGATAATAAAGAGAGTTATACTGTAAATGATCTCATGTCAGTAGTAGGTCAGAAGCACAATGATAAAATCCTGTCTGTGGTGATTATTCCTTGCAAATATATTCATGACTTCCCCACATAGTATTATTGGTATTATCATGTTATCTTTTAGGACCTAATATCTGCTGATTTAGCCTTGGCAGTTATCCATCTTATGAATGAGATCAGACTTTTCTCTTTAACAACAGTCTACACAAGTCTATAAATTGAAAAAAAGGCTTTTAATATCAGTAATATTTAATTGCAATCACCTGGGAAAATAAAGGCAATAATGAATATTAGACTATTTGTGGGTTTTGCTCAGGTTTGGTAAAATACAATACTCTTTCCATCACAAATGCTATTTGGATTTTCTTTTGCCCACAGAATAGCCACAGTTGCTTCTGCCCACCCTCAGAGCAGCAGTCGTATCAGTTTGTGAACTAGAGCGTGTGCAGTACCACATGTGAGGCTGAATAGCAGGGTATGAATCTTTAAAAAAAAAACTTGAATTTATGTAAATTGTCATGCACATAAAAGGATGACAGTGCTACCTCATGAGCAGAAATGCAAATGTGGTGCTTTTTAGTGTCAAATGTGTCACAGGAAGTCCCAGTCAGTATAGAAAAATGTAATAGGAATGAAATTGTTGGAGGTCTTTAAAGCTGGCGGGCAGCAGTAACTTACTGTGCAGCTGCTTAACACTAGTCCATGTTCAGTGGAGCCAAAGAAAAAAACAGCTACACAAGAAAAGGATGTTCCGATGATGACTACAGGTAATGACATGTATTCCTGCATTTTATGACACCAATTTCATTGATAGCTGCTAATGTCAAATCATTATGACACAATGCAAATAAGAGGAACATTGCCACATAATGCACATGCAAAAAGCTTCAATTTAACCAAACCAAAACACTTTTTCTCATTAACCCCATGTGTTATGTAGTCCAGCCAAGTTGGCTATTCACACATCCAGGAGATACGGAAATAATTAACAACCCAGTCTCACGGCAGTTCGTCGAATGGTCATGTAGTTTAATCTATTGATTTGTGTACACGGACATGTTTATCTCCTTTTTTTTGTGATGGTCAGCATGTTTTTTTACAGCCTGATCTCACAGAATTCCGTGAAATGAACATGGCCCCTTAAGTTAAGGAAAAGGTTGTGGGTGGGCTTATGTTTCCATGACACGCGGAACAACAACGGGATGGTTGGGTTTAGGAAAAGAAGAACGGGACGGTTGGGTTTAGGAAAAGAAGAAAGCAACAGTTGGGTTTAGGTCAACGTGGCATGCGGGACACGATCCCCGGTCTCCTGGGTGAAAGTCCTGTGTTGTTTGACCCATCCACCACCCCAACCAACCACCCTATGCACATTTTCAGGCTCTCATACTACTCGCTACCATAGTCGCTCTTAATGAATTGTGCTGTGATCACGAAAGATGCTTCCCATTGAAATACATTAGTTTAAAAAAACGTGCTGACCATGAATCAGTAGATTCAATTACGTGACCATTTCACAAACTGCCGTAAGACTGGGCTGGAATTAACATACGTCATGATTCCGGTTTGGTTTCCACCAACTCCTGAGAAAAATATGTCTCTTTAGCTGCTAAACGCTCCACTTTCTTCACCAGCTAGTGTTTAACTGTGTCTGTTTGCTATGTGGTGCTGAGCCTGTAGTGTACAGTGGGTTTTTAGAGCTTTTTTTAAACGGGAAACAGTTGCCTGCTCTGTCTTGAAACATTGCTGATGAGAGCGATGAAAGTGAACCAAAACAATTCATCTGCAGCGATAAAAAACTAAATGGTGAGCTAATGCTGAAACGCTCCCTAGATAGATGGAAAAATGAGGGTAACTGTAGAGTTACATTCTCTTTAGTTGAGAATATCAGAATATCAGTGTCCTGTCTGGCAAAAGGGTTGAGTCATGCAGACAGGTTTAGTTTCACTTGTTGAGCTTTGGAGATATCTTCCTACTGCCGCTAACTTAATGGAGGTGAATGGATTTTTTTGTTTGTGCTCTTCAAAACACTGAAAATAAAGTCAATTTAAAAGTCACTTTCTCTGCAAATGAAAATGTTTCACAGTGAGGTCTGTGGTTTAAGACATTGTTTCTGGAAAAATGTTTCGGTTGAGTTTTCTTTCAACAGTTTGAAAGTCACAAATGAAAATCCATGTATCTCTATTGTACCGGGGTGTATGCAGACATCTCAGAGATTGATATTTTAAAGGCTGAGCAAATCAAGCCAAAGCTATTTGCATGCTAATTGCATTTTGGTGAACCAAATAGTGAATATATACTTTTTTTTTAACTAAATACTACTATTTACTCCTGCTCTGGAAAGAGCTGAAATTGTCAGAGGGTTCATTTTGTAAATTGTAGGCTTTTGGGATTCCTTCAGCATGGCAGCGAGGCAAAGATCACGGATTTCTCTGAAAGATTCTTGGATATTACAATCACAGGACATCTGCTGCTACTAATGCTCTCCCTGAGGACTTACAAGTACTGAATGAGTGGCCATGGTGTAGATTATAAAAACACTGAGTTTATATTAAATTATATTCATGTCTGCACTAATATTCTTAAGCCTAACGTTTGGCTTTGCTGAGGCATGTGTGTTGATAGGAGAGAAAACAAAAAGAATCTCTGCACCAAAAAAACACTAACACATTCATAATCAAAGTCATAACACACTGACCTTCAACCAAACACATTCTTGGGATCATACCGTTAATACGATTTTATGGTTGACCTTTCACCCATGGACCCTGCAATCTCAGAAAGAGCCTCTCGGCAGCAATAATACCGACATAACTTCCTGTATATTTTTGTTTCTTTTCTGTTAAAATGGTAAAACAACAGCCTGTAGCTGAGTCTTTCATAACTGCTGCCAGTTCATTGTATCCACAACAACTCAATCCATCTTCATATTCATTGTGTGTTTGTGCACCAGGGTTTATTGCAATTAGACGAGAAAATTAGGTTATTCTGTGGGCTCCAGTTTTATATTCTTACAACTCCTGTTAGCCAAAGATACCTTAGTTTCTTTGTGTGTGTGTGTGTGTGTGTGTGTATTTGCAGATGCAGTTGAGTATGTGTGTATGCATTGTAAAGTATCAATGAACAATCAACATTAACATTAATCAATGAGTCTTTTGAAGTCAAATATGCTTACAATGCATCATCCAAGAGACACAAACAATGCACAATGGAGACACACACTACAGAATAGAATCATTGATTATTGTCTATAGATTTGTACTTTAAAATGCACAGATGCATTCAATATTTGCATACACACACACATAAGCACACACACAGATTGTTGGCTGGCGCTCTACATCCCTGTGAGTGCATGTAATTTTAGTAAAAATACATACAGCCCCATACAGTATAATCCTCTTACAATATAACTAACTAACAGACAGCACTCGAGAATAGAATGAGATGATACGGCACATTTCTCGAATGTTGCCCCAAAACTACAAAACAACCGTGTACCATTTGATAAAAAAGCCTAATAAAATGAATAAACACAGAGCGCTGATAAACAGAAGCAATGTGATTTTGCAACAGACTGTGAAACAATTTCTGTGATCATTGCTGAACTGTGCTGTAAAGAAAAAAAGTGTAATCTGAAAAGGAGCTTTTCTTATGTAGCTTCAGGCTATTATGTGTATACTCTGTGTTCATAGTCAAGCACTAATACAGCATGACTCCCACACTGAAGGTGTTTCATATGACTTTCTGCCTAAAGTCACAAGGACTTTTCTCTTATGTTTCTCCTCTTTTTATTGTACGCAGTGCATAGGCCTATTGTTGTGATCACTCTGCTCCTGCACTCCCCTGTTTTTCTCAGTTTTTTCCCACTTTAGTGTGGATAATAAACGTCAGCCTTAGCTTTGCGAAGGGACAATACGAAGCCCGAACTCTGCTCCAATCGAGCAAGAGGTTCCTGCCAAGATCCCCTCTCAGGACATTGGGAAAAAAATTCAATGCCACAATGAGTGTGGCTCCAATCAGTAGGGGTCATGTGTGAACCCTTCAATTTTGCCATTCCTGCAGTGTTACCTGCCATGGCAAGTTCAGGGGAAATGGAGAGATCTTTTTTCCTGTTAATGCAATGTAGCCCCGGTCCTATCACAGCTGATAGGAAAGTCAAATTTATTTATATGGCACACTGCATAGTTTGAGGAACTTTTCAAAGTGCTTTACAAACGAGAATTTATTTAATTAAAACTTTCAAAAACCTTTAAACTTCAATCACTAAATATTGATAGGTTCATTCTCTCAGGCAAGGTTAGGGTTACAAATGCATTTATTGTCACGATTTTCTAGAGCAGGAACCCAAAAGCAGACCAGGACCAGGTAAGTAGGAGTACAAGGTGGGTATTTATTTGGTAAGGTATGTGGAAACGACTTGGTCCAGTTGGTCGGCAGGGAAGGAGGATGGAAGGTAGCAGGGTTTTGTACTGATCCAGATGAAACGCAGTGAAGTTGAAAGCCAGGCAGGTGTGAATGAAAATCCAGGTGAAGAACTGTAGGCAGAAGACAGGCGGCAGATTAGGGATTGGCAACAACGAGCAAAAAACAGCAAAAGACTTGACAAAACCAGGAACTAGATACGTGAGCAAAAACATACTGTGTACGCTAACGATCCGGCAGGGAATGACTGTCAGGACACGGCTTAAATAGTGCAGGGAATGATGATCAAGACCAGGTGTGTAGATAGCAGCAGGTGTAAGCAGTTGGAGTATCAGCCGGGATGTGTTCAGGGAAACTCGGAAAAACAAATGAACTTCAGGTTAGAGCAAACAAAACATAGGCAACACAGGCTCAGGATGCTGGGTTCCTGACAGTACCCCCCCTCCGAGGGACGCCTCCGGGCGGACTACCCGGAGCACCAGGATGGAGCCGATAGAAGTCCCGGAGCAGATCGGCATCTAGGATCTGGCGCCGAGGTATCCAGCACCTCTCCTCAGGACCGTAACCCTCCCAGTCCACGAGGAACTGGAAACCCCGCCCACGTCGTCGGGAGTCCATGATGCGGTGAACGGTGTAGACAGGACCCCCGTCAATAATCCGCGGGGAAGGCGGACGAGGCGAAGGGGGCAACAGGGGACTGAGGAGAACGGGCTTCAGGCAGGAGACATGGAAGGCAGGATGTACCCTGAGGGTCTTGGGCAATTTCAGACGGACCACAGCTGGATTTATGATCCGGTCCACCACAAACGGTCCAATAAACTTGGGGGACAGCTTCTTAGAATCCGTGCGCAGGGGGAGATTCCGGGTGGCCAACCAGACCTTGTCCCCAACCGTGTAGACAGGAGCCGGGACACGGTGACGATTGGCTTGACGCTGGTAACAGTCAGAGGCCTTAAGAAGGTTCCTCCTGGCACGATGCCAGGTCCGATGGCAACGGCGAACGTGAGCTTGGACTGAGGGAACGGAGAGATCCTTCTCCTGCGACGGAAACAGGGGTGGTTGATATCCGTACAGACACTGAAAGGGGGACATCCCAGTGGCAGTGGTCGGGAGAGTGTTATGGGCGTACTCAGCCCATGGTAGCTGAGAGGACCAAGTGGAGGGATTAGAAGAAACGAGGCAACGAAGCGTGGACTCCATCTTCTGATTAGTCCGTTCAGCTTGACCGTTCGACTGGGGATGGAATCCAGATGTGAGACTGACAGTTGCTCCAATGGCAAGGCAGAAAGCCTTCCATACAGCTGAGGTGAACTGCGGGCCACGATCCGACACTATGTCTCCAGGTAGACCGTGTTTCCTAAACACTTCCTTGACTAAGATGTTGGCGGTCTCAGTAGCAGACGGTAGCTTGGGAAGGGGCAGAAAGTGAGCGAATTTGCTGAACCTGTCCACTACAGTCAGGACAACGGTGTTCCCGTCAGATAAGGGCAACCCGGACACAAAATCCAGAGCCAGATGCGACCAGGGTCGCCGAGGGATGGGCAGAGGATGCAGAAGTCCAGAGCTGGGTCTATTGGTCCCCTTATTTTGAGCGCACACCGGGCAAGCAGCAATATAACTCCGAGTCTGGTCTCCCATGGCAGGCCACCAAAACCTTCTGCGCAGCAAGGCCATAGTTCTAGCCACACCGGGATGACAAGCCATCTTGCTGGCGTGGGCCCACTGAAGCACAGCAGGACGGACAGAGTCAGGCACAAACAGACGACCTGGCGGACCGTTGCCAGGATCAGGCTGCGTCCGAAGGGCTGTCAAAACCTCCTCCTCGATCTTCCAGGTGACAGCGCCCACGATGAGCTTCTGTGGCAGAATTGTCTCTGGTGCAGTCTTGTCTTCCACTGCCTTGGAAAACATCCGGGAAAGAGCGTCTGCTTTGCCATTCCGTGAGCCTGGTCGAAAGGTGAGGGAAAAGTTGAAGCGTCCAAAAAACAAAGCCCACCTGGCTTGACGTGAGTTAAGACGTCTGGCGGATTGCACGTATGCAAGGTTCTTGTGGTCTGTCCACACCACGAACGGTTGTTCAGCCCCCTCCAGCCAGTGGCGCCACTCTTCCAAGGCGAGTTTCACAGCGAGCAGTTCCCGGTTCCCCACGTCATAATTTCTTTCCGCCGTAGAGAGGCGACGAGAGAAAAAGGCACAAGGATGTAGCTTATGGTCACTGGAGCTCCGCTGAGAGAGAATGGCACCGACTCCCACATCAGAAGCATCCACTTCCACCACAAACTGACGGGACGTATCTGGGTGAGAGAGGATAGGTGCATCAGTGAAGCGCTTCTTCAGATCCAGGAATGCTTTGTTAGCATCCGAATTCCAACTAAAAGATCTGGAACTAGACGTCAGGGCAGTGAGCGGAGCGGCCACTCTGCTGTAATCGCGGACGAACCGTCTGTAAAAGTTTGCAAACCCCAGGAACCTCTGGAGTTGCACTCTGGACTCAGGCTGAGGCCACTCGAGTACTGCCTTGACTTTCTCACGGTCCATCTTCAACTGGCCCTCGGAGATGATGTAACCGAGGAATGAAGTGGTGCGGGCGTGAAAATCACACTTCTCAGCCTTAACGAACAGCCGATTCTCCAATAACCGCTGCAGAACCTGTTTGACATGCAGGACATGGTTAGGCAGATCATCGGAAAACACAAGAATGTCATCCAGGTACACAAATACAAAACGACCGATCATGTCTCTCAGAACGTCGTTAACCATACTCTGGAAAACTGCCGGGGCATTAGTGAGTCCAAATGGCATGACCAGATACTCAAAGTGGCCCATAGGTGTATTGAATCCTGTCAGCCATTCGTCTCCCTCTTTGATTCGGACCAAGTGGTAAGCGTTGCGCAAGTCCAGCTTAGTAAAAACGGTCGCACCCTGCAGGGAATCAAAAGCAGAGTTCATCAAGGGCAGAGGATACTTGTTTTTGATAGTAATGTCATTAAGCCCACGGTAGTCAATACATGGCCGCAGGGTGCCGTCTTTCTTACTGACGAAGAAGAACCCCGCCCCCAGAGGCGAAGAGGAGGGACGAATGAGACCAGCAGCAAGTGACTCCGTAATGTAGCTCTCCATGGCTTCACGTTCGGGTTTGGATATGCTGTAGAGGCGGCTCTTAGGGTAGGCAGCTCCAGGTATAAGATTGATAGCACAATCATACGGTCGGTGGGGGGGCAGAGACAGGGCCTTCTGTTTGCTAAACACCTCCTGCAGATTGTGGTATACATCAGGAACCAAGGACATATCAGGAGGTGGTGAGTCCAGATCCTGTTTAGAAGTAGAGGGGGCACAGGCAGTTTTGAGACAGTCAGCATGACACTTTATACTCCAGTTGGTTACCTTGCCAGTGGCCCAATCGATAGTGGGGTTGTGTTCGTGGAGCCAGGGGTAACCCAAAACCAGAGGAGCGTGAGGAGAGTGCAGGATGAAAAAGGAAATGACTTCAGAATGATTTCCCGAAATAAGCATGGTGACGGGTCCAGTTCTCTCAGTTATCCGTGCCAACAATTCGCCGTTAAGAGTGGTTGCTTCAATGGCTTCCGGAAGACGTTTCTTGGAGAGCCCCAGCTGTTCCACCAGATTGGCGTCCATGAAGCTGTCATCTGCCCCTGAATCGATCAAAGCATTACTCTCCACAGAATGATTAGTGTTCATGAGAGTGACAGTCACTGGAGGTCTTACAGGTCTGTTGGAAGACTGAGATTGGCTCGCTAAAAATCCTCCCACTTTTAGCGAGCCTGGGAGTTTAACGGCCTCAGAGGGCAGGAGGAGATGTTATGGTTCCTGTTACCGCAGTAAAAACAGCTGTTTGACTCATGTCTATGCTGGCGCTCCTCTGCTGACAATCCATGACGTCCCACCTGCATGGGTTCGGGATCAGTAGATAGCGGTTCCTCCTTAATCCCCTGGCATGTAGCTCGGCTCCCCGATTCCGCTACATATCCAGGTTTGGCAGGTTGGCGGCGCGGAGAATGGTTGGCAAAACTCTCACGTTTCTCCCTCCTTCTCTCTCTGCACCTGTTATCAACTCGAATAGACAAAGCCACCAACTCGTCCAAGTCCCTAGGCTCAGGATAAGAGATTAGCTCATCCTTTATCTGTTCGGACAAACCCTGATGAAAAACAGCCTGCAGTGATTCCTCGTTCCACCCACTCTCCACTGCCAATGTTCTAAAGTCGATGACAAAGTCTGCAACGCTGCGTGAGCCCTGGCGCAGAGAGCACAACCGTTTAGAAGCGTCCTTACCTCGGACGGGGTGTTCAAAGAGTTTCCTCAACTCGGCTGAGAATGCGTGGTATGAAGCCAAGCAGGAGTCCCTTCGTTCCCATATGGCAGATGCCCACTCTAGAGCCCTTCCCCGCAACAGTTCGATAACAAAGGCTATCTTTGCTTTATCAGAAGCATAGGAGTTGGGCTGCAAGTCAAAAACCAAGTCACATTGCATGAGAAAGGAACGACATCCTCCCAAATCCCCATCATACTTGTCCGGTGTCGGAACTTTGGGCTCTCGGAGCGGTACAGCGGTGGAGACGGCAGGTGAGGGTGGAGAAACAGGTGGTGAAGCAACTGCTGGAGCACTGAACTGAGCCTGGACTGAGGTAAGACTAGTGGTTAGACCATGAATAGCAGTCGTTACGTCCTGTAGTGCCACACTATGCTGTCCCAGCATGTTTCCTTGCCGGGAAATGGCAAGCCGCATAGAGTCCAGATCCGCTGGGTTCATCTTGGCCGGATCGTTCTGTCACGATTTTCTAGAGCAGGAACCCAAAAGCAGACCAGGACCAGGTAAGTAGGAGTACAAGGTGGGTATTTATTTGGTAAGGTATGTGGAAACGACTTGGTCCAGTTGGTCGGCAGGGAAGGAGGATGGAAGGTAGCAGGGTTTTGTACTGATCCAGATGAAACGCAGTGAAGTTGAAAGCCAGGCAGGTGTGAATGAAAATCCAGGTGAAGAACTGTAGGCAGAAGACAGGCGGCAGATTAGGGATTGGCAACAACGAGCAAAAAACAGCAAAAGACTTGACAAAACCAGGAACTAGATACGTGAGCAAAAACATACTGTGTACGCTAACGATCCGGCAGGGAATGACTGTCAGGACACGGCTTAAATAGTGCAGGGAATGATGATCAAGACCAGGTGTGTAGATAGCAGCAGGTGTAAGCAGTTGGAGTATCAGCCGGGATGTGTTCAGGGAAACTCGGAAAAACAAATGAACTTCAGGTTAGAGCAAACAAAACATAGGCAACACAGGCTCAGGATGCTGGGTTCCTGACATTTATATAATAGAATAACATTACACAGAGACACAGAGAGTACAAAGTTAGAGAATACAAAACTAGGGGATAAAAACCATACCATGACATACATCTGAAATACTGATTTCATTTACATAAAGCGTATTATTTTAAGATAAAAGTACAGCCTTTGATGACTTGTATAGAAACCATGCTATCAGGATCCTGTGAGTCATGAACCTTTCTGCATATCTGTCTAACAAATACAATGTTCCTGCCACTGAAACACCTTGATAACACTAAATTAAAATAATAATTTTTCTATAAATGTCTTTTAATCACAGTGGCTTTTTTATTTTATTATAGAAGCAACTGCAAAATTACTGTAAGCTGCATCCTAGAATTACTGCACATTTAAGCTAACCTTAATACATTCTGGCAGTTGGTATTAAAAACATTAATGTTTTTTTTTTTTTACCATTTTGTAACAACAAATGATGCAAAATGTGCACTGACAGGCTGCTATACTTCAAACCTGGACAGTTTTTGATGTCTCACTGGTATCCACAATTTATTGCAATGTTTTCTAGCTGTGAGCTAAGCAGCTTTGTCATCAACTTCAACTTCAACTTCAACTTTAGTATTATCCCCAAGGAAATTTGGTCACAGGAATACACCGATGACAGCTATCAATAGTCAAGCACATAAAACCAATAACAAATACACAGTATATATGTAAAAACAATAATAAATAAAAACAAATAATAAAAAAGTAAAATAAAGAAGGTAAGATTAAGACCAACTATAAATATAGTATTAAATAAAAAAAGTGCAGGTGTGAAAGTCTCTACTACATTAAGAGATTCAGTCTTTATAGCGGCGTCTTTATTCTGAGCATGCTGTAGGAAGAAGATCAAACTCCCTATGAAGTGGGTGATCAGGGCAGTTATGATGATATATGAATCAGTTGAGCTTTACTGATTTTAGAATAAATCTCTTGCTGCACCCAGATAACCTCACTGGCCACCTTGAACAGCCTGTTTTTATTCAGCAGACTGAGGCAACCAAACCGAGCAGTATAATACATCAACGCCACATTCAAAAATCAAACCAATTTCGTATGCATACTTACATATTTATGACGATATTTAGATTTTTGTCACTGTTGCGGTGTGAACACGTATCTGATTAGAAGTAGTATGCAGTATGGAATTGGGACACGGCTTTTCTTAAAAAAAACTCGTCCATTGTCCATGTTTGCCTTTATTAGATTTGACAGACAGCTGACAGGAAATGTGGAGCGAGGGTCTCCAGCTGGTGTCCTAAAACCGCAAGGCCTATAGGAGACCCCAGACTGGGACATAGTTTTGGTAAAACTTTTGAACCTATGAGTGCATAATTGAGCTCCTCATTGAGACACCTGTGCAGGATATGGGATTGGACACCCAACTGCTAGATTCAAATGAACAACCTAACTTGCTAGGAAAACAAATATTGACTGTATTTCTGGAGAGAAGTTGAAGGATAGCGGCGCTGCATGCGTTAACAATCATTAGAAGATCTTAGGAACATTAACACTTAGCTCTGCTGGTTCCCGACTTGACTAAACATTTTGTAACTCTTAGGTATAACTGCCCTCTAGAGAGATGTGTCTATGTGTGTGGTTTTTAATTTCCAGTATTTAAATCCACAGAGAGAAAGGTAGGAGGCAAGTCTTTCCTAATATTCCTTTATGAGATTCTGTGTATTTCTCGCTGTGTGTGGGTGTATGAGGGTATAGCCGCAGGTAAACCTCAGGGGGGTTGTTATGCATAACTGAAAAGCCACTGTAAGCTGAAAGAAAACTTTCCCTAAATGCTGATAAAATGCTTAGCCAGGAGTTTGACTGGAGACAATTATTCACAAAATAGCGAGTAAGTAAAACTACACATACTGGGACAGAACAATTAAAATAACATGAATCAACATATACGTGTAATTTCAAACACAGAACAGCTCACAAAGCTTTACACATTCAGTATCATGGCCACATATACACATTTCCTTGTAAGCTCAGGTTCAAAGTATATTTTTAATTTCGGAACAAGCAGTTGAACAAACAATCTCACCCGTGACGCTTGGCCAGTGGCTCTCAGCATCAGCCAACGCAAAAATTCCCCCTTAGCGTCTGCTAAAGCTAACTGTCCCATTCTTGTGCTGCAGTCAAACCTTAGTCCCAGGGCCTGGCGAGTCCACACAGCTTTCCGGGATGGGAGAAAAATGTGCTCTGGTTTATTGGCATTTCTTTAAACCAATCACAATCGTCTTGGGCGGTGCTAAGCTCAGCACGGAGCTACTGCAAAACAACCTCGGGAAGGAACTTGTTTTGGTGGAATGTGTACGTTCAAAAGTTGTTTTAGTCGTGCGAGAGAAAACTCAGATTGGACAGATAGTCTAGCTAGCTGTCTGGATTTACCCTGCAGAGATCTGAGGAGCAGTTAACCATAGTCCTCAGAAATCCACCAGAGTTTAAAATTCCAACACAAAGAAAGCAGAAGGAAACGGACATCATGGAAGTGGAACGTCGTGGATATAGACTAGTTAAACGTACAACTGACCGAGAAGCTGAAGGAGACTTTTTGCGTCCGTCAATCACAAGACAGTGGCTCGGCAAAAATGGTCTCGGGAAGGATCTTGTGTTGCTGGAACATTTGCACCCCGCAAAAGAAAACGGCACATAAAATATTAAATTAATTTAACTGTTCACACAATACAGTAACGTAAGCTATTTAAATTAGCCGCCATAGCAAACCCCACCAATCAAAAGGTCCCAGTTAGATAGTACAGTTTGTAAATGCCGTGAATCTTTGCAATCATTCCCTGAAAGAACCAAACAGGCCTTATTGCATGATCCAAATATTCTTCAAAACTTGCCATTTTCAGTGTGTGGCTTGCTAGCTCAAAGTTAGTTGTTGTTTCCCGAAGCGAAAGGAATTTTGAGAACAGCAACACATACAGAGCAAAAGCCGATGTCAGGCAATTATCCTGGAAATGTACTTCCATTGATCCAGACTATCCATTTAGTAGCTGTTCTGGAGCTCTTTAATAAATGCTGAGTATTGCTCATACACTGCTTTACCATGCGGAGAAATCCATGCCTTGTTACAGTTACTTGTTAAACTGGAAAATCACTGCTCAGAGATGCAGTTTAGTGAACAGTCAATTGAATGACTTTCAATTTGAATATAAAGCAATATTATTCGCTTAAATTAATTGAAATACAACTGCTGACTCCTGCCACACCCAGTTTGGGTTCTACATTACATTACTTTACATTACATTTAATTTAGCTGATGCTTTTATCCAAAGCGACTTCCAATAAGTGCATTCAACCTTGAAGGTACACACTCAAAACCACGACTCATCAAGAATCACATAGAAGTACATTAGCTTCAAATAAGCCAAACTACGAAGTGCAACATATAAGTGCAATTTCTTTCTTCCTTTTTTTATAACCATCATCTTCGCAGCCAAGGTGCAGTCGGAAGAGATGTGACAGGGGGTTTTGTTTTATGGTTGTATTATTATTTTTTGTGATGATAATTGGTAATGCTTAGCATACACATATACAGACAGTGATGTTTGAGAGATTCAGGAAGAAACTGTAGATTATATTCAACACTTCCATCAGACGTCCTGGACTACCAGCACCGAAATTAAACTAACAGAAATTTTAAGCGACGGAGGTTTCAAATTGTGTTGATTGCCGCTGGAAAGGACTTTTCACTTGCGGAGAATGATGACTGTCTATCGCTGTCCCCTGAAAGGAGCGTTTGGATAGGCTGGATGGGGATTTGCCTGAGGCCCTACTAAGAAACAGAAGGAACAGCTGTCCTTGACACATACGCTGCACACAAATACCCGTGCAGGCACGCAGACAAAGGCACATTCTGCTTTATGATAAATCAAGTTTAAAGAGCTGATGGGATTACATTTCACTGGAATTGTACTTTGTACGATTTCATGTGACAGAAACAATTATGATTGATTGACTGATTGGCATGGACACGTACATGCACATGCGCATGCACACATACACTCAAACTGATCCTGTCTATTGTTGCCTGAGGTCACATTTTTCCACAGGACGGGCATAGGAGAAGCCCACAAGGCCAACACACTCATATCACAACCTCATATCTCCTGCACTGCATGACTGGTGATGAAGACCTCACATGTGAGTTTCAAATTAGGTATGCTTTTTATGAACACAACCACTTCAATCCTGTAACATTTTGAAAAGAAAACATTTTGTTGTTTTTCTACATGAAAAAAAAAGAGATGTAAAACTACCACAAAAGGCACACAAACAGATGCTAAATGACTACAAAGACCCAAAACAACCCCAAAGAAAACAGAAATGACCAAAAACAGACACAACACAACTACAAAGAGATACAAAATCCCACAAAGACAAACAAAATGCATGGGGGAAATTGCATATTTTTTAAATTGAAATATGAAACATTTTCATACACGCACCTAAGTCTTCCACTTGTGTATATATATATATATATATATATATATATATATATATATATATATATATATATATATATATAATCCCGCAGGACTTGTTAACATAGCAGGACATTACATGGACTCATTTAAAACAGACACTGCTTAAATTGTCTGAGAACGGATAAATCAATGTGTCTCTCTCTCACACACACACACACACACACACACACACACACACACACACACACACACACACACACACACACACACACACACACACACACACACACACACACACACACACACACACACAAACAGATACAAGGTCTTAAGGGAAGTGTTAAGGTGCTGTGAGTTATGGCAGCCATTAGGTTTTCACATGAAGTGTTTTTGCATATTGGTTCCTGTTGCTTCCACTGAAACAGTTCATTCTTCTCTATCAGTGTTTACACTAACAGTAACATGTCAAAGCAGATTCACTTTTGGTAGCTGGGTGGCTTATAATATGTCAGTTGAAGACAATATAAAGACGATATAATAGAGCAAATCTTCTATCTAACTAGAAGAGTATGACAGGATTTGGCATCCTGAAAGATAAAGTATACTATAAAAAAGATAACCATTTCCATTACAGATGTTACCTCCAATACAGTTGGATTCAACCAGCTATCGTCCAAACCATTTACTGTAAGAGGGGGAGCTGAAATCTTCAAAGTGTTTAAAAGGCTTAATGAAATTGTGCAATAACTTGGGCAGATGTAAGAAATACCTTTATCAGGCGTTGCAATATTTGTCAGCATCTGAAAGCAGATCATTAGAAGCTAGCTGGAAAGATTCCAGTCTAAAGGCATATACATAATGGAGCCCAGAAAGCAATTTCTGTTGGTAACTGTGGAATATTTCACCTGATGGGTCCTAATACAAACAAAGACAGTTGCTTCTTACTGGAAATTATTTATGGAGTCTTTTCTAGATATGACCAAAGCACACCACACCTAAACATCCACAGACTAATATGACTAAAAGAGGGAAGTGTGCTTTACTGTAAAGTGTATTGCTAAATGCATATGAAGATGCTCAGTAATCCAGTAGGATATCTAGAAGTACCAAGACAAAGGCAGCTGGATTGGACAGGTTTTTCATCTAGACACACCTGCACACATCCCGCTGCCTTTGACTCAGTGTTTTTAGAAAATATCGAAATAAAACAACTAATAAATGTTAAACTTCAATATTCCGCACATTGAGAGCTGTGTTGTAATTCTGATTGAACATTAGGCACTAAATCACATTCAGTCTCCTTTTAAAATGTTGTGTCATGACCCACACATGGGTGAGATGATGGTCACAATATATCAAATAAGAAAAGACTAACCAATGTGGCAATGTGAGACTAGCCACTGAAGCAACATCTGGTAATTAAAAACTGTCAGGAAGATGAACAATCTAGAAATATTTTCTTCCAGATGCACCAGCTGATGTTGTTTATTACTAAAACAGCTCCAATCTGATGTGGAGGACTTTAAAAATGACAACTTTTTTCTGACAATTGAGTAATAATAACAGGCTAAGGGCTTCACTCCTTTGTTGTATAAAAAAAGTCCTGTCTACACTGTTTTAAAAAAACAAAAACAAGCCAAATAAAAATGAAAAACAACAACAATTGAAGCTTTGTCAAGAGCGTACCTAACCCTAAAGCCATGTTGGCCAATAACAAGCCTGAAAAAAGTAACGTTGCCTCATTTGTGATGCCTCACAAAGGATTTAACAGCGCACACTCTACGGTTACAAGCCCAAAAGTCAGTTTCCCCTGTCTCTACAGGAGTTTTATAAAAATATCCATATTCAGTGACGAAAGGCCAAAACGCAGAGAAAAAGCTGTTAAAAAAATACCTATGCACGTGTGGACAAGGCCTAACTCTAGAGCTAAATATTATTCACATCTAACCAAAAACTGAAAAATGTACTGTACTCACCTTGCAGTTCAACAATTTTAATCTCTAAACTACCGACTTTTCTTGAATATTGATCAGGATATGAAAACTGTTCATGTCTGTGACCACAAACTATTCTAGCCTATAAAGTTGAGAAAGACTGAAAGTCCTGCATGTCCTGAAGATAAAGAGGTATTTGTAAGATTAAAGGTATTATGGAGGATTTTCCCGAATTTTAGAAAAGAACCGCCCTCT
This sequence comes from Gymnocephalus cernua, assembly GCA_023631565.1. Taxonomy (NCBI): domain Eukaryota; kingdom Metazoa; phylum Chordata; class Actinopteri; order Perciformes; family Percidae; genus Gymnocephalus; species Gymnocephalus cernua. The sequence goes on along the minus strand of CM042427.1, from coordinate 34,285,495 downwards.
CCACTTTTTGAAAAAATGCTCCCGAGAGGGAACGCCTATTAAACGTGTGCACGAGAGAGCATGCATGAGCCTAGTTCTCCTTGTGCACGCTCTGTTTACAAGTTGCTGTCGGCATGGCTCATACAAGCCGACTTTCCAAAAGAAGATTAGCACTTTTTCCACTATGTCAGACTCGCCACCGGTAAGTGAAAATCTATTTACGACAAGCATCTCTATAGCTAACGTTAGCACGCTACAGGCCAACAAACAAGCTATCGCCGAGAGCAGGGACACAGCAGCGGTCGGAGGCTTTTATACTGTCTATGGCCGGACGCCACGGCCGTCTGCTCGCTGACCTGTCACGGCACGTACAACGGCCTTACGTAAACATATCCCAGAATGATTGACAACTAGGAGGACCAATAGTTTTGATGATCCACCCGGAAAAAGAAAATCCTCCACTATACCTTTAATAAAACACAATGCACTATGTGTGTATTTATCAAGAAGGGAAGAGTGTAGCAGAAAGGAAGGAACAAGGGGAAACAATTGCAGATTAGCCCTTTAAAGGAAGGCGAGGAGATAAATGAGTGACACCTGTGATTGTGGGCGGAGCATAAAACATACCAAACAAACCGGAATGGAGGAGAACAGACAGGAGAGAGGAGAAAATGGCTTAAAAAAGCAGATACATTAAAATCAAGTCTCTGAAACCGTTTTCTTTGCTCTGAAAGAAAGGCAGAGAATAAGCACATAAGTATGACTAAGAAAAAGTACATTTGGAAGAATGTGAGTGCCTGTTTAGAACCAGCTGGATTTCCTACCTGGGCAATCATGTGCTGCCAGGCAGAGTGCTGATCCCTGGAGTTGCAATGATTGATTCTTTTTTTATCTTCACCTTTTTCTGCCTGGATTTAACCCTCACTTTTTTCTTCTTATTGGATATTATCATTTGCCCAAAGAAACCATCCACAGTAAGTCACCTGCTTTATTAGGCTCTCTCTTGGCTTCTTCACACAGTTTGGTCTTTAAGTTCTTCTGTTTCTGAATTGCGAAAAGTCCATTGTCTACTTGTATTATTTTGATTCTTTTTAGATTTTTCCAAAAATATATGATTTCATTTTAAATACACTATTTTTTGCATCTGCCTGTCCATAGTTGTGTATTGAGACGAAATAAGGGACTGTACAAAAATGATTAGGGGGGGAGGAGGGTCAGAAAAGGGTAAGGGTTATGCATTTTGTCTTTTAATGTGCTCATATTATGCTCATTTCAGGTTCACAATTGTATTTAGAGGTTGTACCAGAATAGATTTACATGGTTTAATTTTCAAAAAAACAACATATTTATGTTGTACTGCACATTGCTGCAGCTCCTCTTTTCACCCTGTGTGTTGAGCTCTCTGTTTTAGCTACAGAGTGAGGCATCTCACTTCTGTTCCATCTTTGTTGGGAGTCGCACATGCGCAGTACCTAGGTTAGGACTACTAGCCAGTCAGAAGCAGAGTATGAGGGAGTGCCACGCTAGCAGCTAGGTGAGCATTATAACGTGTGTTACAAAGTGACGCACGTTCGTCTCTGAAGTAAAGGCTGGACTACAACAGAGCTGTTTGGAGCAGTTTGTGAACAGTGTTTTCTGTTGGAGATGGTAAGTGCCTTTGGGGTGGACTTTGGGCTTTTTCACTTTGTAAACCTATAACGTGCACAAAATAGATATATAACACAATAAAGGAAATGGAAAAAGCCAAAAAGCATAATATGAGCACTTTAAAAGAAACATAGTGTAGTGCAACATTTATGCATTTTATTTAATTGTGAAAATGATGGCTTTAGTGTGTGCTGTAAGTCATAGAAGTGCACTTTGCCATATGCAGAGGACATTGGACACATCCAAATGTTGCCTGTCCCTGACTTGCACAAAGGCAAGATTTAAAGTGCATGCATAGATAATATTAATAAATCTTTATTGGTTAATGTGGTTGGATTCAATTTAAAGAAGAGGAAGTTAGATAACTGATTGAATTTGGCGTTCAAACACACACATGCACACACACATGCACACGTACAGCCTCTGGTGAATATGTATGAGAGTTGATGCTTCCTAGTGGGATGACAGACTGTTTTCAACCCCCTTTGATCTGTATGGCTGCTCCTGTATCCCCCCACTTCACATAAACACACACACACACATGCACACTTACACACAAACAAACAAACACACTGTCCCTTTGAACGCCGGCCAAGATGGTGGGTCAGGAGCACACAGTGTCCAAAACAGGACAGGAAATGGAGCTGGTCCATGTAGAAAACAGCATCAGCAATCCCTTGTTTACATGTTCAAGAGAGAGAAGAGATGGACACTGAGAGACAGAGACATTGAGCAGAGGACAATGTGGAAAAATAACAGCTGTGGAGAGTGTGATATCTGTCAAGCCTTTCTAGCACTGCTATAGAGGTTCTTTGTTGAAGGTTGGCAGTATTTTTTTGTACGTACGCACAGCTTGTGTGTGTGTTTGAGCTGCTCTCGTGTGCGCGCGCCACCGCGAGTGTTTACGTACTTTTTACTTGTGTGTGTCTGTATGTGTCTGTCTGTTGAATAGGCTTCTTGTCATTGACCTAAAAACAGTGTGAGAGCCTGCCAGTGTCGCTTAAATCCTCTTTTCTTCTCCATTCCCCCGGTCTTTGTCTTCAAGTCGGTGCACACACTCGTCTGTGTGCACACGTGTGTGTTTCTGAGTGTGTGTGCGCACGCGTCAGTTGCTGTCTCTATTTAAACATCATACAGACTCACAAATGGCGTTCCTGCCAACAGAGATGAGAGCATACTGTTCACAAAGACTTACTCTCCCACTCTTTCTTTCTCCCACTCTCCTTCAGTCCCTCCTTTATACTTTGAGCTACCCATGGGATATCATTAGTGTTATTACTGTATTGAGAAAAATGTGAGCATGTACGTCTCCATGTGTGTGTGCAGTTACGTGTGTGTGTGTGTGTGTGTGTGTGTGTGTGTGTGTGTGTGTGTGTGAGAACAGCATGATGGAGTTGGTGAGATGCTCCATGTCCATACCCTTGGTATATTTACAGAGAGAGAGAGAAGCTGCTTTCAAGATTTCAAGTGTTTTTTTCCTGAATCCTGCGACTCCTTCATTCTCTCCTTCATTCTCTCCTTTGTGTGTGTGTGTGTGTGTGTGTGTGTGTGTGTGTATGTGTGTGTATGTGTGTGTGTTTAGCCTTACGAAAGGTAGAGGGAGGTGCTGGTGTTTTGTCAGCCTCATGAAGGCAGGGTGATGTTGCATCACCAAATCTCTGCTTTAAGGGTGAGGATTACGCATAATTACGACTATGGCTTTCATGTTTTCTCTCGCCTCGGTTAGTCTTCGCTGCCACCGCTGGCCTTTCGTTCTGTATCAAAGGAGACTTTGGTCCTCTGGGGCTACCGACCCACGCACACATGCCATAGATTCACACACACACACACACACACACACACACACACACACACACACACACACACACACACACACACACACACACACACACACACACACACACACACACACACACACACACACACACACACACATTCATTAGGATTTTATTTGGTGATTTGCTTCAGTTTTTTTAATGTTGTGTGTGTGCAAGAATTAAATGACATTACATTACATACACACAGGATACATTCTTGTATGTGACAAGAATGGTGTGCATCTTGCAAACTGTATATCCTCTTATGGTATTACGCTTTCATATAGCTTGTAATTAAATGTATGAAGTGATTGTTCGCTCAGGGCCCGCTACGATGTGCCTTTTCGAGCTTTTCATTCTCAATATGCAGGTTACAATAATAGCGGTGGCAGATTTACCACAAGAAATTCATAGTCATTTTTGAAACAATGGGTCCTTTATTTCAGGCGGCTTTTCATTTCTAGCCAACAACCGCCGATTTACAAATCCAAAGCTTGACAGATCTGACGTGCCTAGTTACGGTTGCTAAGCTATGATGGAACAGCTGCTGGTCAGGGGACGGGTTTAGCAAATGGTCAGTTATTCATTTTTTGTTTTCCTCAAGTTTTATATTTTAGATTTGACCAAACAACAAAAATGTGCAGCCCTGATTTGATAAACAAATAACAACAACAACAACAACAACAACAACAACAACAACAACAACAACATTGTACTCAAATTAGGTTGACATTCCCAACAGCTGCATAGTGACAGAGGTCATGAGTAACCCAACAATGCCTGATAGGCTTTCTTCTCACCTTCATCTACTCCTCAGTGCTGTCAATCATCTTAAACCCTCTACCTGTCAGTTTCTTTCTGCTTGTCTGTCCAACTCGCTCAGCCTGTCAGTCTGTTTCTCAGTCTCTCTCTGTTGGCATGACGATACTTACTGCAGTCTTGTGATTGTGTGCATGTGTATGTCTGTATGTTGACCATATAAAGAGAAAATATACAGTGTGACCATGATGTGCCTTTTAAAGGGGCTTACTGTATGTAGTGGAGTAATGGCGTATTGAGCAGAAAACAAAGTCACACTCCCTCTGTGGGTGGATCCCAAGTCTCTTATTTGATATGTCCTCTCTCCTCGCTTGAACTGCAAGTTGTTCTGGTCCGCCTTCGTGAAGGCCATCTGAAAGCTCTTATTCCTGCCCTGAGAATCGAGTACAAATCCCTGAGGAGCTTTGAGCGAGGATCCACGAGAGCACCCTTCCCGGTGCCGTGCAGCTGAAAGCCGTTGCTAACTCCACCCATACAGCTAACAAATTTGTGTGAATCCTCGCGTCTCTCCCATGCTTCCTCGATGGGACGCACAAAGATGTGAGGAATGTAAGTGAAGGAAACGTACCTTGTGTGCGTTGTAATCTCTGTCCTGTACGTTTCTGGGGAATGAAATAATAATGTAAATTGTAAGTGCAAGTGATAATACTATGTGTTAACATATACAAAGGACTATATAGGATTGCAAATGCATATATTGACGTACTGATCATACCGTAGTAATGACAACATAGAGTATATAATTATGTCACATCCATATACTCATTTGTAAAACACAAGCAAAATATCCACAGGAAGCATAATAAATGCTACAATGCAACACAAAGGCAATGTGAAATGTCATGTACATGAATAATACATATGAGAACACGTAGCTATTATTTGTGTAAGTCCACACAGTTTGGTACATACAAGATACACACTGTACATGCATAATACATTCAGTATGCACATTGTATGTTTGAATCGCGTTTCATGTCTGTACTGTGTTAAATTGGTATAAACACATATTGTGTATTTGTACATTCATATAACGTCTATGTGTGGATGTTTTTGTTGGCTACTTACATTTGACTATTCCCGTTTGTTAGTCTATGACACCTTTCACTCATAATTAATCAGATCAGTGTGTACAAATGATTGTGTAGCCCCTCCAGTGTTACTACACACTAAGGCCATTAAGATCATGTTTAATTGCGGATGACACACACACACACACACACACACACACACACACACACACACACACACACACACACACACACACACACACACACACACACACACACACACACACACACACACACACACACACACACACAGGTTAAGTCAAAGTCACAGAACTTTGACAGCAACCTGATGGGGAAAATGGAAGTACATTTACTGAAGTACTGTTCTTAAGTACAATTTTGAGGTTATTGTACTTTGAGTATTTCCATTTCATGCTACTTTATATCCACTACATTTAAGAGGAAATATTGTACTTTTTACAACACTACATGTATTTAAAAGCCATAGTTACTGGTTACTTTTTACAGATGCAGATTAATATAAATGACAACTGATATTCAACAACAATCAACAAATAAATCATGATGTATTAGCTTATTATGTATTATCTGGCAGTATGTAAAGTAGTTCAAATTTGCTCCACCTTTACCAGCAACATTAGTGATGCATACACATAATTACAATCCAATAATAAAATATATATAAGTATGAAATGGGCCATTCTGCATAATGAAGACTTTTTACTATTGGTACTTTAGTTTATTTTGATGCTGATAGGTATGTACTTTTACTTAGTCAAATTTTGAATTTGGGACGTATTAACTCATATTGGAGTATATACCTGAAATACTTCTTCCACCACTGGCAACCTTTGAGCCTAAAACTTTGGTTGAAAAGATACCTACAGGAGACATCCACCCTAAAACATTTTAACAGCATTTGTCAAAGTATCTATATTTTCTGGGTAGAGCTTTTCCCTTCTTTTTGTTTCCACAGAAAACTGGCCAAAGGTGGTTTAATATCTTGATGTGATGTGACATCATTACCGCTGTCTTACTAGCTTTTTTCAGACCTTTCAACCCCATCTTACAGACTTCCTCAGTGGATGGAGTTTGCTCAGTTGGTAATTTAGGTATATAATTGGATAATGTGATAATAGGTGCTTGTATGTTTCTATTATTTAAAGAAAATGTGATAATGATACCAAAGCAGCTTTAAATTAATAAAACAATAATTTACTACATGTTCCAAATGTTTTCAGATGCGTATTTCCCTCTCAGTGAAAGTTGTAGTTGTCAGCAGTAGAGCAGTGATGTAGTGACACTGCAAGTTTCAGCTTTACAGTCTGCACAGGCGAGGGGTGTTTTAATTTGATTGTTGCAGGTCGTTTCATATTGATTGTTGCTAAAAACAGGGGCTATATGACTTGATTGCCTTTTAGCAGTCGATATAATGCATCATTACACCTCTATTTAACACACCTTGATCACATGTATTGAGATGCACTAAACATCACATATTATTACAGTAGTAGAGTACCCCACAATATATTTAATTTTTTATTTTCATTTTGTTTTCCCTGAGTTCCCTGATTTGTCGTATGTTTAGTTAACTGATCAATTATACTGTCTGTATTTTGTATTACTCAACTTCAAAGTCTAAATGCTGTTTTAATGCCTTTTCAAATCTGCAAGGAAGCAAATTCTGAGGGAGAAATGCTGAAGCCTTTAATTATGTATTATTTTGTTGGCCTAAAAGTAGTCAGGTTTAAAAACATTGAGTCAGAAATACTGGAATCGGCTTCTAAATTATCCACCATGTGAATTTCTTCAATTATAGAACCCCCCCCTCAGATTGCTTAAAGTAAACTAAAGCTTTCAGTTTTGTACTACAGGTCCCAGAGATCTGGTGGCAGCTACTTTGTCAGAAATACAACAGAACAGCAGTGCCGGTGCAGCCAAACAAACTCATGTTTTAATAAAGAAGTCAGGCACTAATTGGCATTTTTCCATCATGTCATGATCTGATTTCATGCTGCACAGTTTCCCACACAACAGCAGGACACAGTAACAGGAGTTGTTGAGGAACTGGAGGTGTGCGGCCTGTCGCCTGAAGCTCATCATCTAACAGCTCACTGTGGCTGCTCCGTCTTGTTCCATTACTCCCTGGAATATTTAAAACGGATCCGCTGTCAATGCTGAAAATGAGTGTCGCTTTGTAGACGCATTTTGGATGAATGATCGTGGTTAGTGGATTGATGAATTCGTTGCATTTCATTTGACTGCTGCACAATAAAAGTCACTCTCCTGCTAAGCAGCTGCAGTGGGAAATGTTGGGTTTGCATTAGCAGTAACTTAATACAGCTCTGACACAACATAAAGAATAGTGAGCTGATGTCATTGGTGAAATGTAACTACATTTACTCAAGTACTGTACTTAAGTACAAATTTGTATTTCCATTGTATACAACTTTATACAACCCCAAATCAGAAAAGGTTGGGACAGTTTGGAAAACACAAATAAAAAAAGAAAGCAGTGATTTCTAAATGTACTTTGACTTGTATTTAATTGCAGACAATACAACAGCACATCATTTAATGTGTTCCTCATGATTTTTATTGTTTTTATTTCAAAAAAACAAAAATCCTATTTTGGTTCTTGCAACACATTTCAAAAAAAGTTGGAACAGTGAAGCATTTACCACTTTGTAATGTTGCCATTCCTTTTCATAACACTTAAAAGACGTTTAGGGACTGAAGACACCAAGTGATGACGTGTTTCAGGTGTAATTTTGTCCCATTCTTGCTGCAAACAAGTCTTAAGGTGGGCAACAGTACGGGGTCTTTGTTGTTGCATTTTGCGCTTCAAATGCGCCACACATTCTCTATTGGAGACAGGTCGGGACTGCAGGCAGGCCAGTCAAGTACCCGTATCCTCTTCCTCCGCAGCCAGGACTTTGTAATGTGTGCAGAATGTGGTTTTGCATTATCTTGTTAAAATATGCATGGACGTCCCTGGAAAAGATGTCTTCTTGAAGTACAGTTTTAACTGGCATTTGTGGCTGTAACTACGTATTGTGGTACTTGACAAAGGTTTGCCAAAGTAGTCCTGAGCCCATGTGGTGATATCGCTTATAGATGAATGACGATTCTTGATGCAGTGCCGCCTGAGGGATCGGAGATCACGGTTGTTCAGCTTAGGCTTGCGCCCTTGTCCTTTCGCACTGGTCTTCCTCTCTTTCTTTGAGGAACATTGTTTTTAAACATTTCAAAAATTTTCTCACGTATTTGTTGGCAAACTGTCGATCCTCGGCCCATCTTTGCTCCTAAAGGACTAGACCTTTCTTGGACGCTGCTTTTGTACCAAATCATAATTACAATCACCTGTTGACATCACCTGTTTCAAATCACATCATTATTTAACCAATTTACCTGATTACTAGCCCTTAATTGCTCCTGTCCCAACCTTTTTTGGAATGTGTTGCAGGTCTGAATGACAGGAAAGGATGTATATTTACAAATGAAATTAAGTTGACCAGACAAAACATGAAATATTTTGTGTTCACATTGTCTGCAATGAAATACAAGTCAAAGTACATTTAGAAATCACTGCCTTCTTTTTTTATTTGTGTTTTCCATACTCTCCCAACTTTTTCTGATTTGGGGTTGTACTTCTACTCCACAACATTTCAAGGACAAACTACACTTGACAGCATATACTTTTCAGATTACAGTTTTCTCTCTTCCTGTAGCACAACCTTAAACAACTACAGGCCTGACTACAGTATAGTGAAATGCAACATACAAATTAATGAACCAGTAATGTTAATCTGAAGACATCATAATAGTGATGTGAAAACACTGACAGGGATGATTTTCTGCAGTACTTCTACTTTTGATATTAGAGTTTTAAAATGCAGGACTTTTACTTGTATTTTCACAGGATCTGAATACTCCTTCCACCACTGCTGAATGTAAATACATTACATGGCTTTGTATATCTCGCTGAAACAATGCTGACCATGAATAGTATCAAAAATGGGGTTTGATTTTATGAAAATCGAATGCAATCCTCATTGTCCGCTGGCTGTTTTGACCCAGTGCTACCTGTAACTGCACCATGGCACCCTTCATATTAGAAAACGGTCTGTCTTCTCATCAAACTTTTTCATTCCATCAATAACTATTGGATGCTTCATTGTGTATTCATCCCCTCAGCAGTCAGGTCAAAGGTCAGCTACTCACAGCGCCCCTGGAGCAGATCCAAATTATTTACGTCAATCATGGACACTGAAGCACAGTTTATTCTTTTTATTATTATTTTTATTGGCCATTTTAGGCCTTTATTTATATAGGACAGCTGAAGACATGAAAGGGGAGAGAGAGGGGGAATGACATGCAGCAAAGGGCCATCGCTGTGTCGAGGTGTGAACCTCTATATATGGACGCCTGCTCTACCGTGTGAGCTACCCAGTTGCCCAGCACAGTCTATTCTATTCTATTCACCCATATTATATTCTCTCTGCATTTGCACAGAGACTAACCGGAGGAGGGATTTCTGTGAATATACTGTATGCTGTATATTTCTTCCTTTTTTTTCCCTCCCTGACCTCCTCTGCCTCTCATCTGCCTAATTCCTAATTACTCAATCAGGCATTATGAGGGTCACAAAGGTGTGGTTCACTCCAATGTCAGCCATCACCTACAGTCATATAGTCAGATTACAGGATTTATATATATAGTCTCCATATCCACTAATGCGACATGACGTAAGCCAGAGAACATACAAAAAGCGCAGTTCATTTAAGACTTTGAACAAGAGCCATGTTATTTTAGATGACAGTACATGTGCATTTACTGGTAATACGCATATTCATATTCATTTATCTGCCTCCAGGCCTGTGTGAGCGCATGTGTGCCTGTTTGTGTGTGTGTGTGTGTGTGTGTCTGTACTAAAGAGGCAGTTAATCTGACCATGTCTGCTGGCAGGACATCAGGTCGCCCCATAGTGCATTTAGGCAAACAGCCAACATCAAATAACATTGGACTGTTCGTTTGGGTAGGGCTACAGTAGCTTTGCCTCCAGGAGGACACCAGCAGCTGAGTGCAGAGAAACACCCAGAAATGTGGGTTCCCATCCCTCCAAAAACAAAACAGTATTTCTCTAATGCTATGCTGCATGTTTCATTCTCCAACTGGCTGGATTTCATACATTTTCGAACTTTCCCTGTTTGGGTTTGATAGTATAGTACTTAACTTCTCAGGCTATCTCACTCTCTAATCTAAACGACTGTCTGTGGCGCTTCGAGTGCCATGCAACCCTCTCTCCTCCACCGGAACAGCTGGCTGGCGGTCGCTTCAGTTAAGAGGAAGAGGCGACGGATTGAGGGTGATTGAGGCACATATAGAAAGAGAGAGGGAGAGAGAAACTGAATTCCAGCGAATTAATCACCGTCTGTTCCACTGTGTGCGCGCGCGAGAGAGAGAGAGAGAGAGAGAGAGAGAGAGAGAGAGAGAGAGAGAGAGAGAGAGAGAGAGAGAGAGAGAGAGAGAGAGAGAGAGAGAGAGAGAGAGAGAGAGAGAGAGAGAGAGAGAGAGAGAGAGAGCCTGACGCAGTGTGAGAGGCACAAACTGAGAAGAGAGAGACGGAGAACGAGGGAGACAGCGGCGAGGAGGCAGCATATCACATCAGGCGCAGTTTTGCATCCGAAAAATCTTGACGCCACACTGGCTGTTGCTGAGCTGTTTCCCGGTTACCGCTGGGGAGACACTTGCAAGCTGGGACCAAATCAGTGACAGACAAAGACTAAAAAAAAACCACACACCTCAATACGACCACTCATGCTGCCAGAGGCAACGAGCGGACCGTTTTGCTGAGGAAGACCAGCGAGGCGCTTTCCTCCACGTTGGCATCTGGAACAGGTAAAGTGAAAACCAGATGCGAACATCTGTAGATTGCGCACAAAACGTTTGGCTTCATGTTCATGTGCCTTGTGTCTTGTGATGGCTGGGCTCGCAGTGCGTAGCTAACTTTAAAATACGCCAACAGCTCTGGCATTCCTGCGATTCTGAAATCACCGACTCTAAACCCATCTCTCTGCAATTGTGTTTGTGTGTGTGTGTGTGTGTGTGTGTGTGTGTAGCCTAGTCGTGATGAATGACGGGAATTAGCTTGTTGGCTATTCACATCCAGCCTTGCTTGTCTTATCTCCATGCCGGTGTGTCCAGCGATAATGCAGGCGCAGATACATAGATCCAGATTTACATTATCAGCTCTTGCGCTGCCTGAACGTCCCGTGCTCCATTCCTGTGCAACCTATGGCTGTGCAACTTTGATCCGAGCATGTTCAGCATTTATAGATATGTCTGAAACGTGTCATATTTTGCGCACATTCAGGCTGGTCACTTGATATTTATTTAGTTTGTGTCCCGGGACGGGCTGCACTGCCAGAGTGAGTGACCGGCCCGGGTATCCCTCATATACCCGCACCGCAGTCCATCGGGCTGAGTGTTCAGCACCCTGGAGAGCGTCTCTACACACTGTGGGCTGCAGGCAGTGAAACATCCAGCCCAATGAAGTCTTTTTTTTTGCTCTCTGAGATATCTTTGAAATGTTAGATGTTCTTACTTTAGATCTGAGAAGTCTGTGGTAGGAAACACTTTAATACAGCAGTCCTACAACTACATTACTTCATATTCTAAGCTGCTGCAGGTCAAAGATGTAGACTAACCCCCTGGAAGATGTCAGTGGGACTGTGCACAGGTTTTAGTTTTTCCACGTTAGTCTCAACATTCAGATCCAGATCCAAATCCACACACTGCAGTGCATCCTTACATACAGATACTGTATATCCTGATTTTTAGTCCCTAACACTGATATCTACGTTTTCCTGTAATGCAAGTGAAAAGCGTCTTTCATTAGACATCATCAGGATTATGTTTTTCAAACGTTGGGAATTTCCCCCAGAACCACAGAAGACATTATGAAACAGTTATTTTTCATGGACATTATGTTAATCAGATGCTTCTGAACCCAATTGAACAACCCCATCGTCAAAACATCCAAATGAGGGAATGTCATTGGAAGAATGGTGTTGGTCGCTCCAATAGAGCAGAGATGTGTAGCAAGTGATGGTGGTCAAACACTTCCCTAAGAAACTTTATGATAGTTTTTCACCCGCTTGTGCGTTTATCACCATTTGGCATAAAAGTATAATCCAGTTAATATGTGGCTGTGCAGCAAAAGTCCACTCTTGACAGACTGATCTCATGAAGTGGCGTATGTATGACATGTCAATTCGTATGCCATTATTGTCGTGTTTTCAAGACGCATACTAATTTTTTAGCGTGTTTATCAACGCCGTCTGGCCTCCATTGACTCACATTACCTTGCGATTGTGTGTGAATTGACACCGTAGTGAGTAGTATGAAAGGGCGAAAATCCGCTTAGGGAGGTTGGTCGGGGTGGAAGATATGTAAAACACAGGAATTTCACCCAGGAGCGCGGGGATCGCGTCCCACATGTGACTTGGTGTCCCGTGTGCGATTTTTCCTTTACATGTTTCTTCTTTTCCTAAACCCAACCAGTTCTTCTTTTCCTAAATCCAACCCACATGTTACGTTTCCTAAACCCAACCCCGTTCTTCTTATTCTAATCCCAACCGTTTCTTCTTTTCCTAAACCCAACTGTAGCCTCGCGATAATACGTAGCATCACGATAATGCGCCACGTAGCTTTAGAAAGTGCCATGTGGCGTGTATATTTACGCTGTGACGTTGCAGACTGTTGTCAGCTGTATACAGTGTAGACATACACACGGATAGCTCAAAATGCGTACAGATAACATGCCACTGTGGCGTGTGGCGTGTATGTTTGTGCGAAGTCATGATATCACATTGCACTGATGTGCAGTAAAAACACATTAGTGAGTGCATGTGTGTGACATGAAGTCGCTCAGCCAGTTAAATCTTGGCTGCTGTGCCTACTGCGTACTGCCTACTGACCCACTATCTGTTGTAACGGATGTTGTTGCCACTTTGTCCCATAGGGCATGGGCTACTAACAGAGTTTTTCCACTGACTGACTCCAATTGTTGGCTGAGTGCTACAGAGGGAGAGACAGAAAGAAGAGAGAGAGTAAGATTGATAGAAAGGGAGCAATAGACAAGAACAGAAAAAATCTGAAAAGCTTCAATGACTCATTTTCGGGACATTATGCGTTGTGGTGTGAGAAACGGTAGGCTGGCTCTTTTCAATGCCAGAGATCCTCAGGCACAGCAAAGTCTTTAGTTGTCCTGTGAATTAATTGATAACTATGTTGGAGGTAGCTCATCTTGCTTTCATCCTGCATTAGCACTGCAGTGCTTGCTGCAGTACACTTTTCCAGTCTTAAGAGTTTTAAGAGAACTAAGTGGTCTCTAAACCTAAACCTTTCCTAAACTGCTGTGCTTGATTCTGCTTCTTATTGAGACCCAACAACTTAAATAAAACTAAACAAAATCTCTCTACAAGCAGCTCCAGAGTGAAAGCTTTTTTGTGCTGCCACAGCAGAAATGTCAAAAAGGGTGGGACTCTAATGGCTACATCTGTGATAAGGCAGGTGGCAATATTAGCAGTAATGAAAAGTGACAACTTTAGTAGAGAGGAACTGCCAGAATGTCTGCAAGTACAAAATGAATAAAAGGGGACAGGTTTAATGTTTGTGCTGTCTTGTCATTGCACCCGGTTGTTACTTTCACTTCACCTGAAGTTGAAAAGGTGCTTTTCTTTTCTCTGCATATGGTTTACTGCAGACCCTAGAGTGAGCTACCCATCCATGCTACAATCTTAGTACCCAGAGGCATAACTGTGGGGCAAGTTCTCCAGGAATGAAGAAGCACTGCTGCGTAATGGAAGATCCCTCCTCACTCTCCCATCCATTAGTGCATTTTTCGCCTCTTTAGCTGCCACTGCAATGGAACAACATGAAGCATGTAGCTGTTGAAATCCCAGGCTAGATTTCAAAATCAACTCTCATCAGTTGTTATTTGTCAAAGCCATCCATATTTCAACAGGATCTAGCTTTCCATATTAAGCATGTTGGTGCACAGAGAGCGGGCAGTATCTCTTGTCATAATGTTGATCTTTGTTGAGAGGGAAGCAAATCTGCATGCAGAGTGAACATGGCACCTCCCTGCTGACTGGGTCTAAATGTGAAGACATTTTTTTTACTCTGCTACTGTTGAGAAAATGTCTACTGTTACATTTATTCCTTTTATGTTTTGTTATTGAAGTAGGATTGGAATACAAATACGTCGTAAACAATTCTTAGATTAGATTACACACACACACACACACACACACACACACACACACACACACACACACACACACACACACACACACACACACACACACACACACACACACACACACACACACACACACACACACACACACACACACACACACACACACACACACACAAATTATCTGTACCCACACTCATGACGGTCTGTATTACACACCAACACACGACGGCACACAACAGCACACCCCTATGTGAGCAACGCTTCTGTATAGGACGGTATGAGGGATGTGTAGAGCTGTGCAAACACACGTGCATGCACGAACACTAGAACACGTGCATGCTGCAGACACACTCTTCTGAGCACAGGATATACATGCTCAAGCGAGCACATGGATTTATAATGTACCGTATTCCCTGTAGGAGGCTAGTTAGCGTTTCAGGAAGATTGCACTAACACTGGGGAACTGTAATTAGGAAGTTATTGTTGCAAGTTGCAACTCTCTCTCTCCCACGCGCACACACACACTCACACACACACACATGCACACATCCAGTAAGCAAGAGGGATGCAGTTTACTATCTGTTACTCCTAATCTGTGTTTTTTTTTATCAGTCTGTGTATTATTCTCGTTCTTTATATAAAGCGGTATGTTGTAACTAAGTACAGTTACTTGAGTACTTACTTGGATTTATTGTACTATTTACTCCATAAACTGAATTTGACAGCTACATTTACAAGTGGAGATTAATATTTGACAAACTTTAATAATGTTACATAATGCATGTAATGCATGTACTGGTGCATTTTTTAATTGTGGTATTGTTACTTTTCTTGCTTTCAGAAAACTATATTTGAATTCCTATATATAAAAATGGAATAATCTAAAAAGCTTTATTTGAGTTACGGAACCCGAAAAGCTCTGGAAAATAAAATATATTGTTAGTATTATTGGTCAAAAAAGATTAAATAATTTATATCTTGTGCACACAAGACTGATCAAACTTGTTGGTCAAGATAAATAAGAGAAATACATAATCTTATTATCTAACCATGTGTCTCTGAGGTTTGTACCCCTGGTCACAGCATTGAAAAATTACATTTTAAAATTTCAACAATAACAGCTCTTATTTCCAGAGACAGCACCCTCTCAGTAGAGAGCATTTCCATTACAAACTGTTAAAAGAAGTGAACTGGCCCTTAAACATAGTCCACATATAGGCAAGTTGTGGGCGTAGGTCCATTCTCTCATCACCCTGAATTAAATCTCATTCTCTGTGCTGAAATGGTGTCTAAATGCTTTTGGCCCAAGCCTCTTTAAATATTGATGGTTTTCATCTGGAAATCCTAAAAACTAGAATCACTTTGTGTCTCAAGTCGTAGTTTAAGAAATCCTGAGAGCTGGTTTCATTAACCCAGGCGTTACGTTTTGAAACAATGAGACAACCCTCCGGTGACCTCAGACCTAATGTTCATCGTGTGAATGATGAATGAGCTGCTAAATGTATGCTGACGCATGTCTTGCTGATGCCAGCATGCAAGAACTAGAGCAAATCCCAACCCAAACTCTCCAGCAAAGGTCTCACGCCTTCTCTTTTCCTTTCTATCTCCACTCCCCAAACACCTTTTCCCTCCTCCCTCCTTTTCCTCTGATCTCTCACCATCTTTGCCTCCATCTTTCCATACTGTCCACAATGCACACACCCTATTCATGCAGCCTGTGTGTGTATTGAGTCAGCTAGTTTGTATGCCGGCTGCTGCTAAACCAGCCTCTCTCTGGAAATCAAGGAGAGATCGTGGTGTGTATGCTGAGAGAGGAAGAGGAAGAAAGAGCAGGGAGAGGAGAGGAGGTGAAGAGGACTAGAGGTGATAGAGACAGAAAGATAGATTGAGAGAGGGGTAGGGATACCACAGGGTGAAATGAATAGGCAGAGGAAAAAAATAACAAAAGGGTGGGAAAGATGGAGAAAGCATTCGATGGATGGTTTTCCTCTTAGTCTCTATTCTGTTTCATTACCTTTCTGCCCTCTGTTCGGCAGACAGCACTGACTCTGTGGCAGAGGTAGTTTGGAGAGACTGTGGCCTGGCATGAAAAACCCTCTGATGTTCTGCTCGGAGGTGCTCTTCAAGCCTAAGAGCAGAAATCTCTCTGGCTGTCCCATTAACTACTAGAGACTCAACTATTGGAATTGCATTACCTCTCCTGACGAGCAACACATCGGCACATCCTCCATTTCCCGACAGAGCTCTGTCATTCAAACCCCCGAGATACCAGCAGCAGGAGAGCAACAGGGAGATCGTTTTTTTCATTTGTCTCTTGTCCCTTATCTTTTAGGCATCTGTATGTACTTTCTCTTTTCTCTGGTGACAAATTTCTCTAGGGTTTGGACATCATTTGTATCCCCTTCCTGTTGGTTGAAATATCCTGAGAGCAGCCGTGACGGAGACAATGACAGAGAAGAACAGCGAAGATAATTCTCTCTGTTAGGCAACAGATAACTTTTATATTTGAGGGACTGTTTCAATTCCGAAATGGTTTTGCTCCTCTTTGAAAATTCATTAGTCCACTTAAAGCTATAGTGCGTAGTTTCTGTCTCCCCCATGAGGAATTCTAAGTAATGTCAACAACACTGTCTGCACGTCCACATGATACAAGCCTTCCGTGATCGCGCACATGCCCCCACCCCTCCTCTACGCAGTTGCTAGTATGCAAGAGGGCACAGGGAGGATTAAAAAAACATGATGGACTCTTCAGAAGAGGTAGTTATCTTCACTTGTATTTCTGTGCGGGAAAGTCACCGGACGCCACAATCTTCTGAACATAGTCATGCTGAGAGAGAGTTGTGTGGAGCTGTTCGTCTTAATTAGCTTTGTAGCAACTCATTTGGCAACGGCTTGAATCTAACGGGCATTCATTAATATCAAAAAGTTACGCACTAAAGCTTTAAGACCCAGAAACTCATTTTTCAACCAGTTGACAATCTCTGTCATAGAAATAATATGTAAAGAAAACATTCAACCTCATAAGATTCAGAGACCTTACTTCCTTACTTCCTGCATTGTGGTGACGTTTTATAGCCTATGTGAGAACCAGTGGTGGAATGTAACTAAAGTACAATTACTCAAGTACTGTACTTTTCTACAAATTTAAGGTACTTTACTTGAGTCTTTTATTTTCATGCCACTTTCTACTTCAATACATTTCAAAGGGAAGTATCGTACAAATACTTTATACTCCACTACAATAATATGACTGCTTTAGTTACTAGTTACTTTACAAATTAAGATTTGTAAATTTGTACATTTTTACACAGAAAACACACATAGTTTGTATTATATGATGTTTAATTATACTGTAACTACAACCACCCAACAATATACAGTACAGGCCTACAAGGACAGCTGAAATGATTAGCTGATTAAACACTTAGTTGATCATTTCCAGTTTCCAGTCAAAAAATGGAACGAACTTTGAAAGGACATTGAAGAAGAGATTGTGACTCTGCTACAGTATGTGTGTCAGCAGCAGAAAACTTCAGATGTGCAAATGATGGAGATATTCTCTGTAACTTGAAGGTTTCTACTGTAGGTTTGTATCAGAGAAATATCTAGTGTAACCCAGTTATAATGGGGCTCAGGCAAGAGTTACCCAAGTAAAAAAGTTGAAGGGTCAACTCTGCTGTGTTTCGAGCTACGCCACCACAGTGGTGCAAATGAACAAGGAGGCTTTGTTTCATGACGAAGCTCTACTATTAGTCTGAACACAGCCTAACTTTCGCAATGTCGTTCACCAAACGGTGATGACAGATTTTCTGAAATCTTGTCAAGTTTTTGGTCTATTGTTGAATCTTAAAAGTATAGTGGAGGATTTTCTTTTTCCGGGTGGATCATCAAGACTATTGGTCTTCCTAGTTGTCAATCATTCTGGGATATGTTTACGTAAGGCCGTCGTACATGCTCGTCCCTAGGTAGTTTTCGCTTTCTGCGGCCTCCAGCCCGACCGCCTTCTCCCCGCTCTCGGCTGGTGCTGGCTCTTGCGCACACTCCTGGATCTTGGTCGGGATGAACAGGGCACTGGCTCGTAGTCAATATCAAATTCCACAAGAGTCTCTTCTTGAAAGCTCTAAACGCACCAGCAATAAATAAAAATGACAACTTAGATGCTATACGATAGCTTGTTTGTTGGCCTGTAGCATGCTAAAGTTAGCTATAGAGATGCTTGTTGTAAATAGATTTTCACTTACCGGTGGCGAGTCTGACATAGTGGAAAAAGTGCAAATCTTCTTTTGGAAACATGTAAACAGAGCGTGCACAAGGAGAACTAGGCGTGTGCATGCTCTCTCGTGCACACGTTTAATAGGCGTTCCCTCTCGGGAGCAGGTAGAGTGTCGTGCATGTGCATTTTTTCAAAAAGTGGGAAAATCCTCTATTATACCTTTTAAAGCCCCCATTTCTTACGTAAAAAAAAAAACTATTTCAACCGTTTTCCTGTTATTTCACGAAATTTCTAGATATGACTATCTTGAAAGACAACAAAAAGACAGATTGCTGCACCAGTAATATAAAAAATGAAGAGATAAAGAAATTTTACTCTTTAAAAATATATATACATGTATCAATTATGACACTGTTACAGTAACTCAAACATAAAATGATATAAGACACACAACACACCAACATACAATAGTCAATAACACCAGAAAGGGTTGGCACAAACATATTATACTTTATTTATAATAATGAGTATTCATATATCGGAGGGCTGATACCGCCTCTCCATTGACAACAAGTCATTTCTCAGTGTTAAAACAATTCAATTAATGTAGTTTCCAGTACATCAGCAGTATCCGTTTGGCTGACATGCAGGCCAGTTTGATAATCTGGTGTAAAATGAAAGGATTTTATAGTAGAAAAATGTGAACACTCTTGTAACTGTTGATTGTGGGATACAGGATGAAATGAAGAAATAAATCCAGTTTGTGCATATTAATACATAAACAGCACCTGTAGTCTATAAACGTAATGGTCTAAGCCAGGGGTCTTCAACGTTTTATAAACCAAGGACCCCTTAACTGAAAGAGAGACAGAGCAGGGATCCCCTACTACATATATTGTATAAAATAAAGTTGCATATTAAACTGGGCCTACAATACATGTAGGGCTGCCTACAGCCTTTATAAAATAGATTTTTTTTGCATAGAATACAAAGCTATTAAAATAATAAATGTTAGCATGATTTTATAAATCATCTTTTAATGTTACACATACATGTGGCACAGTGAATCCTTAGGGTTAACTGTATCTGTGGATGGCCTTAGTGACTACCTTACTTATAGGCCAGTAAGTCTATCATCGGTGGGGATTTAAATTTGCTAATAATAACATGTTGGATTCAGGTAAAGACATTTTAATTTTTGAAAAAACTTTCAAAAGTTAACAATAATTTGAAGGCCCCCCCTGAAGTTACTCTGAGGACCCCCTAGGGGTCCCGGACCCCCTGTTGAAGATCTCCGGTCTAAACTGATGCATAGTGATACTGACATTTAATGGGAGGTGACATTGACTGATTTTCATGGCTGCTTGTTTTCTTTTAAGTCCTCTGACCAAACATGGAATGTGTTTCCACTTTATTGATTGTTTGAGTTGTGTTGCTTTTTATTTAGCACTTCAGTTATTCACAAGCTTTGTGAAATCAGCCAATTGGCAATCACAACAGGGGCTAAACCATACAAACCTTTTGTCAATTAGCACTTAGAAAACACCAGGGGAAATTACCAGTGCTTGGCAGCCAAATGTGTGTGTGTGTGTGTGTGTGTGTGTGTGTGTGTGTGTGTGTGTGTGTGTGTGTGTGTGTGTGTGTGTGTGTGTGTGTGTGTGTGTGTTTGGGTTGGGGAGTGTGTGTGTGTATGTGTCTGTTTTGTGTAAATCATTAAGTGTATGAGTGGGAGGGGTTCTTGTTTCTATGTGTTTGAGTGAGATCAGAGGTCATGAGTATGTTTATAAATGTATGTCAATTTGCATATTGTGTGTGTGTGTGTGTGTGTGTGTCTGTGTCTGTGTCTGAAAAGAAAATGAAAGAGAAACAGCGTACATATCTGTATATGTATGCTGTTGCAAGAGTGATTTTATAATGGCCGCCTGTAGTCAGCCTATCATTTTCTCCCTTTGTCACGGTCCCTTTTCTGTCTCTCAGGCATTGTGTTGTGATGTGGCATGTTGTCTTCAGATTGATTTTGTTTGGAGTGCTCAAAAGCTTAAGAATATACTTCTTAATTTTAACTTATCTGAGGAGGTAAAAACATGCTGTACAGTGTTGTAATTGTTACAACAACAGCTATCCAGTCTAGGGCTGCAACTAATGATTCATTTTCTGATCAATTAATCTGCCTATTGTTTTCTCAATTAATCAATTACTTATTTGGACCTTAAAACATCATAAAATACTAAGAAAAAGCTAAAAGGTGGGGAGTTTTTTCTATTCTTCCCATTCTGCCGGCATTGCGTGAATGCAGCATTCGAGGTGCCGGTTGGCAGATATTGTTAGCTGTTTCCCCTCTACAAGTAGTGAGAGTGGTATCAATCTTCTTATCTAACGCTGGACAAGAATGGGGCTGCTGTGGCTCAGGTGATAAAGCGTTTGTCTACCAATTGAATGGTCGGTGGTTCGATCCCTAGCCCTGCAACCCCAAATTGCTCTTGATGCTGCGCCATCGGAGTGTAAGTGTGTGTGAATGTTAATCTGATGAGCGGGTGGAACCTTGTATGGGACCCTTGGCCACCAGTGTATGAACGTGTGTGAATGGTTCCTGTGAAAGCGCTTTGAATAGTTGTTATTCAGTGTAGCAGAATAGAGTTTGTTAAGATTGCACAGCTTGAAAACACAATGTCTTTTAGGAGGTGGGGACAAAATAAAAAGTAGAGATGTACTCCCATCCTTATTTCTCTATCCCCCTAAGATCTCCCACAGACATGCATTACCATGACAACCCTAAGAATCCTGGGTATCGACAAACATGCAGCGCCGTCGCCTGCTCAGGACAGCGAGCATGGCAGGGCTCTGATACAGGGAGACTTAACCAAAGTGCAGGTTTTACCAAGTCATGTCATTTTAAAAAAAGGACCAAATTAAATTACTAAATGTAAGCAGCATAGAGCTACAATAAGCGTGTGATACCAGAAATGTATTTATATTAGTTGTATTGGATTGCACTTTACTGTAATGTGTCCTTGTTATTTTTTCCATCCTCCAGAAATGCTGTCCCACTGCCACATTTCTGAGAAGCAGAAGAGTGCAGTTTAATTGTCGTAGCAAAATTCCAATAAATTCCACTTTATGTGAATCAGGTGCCGGGATATTACTGTTAGCGTGACTCGGGTTGGGGAGGTGGATCTCGTCATCTGCTGCAGTATATGCAGAGTAGTGTGACTAGTCTTTCCTGCAAAATCAATGTTGGGGAGCTTGATCTGCAATCATTTTTCAAATAGATCATCTAATGTGAGGTGACAAAAAATATCAAATAACTAAGTTTAGTTTTTCTCAGACATGACTATATGGTAATGGTAGGCAAGGCAAGACAATTTTATTTAGCACATTCAATACGAGTAAATTCAATTTCCTTTGGATTAAAATGCATACAGAAACAAGAAGTATTTACCAACAGAATATAAATACAAAAACAACCATCCATCCACCCACCCAAATAGAGTAAAACAGCCCCCACATGTACCCAACAGACACATGTACCCAACAGAGACAAACAAAAAACACATGCAGCAACAAGTCACGTGTAACAAAAGAACATTTAATCATTTACAGGGATGCGCGTTTTATATGTGACCCAACTGAGAAGGCCGTATACATTATCCAAACAACTTTGAGTGTCACATACACAAATGCACACAGTACCTTGTTGCTAGGCGACACTGGCTGGTTAACCGCTAGCTGAATGAAAAGTTAGTCACTGTTCCGAATATAAAGAACTAAAAGAAGTCTGCTATAGCTTTAATATGTACGCTGAAAAATGTTTTTGCTTATATTTGATATTCTGTTTGGGAAATGTAACATCTGACTAAAATTTGAATAGCGTATATAAACCAGCAATTTTCTTAGTTTTATAAGGGAAGCTTAAAACACATTTTCCTTAAATTTGGGGCCTAATAACTTGTTTTGAAGACATGAATGTGTAGTCAATATCTCCGTGTTTGTCATTCACCTACTAACCTTTCGTCCTGGCTTCATACCTCCTGTGTTGATGCCTTTCTTATAAATATTTCATACATAAAAAGGAGAGCAGGGTTGTTTAAAAGCTGTTTTAAAAGGTTTATTTCTAGAAGCCCTCAAACATACAAATTTAGGAGTGCAAAGCGTAAGAGCAAAAATAATGCTTCAATTTTATCTCCACCATGCACACCAAAATAGAGAGATGCATTTTTAGCTGAGCTTCCAGATAACATCAGGGTAGCACATCATGGAGCACTCACACATGGCAGCAGCATGATGATGTCAGGACCAAAGTCACATCATCCTGGAGAGAAAACAGGCCAGAATCTCATCACTGTATCCTGAAATGAGATTACCACCATAGCCTTGCTTTTTATATAGAAGTCAATATATCATTCATCCTGCCTCTGCCTCCTTCCCCTGCAAATTGTATTAAATCCCAGATATGTCCCTTAGAATAAAAACCAGCTTGCTGGGTGGGTTGGTAGGACAAGAGACAAAGGGAGAAAGAAAGGAGAGAGAGAGAGAGAGTGAGAGAGAGAGATGTGAGTGTTGGGGACTTCACAGAGAGCAGAGCTTCTTTCTGCGTCACTCAGAGCAAGCTCAGTCAAGGACACATTGAGACGTGTAAACTCAAAATATCACACACGGGAGTTCGTATCTTTTGTGTGTCTGCCTCTGTATGCATGCCACATTAAGGCGCAACATTATCTCTCTGTACACACACACACACACACACACATGCACGTGCGTGCGCACACACACACACACACACACACACACACACACACACACACACACACACACACACACACTGTGAACAAAATTGATGCTCTCAAATCCCTGCGCTTACATTGGCTGCTAGTACAGATAGATATGGACACAAGTATCTGGACAGGGCTTCAGATACTTTACATTTTATTTACATTTTAAATACAATACATACAAAACATTAAATACACGTGAAGCTGCTTTTTGCCTGTGAGATACACTCTTTGCCATAACCATCATGAATTGAGGAGAAAGTCCTCATATAGAAGTGTATTTGGAAGCAAAGGAATCCTCGTACCTGTAATATTAGATTAATAATAATTAGTAATATTAGCTGAGTAACACTGTACGTGCTACTGTAATTAAAGAATCGTTAAAGTCTTGGTAAAATGACTCTGATTCGAGGACTATATTGAAGATAACCAACACTAAAAGAATGACAAGACCATCAATCAATTAACTGACTTAGAACTTAGTATTTACGAAGGGAAATCTTAATGCTACAGTATACACATATACACAAATATATTATAATTTGGTAATTGTTATCTTAACATGCATTGCCCCCGTGCACAAAGCCAGGTCCATAAAGAAATGGTTTTCCAAGTTTGGTGTGTAAGAACTTGACTGGCCTGCACAGAGTCCTGCCCTCACCCCCATCCAACACCTTTTGTGATGAAGTAGAACACTGACTGTGAGCCCCACATGTTCATACAGACAACAGCAATGTGGGAAAGATGCAGTCCTCTCATTCCCCCCTGGTGAGCCAACACAGAGGGCTCCTGCAAATAAGCACAGGGTCGTCCTGCTGAAAAGTTGAAAAAGTAGGCCCAACTTTTGCCGCAGCGTGATCCGGCAAGCTGCTGCGTTGAGCGATCAAATACATTTGAGCAATCATTCAGGGTAAATTACTTTGTAATGTGAATGCTGTATTTCTACTGTGTACTGTTGGCACTGCAGTTTACAGACAATAAAAATGTCACAATACAAAATACAATAGAAAACAGCAAAGACAAAGCACCATATATGCAAATATACAGCTCAGTGCTTCCAGCCACAGAGAACATATCCCCACAGGAAGACGCAGAAAAAGTCTACTGTCCTTACACTATACCTCATCACACAGCAGTGTGACTCACCCACCCTTGTCTCCCTCTCTGGTCTACAGTTGCCAACTCAGCTATTTAGCTCACGTCTGCCCTCTCTGACCATGCATGGTCCCCCCCCCCCCCGCTCTCCTCCGTTCTCCGCTCTCTCCCTCTATTGCCTTCTGCTGCTCTATAACTCTTAACAAAACCACTCGCGCACACCGACACATACGTGCCTGCACTGCACACACATGCATTTAAGGTACTTAATGTACTTAAGATGCAAATGCAACATTAAAGAGTGTCCTGATCAGCAAAAGGTCCTGAAGCCAATCACTTTAATGAGGTCCTTTGGGATGTGCGCATGTGTGGATTGCATATGATTGTTTTCTTGTGTGTGTGTGTGTGTGTGTGTGTGTGTGTGTGTGTGTGTGTGTGTGTGTGTGTGTGTGTGTGTGAATGGAGCTCTTTCTATGACAGCTGAACAGTTGACTACTGTCTGTATGTCCACATTTTCTACAATTAGAACTGAGTGACAGTCAGAATATTTGGCTCTTCTTCTTCCACCCTCGCAGCCCTTTGATGTGTGCAGCCAGCAGCTGTGTATCAATGGGCCGCGAGCCATTCAGAAGCCGACTAGGGCTCCTTATACTTTGGCCCAAAACCACAAAACACTGGACTCTTTGATTTGAGTGACACGACCATTTTGTGTTCAGTTAATGATAAAATGGGACAGAAAATGAGGTCTGCTGAGGATTCAAGAGTTTCTGATGAATTTTTGTAAATATTGCATCCACCATGTATGCAGCCTATATCTAGCCTGTATTTATAATGATTTGGCCACTTAAGCCTTTCTGTATATGCATAGAAAGTAGAGCCACATATGCATATTATTACACCAACTTACTGTATTTTAATTAGTGTCTTGGGGGACTTTTTAAAACAGCTAAAATAGGAAATCTAAATAAACCACAGGGCAAGGCTATGGGAGTCAATTCTGGAAAACAACCAACAATCGTTTCCGAAGATGTCACGACTCACAGTCCCTAAACATTCTCAAAAAATATTTAAAGTAGTTGATTTGGATACAAAATAGAACATGATTGTTCAACACTGTGGTCTATACCTCTTTTTAACTTTATGGTGAACATTTTGGAATAATGTGACAATGCTTCCAATCTTTTTCTAGCTTAAAGATTAAAGGCAAAGATTAGTGATGTTGTGGAAAATACCCAGGGTGCAGCAGGTGTAGATTAATTAACTGTTTTAGAATAATTGAAGATGAAACAAGTAACAAGAAATAGTAGACTGAAACCAATGTAGGTTTTTGTAATTTATTGAAGTACATATATTCTGCAGAATAGGAGGACTGATTCACAGGATGCACGGAGCAAGGTGTGGAATAGTCTTCAAAATTCACACATCAAGAACATTAGCTTAAATACACAGATAAGAGAAAAGGAGTGGCATCGCTTTAAGCACACAATTCAATCTAATAACAAATGAAGATGAGAACTTCTGGTCTTTCTGGTTCACAGGGATGTTATGTCTTGTAGCTTGTAAACCACCTTGATACAACCTACGTTGGCTATTTTCTCACAGAACTTCTCCTTGGGGGAGACATAACAAGAGCACATACAGAAAAGACATAGTTAATTTGGTAAAGTATAACTTTGCCATTACAGTGACAAAACAGAAATTGATTTGTTTGCCCAGTTCAGAATACATAGAGTTTATTGCTAATGTCTGTGTTAATGAGAAAACTGTCATTATTTCAATTTCCAGGAAATTTCCGGGATTTCCAGGAAATGTATCGTGTGTATATATATATAT
This sequence comes from Gymnocephalus cernua, assembly GCA_023631565.1. Classification (NCBI taxonomy): domain Eukaryota; kingdom Metazoa; phylum Chordata; class Actinopteri; order Perciformes; family Percidae; genus Gymnocephalus; species Gymnocephalus cernua. Next base: position 34,259,024 of record CM042427.1, on the reverse strand, counting down.
ATATATATATATATCCCCAGTTCAAGTCTCTGCTACCGCCCTGAATTGCATGTGTGTGCTGTGTTTATGAAGATCTGTGAAAGATATAAAATTACATCTACCATGATTGAAGATTTCATTGATATCATTCACATCTATTGGGTAATTTCATTCATAACAACGCATTATTTGATAATCTAATCTTCATTTGTTTTGTATGTGAAACCTGAATTCGCTAGTCTGTTGTAGTTCACTTGTAGTAGAGTGAAAAGTGGAATAGACAGTATGCCTTGGAAATGTACTGAAGTACAATGTGTTAAGAAGTATCAGGTGGAAGTACTCAAGTAAGTACCTCAAACTTGTAATTGAGTACACAATTTGTGTAGTTTAAATGTACATCCCATCACTGTCTTGTTCTCTGAGGAAACGCTCCAGAAAATATTTTGTGTTAATGCTCATCTTTTCCGCATGACATTGTATGTGGCACCACAAAAAAAGGTCAGACATATCCTGTAAATTGACCTGTTTTCTCAACTTGTTAGGATCACATTCGATCAGTCCTTTAATGACTCCCCTTGTGACTGGTTTTCAGGAGCACATATCTACTGAACAGGTCATCCTGGGCCATCTGCTGCTTGTCAGTGGCTGATTACTGTGCTTGTCTTCCTGCTTTGTCTGCCACCTGGTTGCTAGAGAAACAGCATGGCATGGCCATGAACACCCAGTCTGCTGAATTGTCCTTGAGCCAGAAACTTGCCAGCTCTAAATAAGGCTACTGCTCTGTAGCTGGAGGGCAACCGAAAAGAGATCTCTCTAGAGGGATAAACAGAGTATCACATTATTGCTAATTATTATCAGTGGCCCTGATTTGCCGATGATGAACACCTGATTTAATTATCATTGAAGAGTCTTTTTATTATCAGCCTTATCGCGGCACTGAGGTGGTAAAAGTGCAGGAAAATTAGGAAGTCGATTTTGAAAGGGCTCATTCTCCTGCTGAACAGTCTGCTCGCTTCCAATCTTTGAAAGAGATCTTGTTACATATTGCATGATGGCCCAATGAATACAAATCACTAAATGGGCAGATCTAATAAATGCCAAAGTCCAGTGTCCGTATGTGTACATAATTAATGAAGTATCGGTACTCTGAAAAGAGGGCACATAGGTCCAGCTTAGAAAGACTAGCATTGCCATAGGAACCAGCTGCACCCACGCATTCATGGAGGGAAGGCAGGCAGAGTTGCAGAGACGGCGAGAACGAGAGAGAGAGAGAGAGAGAGAGAGAGAGAGAGATGTGAAAGTAATGTCTTTGATGTGACTAGCAGCCTCAGGTCTCTAATCTCTTCCTTCTAAATATTTTTCTTCTTATGCGATGAGATTTAACCCCTTTCTATTTTATTTTTATTTATTTTTCAATCCCCCATTTACATGTTCTTTGCATCCGTGACAGATGTCCTTGGGCAGAGTGAACATGGAGATGGGAATTAAGTCAAAGATATGAAACAGAGAGTGTGGTTTAAAACAGGCAATGAAAATGTCAGTCAGTCCACCTCAGTGTGCGGCTATGTGGAGGAAGGGCGGGAGGGCGGGAGGGATCGAGGTGATAATACCTGCAAGGTGCTTCGAATACGGGGGAAAGCCTTCAGGGAAACAGGAACTGTGGGATTTCATATGCATTTGACATGTGGGGGCCCATGTGTCAAGTCTTATCAGGCTGCCCAGAGTATCTTAGCAGCCGGCCCGAGTCTGCTGCGTGATAACTCTGTCTGTCACATACTGTAGCTGAACTGAAATACTGCGGCGTCATTTTGTTTTGGCTGAGCATTGATCTCTCTCTCATCTCGCTCACAGCGAGGCCATCAAATATTCCTTTTATCAAATCCAAGCTTTACATCAATTACTAACTAGGCCTGGGCACAGAACTTTGTTTTTCTGTGAGCTTTATCAACTTGTTTCCATACAGTACAGACAACAATCATGTCATGTTTTAGCTGTAACAGGGTGTGTTAACCCAGTAGGCAATGTTTTATTCTGCTAGATGGGCAACTTGCTGTGAAATGAGACTATGGAATGATTTTGGAGAGATTCAAATGGTGAACATTACCATACCGACCAAAATGTATCCATAGGACCAAATGTTCAAAGGTCAAGTACTTAAAGGTGGCATCGAATGTCATGTTTGTAATGTTTTACTAATTCTTCTCTATGTCTTCACATTTCTTGCATCTCATTTCTTTATATCATCACATCATCACATATCCCATATTCTGTTTAATCTTTCATCATATTTCATCTCCTCATCATACAGTATTTCTCTCTTTTCATGTCATTTTGACAAATTCTATCTTTCTGTATCTAATTGATTTAATCTCATTTCTTTAATCTCAACAATTTTCTAAATCTAATTACGCCATTATTTCTTGGATCTCATTTTTGTATCTTATCTAATTTCTTATTACTTAGTTCTTTATATCTAATTACTTGTATCTCAGTTTTTCATTGCATTTCTTGTATCTCATTTCCATATCTCATTTCGATAATTGCACTTTTTCAAATTTTTTGTCTTTAATTTCTTTAAATAACTAATTAGTTTAATCTCATTTCTCTATCTTCTAACTTTTTTAATCTTAATCTTTCTCTTTCTCTTTATCTCGTGTCATTTTGTCACTCTCAGTTGTTTATCTTATCTCTTTTCTTTGATGTTATTTCTGTCATTTAATATTTTTAATCTCATTTCTTCTTTCATCTCCTCTCCCATTCTTTTTTTTTCTTTTTTTTAAAGCATATCTGGACCTAATTTCTATGACTTATTTCTCTATCTTATCTCATCACGCTCTCTCATCTCATTTTTGTTTTCATCTCATTATCTCATCGACCACATTTTATCTAACCAACAGAGAAATACATGGTTGTTACGCTAAAAGTAGAGCTGTTTCTCTATTCTATGAGAAATGGGCACTTTGGAGATACAACCTGTTCATGTGGCGCGGTGATTGAGTGGTGGAAACATAGGATAAGGAGAGTAAGAGTCCCAGTCCGTGGGATTGGTAAAGAGGAAGTTCGATATCATCCTGCATGGTGTCTGTGCTGACGGGACCATCTGTCAAACGCACTACGCACCTATCGTCCAGCTCGCCTGCAGCCACCTCAGTCACCACGGCCTGATGGATAGACTTGTACGTGTCAAGTCTGAGGCAACGACACAGTGACCGTGTGACATGCCGGGTGAGACAAAAAGGGACAGAGTGCTTCCAGCGAGTTTTGTCATTAGGTAATTGTGCATATGTTGTTGGCACAACACAACGCGTCTGCTTCAGGGCAGTGTAGGCTGTCATTCCTCCACTCCTTCTCCATGTGCCCTTATGATGAAAAGTCCTTGTTCTTTTCTTTCTTTCCTTTAATTTACTCTCCTTTCCTTTCCTGTTCCCCTCACTTTGCTGTCTTTTCTCTTCTCTTTTGCTTTTCCCTGCCCTTACTTGTGCTTTCCTTTTATTTGCTTTCCTTTTTGTCCTGTCCTTTCTTTTTCTTTCCTTCTATTTTAGTCTTTTCTTTTCTTTTCTCTTCCATTTCCGGTCTCTCTTCTTTTCATTCTGTCTTTTCCTTTCTTTTTCCTTCCCTGTCTTGAACATCACACTTCTGCCCTGCCTCTGTTATTTTTGGTGAAATCAATTAAAAATGGATGTTGACCTTTTTCAGTGATAAAGTTCTATGCACAAGCTTCATTGCTTGGTGATTAAACTTGTGTCTGACAGTAGCTTTTTGAAATCCTTCCCCGAGGCTGAGAAAATTACAAAACAAATATTAGGAAAAAGAATTGGTTAGTTGGCTTGACAACTTCCTTGTTGTGTTTGTTTTCTGGGATAAGATCTTGGTTTAAAATATGACATTTGACCACCTGAGCCAGTTGACCTGTCATGTGCTATGAGTTCTGCAGTTTACAAAACCTGACTCCTATGCTTGTTTGAATCCAAATGAAAACCACAAAATCAAATTGTTCTCAATCATTAATGCTCCTTCTTATTCTTTTTGACCCATCCCATCCAACTATTTTATATTTATCAAAGTACAGTATTTCTACTGTTCTTTTCCAACAGCTTCTCTCTCCCTCTCGCTCGCTCTCTCGTTCTGTTTCTAACCCTACCTCCTTTAAAAGTGATCTATACCACCAGAGGGGTAATTTGCTTCAGCTCAAATCCTAGATGAAAGCCATTTTTCACCCAACATAGTCAGGACGGCTACAAATTCAAGTGCTAAGAGCAATATATTACACAGAACAGATGTAGCAATGGGTAGAATAGTAAAGACCAATGGGGGAAGGGTTCAGAAAAACCCACAGTACAGACTGTACTTGATTATGTAGTATCGTGGGCATTCTGCACCACTTTCTTTTCTTTCTTAACATCAAACAAAATAGATTGTATTGTTTTCCTGTGGTTTTTTTGGTGATGAGAATGTGTTAATTAACCAAGGAATGCCTTTGCAATCATTCGTGCAAAGAGAATAATGAGGAGGAGAAACACTTACTCATGCATTATTCATTTGGGGAACCATTTCAATTTGTACTCATTTTTAGTCCAGAAAGTAAAGCATTGGTCTGATGTTTTTGCTACCATAAGCTAGTCCTGAGATTAACTTTCTGTGACTCTGGCGAAAAAGGTACTGTAGGTTATCTGTCTACATATTGGCTTTCATTTCACACTCCACTTTAGTAATGTATGGGCGGTCACAGTAAGGTCCAAATCATCCTGCAGCCCCAGGAGCGGGTGCTTTACTGCTGCCGTGAGTAAGAGTTATTATAGCCTCCTCTCTTGCTGCTCCAGTATTGGCACTTTAGAGTGATGTTGGGCCAAATGACTTTACATATTTAATGTATTTCCACATGCTGAAAGGCAACAGGCATCCACTCCTGGCATTGTGCACTACTTGTCCCTTATGTCTTCTAACAGCAGACCTAAATGATGCTGCTGGAGGGAGTCTCAGCTCTGCCCCGGGCTTGTTCACATGCCATTAAAGACTGCTCTGTGGTTTCAGGTTTTATTTTAAAACGAACATTAGCAGATGTGCATGTTTTCTGGCTAAGGAAAATCATAGTGTAGAGTGTCATGACTGAGCTGTAAGGCTGCTCAATTGGCTTTGTGCTCGCTTTGAAATAACTGTAAACTGCCTGTGAGATTTTCACACTGCAACTTGATTAAATCAAATGTTGTTTGGCTCATTTTGCCATCCGAGCTCAGGCCACAATTGGTTGTATGCTGTTCTGCTCAATGACATGCAATGTTAGCATATGAGGAGTATCATAAACACAGGAGAGGGTTGAGGTTGGGCTGTTATTAGTTTCTGCTTCTCTTATCTCTGTACAGAAGGTGAATATTGCATTGCTATGTCTCTGAAGACTGTGTGTGTGTGTGTGTGTGTGTGTGTAATACTCATCAGACCACTAGTCCTTGACAGTCTAACATCTGACACACACCCCCACACATACTCATACACACTCATGTTAGAGGCTTAGGAAATTCATCATGAGCATGAGGGTCTTTAAAAGTATAGACATGTTTGTATTTCTATACTTTTGAAGACCCTCATGCTCATGATGAATTCCCTAAACCTCTAACTCTAACCTAATACTAGCATTAACCTTAAAACCAATGGGCATATTTATTTTTATATTTAATTTTCTAAATTTCATCTCCCACAATTTGCATTGGTAAACAGGAACCCATTACAAATGTATATTGCATGAGCCCAAACATGCAATTTCCACTGGTGGGGCTTTGAATGCATTTTACATGTGCAAAAATTCAATAACAAAGACCAATTTACTTTTAGCAACTAAAGAAGGGATGCATATCTTTAGTGAATACCACCCAAAGTGTTAACAGTCAAAAGTGTTCTCACTCCCAAGGTCTAAAAATCAAATTGGTCCTCCTGAGAGAATCCTCATTGACATCAAGCATTCCCATGCCCCTAACTCTGAACTTAAATGTAATCATCACAACTACCTCGTCCGTTTCATTTAGGGGATTGTTCCGGTGCCGCCGGAGGTTCCGCCAGATGTCCCTCATTTTCGGCCAGATGTCTCTCACCTTCTGCTTTCTTTGTGTTGGCATTCTAAACTCCGGTCGATTCAGGAATCATCCTCGGACAGTCAAATTATATTTATCTTTTTTTTGAGTAAAATTCTCATCGCACACTCGACAGCCATTTTAATTCCAGAGCTCGCCTCCCTACATGCATGTTCCAGCAAAACAAGTTCCTTCCTGATGCTATTTTGCAGAGGCCAGTGCTTAGCGCCGTCCAAGACAGTTGTGATTGGTTTAAAGAAATGCCAATAAACCAGAGCAGGTTTTTCTTCTATTCCGGAATGTTGTGTGGACTAGCCAGACCTTCCTCTGCAGCGCTGTGGACCGCAGCGACTAGGTTGCTGCAAACAACTTCTGCAACAGAAGAACAAATAACTCATGATGAAATGTTGCTTTACACATTATGTCAAATGTGCACATGCAATAGCTTTGGTCTTCTGCATCATGTCCATTATGTGCATGTATCATTTCCAGTGAATCCCTTGTGTGGTGTTACACAATTTAAATCCTGCAGTAAAGCTAAACCAGTAACTACAAAACTACTGCAAAGAGAATTACACAGTAGAGACACATTAAATGGCTAATGTCTAAAATGAAAAAAAAAATAAAAATAAAAAAGCTGGCTTTAAATAGTATAATAGGATTGGATGTAGTGTAATCTTAAGTATTATAACTTTAACCCAATTCTCCACATACCAACCCTAAAACCAGGTCGTACCCTGACCCAGTGTCCTCAGTTCAAACACATCTTCAACCCTAAGACGCACACACACAGTTGTAATGTATAAATGAATGCATGAATCTTAAATTAGACTTACTATGAGACTACTGAACCAAGAGCATGTGTGTGTCTGTGTGTGTTACAATATGCATGTGCAGGTCTAAAAGAGTGGCTGAGTGCAGTCTGAAGGACAAAAGCTTAACAAAATCAGGCAGCTTCTGTTGATGGTTCTTTGCACAATAGGCAGGTGGCATTAAAGAAGAATTCACCCTCAGAGACTGTTGCATCATTTTCAGCCATTAAGGTCTGATGTTCAGTGCATTCCAGGAATTATTATGTGATAAAGTGCTGTAATTTACTCGCCTCCGCATACCCTCATGTACTTTTAGTTCTGTTAGCAATTGGTTCCCGAGACACCAGTATGAAATTGTGTCATTCAGCTGTGAATTATACAGTACTATGTATCAAGTAAGATTTTCTGGTCAAGAAAACGTCGACACACTGTTCGCAGATGAAGAAAACGTGCCTTGTGACTGCATTAAGTTTGGGTCTGTCGAGGCTGCTTGAGAAACTGCAGGATAAACCTTGTTGATTTACTCTTTTATAATGGATTGTGTACGATTGTTGAACCTCAGTGAGTCTAGAAGAAAGAGAAAGAAGCCCATACTTTATATTTATGAATTACTTTAATGAAAACACTGACGTTAGATACATTAGATACAAAACATTTTTTCAACTGATTATATTTAAGGCATCTTTAAAATACAGTGTCTTTTGAAATTACAGTACAGTGTATGTGTTCAGTATATCCATGAAATCTCCTCGTTTGAGCTCCCCCCACTAGTTAAATACATGATCGGTAAAATTCTTCACATGGATAATTGTTTGAGTCTATACTTGGAATCCATTTTGTGGTAAAATGTACCTCGTTATATCTCTTCTACACTAATCTGCTATCGTTTTCAGTTTTATTGTTGTGCCTGCAGTCTGATTGAATTTTTATCCTTCATCTGGAATTTGAGGACTCGTCCACCCTGAGCAGAGCATTATAGTAGCACTTTAGTCCGTTGAAAATAGAAGTAACGCACAGGCACTGCTGTGTAATGCATTGGTGACAAGCAAATGCAGCAAGTTGGGTTATAGTACATATAAACTGTATTACAGCATTTTCTTCGGGTCCTACCCTGAAATTGCTTTTATCTGTGTAAAATAACATACAAAATAGCTCACTTTTTAGTGGAAAAATCAAATCAAAAATGGATGTCTTGGTCAAGTTGATTTATTGGATACTCTCTGATGTTAGTGAAAATGGTAACACTGATTCCTAGATATACTAGGGATTCACAATATAATCTGAACAGGTGATAACATGCTGAAAATGGAATGAAAAAAGAACATGCTGAGAATATGTCACTGCGCGATGTGAGTCTCAACGCGATCTGAGTCGCGTCGAGTTGCGCATGCTCAGATTTAAACAATTTACGGCATAACGACAATAACGGAAGATGGGAACAGCAATAATCGAAGATATGGAAGATGGAAATGGCAGTAATGTATTATTTAGCGTAACACATCACATGTTCACGGCATGATCCCTCATGTCAGTTAATAAAAAATAAAAAAAAGTCAGTGAACATGGAGCTACATGACCAAGTTGGTTCACTGCTGGCTACAAGTTGGCAATCAGACACAACGGCTGTTATTTGAATGGTGTTATGAGCTAACGTTAGCAATCAAACAATCATAGATAGCATTTGATAACTAAAACGTTTTTGAAATGATTTCCACCTTCTATATCTTCGATTATTGCTGTTCCCATCTTCTGTTGTTGTCGTTATGCCGTAAATTGTTTAAATCTGAGCATGCGCAACTCGACGCGACTCAGATCGCGTTGAGACTCACATCGCGCAGTGACAGAATATAACAACATAAAATGTTCATTTTGGACCCAAACAGTATGGAGTGTGCTGTGCCATTTTTTTAAGAACAAAAACAGAAGAGGCAAAAACGTCGATCAGCTAACTGTGTGTGTTTTTCTTTTTAATTATCAAGTTATAAAAAAAAAAATTATCCAACATGTGATTACACTACAAATATACCTCCTATAAATAAAGATTTCTGGCAGATGACATTTATATCAAAAGAAGATGCTGCACACCACATTCTAAAACTCATTACAATGTTAGCACGCTAAGGTTAGCAACGTAACGTCTCTACAGCCAGTTTGTCAGTTCTGGTTCTACTGCAGATAATCATGGTGTTGTAACATGGTGGCTCATTCTAAGCTAATGAAAACACAACAATTCTTAGTTTCAGGTAATAATACACTAATGAAATAAGTTATGAATATTATATTCCATTTCTGCCAATAGATCCCCCTAAATCCTCCACACTGCTCCTTTAAAGTAATATCTGGTATGTTTTCAGTTGGGACACCAAGGATAAACGAGTTGACACCACGGATAAACATATTGATTCAGAGTCAAATTGATACCCAAAATCAACTTAATCTGTTTTTGAACATTTTGCCAATAATGCAGAAACTCTGGGCAGTCCAAGAATAGCCTATCTACCGGGCCCTGACTGATGTATTTTTAAAGTAAAGTCCAGAGTAAACTTTTCTAATCTTTTTTTTAAATTTGTTTTTGGACATTCTCCATTGTGAAGTACCACTATAATTGCTGCACTTGGCCCGCAGTACGCTGTCTTCACACAATCTCAGAGTCTTCTGTGACCGCTTAAAGTGATTTGCCATCCACAAAAACACACTGATCACCTCGGGCTGGTTGTGTTTGAACAGTAGTGTGTCATCATTCTCCTAAATGTCCCTGTTAGCATGTTTCTCCCTGCACACGTTGTGTTATATGCCAGTTAATTAGATTATTTGAAGTATGTGATGTGACAAGTCTTTCTGCAGCTAATTCAAGATGCTAAAATATAAACGATTACAAACGGGAAAAGGATCACTGCTGAATTCGCAACATTGTGCCATTACACCGTGTAATGGTTATGCAGGTCAGTATTGAGGTATTACTCCAATGCATCAGACGCTGACTTGTGTCACCCCAAAGCAAAAAATGCAATGAAAAAGCCTCCCAGACAGTAACGTCTCTCTAATGTTAAAAAAAAGAGTAGGCAGGAAAAAAGGACTTTCATAGTGAGAGTTACATTTTCACATAGAATACCATTTAAATTGCATTCAAATCATATGAATGTAGAAATTATTGAAAAGAGACTCACAAATTAGATTAATCTAAGAGTGATGCAATTTATATCTAGATAAAAAAAATGTTTAGCTCATAAAACTGGCTAGAAATGTCCCACACATGGAACAACATCTACTGTATGACAACCAGTTGATAAAATGATCAAATAATGTAATAATTGGCACAAACTCAATGTGAATTATGCTGAGTTTGTCTGTTCCTGACTCAGAATTTTGTCAGTCAAATCGAATTCGGCAGTTCAATACGAATATTCGACTATTTATTCCTTTTTTTTATAGAGTATAGACTATCAAGCAACACTTATACTGTCAGATCTTTGAATGGGGTTTGGTGGGACATTCTGCGTGACAATGACATTCACCTAATATAGTAAACAAGCTAAAGTTAGCACTCTAAGCTAATGCATGCTAACTACAATTTTTGTGAAAATCAAACAAAAGCCGAAGACTATATCATAATCAGATGGCAGAAGACGTTATCTATGAGCCTAATCTTCACCGAGCGGACGGGACGACTTGGTGTAGTGAAACGATTTTACCCCGGAGAGCAGCGTGAAAACCAGGAGCACTCGCTCTGCAGCTACTTCCTGGGACCAAATAAAAGATGAACTAGAATTTGACAATGATTACTCAATTAATTGACGAGTTCGTCAACAGAAAATCAACATCAGTCATCAACAATTGTGATAATTCATTAAATGTTTAAGTCATTAATTGGGCAAAAAACATTGCTGGTTTCAGGTTCTGAAATTTAAGGAAGTGCTGATTTTCTCTGTTCTATGCCATTGTAAAGTCAATATCTTTGAATTTTAGACTGAAAAAGTACTTTGATGGGCTATTAAAAACAATTTAAAGATATATACAGATGAATCATTATGGAAGTAATTACGTGTTGCAGCTGTATTTTGAACATATTAAATACAATTGTATATGCTTGTTAACAGCCCTGTATTTGCAATTTGAGGGTAAATCGGAAATCTGCAGCATATCAGTCATCTGCCTTTTAATTTCATGAGCTGTTCATTTGCCAGAGAAACAGCATTATGTCAATTTGAAATTTAAGTAGTAGGCACCTTTTTAACACAGCTACACCCCATATGGCCTGAGTACTGCATGTGCTCAGATCTATCCCAGAATATTCCGCTGATAAAATGTAATGATATTACGTGTAGCAAGACTAAACATTAATTCCTGACATGTTGTTATCTGTCAGTTGCTCAGTCACATTGCTGTCGGCACTGACAGAACACAGATGTCTTGCTCAGCTCGCTTCAACGCAGTGTAAAAAACTCCTGAAAATAATGTCCAAATGTATCCGTCTCTGCAGTCATTTCAACCACCGAATCCAGCAACAGGAAATAACACTCGCAGAATTTTTTTCTCTGTGCCGAAATGTTACGCGGTGTTGGTGAATTCTTAAAAAAACAAATGTCACTAAATGTTGAGATTGTAGCGGGTATAATATTACCAAAATTGTATTAGTAATGCGTTATATTACTGCGTTACAGCAAAAAGGAATACATTACTGTAATGTAATCACTGCCAAGGACACATGTAGACTGCAGGGGCCGGGGATTGACAGCCGACTTTCCGATTGGTAGACGACCGCCCATTTACAAACCTTCACAAGAGAAGTCAATTAAGTGAACCAGTTTCAAAGCAGAGGGCAATAATCTGATGCCCTGATAGTTTCTGATCACTAGTTATGTCCATCATTGAAGTGCCGGCACACTCCCGCATGCTACAGACACCACTGATACCAGACTGGAGTGTGACTGAGTGAGCAACAGTACAATACACTTCAATCATCCCTGCACTCAAAAGCTTTTTCTGTTTTGAACTGATCCTCTCTCTTCCAGCTCAACCCTCCTTTCCTCTTTTCCTCTCGCCTGTCCTCTCCTGTCCTTTCTTGTTTTGTACTGCCCTCTCCTTTACTTTCCTCTCCTGTCCTGTCCTTTTCAACAGCTCAACCGCCCCCAACTCAAGAGCGTTCACAGGGATTTGTATCTGCAGAGATGAACCAAGTAATGGGGAGAGAGAATGAGAAAGGGAGAGAGAAAAAGTTGTTTAGATGGTTTGATTGATTCTTTTTACCTCTTGATTTCTATAGTGATGAAGAGGAGATGAGAGATGGATGAGAGAAGGTGAGAAAGGAGGAGGAGAGTGGGAAAGGTGACAAAAGAAGCACTGATTGTGACCAAGAGTGGAGGTGAAGTGGGTCTTTCTAAGTGCTGCATACTGATGAGGCCAGGAAGTGGTTGGAAAGAAACTTAAATGCATAGTATCCGTTGATATGGTGTGAGGGCTTGACTATTTTGGGATGCCAGGCAGGTTTTTTTGTGCCATAAAAGATTTCAGTGAAGTCAGTTTATACTCAAATAAACCTGACAAAGAATGCGTGCCTTGGAAATACACTGAACACACCATATAAACCACCGAAACTATAAACCCAAGAAACTCCTCCTTACCAGAAAAATGACAGCATGGTTGAAACACTTAAAACAACGTCCACTATCCTGACAAATAACCTCTTGTGACCAACATTTCCTTCCACACTTTCCCATTTTTCAACCCGTCTCTCTACATTTATGAAGCAGTCCATCAATTTATGCCGCCCAAGGCAAATTTGCGTCCATTTGCGTCTTTACGTTGACTTTGTATGCAACTCTTTCTCCTCAACACTTTCTCCTCTAAAATGTGCTTCACTTTCTGTCTGTGCACACAGTTAGATAGGAGGCTGGGGTGAGTTAGGCCAATGAAGTGTGTGACTGTTGATGTAGAAGACATATTTGCATCCCGCCACAGTCAACATTCAACAGTCAACATTTGTATTAAGTTTATCCTCCAAACAGCTACCGTTACGTTTAGATATGAGGATGGGATACCCTCCTGTGGGTTGTAGTTCCTGCCACTACTAGGAGCGCTAATTTACACTGGTCGTATTAGAAGGTAGGAAAATAAAATCTTCCTTATTCAACTTTTGAAATCAAAATCATCATAAAGATGATTGGATTAATCTCCCAGTCATCAAACATATCAGCATATTGTGATTCAAAACGGCCTGAAAGTGAATATGTGTGCAAAAATCCAAGAGAGATAAATCAGGCAAAAACAAAAATAGTCCAGTTTGTAATCTGTTTACCAAATGCACAAACACATGTGTGGGCAGGTACTCACTTACACACACACACACACACACACACACACACACACACACACACACACACACACACACACACACACACACACACACACACACACACACACACACACACACAGTAGAAAGTGCAGAGTTGGCAGGGCAAACTAATTTATGCTTGAGTGCAGTTCAATTAAGGCAGATGTAAAGAACCGTTCCCCACTCTCAGCATGTGCTACTCTGTTCAACGCAATGCAGAGCACACACATCCTCTCTCTCTCTCTCTCTCTCTCTCTCTCTCTCTCTTCTCTCTCTCTCTTTCTCTCTCTCTCTGTCACACACACACACACACACACACACACACACACACACACACACACACGCACACACACACACACACACATGCACAAATACACATGTTACAAAGGATCGTAGAAAAATTCATGGTCTTATATAATCAAGTTGGGGTTGTTTCCTGAGCCATAGGATGTGTACAAACACAATGATGCCATGGCAACACAGAGAAGACTGGATGCCAGAGTGCTGGAATTCGACTAAAAGTCTTCATGACTGAACCGGGGTTGGCTTCTGTCAGAAATGCTGGTGCCAAGCTTTTACACAGAAACACATTTTTCTTTGTTTTTCGTGTATTAAAAGAACTAAACATCATCTTTGATTTAATAGATCAGAAGAGCTGGTGGCAGCAACATACCAGACACAAATTCCAGCTGAATTGTTAGTTACAAGGTTTTCCAGACGTAACGTCCACTTGCTATAATCACCTGTTGACTTTGGGTTTTTGTTGTTGCCCTGGTTATTGCCTGGAGTAGTTATAGAGTAAGTTGATTTAGTGGATCTCATCTTTTTGATGATTGTAAGAGCTGCTTGATCAAGTCAGCTCTATCTTCAGAAATTCATGCATTAATGTGGTTACAGTAGATAAAGAGATGTCTGAGGCATACAGGAATGTGTCAGCAAGATGATGATGGAGAAACCAGTAATCAGAAGCTTTCAAGGCATCATATTCTTGGTCTTTGGCTTTGAAACTGGTTCACTTACACTGGTTCACGACAATAGAGAACTTTTCCCGCTTCGGTCCCCCTACAGGTTGGAAGCGGAATTGTCCATTACATTACATTATGTAAGTTTGCCAGATCGGGTAGTGGATCTGTAGTTCAGATGAACTGGCAGTGGTGGGCTAGAGGTTAGAGAAGCAGGAGGTCGCTGGTTCAGTTCCCAGACCGGCAGGATAAAATCTGGGTGGGGAAAGTGAAAGAGCAGCGCTTGTCCCGCCCTCATCATCACCACCACTGAGGTGCCGTTGAGCAAGGCCCTTAACCTCCACCCGCTCCAGTGGAGCTGCTCAGTGGCCAGCACATCAGACTGTGGTTGTACTGGGCAGCTTCCAGGTATGCATGTGGAAATGTGTGAATGTGACAGGTCATCATTGAGAAATGAGAAATTGTTCTCAATCGACTTACCTGGATAAATAAAGGTTAAAAAAACCTGTAGGGGGACCGAAGCAGGAAAAGGGCTGTACTCGAAATACTGAAAAATCAGAACCAAATCTGGGATTGCCTCCCCATGGCCTCAATTTGTGAGATACCTGCGTTTTTTTACAGCCACATGCACTCGCGGTTTCAAAACAAAAAACACAGAAGTTTAGAGAACAACACATAACAAAGGGAGTGGGACGTCATTCTCTGCTCAGGACACCATTACTTCACTATATCTTTACATATCAAATATTTGTTTGCTGCTATATTCATTTTATAAATGTCGAGTACAGCTCTTTTAACTTCTCCTTAATCGTTCTCTGCAGTGAAATTGGTGCCTTCGGAACTTCTGCCAAATTCTGTTGCAAGTTCAATTAAGCTGAACTCCTGGCAGAAAACCAGGGCAGTGTGTGCTGCTGTGGTTTGCACAGCTGCCCAGGAGAGCGCAGCCACTCTCTCCATTAAAAAATAAAGCCTTTTACTGTGCAATGTCACACTTAAAGATATAGATTTTCACATTTTGAAAAAGGGTCTGGCTCTAGTCAACTAGTCAATCAGATTTTCAGTTAAATTTGAGCTGAGCAAACAATGTAAAAATCACTAAATATTGTCTTGTCTTTGACACTAAACAATTTCTAACACAAGCATTCAATACTGAAGATAGCAGCTGATTGTATGAAAACAACATCCCATCCTCTTCTTTGTCTCTGTTTTTTTCCTTTCTTTGAAGTGACATACTTAAGATACGAATGCTTTCCTCCTTCAACCACACATTTTTCCTCCATCAACGTCTGTGTGTCCCTGTGTCCTTCTTGTGCAGATTTAGTTTTCCTCTAACTTAATTCCCTACCTCTCGCTCTCTTTCTCCATCTATCTCCGCTCCCTCCCACATCTTATTGCTCAGAGCAAACAATTACTTGCCTTGTTAGAGATACTCTGGACTAAAATAAATCTGAATAGATGGAGGGATCTACAGTCGCTACAGAAATGTAATTCGGGTGAAGGAGGAACAGATGAAGAAAGGCAATAAGAGGTATACAGAGAGGATGTCACTGCCGCTTAGCGTCATAATAGCCTTCTCTGTCTTTTTCCGCCTTGCACACATACATGAAAAAACACAATTATATATGTCCACATATTTCTGAAGAACAGCTTTTATTTTAAAGAAATGACATCCCTTAAGGCAGAGAGGAAATAGTGTATGTTCTAGTGGATTACTAAAGAAAACATACATGTCAGACCTGAGGGCTTTTTTATTGTTCCTGGGGAAAAAAGAAATCTCATTTCTTGCTTCTCTCTACTTATCATCCATGCATGTTCATGTTTGTTTTACTATAAATTATTAGTGGATTCCCTCAAATCATCCACCTTGGCCCGTGATTTACTGTGACCTCCATTTGAGTCCGTTTTCCCAACTGCAACTCTAGGATCTTGGAAGAGACTTAAAAGAAAGGGAATTACAGTTTCATGTCTTGTTCCACTGGTCTTTCTTGTGACATTCTCTGACATGTTAACATATTGTTCCCAAAGAAGTAAATACTGAATTTTGTTCTGGGAGTATGTCAAATTCTTGGTAATTAAGTTTTATCAAATACTCAGGAAAAATCCCACCACGACACCCTTCCATTTAACCCGAGGAAGGAGCTCCATGAGCGGATAGAGGTCTGCCGTTTCTCCCTCCTCTTCTCCGGGTTAAATTGAAGGCTGTTTTAGTGGGATTTTTCCCGAGTATTTGACCGGAGAAGAGGAGGGAGAAACGGCAGATTTCTATCCGCTTATGGAGCTCCTTCCCCGGGTTAAATGGAAGGGTGTCTTAGGCAAAAAAAAAAAAAAATCCATAAAAAAGAGGAAGAGAAAACAACAACAAAAAATCTTGAGAAAACAAACTTTGTTATATTGAGATAACAAATTAATATGTCGTTATCACAAGATAAATGTGCATGAAAAAAAATCCCTAAAAAAATAAATAAAATCAATGGCTGTTCTCGGCTTCCGTAGTATAAAACTACTAAATCGTCTCTTAATAGTCATATAAAAACCACATACAAAATCTGCAGTTCAGTTTATTTTCTACAAATCATCACTGACTTATTTTCTTATAGGTATTTCCTATACACTTCAATGTCTACAAACTGTTTTTGTTATCAGTATCATTCTGAATTGATCTGATTTTCATTGAAAACATTACACACAAATATATATCATGCTAAAAATTCAACAAATATACAATAAAACATTAGAATTATTATACTGACAACAGTCTGATCAGGAAACCTTGTATTTCATGGCAAGGATTGGGTAATACTTTGTTAGTCATTATACCAGAGTCATCATTCTTTTAGGGGATATTAATTTACATAAATCTGTTCAGTCATCCCTCTAAAACTAAACTAATCAAAATAATGTAATTAGTAATTAAAACCTTAAAACAAACGGGCCACGAGTGATTTTTCTGTCGCTAACTTCCTCGAGGGAAGCCACCTAAAAGAATCTGGCTCTGTAAACCACAGTGCACCCTGAGAAATGTGGCCTAACATACTTATATAACTGAGTACAACTCATTTTTCAACAACATATTATATCTTAAAATGTGCTCCACTAAAGGTCTAAAACCTTCAGTATGACACTGTTTGCATGTCATCATCCCAAGCCACCAGTAGAAGTGTTACTGTTGACATTTTATCTTCTCATTTTATCATCTCTGTTTTTCTTATAATATATTCTGTTAATACACTGCATATATATAACGTTACTGCTAAATTGCACATATCTGTATATGTAGTTCATACATTGTTCATATTACATAGCCATATTTATTCTGCTCTTATAAGGTAACTGCTAATACACCACACATATTTATGTTCAATTTATATTACTCTAAACCACCATCTGTAAACCAACTGTCTACACTGCACTATATTTCTTGTCCTGTCTATACTTATATATCACATTGCGCTTTTCTGCTCTTTTTGCACTTCTGGTTGGACCCTAAACTGCATTTAGTTGTCTTTGTACTCCTACTCTGCACAATGACAATTAAGTTGAATCTAAAAAAAACAAAAAACATTACAAGTTGAATAAACAAGACCAGACTGCTCTATGGACTGTACACCCTCTCTGCATAATAAACCAACAATTAATTAATGAAAGCACAAAGTCCTAATCTCCTTTCTTTGTGGGCCATCTATAAGAAGATAGATAACATAATACTGCCATTTCAGCTTATGGTAATTTAGTATTAGATCTTTGCAAAGATATAAGATAATGCTGCATTTCTGCAATTCCAGCGCAGTTGTGTATGTGTGCGATTTTGTGCCAATTTAGAATCTTAATTGGTTGATTAGGGAGGATTAAGGTCATTGATTGGATAGAGCTCAGGGCTCACCTGCTGTTCCCTGCATCTAATTGGTTGGCTAAATAACATTTCAATGAAAGGCTGGGAGCTGCAGCAGGCGAGTATTCACACACAAACACACACACACACACACACACACACACACACACACACACACACACACACACACACACACACACACACACACACACACACACACACACACACACACACGCGCGCGCACACACAGCCGAGAGGGAAGGATGAAGACAGATAAGAGTAGGAGCAGGGGATGAAGGATAGAGGAAGAAAGAGAGAGGGAGAGAACATCCTTTTACACCTGAGTGTCTCAGCCGTTCTGGATGACAAAAATATGGTCTGTCAATCACAAAGCTGGGTGAAAATGTGTGTGTGTGTGCCTGTGTGAGAGTGTGTGTGAGACAGACGGAGAAAGAAGCTCAGAGTGCACAAGATGCAGGTGTTCAGAGTTGACTGCTAATAACCTGTGTCAGCACACACATGCACATACACACACAGTCACACACCGTGCCGTGTGAAGTGGGACAGCTGCGGTGACAGTGACAGGCTGTGGAAGTAACTAATAATTGATTGGCATTGGTGTCCTTGCAGCTGTATCTGTGTTTGTATGTATGGATTTTGTGAGTGTGTGTAGTTGTCCATGTGTGTGATTGGAATGTTGAATTTGACACACATTAAGGGAACAGAGTATAGATCCGTGCAAATGTGCTTTTCTGTGCAGCTGCGTCTGCACCTGCAGGCTCTTTACGGTATACATGTTCAGTTGCTTGTCATCAATGTGTCTTCATCGTGCATGGACTCATATAATTTCACCTGGTTTATGAAACCACGCAGGTAATGGAGGCTGTTAGAGGATTACTGAGATGCCTGCTTGGCAGCTACTGCCTGTATCATTATTATGGGAGACATTAATGACGGTGAATTATCATTACTGCGGAAAATGTTCCCCTGCACAGTAGGAAGGAGGCACATAAACAACATATTCACACACACAGGAGGTTGTAAGTCCCACTCTAGATATTTCTAATGTGCTGTGTAGTGAAGTACTGGAGTGAGGGGCAGTGCATAAGCAAAGCTGACTACAGAAATGTTTCTCATTTACACACACACACACACACACACACACACACACACACACACACACACACACACACACACACACACACACACACACACACACACGCACACACACACAATGTAATACAGATAGGCCTTGACCTTTTGGCCAATGGTTGTGTCATACTAAGTAGGGCAAGAGCACAAACCTGACTCAGCTCTTTAACTCTTAAACACAGTGTGTGTGTGTGTGTGTGTGTGTGTGTGTGTGTGTGTGTGTGTGTGTGTGTGTGTGTGTGTGTGTGTGTGTGTGTGTGTGTGTGAGGGGGAGCCACTAGAATAGCAGACTCTACTTCCTCATTTGCCATATTGTTCATAAGAAGGTACTTAAAACCAGATGGATCTCTTTATCACACATACACACACACACACACACACACACACACACACACACACACACACACACACACACACACACACACACACACACACACACACACACACACACACACACACACACACAGAAACAGATGTATTTATAAATTAAGTATGCATATTTATAAGATAAATCACTGAATTATTGAAAGGTTTGAAATGGAGCCAATGAAGGTGCAGCAGTATGTGTGTGTTTTAAAAAGAAAATGAGCCAAAAAATCATGAGCTCTGCAGGTATTGATGGCTTTACCAAGTACATACACGCACACACATACAAACACACACACACACACACACACACACACACACACACACACACACACACTACAGACCTATAGGCCTTACACTTGCACACAGTATGCCTCAAACTCTTTCCACTGTGTGGGAACCTGTTCAGTGATTCATTGTTTTTTTAAATACTGCATTTGGTCTTTTTAACAATTGATATTGTTCCTGACTTATATGCTCAGAGACCATGTTCTTGTTAAATTGGAAATCAGCCAGCCAGTCCTCCGTTAGCTCAGACCTGGGATGTCATAACACTCCTTCGGATATGCCAAGGGTGTTGGTGAGGGCGTTCTTTTGAAAGAGGAAACCCTTCTTATAATGACTTTATTATAGTCCAATATCACAAAACATGCCTCCGGCCAACAGCAATGAGCAACATTAGCAAAACACATGAAACATATAGAAGTGATATAAACTACATACACAGTATTACAAACTGAATATTTGACACATACAATAAAAATAGTAATGAGCAGCATAAGCAAAATATACAAAAACATACACAAGTGAGACAAAAATGTGTTACACAGAGTGAAGATAATAAATACTTTAACTGTACAAGTCTGGAGAAGCAGACCGGAGTCCCGGCACAGAAGCTTAGCAATGTACTCCTGTGGATGGAGGCACACAGCAAAACAAATTTTAGCCACCTTAAAAAAAAAGCTCACCTGAAAAGAATCTAAATCCGTTAAGATGTACGCTATGTTTAGAATATTTTCACCACTTTACCTTGTCGTCAGACAGCCCTTCACGACGGGGAACTGAAGCCGTTAGATCCACATGCTTTCTTCAAAGCCACCAGACTCCTTTGACAAAAACAATAATTTTACCTCGCAAAACATGGGAGTTGCTGTTCTACCACTACCTCTATTGGTCAGTTTGATTGGGTTATCGTGTGACTTTGGTGAATGCGAACTAACCCTTCACGGAATGATCATGGTCAGGGTTGTTGAAAATGTATACATGGCAACACTGGATAAGAATTTGATGATTAAAAGTCACTTATAATTGTGCAAAGGGTAGGTGTGCTTGCATACATGTGTGAGTGGCTTATCAGACTGAAAATGGCGTTGCGTTAAAAAACCAACAAAGGGCTGTGTATTGTAGGTACTGTTTTGACATGTTGCTTTAGGAAGCCATATGAAGCTAAAATACAATCACAGAAACAGGATGTTTTGAATGATACACTGATCTACAGTACAGTACTTGTTAGTGGTTGATGTGTGTGTTCATCTTGAAGGAAAAAGAGGGAATGCTGAAGGCAAAAACACAATGCAATCTGTTCTCTTTTAATCAAATAGTTTTTAATAGGCGACTAGTTCAGAATGTAAGTGCTGATTTTTCCTTTTAGCTATTAGGAGGTATAAATGGTCACATGAACTGACCAGCCATCCTATTCTTAGAATTTTAATGAATACAACCCAGTTTTACATCCTCACATGATCATCCGGCACTCTTTTTACTATTAACACTCTGTGGTAGTCACTCATTGATAACTTTAGAGCATACAAAAATACAAATTACTCATTTGAATGCTCATAACAACAAATCACATCAATCCAATTTACATTTTAAGATGACAGACGTTTGCAAATTTCAGCCTCTAAAGAATTTGAGCTGCACAGTTGTGTACACACTCATGAGACACCTCAGCTTGTACATTTTGATGAAAAATGAACTGAATTCAGAGTCATTAGTAGAGTATGTGGGCTGCTCCAAAATCCACATACTGTATGATATTTTAGCCCGGGGCTTATATTAAAGCCCTCTTTACACTGGTAATCACACTCAAAAGGCCTGCGCAGAACACTGTCATTTTTCATCCTGATTTCCTCTGTCTTCTTCTGTCGTCTGGACAACATATCATCTCTCCCCTGAGAGGCCCCAGTTTTTCCAAAACAAGAACATGTTTCAATCACTTGCATACAATTTAAATGGAGCATTGATGCAGAGTAATATGGGATGTTGCACTGTACTTAGTGGTTGGTGTGACATTTGTGGTATCGGTAACACTTTCATTTAAGCCTGTGTCTACAACGCATTATAAACACATTTATAATGCGATATAATCTGCTTGTTATTATTATTGGGTAACACTTTATAATACGGGTACATTAATTAGCTTTACGAAATGCATTAATGAGCATTAATTAACCGTTAATTACAGTTAAGTAAGGTGTCTAATAAACATTTATTAACAATAACACATGTTAGTTCATGTTAACGCAGGTATTAATTGATGCATTGTTTACCATTAGTCAATGCCTTACCTTACTGTTAATTACAGTTAACTAATGTGTCTATTTTACCATTAGTTAATGCAGTATTAAGCAACCAACTGTTAGTAATAGTATAATAAGGCATCTATTTTACCATTAGTTAATATAGTAAAAAACCTGGACAAACTGTTAGTAACAGTTAACTAAGGCGTCTATTTTAACATTAGTTAAACTTTACAATAAGGCTAACAAAGATCATTAATAACTGTTAATTATGGTTTAGTAATGCTTATTCAGACTTCGACTTAGACTTCTCTTTATTGATCCTATTGGGATGACTCCTGCAAGGAAATTGTCTTTCCAGCAGCAAATTTCAGCATTTTACAAAAAGACACTTAAGTACAGTATTGAAAAAAAGAGTATAAGATACAAACAATAAACTCTTAGATACATATAGTAAGTAAACAAGAAACAGTCGACAACAAATAATAGTAATAAGAATAATAATAATAAACTCTTAGCCCAAGAAATAGAAGATAGACAATAAAAAAGTACACAATGGGCTCTTAGCTAATAAAATAATAATTCAGTATTATTATACATTAATCAAGTGACCAATTATGGTTAAGTAATGACTATATAGCATGCGCAATAATTTATTTAGGTTGGGCTTTAAGTTAATGTCTACATCAAGACAAAGGAACAAGCAAACCTTTGCATGGAGACTATGGAGTCTTTTCACTGATCTCACCCTCTACCAAAAGTAAGTCATATGTTGGAGGATGGACAAATATAGTGGACAAAAGTATGTGGACAACCATAACCCGTAAATAAACAATAAAAACAGTTTTCTCATAATGAGATGGCTTGGCTGTGAACCTTAAGACATACATGCTATCAAACGTCTTTATCAACCACCTGGTAATATTAGAAAATACTTTAATTAACAAGTAAACCCTTAGTTGATGTTATCAAGAGACATTTAACATTTAGCTAATGTTTAATATTGTATGATTAACTGTGAAGTGATGCTTATTACTGTAATAACTAATGTAAATAGCATCTTACAAACCATTAAACAATGAATCAATCAATACCATAGTTAACATTAACATTAGTAAATGATAATTAGACACTTAGCAGTTATTTCCAGTTTAGGCTTATTAGTACATTAACTAATGTTAAAATAGACACCTTAGTTAACTGTTATTAACAGTTAGTCAAGGCTTAGTCAATATTTTAATTAGTTTTACAATCAAAATCTAAAGTTTTTACAAACAGTAACTCTGTTTCCTTGGTTACGCCTGACGGTTTGACTAATACCTGGAACAGTCATTCCCATGGGTTTGGTTGCTGAAGGACCCGACCCACTGTTGACAGATTGCATAGAGCCTGTCAGCCTATTCTGAATGCCAGAGCACTGTCTACCCGTCTGCAGTACGGGAACAGGTGGAAACTTTTTTCTGAGTGGTGTACGACTCGTAATTGTGACCCAGTGCATTGTTCTGTGCCTGCCATCCTTGAGTTTCTGCAGACCCTCCTGGACAGTGGCCGGTCTCCTTCTACCCTGAGAGTCTATGTGGCTACTACATTGTTGTAGCATGTTGCTGTTGACAATAACACTGCTTCTTAAAAGGGTCTCTGAGGTTGCGTCCCATGAGTGCCCCAAGGGCTCCTGCATGGGACCTGCCCCTGGTGCTGGACGCCCTATGATCGCCTCCCTTTGAACCCTTGGCACAGGCAGAGCTGAGGTGGTTCTCAGCCAAGGCTGTGTTTCTCCTTGCCGTCACTTCCGCAAAACGTGTTGGCGAGCTACATGCCTTGTCTGTGAGTGATTCCTGTTTGAGGTGTAACTCGCATGGCTCAGGTGTCACTTTGTGGCCTAATACCGCGTTCCTCCCTAAAGTGCTGGCACGCTCACACCTCAATCAGCCTATCCACCTGGCACCTTTCGGTGAAGGGGGGAACAAGTCGAGTCTGTTGTGCCCAGTGCAGGCCCTTAGGGCTTATGTGGACGCTACCGCCTGCTTACATCAGTCTGAGCAACTTTTCATCTGTTATGGTGGTCGTATGAAAGGCTGTGCTCTCTCGAAGCAGCGCCTGTCCCACTGGATTTTGGAGGCCATTGCCTCTGCATACAGAGCGAGTGGTCAGTCCCTACTATCCGGAGTGAAATGCCACTCTAGCAGGAGTGTCTCCACATCGTGGGCGACTTTGAGAGGTGTGCCGTTGGAGGAAATATGTGCAGCGGCCTCATGGGCGTCGCCGAGCAAGTTCTCACATTATTACAGGGTGAATGTTTTGCCATCCCCCATCCATTGGGCGTGGTTCTCCGGCCGAGGTCCTCTGCTGCATCCTTGTGAGGTGGGTACTCATGCTTCCTCGTGACTCTGTTGATATGAGTGATCCAGTGTTAAGCACTGCCTCTGGCGGACAGTAAGGACTCACAGAACCGTAGTTAGATTTGTAACTTTCCGTAACGTTCCTTCTGGCCATAAAATGTTCTTGTGTCCATTTCCTGTAAATATCAGTAGATAGTGAAGTAAAAACATTGACTATGGTCATAATTATGCATCCGAGAACATCTCCACACTTCAGCATGTTATTGCCCTAAGAAAACTGGTCTCACTTTTTTAAAACTTTTTTTTGTTGCCCTGAGGCAACGAACCAAAAAAACACGCTTTTAGTATATAAATAAAGACTAAAAAGTATTTAAACAATCAAAGATACTTCTTTACATACTCATGCACATGCATACATTTTTTATATAAAAGTATAAAAAAGTAATATTCATCTTACTACCTTAGCCTCTCATTAAATTGGACACAGACATGTCAGGAGATATTTTATATCTTTTTTTTATAAAAAATAATTTAAAAGGATGGTGTGAGGTCCAAAAAGGTTGTTTCTTGCCTGAGGGCCACATTCATGCCATAGAGGGTTAGGCTAGAGGTAAAAAAAAATAAAATAAAAAAGACATATACAGAAATGTAATTTATTAGCTTTTTTTAATTTACTTTTGATGGTTTATGAACTGAATTTGACTTTTAATTGTATTTTACCCATTTACTCAGTTGTAACTGGGTTTTTATCTTAACTTATACTTATGTTCTAGGCTTTTAACTACATTTACTATCTCATTAAAATAATTAAATATGGTATATAATACTGTAGTCTATTTGCTACCATAGTAAAGGATTCAAGGGCAGTCATTAAGCTATGTTGACTTGAGTGATGTAAAATTTCAGATGGTGTGAAAACGTATTCCTGCATATAAATAATTTCCAGCAACTACCACAATGGGAAATGGGATGCTCTTGAAAGTAGATAGTAAGCCGCTGGATGAATTACTTCAAATTTGCTGCAAATGTTGCTGCTAATTTGCAGGCTGTGTTTCTATTAGCTGTTAGCTAGCTAGAAATGTGTGTACCAGTCATTATGTGTTTGTGTGACAGCTCAGACTGATTTCAAAACGTAGTTAGAAACTCCTGTTTGTTCTCCTTTTTTCCTTTCTCTTCTTTTTCCTGTTGTCTCTGTTTTCAGTGATAGTTGACTCATACAACTTTTTTGATAAGCACAAACAATGTTTGCAGCAAATCTTTCCAATGACTTGGATGAAATCATGCCTTTAAATTTGCTTTGTATTCTTTCATTTTAAACGTAATAGACCCTATAATTTAAATTTTGTAATTTTGATTGTATAGTACTGTACTAAACATGATTGCATTATTGCAACCCTAATCATCACCCCTACTTTATGGAGATACAGTACGATTTCAGAAGCTTTACTTGCGAGGAAGGTGATACTGATAAACCAGCTGTATTGCATAAGACGACATTATGGCAGTTATTAATCTAAACATGTTTTATTACCTCATAGTGAGATGTGACTGATAGGCTGTTTGAAGAGTTGAAGGTTGCACCTTGAACCTTAAAGCTGAAACCTTTTCACAGCAGACATTTCATGGCAGAAAAAGCACAGGTGTTACAAATACAGTAATATTAACAATGGCTCTTTTCTATTCAAGTGTCCCAGTAAACCATGACAGTGTCCAGGACCCTGAAATTGGAGCAGCTAAATAAAATTCAAGGACAGTTTGTATTTCCTATACTGTGACGAGTCAAAAATACCGTCTAAGATGTTTCAGACAGTGAAGTGTGACACTGTTGAGCTTTAGCTTGATTTAAAAATACAAACAGGGTGTAAAATTGTTACTTTCATGCAATTTCCTGGCTGCTTTGAATAGACTTTATTTACACTGTCAACCTGAACAGGTGGCTGTTTTTTGTGTTTTATGATAGAAGCTCATTCACAAATGTTTCCAGCTGAGTTATATTGGTTATGTAGTCTATAACCTATGCTCAGATGCCTTGTTCGTGCCTCCACTATTTGTCACTAGACGTTTAAAAGAGCAATATGTAATTTATGACTGTTATCAACAATGACCAGCTGCTTGCCAAGTACAGCAGCATCCACAGGTCCGTGTGTAATAAAATATGTTGTTTGATTTCCATAGCTAAAGAATGAAATGTGATGTAACGCATGTGACTCGCATTTTACACCCACCATTCTCCACCTTCTAAAAAGTTTTCTGAGGATGTGTGTGTATTTGTGTATCTGAAACTTTGACAAAAGTGTTTTAGAAGCCAGAAATCTCATCTCAGCATCTCAGCATGCAAAGTAATCGTTAAGTCGTTGGTATTGATTGAGAGCCTTACAGATATATTAGGGTGATTTTATGCGACAGTAAAATCTTACCCAGTGCTCTTTAACAACTACATACATTTTAGAATCATATTGCAGCAGACAGAAATGAAAATCCATGGCACTAATGCCAGAGATCACATATTGATTGTTATTGTTTTTCCGTTTCTTATCTTCTTGCACTTTCAGAGCAGTGCCTACTAAATGAATCCCTGCTGTTTTTATTTGAGGAAACAAACTCTGAAATATTAGACAGATAATGCGAGTTGACAGATCCGGGAGAGACGTGAGCAGAGATCAGCATGAGGAACCAAGAACAAGTCTATAAACACTTTGGGGAATGAAGCCTTGGCTGTCTGTTTTGGAAAAGTGAGAGCCTTGTTCCATGTTTATAAGTTCAGAATAAAGTGATCAAAGAGTAACAGGTGGAGTCTTAAATTAAAATTGACCTTTTTATAAGCAGCTGAATAACAACGAGCAGCAAACAGCTTAGCACATCTTGCAGGCCTCCCAGTTGGGAAGACTTAATCATTTGACTCTTGGTTAATGTTGTTTCTAAAGTGTTCAGAATACAAGACAAGACTTTTAATACTAATATATTCTCTAATAAAGTATTCAGATCCTTGACTGAAGTAAATACCACAATATAACAATACAATTGTTATGAGGCTGAACAGAATGGACCCAAATGGTTTATTAGAAAAACTGAGATAACTGGGAAGGGAAGCAAGGGAAATGGAGAGGCATATATCAGAGCTAAGCTAACAAGGGACTCTAGGGATGGAGTAGGATGGCGAGGGAATATTGCACTGGAGTAGGATGGCGAGGGAAGCCCTGAATGGTAGGGATGAAGAAGCTTGGGGCATCCGCGGAGGAGGCACTGGTGGTAAGGAGCACAGTGACGAAGGGGTAGGAAGGCTGGAGGCAGGGAGAGCAGCGACGAAGAGGTAGGAAGGCTGGAGGCAGAGTGGAGCTGGGAGCCGGGAGGAGGGGACCGGGTGGAGAGGCCAGCTGACTGGAGACGCAAGCAAAGGTAAAGGTGACGGCTGTAGGGAAACACAGAGAAGGGGTAAGTACACGACAGATATATACAGGTAAGTATGAGTGGTAGCGAGAGCTTGTAGCGTGCGTCAAATAGGTTGCAGGAAACAACGATCAAGCAACGATGATGAGTAGATCCGGGGTTCTTATACTGGGCTTGATTGAGGCTGATGTCTGGGAGGTGTGTACAACAGGAGAGGTGACGGAGTGATGGCAAACAGGTGTGCACAGTCAGCTGGCTCGTGGAAGCAGGAGAGGGAGGGAGACACAGAAGGGCAAGACCAACACAGAAACTAACAGGAGGGCGTGGCGGAAAACCAAAGGGAAAATAGAAAACAAAACAGAAACTCACAGCCAGCCGACCCCAACCATCACAACAATATTAGCATAGACTGTATAAAAAAAGTGGACGTAGCCACCAAAAAGTCACCCGTTGGTTTGCGGACTACTGTTTTGCAGCCATGAGTTTGGCACATAGACAGTTAAATAAATGGACTAACAGATCCCGTTGCTCTGGACGGAGACCAGTGAAGTCTATTAGAAGCACTTTTCCGGTGATGGCTGAGCGTTACTGCGCAGCTGCAAACTAAGCTTCCCGACGTATATGTGACGTGAACAACGTGTCTGAAAGTTGTAAGTCTTCTGGTAGCTGTGCCAAGAGAAATCTCAATCATTCCCAATCTTGCAGAGACAGAGAGCTTAGATGTAAGGAGATAACATAGGCACAGGCTAATTATTGCTAACTAAAATGCTAGTAAAAATTAGTAATTAAACTAAACAGCTAATGTAAGTCTAAACTGCCTGCGAGCTTATCCTGTACTATACGGTAATTCCTCTACTATGCGACAGTAAGTCGCGTGGTTATAACACAATCGTTAGCCTATTTTTACAAAAAACGTCTGATACAGAGCCATAACGTGAGATACAAGGTAATGGAGCCTTTTATACATTGTCGAGTTTCTTTAGAAATCAACAATGGACAAATGAAGTCTTTAAACGCTTCAGATGTAAAGTTATTGGCTGTCAAAGTGACGCCAAAATGAATGGGGGGTGATGGCTTGTTAGCATCAAAATGGCGCCATAGGAGTTATGCAGTGTGGAGAGAAGCTTACCCCTTTGGTTTGGCATTATGGCTGTCACCATCTTGGTTTTTTGGAACCAGAAGTGACCATATTTAGACAAGAGGGTGGATTTGGAGAGGAACGAAGATTGGACCTGACTGAGAACCCGAGGACAGCGCCGTGGTAGCGACTTGTCAATCACAAGGTAGCCCTGCCCAAAAGCAAACCCTGCTTAAATGTCTATATGACTCAAAATGGGACCATAATTTACAAAATGAGCATCATGCTGTATTTATGTAAATCCAATTGTCCAATAGTCTCTTTTAGCTTTGTTGCTGGTCTCTACCAACTCTTCAAAGAGATTTCTGTCCCTTTAGCTGCTAACTGCTCCACTATGTTCACCAGCTACTACTGGACTACAGAAACTCTTTCGCTGCAGTACTAGAGCCCTCGCTGTTAACAGAGCAGCTTGTTCTCATGAACCATCCGTTCAAAAAGCCACGAAAAGTTAAGCACTGTAACTTGTAAGCATTCCACGTTTTTTTTGCTATATTCACTACATTGACGGACACTGTATAAGAATGCGGCTGGTTGTGTAGGGAGGACGTCGGGGTGGATGGGTGTTAGCATACAGGACTTTCAAGCCAGAGAGCAGAGTTCTCTTCCCGGTGAAAACTAAAGCATTTCACCCAGGAAATGTGTGTTCCCTATGAGTGTTTTAATCCACACCACGATATTTTTCTTAATCTTAACTAGTTATTTTGGTGCCTAATCTTAACTTTCGTCGCGGCAAAAGCGCTCATATTTTGTGGACTAAATTTAACCGTAATGTCTGCCGAAACGACCAGCTGCTCACGGTGCTTTGTACCCGGCTCAAATTCACCTATTTTCGGGTAACTGAACCTCCCAACTACCACTGATATAACAGAGGTCTGTAGCCGGGGGGGGTCATGAATCTCTGTTGCGGCTTAAACAACTAGCAACTGCTGCTCAGAGTCATGGAGCTCGTAGCCAGCCGGCGTCACGTGACCACCGGCGGTCTCCTAATTTCGTAGGATATCATACGTTTTGGTGTGCATACATTTTTTACGATATCATACGGACCCGTTCATGAGAATGCGTTGAACAGAGCAGGCAGCTGAAAATAAACTGCAGGGGAACATAAAGGCAGAGAATCAGGCAGGCAGATAACAGGTGGAGTTTAAAAATGCCTTGTATTTAAAAAGAAAAAGAGGTTTTCAGGAGTAATATAGAGAGAGTGCAAATGTTTTTTGCTGAAAATGCAGGCCTGAAGGTTGAATCTTATCAGTTTTTTAAAATCGCTAGTGTTATTATAATTTTCTTTTGGCCTTGCCCTTGACTTAGAAAAAAATAACTGCGATACCCTCCATTCGGAAAGTTCTCTTAACGTAATACTACGTCCATACAACTCGTTTCACCATTACTAAGTAAAAAAGGGAAAAGAATTTGAGGTTGTGTAATATAATATAAACCTGAATATCAGTTCTCAGTTGAATGAAATGGCCACCAATACACACATTAGAAGTGGAATTAGTCATTTTCAGATTTATGACAGATATAACAAATGATGAAGATTCCAGCTGTGCTCTAAAGAACGGTTGGGTGATAATGACAAAGGTCCCTAACCTTAACAAAGTACTT
Organism: Gymnocephalus cernua; assembly: GCA_023631565.1. Lineage (NCBI taxonomy): Eukaryota > Metazoa > Chordata > Actinopteri > Perciformes > Percidae > Gymnocephalus > Gymnocephalus cernua. The sequence goes on along the minus strand of CM042427.1, from coordinate 34,228,543 downwards.
ATTTTAACCCAAACCATGATGTTTCCCAAAATCACCAAGTGATTGGGTGCCTCAACCTAACCTAACCAAACCTTAACCATAGTATTGTCATATCATTAATTTCTCAGACCGTTTTGTAACAGTTTTGTCGTTCTAAAAGGCACGGACAAATTACTTGTTTTGTTTAATTTGGAGGACTTGTTGACTTTCTACTGCTACTGGTAGAGATACTATTTAATCTCCAAAATCAGTACTTCATTAATATCCATATCCTGTGTTTTCATGCCTGACATATTAGTCCTATTAGCTAGTTGACTGTGATGGGAACACTTTAGCCCTGAAAGAGTGACAAGATTGTTGTACTCTTGGTATGATGAAGCACGACTGTGCACACCCACCATTTCTGAATATTTGATATTTTTTCTTTCTTTTTAAATCAATCTTGAAATGGAAGACTAAGATATGAATTTAGTTAAAATTAAAAAGAACCTTCCATGCATTCCCAAAAAGGTCAGACTACAAAATGCAAAAAAAATTAAAAATACATTACTCTCCCTTTTTTCCGGCCTCTCTTCCACCCTTAATAATGTTTGTACAGTCCCCAGAGGAAAGTTTCTCTGTGAGAACAAAAAGCAAAGAGAGACTGATAAGCTGGAATATCGAATGCACTTACTGGAGGTAATTTTTTCAGGTTTACTTTTTTCTTTTGTTGCCTTTGAGCTGGATTTTAACCATATACTGAAAAAAACAAGGCAATTTTTTATACCACTTCTTACCTTATCTATCAAAATGTGATCGTACCCCATGAATCATGCAGCATCTACTACATGAATATAACTTATAGACCCAACAGCTGGCCGGTAAAAAATCCCACAGAGGCTCCTAAGACAGGTTCAAGGACGGCTGTAATGTGAAAAGGTTTCTGAGATGTTTCTGCAAACTGAGATGGAGGAAAAATTCTCCAAGGTACCCTTTTGCCTTCTCCATCCTCTCCTCTCTCTGTCCTCTGTCATATTTCCACTAGTGCTACAACCATGTACCATTAGAGGTATAGTATGTCAAAGGAACCCCTGTGTGTGTGTGTGTGTGTGTGTGTGTGTGTGTGTGTGTGTGTGTGTGTGTGTGTGTGTGTGTGTGTGTGTGTGAGAGAGAATCTGTGTGTTGTGCTGTTTAGAGTTTAGCCTTAAGTCCTGTCAAAACCTTGAGTTAACACACACAGAAGCTCATTTGCAGAAGATGCTTGACAACGAATAGACAAGACAAACAATGCGTGGAACAGAAAAAAGATGTTATACAGAAGAACTTTGTGTGTGTGTGTGTGTGTATGTGTGTGTGTGTGTGTGTGTGTGTGTGTGTGTGTGTGAATCTGTGTTCTGGCCTTATTTAGGCTCATTTACAGTAAACATATGAGTTAGAAATTCTGTTTATCTGGTGTCGGGGGGGTGGAGGGGGTAGTTGGAGACGTGGGAAAGATGGAGAAAAGAGGCAGAGCATCTCCTTGCATACAATGATCTATTTATCAATTCCCCATCCTGTTTCTCCCCTCTCCAACCATTCTCTCTCTCCTCCTCCTACAGTATTTCTCCTCCTCTCTTGACTGGCCTACTTGCTTATCCTCTTCAGAGCACTTAAAATTCAACTTAACAACAACTTTTTTTTGGCTGCTGCATCATTACTTTCTTCTTTTCCCTTCATTTAATTTCGGTTCGATTGCTCATCTTCCCTGGTACAAATAAGATACAGCAGAGACAATTGGCGGCCTCTATCTCATCCCCGTTATTACGCCCTGTTTGTAAGTGTGCAGTTTGCTTTAGAAAGAGAGAAAGAAAGAAGCAATGACAACAATACAGAGGGCCGTAATAACCGTGGAGTTGTTGTTCTCAACAGTACAGTGCTGCAATGCTTTAATTAACATCTAAATATAGAGTCTTAAATAAATGCTTAGAGGCTGATTTGAAGAAATACATGCCAATTTCCTGTAGGCATATTGCTTAATTAAAAATGTTATTTTCTGAATTTCAAATGATGTCAGTCTAAAATGGAACGAGAGAGAGAGAGAGAGAGAGAGAGAGAGAGAGAGAGAGAGAGTGTATGGCGTCTCATCTAAAGTTTGAACTTTTGGAAATTTGTTTTAACAAGATCAGGTCCGAACATAGTCCGAAGTTGCCCTTTCTCACATGTGGCACACAACAGAAGATTGTCCGTGTCAGACGCGCTCTCACTTACTGGACATCCTCCCGTTTGGTTTAGGTGAGGCGTGTGCTGGGTAGAGAGTGCAGGAGACAGGACATGATGTGGATTACACCGCGGTCACGTAGCTGGTTTGTAATTGGGTCATAATCAACCGAGGCTCTTGCCGTTCCTTTGTCTGACGATTTCCACGTCGGTCATTATCTGCAGAAGTTCCTGAATCTCGTCGTCTCTCCAGTTTAGACATTGTCATTGCCTTCTCAGACACTCTTGTTAGGATTTTTGTCACTATTGTTTGCGGAAGGTAGCTATCATCTGTGTAGGAAGGTGACATCGACATTCTAAATGCTGTCTACAAAGCTCTGATTTGGTTGCCTTTTTAAAAAAACTGGATGAAAAATCAGTCAATGGGCACAACACCAGACTTACAATGTATGGATCGCTGGGCACGCATTCAGAGGTCTGGAATCAGGCAAGGTGTGTGTGGCATCAACACTCATTGATGTCTTTTTAATAGTTTTGGGCAAATAATGGAGCTCTATGGCACAGGGGAATACGATATATTAGGCTTTGGCTACACAGACAATACTTGTTTGTGGTATCAAGTCATTATTGGTTTTGGTCTTTTCATGGGATTTGTTGACAATAAAGGAATATAGAATATCACCAGATGTATCATTTTAATGAGAGAGAAGAAGGAACAGTGGTAGTGTTGTGTCTGTCTGTAATGATGATTCGTAGAGTTGTTCTGATCACCATTTGATCCTTGTGTTTGTGTGTGTGTGTGTGTGTGTGTGTGTGTGTGTGTGTGTGTGTGTGTGTGAGACGACAAATCTATGTCTCCTCATTTTCTGCAAGAATTGTACATCGAGCCCATAGTGGGTTTTGTTTTTGTATGAACAAACCGTAATCAGAGCAAGAAAACCCAGTGGGGGGCAGTTAGTGAGAGACAGTGGGTGGAATCATTACTGTGTGTGCTGCTGTATGTGTTTTTCAGAGAGAGGGAGAGGGGAGATTACACTGAAGGGATAACTCAAAGCTGATTGAAGGCTGTGGCTGGGCCGGAGCATGTGACTGGCTCATGCTGATATTATGGTGTCATCAAGATCATAGTTTGTTTCTCTCTAACACCCTTTAATCAGCAAAGCTGCTAAAACACATGTGTTCAAGTGTATATTTAGCAACGCTGCACTGCTGCCCGCAGCCTGTATTTGTAACAAAAGGTCAAATTCTCCATGCTACAGAATAGAAATGGTGGATTTAGGCACTTAAAGTCATTTGTAGAATCCTTGATCAAAAATTGTAAAAAAGAAGATGGACGTTGTGTCTCCACTTCCTCCCACTGTACAAACGTGAAGCCAAAATATTCCAGATATGGGTGCCGCCATATTGTAGTTTTGAAGCCAGAGTCTGCGCAGTAGTGATCGGGCGGGGGAGACACGGTATTGAATTCTTGCCCATATACCTGCCTGACCAATCACAGCTGTCATTTATGACATGTCACCCTGTTTTTATAGCATCAAATAACTAATAACAACCAAACTTATCACAAAGATGAACACAAACAAACATCAGCTCGATAAGAACTAGCTAAAATGAGAGAAACCATCTTTAGGAAAAGCTTATTTGAGGTGTACTTTCATTTTTTGTTTGGCCCATGTCCTATCCACTAACATGGAGAGGGTGGGATTTAAGACCTATACTGCAGCCAGCCACCAAGGGGCGATTGAGATGTTTTGGCTTCACTTATACAGTCTATGCATCAACCTATGGTATAAACACAGTCTGTCATATCTGCCCAACAAGTTGAGAGGTCCCGGTAATAAAAACCCTACCTCTTCCTGCTACAGTATCTCAAAAAAAAAACCTCTTAAAAGGCTCCACCCATTTACTTGGCTAAGGTAGAACAAAACGAGCCAACACAGCAGCGTTCCTCTGACTTGGGATGTGATGTGTTTGTTTGCTAGCTATGCCTACCTAATTTGTATATTGAGATCCAATCGCAATGCAAGCAGAATAAAGAAAACGAGAAGGCTTATTAGTACAGAGTTTAAATGTATAGGCCTGTAATCATACATGTATGTCATTATTTAGATTGAGATTGAGTTCACATGTTTAACCAAGTACACTGTACAATAGCGGTGGGAATCACCAGAGGCCTCACGATATGATATCATCACAATACTTATGTCACGATAGGATATTATTGCGATTTTAAACATACAGTATATACTGCGATATATTGCAATGTATGACCTTTTTTCCAACTTCAAATTTTTCCCAATTTCAAATTATGTCCCCAAAAGGAAACTTTGTCAACATCAGTTTTATCTAAAAAGATAAATTTCTCTGTGTGTTCATCTCACTTTAATTGTATTGCTGCAAAATGGGATTGTCAAGCAGACAAACTGACCAACACATTTATAATTAAAGATCGATACTTGGCGTCTGTGTATTGATACAGTAATGCCAAGGGAAAATATTGCGGATTCTGGCTTACTAATACTGGCAATTTACAGCTGCTGTCAGTTAGGGGCACATACCGAATACCACTGGGTGTAGCCTAAAGGGGCGGTCACTCCAGCACCAGTCTCTGTGAAAATAAGCTCTTCAATTCGATGCAAATGAAGCCTCTATGGTAGACGAATACACAAGTTCCTGTCTTGTGCAATTTCCCAGTAGACTCACAGGTCCACCTTTGTTCAACCCCACGAATTAGCAAGAACACCCAATACAAACATCAATGCACTGTGTTTGGAATCGTAAAAACAAACTACAGCAATGATCTGAAGCACTACTTACAGTTTGGAATTGTTCTGCTTAATATTTATTGATTATCAAATCAACTTTATTGACATCACATCCTTTTTGGGGGCCGAGTGTTGGGCAGTTTTGTTGGACAGAAGGCTAATGTAAGCCTTGATGCAGTAAAAAAAGAGTCAAAGTTGTCAGGCCACAGAACATGTATTCTAAATAAGCCACTTGGATTTAATGTAGTTTTCATTTAAGTTAAGTTGGAGATACATAGATATACTTAGATTTTGCCTGTTAAACATCCTTTAAATGCATGTTAAATTGTCGACAATGTTTTTGAATATTATGCTCTGTTAATCTGTGTAAATAGTTTTAATCTGAGAGTATAGTTGGGTATCAAACATCAATACTTTTACTACCTTAACACATTTAGTTTGAAAAGTATGAAAAGTACTAGGTGGCATCAAATGAACCGTAACGTATTCAGTTAAATCAAAAAAAGTTTAATTTGAAAAACTCTATAGCACAAAATGTATGTATTTTTCCCTTCAGATTTACCAGGCTCTGAAACTCATAAATAAACATTGTCAATAAATAAATCTGACATGACACCTCAAATAATTCCTTTGGGGGGGGGTGGAAGACTAATGTTCTCTCAAAACAGGACGTCCATGCTGAAATAACCTGGGAAAAGGGTAAACATGACACACCGAAACAGTTTATTTATGGTGCTGTGTGTGTGTGTGTGTGTGTATGTGTGTGTGTGTGTGTGTGTGTGTGTGTGTGTGTTGTTGGTCCCAGCAGTATGATGTACTGTAGCTATAAGGTTCTTTCTCTTTTGGGAAAGCAGGGGGTTGAGATATAGGGAGAAAAATGGAGAAAGGGGAGCAGGGTGACAGAGGGATAGGTTGGTGTGTTTTCAGCTGATCCACTTCCTCCCCAATGTTGGCTCTCATTTGTCTTGGCTGGAAACTGAGTACAAGGCTGGAATACTGATGACTGTTACTCTGCACCCCCCTCCTCCATCCCCTTCTCTCTTTCTACCTCTCATCTTCACCCCCTCCATTTATCCTCTCTACACATACTCTACATTCTGTCTGCTCAACTGATTTCCTGCCTCCTGTCTCTCTTCCCCCTTTTTACCCTCCTCATCTCGGCTCTCTCTCAATGCAGCTGCACTTCGCCGACCCAAATTTCCCTTCCACCCCTCCTTTCCTTCTATCCATCTCTCCATCTGACCTCGGTCTACCTCTCCCGCTGCTCAGTCTATCACTTACCGGCTACATTATCCAGCTCAATTCCTCCTCCCTCTTGCCTTTTTTCGGCCTGCATTTCTACCAATTCCTCCTCTCATTTTGCCTTCAGCATCCCCCCGCATCTTGCTTGTCTCTTTTGCTTTGGCTTTCTGCTTCCTCTCATTTAGCGTCAGCCTCCTGTTCTCCTCGTTCGGTCTGCCTACTGTCACCTTTCTGTTACTCTTTCTTTCTCTCTGTCTCTTTCTGGCTTGTGTGAATTAGTTCCTGGTCTATGTGGGTCACTGGGGTGATGAGACGTGAAATCAGAGGTGTGTATATGTGTGTGTTTCTGTGACAGAAAGCAAGGGAGAGTGGCTGAGGGAAATACAAAGAGAGAAACAGACAGAGCTGCCTGGCCCTTGAAAAATGTAGTGAAATGTGTACGATGTCTTTAAATGCAAACATGCTCTGCGGACAAAGTGTACACCTATTCTTCTACACCTTTACCTACAACATGTAGTGTGGTACTGAACAACAAGGACAGTCTTTACTGAAAGTGTGGATAGCATGGCTTGGTATCTTCCTTAAATGAACTGCTCTTCTCTTTTTAGTTGTGTATAACTAATCTTAGTCTTAATTTAAGGTGCAAATAGCCCAAATTATAGTAAGAACTGTCTTCTCCAGAAAAAAACACTGTTGACATTGCTGTCAAATTATATCACTGTAAGATGTTGCTGTAAGTAAAACCCAAACTTAGTAAACAAACCAGCATAGATCATGGTGACTTGTTGCTGGTAACAGTCTGGATGATCCTTTTCTTCTTTGGTCCGGAGCACACGGCGTCCATTTCTCCCAAAAAATACCTGAAATACTGATTCATCTGACCACAGTACACGTTTCCACTGTGTGATGGTCCATCCCAGATGCCTCCGAGCCCAGAGAAGTCGACGGCGCTTCTGGACACTCTTAACATAGGGCTTCCTTTTGGCACAGTACAGTTTTAACTGGCATTTGTGGCTGTAACTACGTATTGTGGTACTTGACAAAGGTTTGCCAAAGTAGTCCTGAGCCCATGTGGTGATATCACTTATAGATGAATGACGATTCTTGATGCAGTGCCGCCTGAGGGCTCGGAGATCACGGTTGTTCAACTTAGGCTTGCGCCCTTGTCCTTTACGCACTGAAATTTCTCCACATTCCTTGAATCTTTTAATTATGTTATGTACTGTTGAAGGTGAAATAAGCAAATGTCTTCCTATCTTTCTTTGAAGAACATCTCATGTATTTGTTGGCAAACTGGCGATCCTCTGCTCATCTTTGCTCCTAAAGGACTAGACCTTTCCCGGATGCTGCTTTTGTACCAAATCATAATTACAATCACCTGTTGACATCACCTGTTTCAAATCACATCATTATTTAACCAATTTACCTGATTACTAGCCCTAAATTGCTCCTGTCCCAACCTTTTTTGGAATGTGTTGCAGGTCTGACTGACAGGAAAGGATGTATATTTACAAATGAAATTAAGTTGACCAGACAAAACATGAAATATTTTGTGTTCACATTGTCTGCAATGAAATACAAGTCAAAGTACATTTAGAAATCACTACTTTCTTTTTTTATTTGTGTTTTTCATACTGTCCCAACCTTTTCTGATTTGGGGTTGTATATATATATACATATGTGTGTGTGTGTGTGTGTGTGTACAAATAATCTATCTTTCTGTAAAGTGAGCTGTTCCTCTCCAGCATTACTGTGAGGTTTATTCAGAGTTGAAAAGGATGCGAAATGCATGGTGCTTATATTGTAATTTCTCAACATCTGTCTCTGTGGCCGTTTCATATTGAGGACAATGGGAAGTGAAATGCATTTCATCCTCAATGTCACCTGAATTGCCTCCTTTTCAAAGTCTGTGCTCCCTTGATGACCAGGTTTTTTGGATGACGCTCCTCTTGCTCTCTCACTGCTCAATAAAAAACAACATGATTTATGAAATATGTCATGAGAGTTAGCACAAAGGGACAGAGGAGACGAGCATCTCGCCACACACTGAGTGACTTCAGTTTATCACTTGATGACCGGGGAACTGTGGTATTGGACCATTAAAGTATCTTGGTTTGTTTGTTTCCCTTCATTTGAGCTTTTTTGGCGTAAACTGATTGGTTGATTGATTCCTTCATGGACTGACCGATGGACTGAGTATGACTTGGTTGTCAGCTTCTCCTTTTAAAACTCTCTGTCACCAGCAGGCTGTTTGTGGAAAGCAAACTCAACAAACGTTTGCTTTCAACATGACATTAGCTATCCGAGCTTTACCCAGGATGATCTGTTGTCGCTCTGATGAGGTTTGTCAGAAAGCCGTCTTTATTCCCTTCTCATTTCTCTGCACCAGTGCGAGGCGAAGAGCAGCCATAAGGTTGTCTCTCTCAGAGCTCATTTTTACAATCTCTGAATTTAATGAGCATCTGCAGCAGAGCAGTCGATGGTTAGCTGATGAGCAAGAACTCGTTTGTTTTGATCATTCGCTATCTGGAGGACTTCAAAGTTGGAAGTCTCGATAGATTTTCTATGGGATGGAACGGCATGATCTCCACAGCAAAGATGAAGGACACGTCCTGAGATGTCAAATCAGAGTTATAGTCACAGAAAGTATGACCCTAATTTTGCATGAATGAAGTAAAAGAGAAGGAGGATCTCAAAAAGTCTAAGAGGTCATGTCGAAGTGTGGACGTCAACTCATAGAAGTCTGATAAACTAGCTTCAGTTCTTGAGTCATGCAGCTAAGTTTGTTGCTGGGAATTAAACTTTTATTTTGAGCCAGTTTTCTTTTTTGTATTGAGCGGTTGGAGGTTCTGCTGCTGGTTGCAAACATCTTTTATTTTGTAAGATCTACAATAAGAAAGGTTATGTAGCATCCAAGCTGAATGCAGGAACACCTTGACTGATGGTCTAATGCTGTTTGTTTTCTGTGTACTTCATAAAAATACGTAAAAGCTAGAACAGAAAAGTAGATGGCAGGAAAATAAATTACAACTCTTGTTGTATCATAACTGTTACATTAATTAGCTAACAGCAACACAAAGTTAGCTAACTTAACACTGAAAAAAAACAGAATCCCTACAAACATAAACATAAAATTGATTAAACAAACCTTGTTGCTGCTTTTGACTCTCCCCATTCAACATTATTTATCTCTGTGAGTTACCTTACTGCCATTTTCCGTTTGACTAAGCTCCTTTTGAAATAAGGTACTTCTGCGTTTAAAGTGGATAACAAAATAAAATCCATAAAACAAAATATACTTAAGAACACAAACATTTAGGGTCTTTTAATTTGTGAGGTGTTGAATACCAGTGTTATGGTTGTTTGATTAGTACTACTTCAGTTTTTATTTTCATGAATCCCTAATTTGTGCATTTTGTTTTCTAAACAGTTTTTATTATATAGCACTTTTTCAGCTGTTAAGCCTGTTGGAGTGTGTTTGTAGTGGCTGTTTGGTGCGCAAAGCCTTACAATTGCATTTTGTTTGCTATCGTGTTTGTCAGTTAATCTGGACAAATTAATTATGAGAGGAGTTTTAATTCTCCCACAGAACAGAAATAATCCAACGACTTTCATTTTCAGGTTCATTTTTAGATGATTTTAATCAGCAGAGGTAAACGTTTTGATTTCAATTTAGCTTTGAGTGCTTTTATACAAGCATTCTTTATTGAGTACAGCATTCTTTTTTTGGTTCAGTTAAGTAATATTGATCTTTATTCCAAGGTGAGCCTTATTTGCTTTAATTTGATTAAAGGGGTGATAGAATGATGGGCGAATCTGAAGGGCGAATCTCAACAAAGTTAATAGTTCACGTCAAATCGGACGGAGGTCCAGCCAGCTCACAGCGGGGTCTGTGGAGATGGACAGGCCAACCAGGAAGACAGCAACCCGGGCAGGCACCGACCGGCTGTCACGTCAGACTGTGGAGCTTCTGAAGTCCGACACAGTTGGATCAAATTTGCAATTAGCCATCAATTTTCGTAAAACGGCCCACATTTGAGCTCTACATTGTTGACGTGAATTTAGTAATGAAATAGCAGACAAACAATGTATACAATTTCTGTGCTGTGTGTGTGTGTGTGTGTGTGTGTGTGTGTGTGTGTGTGTGTGTGTGTGTGTGTGTGTGTGTGTGTGTGTGTGTGTGTGTGTGTGTGTGTGTGTGTGTGTGTGTGTGTGTGTGCTTAAACCAACCAATCAGCTCATCTAAATATTCATGAGAAAACCATACAAGGGAGAAAAGCTCTCATTTCATTCAGGGCTATTTTACAGGGTTGCATTAGGGCCCATAGAACAGGACCCGGGCCATTTTCAGCCCAACCAATGTTACATACCCTATCCAGAGACCTTAAGGAACAGTGTGAAATATCCTATATAATCATTCTATCACCCCTTTTAAAAACTACTTTTCTGTCAACAAAATACACTAAAATATAGTTTTCCTCTTACATTGACTGCTATATATGCATCTCAATAGTTTTTCTTTGTGATTCACTGACATTTATAGATTCAAACTATGCTCAAAGCAGCACAAAGTTACATCTGAAAGGCTTAACACTGATTAAATTAAGACACCGTTGATCACAACAGACTGTGTTGGAAACAGTTTTTTATTTCCGCAACGAGAAAAAGGCACAGTGTGCGTATGTTGTTTTGGGTGAACTATGCCTTTACCTAATAATGTTGGCCTGTACATAATGTAGCTACAGAGCCTTGTATCTTTATAAATAACAATCCTCTGTAGTGTCACTCATCTACATCTACTTGTCCATTCCCTTTGAGATCTGTTGACTCCTTTTCTCCTTCCATCCCTTCCTCTCTCTCTCTCTCTCTCTCTCTCTCACACACACTCACACACACACACACACACACTCACACACACACACACACACACACACACACACACACACACACACACACACACACACACACACACACACACACACATCCTTCCCTCCCTACCTCGACCCCATCTTTGTAATTCAGATTATTTTAATTCATATTTCATCCTTTTTATTCCAACTTGATCTATTATTCACAACCTGCTTTAAAAATGTAACTGTATGAATAAGTAAGGTCACTGATCCATGCTTGGTCCTTACTGGTTCATTCAAGATGCCATGTACGCACATACACACACACACAAACAAAAACGAACACAAACAAACAAACACACAAACAAACACACATACACACGCAAAATTATGCATGTGGAATGAGACTTCATGTGCATGATGCGCAAGAGGCGAAGAGGAAAAAAGAAACAAATAGAGAGTGAGAGAGATTATTACCAAATAAAACCATCTATGTCTGGAAAATTCAATTATATTTAGCCCTTAACAGACAATTCCAAGGCGCAGATTACCTGGGCACCGTAGGCCAACAACGTGGCCCCTGAGACTGGTGGACAAAGCTCCATTTTCTGTTTCACTACAGAGTGACAAAGACATAGGAAAATAAAACTTAATTACCAAGAATTTGACATACTTCCCAGAACAAAATTCAGTATTTACTTCTTTGGGAACAATATGATAACATGTCAGAAAATGTCACAAGGAAGACCAGTGGAACAAGACATGAAACTGTAATTCCCTGTCACTGTCCCGTATACGACCCACCTCCGCTCAAATTGGACGCTGAATATACTTTGTTATAACTTCTACACATTAAATCTTCACAATATACGGCCATGCGATACACCATTTGAAAGCTTAGCCTCTCAAGATTAATTTAAGCCCACACACAAAGCATAAGGTGATTTATAGAAGTTATAAAACTGTTATAAAGTTAAAGAAAATAAATGAATTCAGAATTACGCTGCGCAGCTGGTGTGTGTGCATTCATACCTTTTTGAGTGTCCCTTTATCCACAGAGGTTATATAATCCTAAAAACCTTGTTTTCATAAATCCACAAGAGTCTATGGAAATGGAATATCTAAGCAGTTTAATCCAAAACGAGTTATTCGCCTCAAAATCTTAAAGTTTACAAACCCCGAGTTACAAAAACAGCTACGCGAGATTCAACAGCTTCGCTCTTCCAGCAGCTCTCCCTCCTCCCTCCGGTCGTCTAATGGCCAATGACCGCGTCCATGTTATTCTCTGAAGCCTTAGGAATCAAACGAGACCTCTCATAAGCCAATCCGTCACTCAGAGCCGGAGATTGATAGGTTTAACGGCGAATTGGGGCTCGGAGGAGAAATCGGACACGTGGGGCTTGATCGACATTTGCTTCAGCCAGTTAAAATTCCATGCTATGAAACGCCCCTAGACTTGTAGCCAATAAGAAGACGAGTCCATAGATATGCGATTTAGCATGAAAGGTTTAACCCTGTGATGGCTGGCTCTGTGTTTCAGCACAGACAGTGACTGTTACAATGCAAAGCCCTCCCTGACCATTTTATAATTACTTATTTCTATATATTTATGTATATAGTTATTTACAGTATGTGTGTGATTAATGTGGGTGTGTTTTTGTATTTGAGAAGTTTTGAATTTTGCACTTTTTGGGCTTTTTTCTTTGCACCTTTCAAGAAAAACACACAGCCATATTTGTAAAATCAATTTTTGAGTCTTTTGGCTTCTGGGTTTTTTCTGTAGTAAGCAGACACATGTGGCTAATGTCCTGGATTGTCTGTCACCTGGAATATGTGTTCATAGCAGTGTATTTTAATCATATTACAGATGTATGACTTGGACGGAAATAAAAAAAACTCTATTCTAGCCTCTGTAGCTCTGTGTCAGTGAGGCCTAGAATCACCCTGACACTTGGAACAAAAACTTGAGAGTGTTTCCGTTCCAATGATATCAGGCACATCCCAGAGTGTCAAAGTATATGGGAGCTGTATCACTTTTAATTTGGGTATGCCGTTCAGACCAAAAAGCATGAAATGTCAGCCCTAGGATAACAGGTTGGTTCTCACTTATTATTTTATTATATTTTTCTCAAAGGTTTGTATGCAATTGTTGTTTTTCCTTCCTCCATTATAGTATTCTGTCTAGCAGAGGCGTCGTTAAGATCTTAAAACATATTTCAGTCCTCAAAAAGCCTGCTGATTGGATGCAGACCGTTTGGTGTGTGTGTTTGTGTGTGTGTGTGTGTTTATTTTGTATTATTGAATTATATGACATATTAGAGGCTATTTGGAATTTATAAATTCATAAAATCCATCACCAACGACAATAATTACAAACTGGAAAGCTAACCATCAATTCCTAATATATTAACAACGTAGGTAAATGACCCCAATACACAGTATTGTTCTATGTGTAAAGTTTGTATTGTAATTTTTATAGTGCTTTTATTTTGTTGTTTCTTGTTCTACCCGAAGTTAGCAAAGACGCTAAGATAAATTGACCGTGAAAAGGAAGCTACGAAGATGTAACAGGAAAGGAAGGCCATTAGTCCTACAACTTACCTGAGGATGATAGCATCAGTGTATCAGACTGATTTGGCTTAGATTTCTCTGAAAATTACACCCTTCACAGCTTTCTTAGAGACCGTTGCTAGGTCATAGCAACAAATACAACACGTTGGTCAGACCCTGCACGTAGCTGCCCGTTCTATTCGCCGGGAAAATGAACCGCACAAAGTTACACCTCGAGTTCTACAAAAAAACTGTAAGAACTGCAGGTGCCTTGAAAAAAATTTGTTTTCATAATTGACATGTGCCATTTCAGGGCTTTATTATTCTATTATTCTTATTTTTGTACAACAACAAAAGAGAGAGAGAGTTCCAGTGCTAGATCTGGGGCTATTTATAAAACATCCAGGGCTGTAGCCGGGGACGCCCAGGCCTAACGACACACATGCTGTATAGAGTTAGAGTTGTGGACAACTCTTTAATCAATCTTTAAACTTTACTTTCACTGGTCTTTTTCCAAAAAATTTGAAATTATTTTGTTGCAAGCATTAAACAAAGATGTAAGTCAGCAATATATGTCCTGCATACACAACCGTTGTTTAGTTTGGAACCTCTTGCCACAAAAGCTTGATTGGGTACAGTCAGATGGCTGAGAGGGCTACTCTATATTTGATATGTGCAGATTTAACATTTTACATTTGGCGCCTGATACTGTTTGTACATGTTATCTATGTTAAAATAGCATTCTTGAAAAAAAGAAAAACACCAATATAACAGGTGATTCCAAACTTTTGAACAGCAGTGTTACTAGTGTTTATCAGAGTATTGCCCTGACTTACCACTGTGCACTCTGTAAACCTTGTTTAACCTTCTTTAGCAATACTTTAACTAGGGTCATGTCAATAAAGCAATTTTGAATTTGGGATAGAGAAAAACAGGAAGAGAGATGAAATGGCCCAATGAAAGACAGGGTTAGTAAGAATAAGAAAGAATGAAAGCTGGGGAAAGGGTTGATGCGGCATACTGAGCCAGCAGATGGTGGAGTTGGAAGGAAAAAGTAAACAGGGAGAGAAAGGAACAGAGAAAGAGACAGAGAAAGAGAGAGTCATCGACATAGAGTGACAGATGAGGATGAGGGAAAGAGCAGAGGGAGTAATGGAAGTTGTTTAAAAGAACTATAGAGGAGAAAGGAAGATAGGTACAGGGAGAAAGAAACTGTCCACAAACTAACACACTCACTGTTTAACACTCTTACTCATTTCCTGAGTAGCAGATCATCGAGCAGTTAAACAGGATCACCAGAATGAATTATTCAAAGCAGTGAGTGACATGGTTGCGGTCTCCCGATGTGCATTTCACTTTGAAGCGCACACTCTCACACATAATGTACAGAAAGCCCAACTGTAACTTTCTCCCTCTCTGAATTCTAATTGCCTCCTTTACCAGCCAATTAAATGGCAGTATCTGTCACCATGGCAGCTCATTAGTAAATCAGCATTCAGCTTTCAGGCGGTGTGTTTCCAGGCATGTGCATGTGCGTGTGTGTTATTCTAGTCGTGCAGTAATGCCTCATAACTTTGCCCAGTATGCAACAGCCGATCGTTGACCCGACTGTGTGTGTGTTTGTATGTGTGGGTGTGTGTGTGTGTGTGTGTGTGTGTGTGTGTGTGTGTGTGTGTGTGTGCAGGAAATGGAAAATATTTTTTTCCCCCGTGACTGTGCATGCAGATAGACGAGAGAATCTGAGCTGTGATTCATGGCATTTTGTATCTGCAGACGCTTCTGAATCCATTTTCATTTGTTTGGAGGAGAGATTAGCTCCATGCCTGACAAAACATCGTCAGGCGACTCAGGGAAGCGGGTTTGACACCCTGCCAGACAGGGAAAGTCCCAGCAGAGCATGCTGGGAGTAACGACTAAGAACAATGGCGCTTTGCCTCAAAACCGAGGGAGTTCAATTATGATCTCTACGGCTGCAACTGTGACTGTACTTCATATTAAAGTCCAACAGAAATTAAATTGCATTTTTATTTTATTTTTACAACAGCGTAGAGATCTCCTTTACCTTGCAAAGAAATCCATACTCAAATGAAAGAAAGTAATATTTTATATGTTCTGCATCTCCTGTGAACATTTTACAAGCTAGCTGTTTCCCCTGTAAGCAGTCTTCTCTTGGTTTGCCGTGGCTGCCTGCTAGATTCTTCTCATCACACTCAATGCCTCCTTCAGACTGTTTTTGCTGCAGAATGTTCTCTGTCTTCCCCTGGTAGGTGTTCTTCCCATCCTCCATTCCCCTATTTTGCTCACTCTGGACAGACTTAACATCCTCCCTGTCTCAATGCCGAGAGCTCTCTTCTGTCTATTTAGAGGGGATTTGACAGCTTTTGTCATCCAGTTTGTCCTTTGGAAAACAGTGGGTTTTTTTTATTCTTAAGTGTCCACACAGACACTAAACTAATCTGTAATGCTGTGGGAGAGTCCTTTGATGTCCCACAGAGCAGGCTTGAGTCTGTGCATTCATTATCTGTCTACTGGACATCACACACTCCTGAGACCAAACACTCACAGTCCTGACAGCAACCGGTTTCTGCTCAACAGCAAAGAAGGATCGAGCTAGGTCTGATTTGTCGGTGGAAGAGAAGGTGATGGAGCTGTACAAGTAGATTGAACTTCTGCTTTTGCATGTGCATATATTAGATCAAGTTGCTTCCCCTTCTATGAAACTTTACCCTTTACTGATATTCCAATGGTTCATACTTTGCAACATGTGTGCTTCTACACCTGACTGATGCCAGTTTGGGCAGGGTGGACATAATTATTACTTCACATCAATTTGGCACACATTCTGCTTATAGTGATCTTGATCAACAAAATACCACATGCAAACAGCGTCTTGAACAACACAGTTAATAAACACATTTCATTTGGCTTGTCTTGGCAGAATCTAAATGGAAATGTACTGTTGTGTCTCTGCCAACTTTCAACACCTGTGAAAAGAAAGAAATGAAATGGAAGTTTACTACACCACCTGCTTCTGTATATCAACTAACTGAGGGTCAGCGTCAGGGCTGTAGTACTCGAGTCGGACTCAAGCCGCTTTTCTGTTGTCTCGGACTTGTTTGCATTTGGATTCGGACTTGTCTCGGACTCAGCCATTGGACTCCCCAAATATTGCTTTTTTTCCTAAAGTTACTTCCTCCTTAAAAACAAAACCATTGATGACGCGAGCTCGTTCAGAAAACAGGTATTAGTTTAATTCAAAATCCATCTAGAACAGGCATCGAGATTGGTCGCCTGCTATACGCTCGGCTGCATCATATGCCTCAATCATCAGGTATCAATCATTTTCATTTGGGCCACAGACACAATGTCAGCGAGAACTTTGTACTATGAATTCTTCAGGACAAGTAATAAGTTCAAGAATAGGAACATTTCCATTGTATATTTTAAATAAATAATATGGCCTAATTTGATCCTATAGTGTGTTACTCTGCACTTGCTTTTTAATTATTACAAATAATAAAGCAACATTATCATTTTAAAATAGAAGATATACTGTCTCTCACATCACATACATTATGAAAAGGTAAGTAAGTAAAAAAAAAAGTTGTCTTGAAGAGAATTCTTTTTTTCCTGTCTTTGTATTGACTGTCTCTCATTTGGACTCGGTCTTGACTTGAACTCAAACTTTTTTGGATTCAGTCTGGACTTGGACTTGAACTTCTTTGGACTCGGTCTTCACTCGGTCTCGACTAGTCCTGGGGCCTCATTTATGAAACTGTGTGGTGAATTTGCATCAGAATTCTGAGTTTTTTTTTCGCAAATATATTTTCATTTGTATTTACGATAGTATCTTGTTCTATTTTGTCTGTTTTTCACCGCAGATCAATCAAATAGGTGTTTGTGTAGGATATTAATTGTAAGAATGGCTTTGTAAAATTCATATCATCAATGAGAGGCCATATTTCGATTTATTTTACACAATGGTCTCAGTTTGACGTGTTTCATCCATCTGCCATCGGCGTTCCCGTTTCTCATTTCACCCGTTTCTGTGCGTACGCCGCGATCAGTGTGGCCATGGAGGACCGCACATTTTCCCTGTAAGTTTGCTTTTTTATAAATCCCAATTATTGCGTAGAGAGCAGTGTATGTCTTATTTTGTGCGTACGCCGCGTTTATAAATGAGGCTTCTGGTCTTGGACTTGACAAAGGTGAACTTGACTACAGTCCTGGTCAACGTCATACCTGCCACCTGATATGCCGCCTTTATGCAATTTAAATGGGGTTTTCTTGGCCTTTCACAATAGCAAAACAAAATGGATCAAAGCCAAAAAAATATATTTTGCTATGGTATGTCCCGCCCCAGCAAGTGTATCATATTAAGGAAGTAACAGTGCCATTTCTTCTGCCTTTGAATTGTGCACACATTCTTTACATGTTCAATGTAGCTGAATTTACAGTAACTCAGTATCTTGCATTTCACATTAGGTAAAGTGTTTGCAAAATGAGGGAAGGGATGACAAGGACTGAGTCACCAGAGGTTAAAAAAAAAGTAAAATTAATTTGTTTAGTCGAAGCAAACAGGACATTGACACACAGTCAAAGTGGCTAAAGAGGGTAGATCCACCAGTTTAACCCATTTGATCTGTTTTTATTAAATCATACTGTTTGCCTTGTTATCATCACTGCATATTTTATATTTTATCCACCCTTTACTCATTTTAAAATCATTATTCATTCATTATTAAAACAACACATACTGTATATCACATGGTAAATTACAGAGAGATGACATAGAGAAGAGTCCAACCCAGGCTTCCATGACCGACTCAGTCTGCCCTCAGCTTGCCTGAGGCCAACTGGATTTCTTTTCTTTTTTTCACAACAAATCAGATATCCCAAGCTGCAGACTTCCCACTGATGGAGACCAGCTGAGTCTGACTCACTCACGCTGCTCCCAGGCTCGCTGGTCACTGTGTTATTAGCCTTTACAGACACTATGTGAGGATAACAATAAACACTGAGCTCCTCTCTGCTGTCCTCTCCATTCGCAGCCAAGGGGACGCACTGCTGATGCACAAGGAATAGCTAGTTAGTGTTGTGTGTGTTTGTGTCTGTGTATATGTGTGCGTGACAGTTCAGTAGTAGTTTCTATGTTTAGCTTATTTGCCAGTAGCAATGCATCAGGGCCTCAGTTTTTGGTTATTGTTTTTCTGCAGGCACCTCATTTATCTCTCCCCTTGTGCTTCCACCTTTTGTTTCTCTTTGTTTTTCTACCACAGCTACCAGACCTCCTCTGTTTCTTCTTCCACGTCATGCTGCTTCACCTGAATGATTTTCATTTGTGTTTTCAGTGAGGTTTTTTTTCTTTTTTTTTTAATGTCAAATGACGTAGTTAACGGCCAGGTAGACTGAAGCCAAAAAATCCTTCTGAGACAAAATTGTCTTCATGGTTCATGGCACAGTATGTGTGTGTGTGTGTGCAGTTGTGTATTGCACTTTGTCATCACCTGCTGTGATTAAAGAGTGTTTGTGGTGTTTGTGATGAAAAACCGATCTCTGCAGTGGAGCTCAGAGCTCGGGAGCTCAGCTATGCTGACTGAACGTTAGACTGTTTATTTTGTCCAACAGGCTCATAGGACTGCATGGACACACGCAAACACTCGTCAATATCGATACACGTGTCAGCAGTATCTTTCAGCTGCCTGTAACACTCAACGGCTATTAGTGTAACAGTTTTCAATTTTGCCTTTTCGCTCAGTCCTTATTTCCCAGCATCCCTCTCTTCCTCATTCAGTCTCTCTTTCTCTATGTTGGTTCTGTCCATCGCTACATCCTCAGGCTGAAGCAGCTTCAGATAAAAAAAAAGCATAGCTGCAGTGTGTGGTGTATGTGTTTTGTTGTGTGGTACTGTATATTCAGTTATGTAACAGGGCTGTTTATTTCCATAATGTTTCTTTTCTTTTGATTGTGCATGTCACAGT
Source organism: Gymnocephalus cernua (assembly GCA_023631565.1). Classification (NCBI taxonomy): domain Eukaryota; kingdom Metazoa; phylum Chordata; class Actinopteri; order Perciformes; family Percidae; genus Gymnocephalus; species Gymnocephalus cernua. The sequence continues at coordinate 34,209,001 of CM042427.1, read as the reverse complement.
AGCTTGAATAGATTGTTCAAAGTATAGAGACTAGAGCTGTAGACTTTAGATCTATCCACTTCACTACGCTGGGATTTGACTCCCTAAAGACTTAACTTGACTTGAGACTTAAGTCTTAAGTCCGTTTTGACCTTGTAAAATCCTGGAACATGCCCATGCACACCAAATATTAATGTATTAGGTCTGTGCATTGACAGGACATCTCAGCTAAGTGAAAACACTATTGCTGTGTCACAGTTTCGAACACTGACATGAAATGCATTTGAAAGTCCAAAAAAAAACACTTGCACTTTGTGTAGAAAGACTTCTGACTTTACTTGGATTTTAGATGTGACTTTGACAGACTTGAAAATAGAGACTGAGACTGAGTGAAGGTCAAGACTGAACCTTCATGCTCAAGTTTTAGTAAAACGATCTATAAAGTACTCAGAGAAGGGGAGAAAATGGTTGGGAAAATAGCATGGTGGAAAAAACACACACACTATTGAACCTCAGGTGTATATGCAATGGAAGTACATCGGCAAGTGTCACATATGAGGGTCAAGAATAGCCTCCATGCTCTGGCAAGAGACTGGCAGAGATGAATTTAGACCCGTTTCAAATCACGTTACTTGACTTGGACTTGTCCCACAAGATCCAAACACTGTGTTGTTGTGAGCAACACCTGAATACGTCATTATAATGTATGTGCCATTTTGTGGAGCTAGAGATTTGGTGATTGATGCAATATGAGTATAATTATTGTGCTTAGAAAAGACTCACTTTTGAATCAAAGACTGATTTGGTTTCACAGTGCTGCTCAGATGATAACCTTTGCTTGCCAAATTATACCATAAAGAGGTTATGATGCAGAAAAACACCTTGACGGAAGACTATACTTGTCAGGATAGTGCATTCATAATATACCCATTCAATCATTTTGCATTAAATTAATCTACAATACACAGATAATCAGATTATTTAGTTTACATTATTATGTCATGATTTGTTAATCTAAATCATCGTTCTGCAAATACACTTGATATTTAGAAATGTGCTGAAAAAAAAAAAAGCTAAAAAAGTGTAAGAAATGGATTAAACCATTCGTCTGTCTGCCGTAAATTAAATGTAAGCATTCCTAGCTAAATAGCTTATAACATAGCATTATTTACAAATGCAATGGTGCATGTCATCAGCTAACTACATTATTTAGTGGGGTTACAGGTTAAGTACTTTTTCAGGACTGGAACTTCCACTGTGTAATGATATTGTAATGAAATGATAGTGGCTCTGCCCTGCTCTTTATTTGGTTTGGGGAAGTTTACGCTCCATCAACTTCAGCCAAAGTTGCAAGAAATAGTGGTTCATTTGCCAAACTCTTTAACTCTTTCCTCATCCTCAAGTCCTTTTTTTCTAGTAGAAGTAAAGCATACTGTGTGAAAATACCAACATTAAAGCATAACCTCCTGTCTAATTTTCTTTATTTAAACCATCTAAGTGTTAGGTTATAATGGTATTTGAATTACATTTTTATTTGTACTATAAACCCCAATTCCAATGAAGTTGGGACATCGTGTAAAACATATACAATCAGCCCTGCCATCAGGGAGGTCAAAGGGTATATATGACCAAGGTCTATGGTTGACCCTTAAATGGGATTAAGTAAACAAATCAACAATTTACAGAGGTCTACTTGACTCTTATGGATGCGACGGTGAAGGTTGTAAACTGTCTCCGTATAAATGTGTGTCTTTCCTGTGAGGCAAAGACTCACATTAGCTTTGAGAATAGGAGCTCTTTCTCTCCGTCTCCCTTTCTCTGTCCATCATCATTGCCAACTGTCAGATGTTGCTGTCATCCTCAGCCGTCCCTTCATCCGTCTCCCTAATGGGAATCCCCCTCTGTTTTCTCTTCACACACACACCGTATTTCTACAATCCCTTGCTTTTCTTCTCTCTTCTGTGTCCCATTTGTCAGTCTATCTCTCCTCCCCTTTCTGACACACATACTGTAGAGCTTTAAAGGTGTCCTATTAATTGTGTTATATAAATCACATTTTTTACAATTATTTTACTAGTTTTACTTCATCCCAGTAACCAGGGGAAATAAGCTGAGTCCAAACTTAATTTCCACCCCTAGGTTTTTCTTTCCTGATGTTGCTTAGCTGTCCCAGACTTCCAGTCTGTGCTGCTGCCAAATGATTTTCAGAAATCTCTCACCTTTGTCATTCTAACCACTCTCTGTCTCCTCCCACCCCTTCCTGTTCCCTTCTCCCCCTTTTTTTCTCTTTTTATAGTGATGTGAAAAGTGCGCTGAGACTGAGGGCTCTGTTGGTTCGGAGAGGTCCTCCATCTGCAAAGGTAAAAAAGTTTTACTGTTTTACTGTTCTGTTTTCCATTCTGCTCTCTGTCTCTGCTTCTGAATGCCAACCTTTTGCTGCTCGATGAGAAGACGTCAGCAGAATACAAAGCATTGCTTTAACAGTACGGACAGAAAATGGCATTCAGCAAATATTACGAATAAACGTTACACCTACAGCATGCTTACAAGGCTTGCATGCAGTAAAACATGTGCACACACACATGCTCGACAGTGAACAGAAAATTCATCTTCTGATTAACCCGTTATTTCCTTTGGGAAAACATTTCTGTTACAAATTCAAGAGTGCATTTTGTATTGCGTGACTGTATATGTGTATGTGAGAGAGAAGGTGCAGAAAATCCTATTTTCTTTTCCCTTCATGAAAAATTGTGAGCTGTCAAAGGTTTAGGGTTACATCCATCCAAGGACGGCAGGATGTGTAACAGAAAAACAGAGATGCTTGATGTACACCCAGTTTAGAGCTGTGTGTATTGAGTGACAATGCTATAGTTCATCATGTTATCCTTATCGAACATTATAGCATGATGTATATTTTTCAGCATCTCGCGCACCAAGGGCTGTTTTTCACCCAATCTTGTCCCAAATAAGCATCATGTCAGTGTGGCAGTATGAAACTCCGTTCAGCACATGATGTTGTAGCTATCTGTAAGGGAGAGCACCCAGGCTGTTAGCAGCTGTGATTCGGTGTTGAGGTTTCCCTTAAATTACATAATTAATAATCTCAAATGAATATTGTTACAGTTACACACATTCACACCTGGAAGCTACACAGTCTGATCTGCTGGTCCGTGAGCATTGTGGAGTTAAGGCAGTTTCAGGGTCTTGTTCAAGGGCATCTCAGCAGTGGTGATGCTGCTTTTTCACTTTCTCCACCCAGATTTATCCTGTCAGTCACGGGACAGAGCTGTAGCTATCATTGAGGACACTGAGGCTATTTTCTCTGGGAATTTGGGGTTTTGGCAACCTGGGGTTAGTGATATTCTACATTTGGAAAAAAACACTTGGTGGATATTTTATGCTAAATCCAGTATGTTTAGACTCAGTATATTTCAATTTGACTCCTTTTCTTGCTAAACATTCAAGAGCTTTCATGTTTCAAAGCATTCATATTGGGAAGTAATATTAAAAAATAATATATATAAATTTAGTAGTTAACTGGATAAATAAGATATAAAATAAAATACTTTAAAGAATTATTTTTGGGTGTCTACGTGTGTTGGGGGGACTTGTCACAGCCCTAAACGAGGATTAACCTGGAGGTCACTAACTTGCTTTGTTAACCTTAAGGCTACTTAAGGCCAGGGGCGTAGGCAGAAATAGTCTACAACATGCTCAACCAACAAAGCTCAGTCTAAAAAGTTTGTACACAACAATATAGACAAAAACCTGTCGGTTTTAACCTATTCGCGCTAAAATATATTTGCAACAGCAGAACCAGCAGCATTGGCTCTGCACTGCACTGTTATAAAATTAACCATTTTATTGCACAAAGTGGCATCTAAACATGAACCCAGACAGCAGAGAAGGCGTTTATATACTGCATGACATAGAACAGCCTACATCAGACAGAAATCACACATGTAACAATAACAATGCAACAGCATTGTTGCTGCAGGACTATGGTCAGATCATGAGCAGTGAATGCTACCAGCAGTAAAAGAAAATCAAAGAATGGAAACTTCCAGCTAAGCATTGTTTGAATTATGAAAGATATAATGAAAAGTGACCAGCAAGGCGTCAAGTCTTAGACAGTGTATCGAGTCCACAGCAGTGACAGGATCACAGAAAACTAAAAACTACATCACTCACAGATCAGTCATCTTCTTATTTAATGTGGGCAAAACACAAACGCGTTTCAGCTAGAAGCCATCATCAGTCTTCACCATTTCTTACTAAATAGAAAGGTTACTAGGTTACTTAACTAATAACCCAAGAAGCATGAAACATGTTTTACTGAATGTTACCTCTGTGAGGGCCTCCTCTCTCTCTGATTGGCTGTCAGCTCCGCTGGGGAAATGTCTGCACATGCTGCAGGAAAGCTCGTCCTTATTTACACTCTATTCCATCCAAGAACACTGTCCATTCCACTTAAAAGAGAAGCCATTGTTGTCGCGATAACTTTTAACAGTAGCCTACATTCCTAAACACATCCATGGTGCATTGTCTAAAAAGCCAGCTAGCTAACGTTAGCTGCTGAAGGCGACGTTAGTTAGCTGCTGAAGGCAGCCCGGACGCGAAATTACGAATCCCACTATGGCCTCGCCAAGATCCGCCCTTCAATCACTACTATTGGCCAGGCGTCCAAGGTAACGTAACCCCATTTGTTCAGGTCCTATCCCCTGGCCAATCCGCTATCCTAACCTTAACCACTCAAGGTGAAATACCTAACCCCAACCAATCGAGCTGCTTCGTAGGGCGGGTCTTGGCGTGGCCATAGTGGGATTCATAATTTTGGACAGTGTGCCTGTTGTTACCATAGAAACCAACTACGTTCCGAAGGCGTTTGATCTAATTGTTTGATTGTATGGTTTAAACAGTTTTGTTTTAATCAGAAGAAAATACGCATTAAACACACACAACTAGTTCTATTATTATTTCTTTTTTTACATACATTTCAATATTTTTCATAACAAAACGTATTTTGATCAAACTTGGCTGGACGGGCCAGTGAGTAAAGTGGGCGGGCCAGTGCTGCCCTGGCCCATTACTGCCTACGCGCCTGCTTAACCGTGGATTTCCACCGGTTGCGTAACTGCTGCGGAACAGCTCCGCTGCGGAACGGCTCCATGGTCCGCTGTCCGTCAATACCCACCGGATCCGGAGTTGTTGTGGAACGGCCGAGGCCAGGACTAGTCACGAGGACCCACTAGATCTCGCGAATTCACACAGAATAGAACCACAAAACCACCAACAGTTTGTTTCTATTCCGAGGTGTAGAGAGGAAACAACTCCGTGCTGTGTGTAGTGAAGGGAAATATGATCCGCCGTGAGCACGGTGTATCATATTTCCCTTCACTACACACAGCACGAAGTTGTTTCCTCTCTACTCCTCGGAATAGAAACAACTGTTGGTGGTTTTGTGGTTCTATTCTGTGTGAATTCGCGAGATCTAGTGGGTCCTCGTGACTACAGCTGTCAGTCCTGGCCGCAGCCTTTCCGCAACAACTCCGGATCCGGTGGGTATTGGCGGACGGCGGATCACGGAGCCGTTCCGCAGCAGTTACGCAGCCGGTGGAAATTCACGGTTAGGCTACTGTTGCTACAGTGAATGCTGTTTCAGTTCCATTTTTGGCTGCACATCACCACTGTGTGATGCAGGGGAAATAAACATGACAACATCTTAACTCTAAATGAGTTTCACTGATAGGGGGGTTTGTTTTGATTTTGGACTGTGATTCAGGGGTTAACTTGTGCTGTCTTATAAAGTGGCTATGATCAATCAATATTGTCAGTTCCCCTCAGCTCATTTTTATTTGGCTTTACAGCCAAAACATTACTGTGTTAAGACGTATATAGCATTGTTTCCAGCTCCAGGAGTTGGTGTGGACCATAAACAACAAACAACCAGAGCTGAACAGCTTAAAGTGAATATATTGGATTTACATTCACCAGGTGGCCAAAAACTGCAGATGTAAATTAGCCTGTGGCTAACTCTGGTACAATGCATCCAATGGTAACATTTATGTTTAAAATTCTACATGGTCCCTAATAAATAAATTTAATTAAATTAAAAATTAAAGAAAACACACAACTAAACTAAATGTTAATATTGCTCAGTATCTGATGGATGTGTGACTAGGTAATTGTTTCCTAATAGGTTCCCCATATCAACAGCCAGTTCACATACTTAATGAAACTTCTCTACTTGTAAAACTGTTACATTGCATTTCAGCATTTACCATTAACCTGTAATTGGCACTTGTGGCCACTTTAAACGGTGATAATATGTCAGCATTCATTGTTTTCATAACTTGTTTCTGCATCTCCCCTGTGGCCAAAATATAAAGTATTGCAAGTTCAACGTCCCTTCATAACATACTTCATTCTGTAATGTGTACGGACTAAGAATCATCCATTGTAACAAATTATTTACGTTATTCCAATTATTCAAATTTTACCTCTCAAACCTGCCAGGCTCCGTTATCGAACATTATCTAACACACACAAATAAAAGAATCTTAAAACAAAATTAACAGCAGGAGAGTTTGCAGATAATATCTGTCCTGTCTGCCATGATCAATAATCTCTTTAGCTGCACCTTGGGCTCTAAATTGCAGTCACGGTCACACTGCGGGAAGTCGTCAATCAGGCCTGGAGTTATCACAGAGACCATCGACAACATTCATGTGCGGCTGAAAAATCACAATCTTCATCACTGAGGGTAGGGACGAAATACAATTGAGAGAACATCATCATTATCATCACTTTCATCGCATATATTGTCACTGTGACTTTCATCATTCATCAGTTTAATTACAGTCATCACAACTGTGCACATGATTGTTGCTCCGTCCGCCCCTCCGTTATTCCGCCTTCTCTCCACCAAACAGCATCTCTGCTCTCATGTGGCCTCCTGCCCTCGTCTGTCAGCATTTACACACCAAATGACTTTTGACCAGGATTCAAAGCTTTTCTATTTCCAGCCCTGATGTGAATATCCTATTTGTGTCTGTCTGTCTGTGTGTGTGTGTGTGTGTGTGTGTGTGTGTGTGTGTGTGTGTGTGTGTGTGTGTGTGTGTGTGTGTGTGTGTGTGTGTGTGTGTGTGTGCGTAATGAGGTGATTTTTATTCTGTCCTCTTGCCCTGTCAAGACCACAGATTCAATTTGTGAGTTGAGATAGAGAGGTGTGTGTGTGTGTGTGTATGTGTGTGTGTGTGTGTGTGTGTGTGTGTGTGTGTGTGTGTGTGTGTGTGTGTGAGAGAGAGAGAGAGAGAGAGAGAGAGAGAGAGAGAGAGAGAGAGAGAGAGAGAGAGAGAGAGAAACAGAAAAGATAGAGAATTTCCTGCCAAAGGATTCTCATCTTTGAGCCTAGAATCAGAGATGAATACTATTTTTGGCAGGCTGTGTTTACCTCTGTGTGTGCTTGTGGGGGAAAGATGATGGAGAGCTCAAATTTAACAACTTGGCATAAGCTTGTGGGTATGAGAAAGAAAAGAGATAGAGGGAGGGAAAAGGTGGCCAGGAGAGAGGAAAAAGGGGTGGTTGGGTTGGGTGTAAACAGAGTGTGTGCGTGGAGAGACGAGGGATTTTTAGGAAAGTAACATTTCAGGGCAGATATATCTAACAGGAGAAACAAGTGCTGCTCTGCCCAGAGGGTGGATTAATAAATGATACATACGCACAAAAACAATGCACACCTCAGTTTTACTCAGAAATTGATATTTATTAAAATTAAAAAAACAAAAACAATGATAGACACATGCACACACATTTTTTTTATCCGTGCGTACAGACTTCTATGTGATATGAAATTTGGGAATTTGAACCTTTCTATTCATTTTTAAGCAGTATACACTCAGTTCCCAGTTCAGGTACACCTGGCTAAAACTAATGCAGTTGTATACAACAGTCAATACATCCTTGCATTATTCAGAGAGGTGTTTCTGTTATTTAGCCTACCATCATTAATATGAATGGGTTGAACAAAGTCAGTTCATTCAATTGAAATAACTTTGTTACCACAATCCAGGCAGCAGTTGTGTCTCCTGCACGTATGTAATGGGAAAACAAATTAGGAATTTAATATAAAAGCAGTTTCTAAGAACCAGGGTTGAGCATGCTCAACCTCAAACTGTTGCATAGTACTCCTTAAGAAACCTTAATAACACGTCAACTATTTCCAATATACACTTTTTTATATATTGTTTGTAATGGTATTTGCACCCTGACAGCAATAAATAAATTATGGGCTCTGACAAAGGAGCGAAAAAGATCTGTCATCTGCAGGCCCTTTCTCCACTCTGCTCGTGCACGACTGTGTGTGGGTCGGAGCCCCGAGGGCAAGGCCAGGGGTTAGATGGAGCCCTGAGGAGATGCTACTTCCAAATCTTGCTAGCTTTTTAACGTTACCAACCTTGCCTCTAATAACTTGCCTTCCGCTTTTGCTGAGCTGACCCTGCAGAAATGTGCAGAGGAAGTGAAAAAATCCTGGACCAATAACAGTAAACACGATAGCAACACTCAGGGCTTGCATGGTCACAGCTTGCATATTTTTTGCATTGAACGTATTTGTTCTCAGGTATGTAAAAACACTATTAACACAAATGTAAAAGCAAAATATGCTGATGCTGTTATTTTTGTGGTCAACATTACAAGATCTGACTTGAGTCATGCTCGTGCTGGTAGAACACGAGATGCAAACAATTCTGGGGCTCACACTAATCCGAGTATTGCCATGCAGTGCCACCAGTGGTCAAAAACTCCACAGTGTCCCTTAAATCTGTTCACAAGGTTAAGTCATGGGGTCTAAATAGAGTCTCACATAGTGTAATTTCTACAAGCATAACTGTTATGCCAGCAACAGCTGTAAACAGCTGTACACATCAGTCCAAATATGTAGTAAAACACACGTCAAATAATATATTATACCCACTCTTAAAAGTCCAATATGTAATACTGCTAGTGTTTAAAATAGTTACTGCAGTTCAAATTCAAAATACTGGAGAGAGACGTCTCCCCCGCCCCTCCTCCCCAGACTCACGGAGTTCACGGAGGTTGCCAGGCTGAGTCCGCGCAGCATCCACAACAATGTTTGTCTCACATAGCCAGACATACTTCACAGCACAGCGGAGTAGCTAACGTTAGATACTCGCTCTATTGACAGTCATAGAAGCCCGTGCTCACGCGGAGCTCTGTAACCAACTGACAGACACACTTTTTTGGCTTAGAATTACAGTAGGAACCGCCAAAAACCCCACAACCTTGCCTTTCTCTCCACACACCAGACAGACACACTTCCTTGGCTTAGAATTACGATAGGAACCGCTAAAATAACACTACCTTGTCGTCCTTTTCCACCCGACTGGAATACACACTTTATTGTCTTAGAAGTATGGCAACAATCGCTAAACACACTGCAAACTCACGGTCTTCTCTTCTGGATTTACAGCCCCCCTCTTGGCTTAAAATAACTCACCTACAGCGTTGTAAATAGCGGTGGCCAGCTATGGTCCTCCAGTAACGTTAGCTAGATAGGTTATGGTTAGCATGGTGGCGTTAGCCAGGACCAGTTTATGGCTGAGTCTCAATTGTTTTTGCAAGTAACCAACTTTTGTTTCTAGATATATAATTCAAAGTGAGTACACAAATGTTGAAATGACATGAAATGCTCGTCCCTTGTAGCTGTGATAAATTAGCCTGAAGCTAATGCTTACCTATTCAGGAGAGAAATAGCCAACTCTGCGTCCTTTTGGGCTGTAAGCTGTCTCCATCTTTCAAATACATCTCCAATATGAACCCGGGGTTTGTTACGTCTCTGGTCAAGCAACTGTTAGAAACATGCTGTTTTTTTAGGTCGAGTAGAATCCATCTCCGTTGATCCCGTTCCTTTGTTTGCTGCTTTCATGACTGTACTAACGTTACAGATGTAGCGGCCTGGCTGTTAAACTGGGCAGTTGATAACAACACACAGACCAAAACATAAACATAAATTCTGTCACGGATCGTACATTTCAAAAAGAAAAAATACTGACTTTAGCATTGTTGTCGGAAAAGATAGTATTTCAACCTAAGATGTTTCCTTAATATCTGATGAGGCATTGGTGTCATTTTGGATTTATTACAGTACATATAATACATATTGGACCTTTAAGTGATCAATCACAAGGCTGTTATGACTCACAGTATGTAATGGTGCGTAATGAAACTATGGCTACTACGGGGCTGTTAGTGTATGCTGACAATGCAAGACTGAGAACAGAGCAAGTCCTGCCAATGAGGATGATTTAAGCCTTATGCTCAGAGCATCTTTAATGGAGGTGTGTCAGTGTTCATTCATGGTGGAGGCTTTTGACATCATTTACTACAAACTATAGCAGCACAAAACAATTTTTAGGTGGAGGTAAAAATCAGCTCAAACCAGTCTTTTCTGTTTTCTATTGAAAAGGCAAGGTTTTTGGAACCTGGGAAAAATACTACATATGCATGTTTTTCATGTTGTGCCTACAAGACTTTTCTTGCCCCAAATCCTCTCTTTCGTGCATCTGACCCCTCTACTTTACCAAACTTATTTCCTTACAGATGACAAATGACACAGACGCCAAGATGAAGAATGAGGATTTTCCTCAGCTCGCATTGACTTGATGAAGTAGGAAGAAGAAGTGTGCGCAGCCTGATATGATATCATTAAAGTCGTCCGATATCTCTCAGGTGGGGTGTAGGCTCCAATAAAAATCCAAATTAGATGAGTCGCCGCAGCACGCAGCAGAGCCATCTTGGTTTATTGATAAAATTCAGTGCCAGCAGCAGACACATTTCAGCACTCAGCCATCATCAGCACCACACTCTAATTATCCATGCATCTACCTGACTCAACAGGGGCTACATGTGCCATTTGTAAACATTGATGTATTTTTGTCGAATGAATAATTACAAAACAGACCGTATTAAAGACAAATTCAGACCACATTTCTCATAAAATATGTTATAAAGATGTTGATTTCTGTCGTCCTGTCTCTCTCTGGCATAAGTCTGCATATATTTATTGTCTCTTTGGGTTTTGTGCAGGAGATAAAGATGTAATTCATTTTTCTACAACCTTCTCATTCCCCCCACGTTCTACGACAGCAATGCTGCACAAATCTCCATATTGTCAAGTCATTATTTATCGTAAAAAAAGTTGTATTATTTTAAAAACAAGTAAACAAATCTGCCAGTGCAGTGTTAGTTTCAACATGTTTCCAATACAAATTGTGCAGAATCATGTGTTACAATATTTAGGGATTTTTAGAAAATCCTTGATAAAAGTTGATTCATACAGGAAGCTAATCGATAAATCTCACTGCATTAGCAGATTGTTTGTCACTTGTGTTAGGAAAACAAGACATGTGTGGCTCTGTGACTCAGAAACAAAGAAATGTGTCGACAAAGATGGTGGAGTTATTCTTGGAATGAACTCAACAAATAAACACTGATGCTTTTGAAGTAAAAGGGTTGAAATCTTTAAAATGTACAAAGGAGCAAACGTCACACTCGTGTGTAGAGAAGCAGGAGTAATGTGGAATTTTGAATGAATGCATAAAAAGGTCAGGCAGGTATTATAGTATTTCCTGATTTGAACCGTTTATGAGGACTGCCAAGGTCAAAACCATTCGTTGGTGTCTTCTTGTAAATCCCCCTTCGTCTTAATGCTCGGATGTTGGTATTCTTCCGGTTTCACGCCAGCCGCATGATAAAAAAAAGTAATCAACACGCCCACTCGCTCGCTATGAATTCTCTGGATAGTATCCTGCTCTTTTTTCACATGGGCTGAATCGAACATTGCACAGACTTTGTACTAAGGAGCTGGCAGGGTAAAGCCTGTTTAATATCCAGTCCAACTGATTCGAACATTTGCGTTCTCACATACAGCTCCTCCAGGTATAATGGAGGATTTTCCCGAATTTTAGAAAAGAACCTCCCTCTCCACTTTTTGAAAAAATGCTCCCGAGAGGGAACGCCTATTAAACGTGTGCACGAGAGAGCATGCACGAGCCTAGTTCTCCTCATGCACGCTCTGTTTACATGTTGCTGTCGGCATGGCTCTACAAGCCTCCTTTCCAAAAGAAGATTTGCACTTTTTCCACTATGTTAGACTTGCCACCGGTAAGTGGAAATCTATTTACGACAAGCATCTCTATAGCTAACTTTAGCATGCTACAGGCCAACAAACAAGCTATCGCCGAGAGCAGGGAGACAGCGGTCGGAGACTTTTATATACTGTCTATGGCCGGACGCCGTGGCCGTCTGCTCGCTGGCCTTACGTAAACATATCCCAGAATGTATGACAACTAGGAGGACCAATAGTCTTGATGATCCACCCGGTGCAAGTTTGAAAGTTTAAAGGGGAGCTATTATATGGCATTTTCAGGTTCAAACTTGTATTTTGTGTTTCAACTAAAACATTTTTACATGCTTTAATGTTCAAAAAACATTTTATTTTACTCATACTGCCCATGGCTGCTGCACCTGTATTCACCCTCTGTATTAGACGTTGTGTTGGAGCGCCTGTCTCTTTAAGCCCCCTCTTTAATGATGTGTACCTATATGTTCAAATGGTAAGCTTAGCAAAAGCAATGGCACATGCATGTGAGAAACAAATGTCCCTGGAAGATCCTGTCAGCATCCTTGTGGTTCATTTGTCTCAGCAGAGTGGCGACGACAGCTGTAGACATAGAGACGGACAGAGCAAAAGAACGACGGAGAGAAGTTGATGCAGAGCCGGCTGACAGTTGAAAGACAATCAAAATCAGCCACAACATTCTCCTCGCTTTAACGCGGGCACACACATCCAAGCCGCACATGCACAGATGCCTTTGAGATGTGACAGACGATCGACTAGCAACGCGTGAGGGAAACAAAACTGAAAACAAACAAAACAAATCACAAAGTATGAGGAGGTATATTTCGTATGCGAAGGAACTACCAGGAACAAAAGAAAGAGACAGAGCATAACAGACGGAGTGTGCGTGTGTGTGTGTGTGTGTGTGTGTGTGTGTGCGTGTGCGTGTGCGTGTGCAAACAAGGACAATCCAATGAGCAAATAATATAAACAGAGCTAAAACTGGAAGGTTTCTGGTTCACACACACCTAATCACCTACACACACACACACACACACACATACACACACACACACATAAAAGTTATGGTTTATTTCATATTAGAATCCGATTACAAAGTTTGTACATGCTTTGGGGCAACAATAGCCTCAAATAGCTGATTATCTGCTGAAAATTAGCATCTTTGCCTGTGTGTGTGTGTGTGTGTGTGTGTGTGTGTGTGTGTGTGTGTGTGTATGTGTGTGTGTGTGTGTGTGTGTGTGTGTGTCTTGTCTTAAAGAATATCATTTAAATTCTTCAAATGTGAAATTTGCAAGGTGGGACACTCACAAATGTCTCTTGGGATTATGCAAAAGGGTTGAAACCTCTCTGTAAATCTGCAGCCTGGTCAGATATTTTCAACCCAGCACCTAAAACCATAGTAAATCTTCCCCAGTACATTATTTTGGGGAAGGAAAATGACTAATAATAATAATCCCTCATTCTCGCTTAAGAACCAGAATCGAAGCTCGTCACAAATTCAAAACAATGCCCATCTGAGTCGGAGGAAAACCAAAAATAAGCTGTGAAGAAGTTGGTTTTATGGTGGGGAAGGCAGGTGAGGTGATGGAAAAGAAAGAGCTCATTTCCAGCATCACATAGTATTTGAGAGATAAGCCCTGTGATGTGAGGTGCTCCATTTGGAATAAAGTTGAATTTGTAATTAGAATTATTGTTAAAAAAAAAAGCTACAGTACATGTTCAGACATACAGATGCAAAGGTCATTTTCTGCTTTAGAAATTTGCTCATCCACTGCACATGACGTGCGTGCACGGTGATCTGGGGTAATCAATAAAGACAGATTTATAATGCTCAGCAGGAGCGTATCGCATGTTTTCAAGGAAATGTGAGACCTCGAAGATAAGAGCATCAAATCATCGAATGTAGTAGATATCCCGCTGTTCTAGAAGTATTGGAAGTCACCATTTTCAAGCATGTCAGAGCTGAATTATGAAGAAATATCAACAAAATAACAAAAAATAGAGACAGACTAAAGTCTGACTTCTATCAGGACCAATTTGTCACACCGCTGGTTTATCTGTGCAGGAAATAAATACATTTTTGTTTGAAATATGGGGAAAAGAAAAATTGGTACAAAACATCATAAATCATTTAGAAGAAATGTAAATTGATGGAGAAGATGACTCAGGCAACACATTTTAAAAAGTTATGTCTTATTCCTTCATTTTCTGGCTGTAGTTTGATCAGATTTAACAGTTTGAATGTATTTCTTTGTAGAGGTTATGGATGTACTTCATCTTCAGTGGACATATGATAAGAGTAGCAGGCATTAAGTTACATCTGAGGGGTGTTGAATGGCCCTTTGAATACTTTGCAAACATGCACATGTTAAAACATGATAGAGAAATGAGAAGGTTGGCATACCAAAGAAGGAAGCGCTGGTGAAATATGACGGTGCTCCAACTGATATTAGCTTGATGTGTCTGAGTGGAACTGGAACAGTGGAAATGAAGCTTTGATGCAGCACTCCAGCTCACTCAGAGATGCCCATCAAACTGTATTAAGCTGGTAGAGTAAGCAATTCTTGCACAAACAGTGGAGGTGAGAAATTATTTCTTAACTGTTTTGAATGTATTATTTTAGTAAATTTTAGGGGCCTTTTCACGAGCAACATTCACGCTCAATTCTATGGCTTTATTAATGTCTAGCCTCTCCAGTTTACTGTCACTGGCTAATTTGAGTACTGTATATGGCCCAAATGGTATGTGAACACCAGAGCATTGAACACCACATGTGGATACTTCCAAATCCATTTATCTGCTGCTATAACAGCCTCTATCCACTATTCTGGGAAGACTTTCCTTGGGCAGTGGTGGCCTAGAGGTTAGAGAAGCTGGAGGTCACTGGTTCAATCCCCAGATCGGAAGGATAAAATCTGGGTGTGGAAAGTGAAAGAGCAGCGTTTGTCCCTCCCTCATCACCACCACTGAGGTGCCCTTGAGCAAGGCCCTTAATCCCAACCGCTCCAGTGGAGCTGCTCAGTGGCCAGCAGATCAGACTGTGGTTGTACTGGGCAGCTTCCAGGTATGAATGTGGAACTATGTAAATGTGACAGGTCGTTGCAAATGAGAAATTGTTCTCAATCGACTTACCTGGATAAATACAAATTTTAAATAAAGAAATTTGGAACCTGGATGCAGGGATTTGCTCCAATTCAGCCACAAAAGCATAAGCGAGGTCGACCTCTGATGTTTTGAGCGATAAAGCCCGACTCGCAGTCAACAGTGGTGTCGTATGAGGTTGAGATCAGGGCTCTGTACAGACCAGTCAAGTACACATTCTGTGAGATTACTATCTAACACAGTTTACTGTACCTCACACTTTTCAACACGAAAGAGAAAATGTTTGCTTTTGTGATTACAGTACTTTACTACCTTATAGTATTATTTCAGCTTGAGTTTTTGTAAACAGATTTTTTTTACAGGTCTGAATGCAGCCGAAGAGGTTTTACGACATTATGCTTCATCCTCAGTTGCAACTGAGAGAGGTCAATCATTGTTCATATGGCTGCAAAAGGTAATGTGATAGCATGACTTCACGTAAACATACACGCCCACTTTCTACAAGTGGCGTGTTATCGCGTGAACAAACACAGCACTTTCTAAAGCCAAGTGGCGTGTTATCTGCACGCATTTTGAGCACCGTATACCGCGGGCTTGTTGGGTTTAGGAAAAGAACAACAGGGTTGGATTTAGTAAAAGAAGAAAGCGACGGTAGAGTTCCCGCGTGAAACGTGACACGCGGGACATGAAGGAAACGTGACACGCGGGACACGAAGGAAATGTGACACGCGGGACACCTGCCCCGCCCTCCTGAGTGAAAATTTCTGTGTTTGACCCATCTGCCACCCCGACCAACCTCCCTACGTGGATTTTTGCTCTTTCATACTACTTGCTACAGCGTAAATTCACACGCAATCGCAAGTTAATGTAAGTCAATGGAGGCCAAACAGCATTGATAAACATGCTAAAAAGCGAGTATGCATCTTGATAACACGCCAAAAATGGCATGTCATACATACGCCACTTCATAAGATCAGTCTGCAAAAGGTTACATGCCAGGAAAACATAAACATGGGTTGTTTTAAGCACCCAGTACTGGCTGTTTTCATGTAACGATAGCATCATTCAATGGAGGTGTTTAAGACATACACCTATGTATTTTAAATACATGTATATAGGAATATCTTGCAGAGATCACACACATCTTTTGTTTTCCTAAACTCATTCACAATCTCTTTCCACTGCCACTCTCTTTCACTCTCCTTCCTCTAGTGTAATGGCATGTGTTTGTGTGAGAGAGCTTTTGTGTGTATTTGGGATGTAAAATCACATTTATCACATTGTGTTAGCTGTTGCTGGCTGCCTCCTCCTTACTTCCCCACTAATGTGTGAATGTGTGCTCATGTTCTGGGGCTGTGTGTGATCTTGCTTCTGCAAAGGCATTCTGTTTACATGTTTTATGGATGTAGCGCATGGAAGCATTGTGGCTGTAATGCACGCCTTAGCAAATCAACCAGCTATGCATTTAAGCTGTGCGTGTGAATGTCAGCTTTTTATTGGCCAATTCAGTGAACCGGTGTCCTTGGTCAACATTTTTTTTGACATTTTATGAGGTTTAGATTCATCAGATCACACACACAGCCTGTCCATGTAGGGTGAATCCAATCACACCTCTCAAGGTTTCTGCTGGTTTGTATGGAGTTGGATGAAGCTCCGGCGTGAAGAAGCACCCACCTGGTTGGTCCATGTAGCTGCTTTATGTTTCATGTCACGCAGCTTTCCCACACACATAATCGCAATACAAGTTAGGAGGCAGATACAATGTTGTTTTCTCGTCCCCATACACTGAAAATAATGAGGCAGCTGGTTCCCACGATGCCTGACTGGCCGGGTCCCCCTCCCCTCACCGCCAATCAAGTGGCGGACACCCGCTTATTAAAGCTTAAGCAGGCATTCACACATTATTTACACACACACACACACACACACACACGCACGCACGCACACGCACGCACGCACGCACGCACGCACGCACGCACGCACGCACACACACACACACACACACACACACACACACACACACACACACACACACACACAGTCTGACTTCACCTAATGCTGATTTAGCAGCACATACCATCTGTCAAGAATGATTAACCTTTCCATCAATCACTGGTTTTTCCAGACACACATTTACAAAGCAGGCACATTCCGTCTCTCACATGTACCAAGTGAGAGCACCAACACATTCGTTTTTTATCCTCAGTGTTTCTTTATTTTAAATTAGTTCCTGCCACTGATAAGTTTATGGCTCTAAAAAACAGTTTCCCTAATTAGCTTCTTACAAGCAATGAGCTCCTACATGAACACAGTAGTATGTGTCATGATGTTAGTATGATTAATTTAGAACAACAGGAGAGATTTCTATACTTGTGTTTTATCTGCTCATGCTCACACTGCGTTAAAGTGGATGGGGCTCGGTTGGTAACACACCAATCAGGATTAAACAACAGAAGACAACAGGTGCTGTCAGACAGTGAGCTTCATTGCTGCATCTGCTGCCCAGCAACATTTGTGTTCTGTATTTTGAATGGGCAGCAGCAAGGTGCAGCTCTGCAGCTCTGGCAGCTAGCCACAGGTGTTTTTAGTTTGATGCTAAAAGAGGGAGCAATTAGCAATATGACATGATTAATATAGCAAGTTTTGCTAGCTAATATCTTAAACATCATTAATTATCCCACTCTGGATTATAAAACGTTAAAGCTGATGTTGCTCCAAGACTATTTTGTTTTTATAAAACAATAATATAATGTGAATGTTTATTCAGTAAAATGAGAGGGAGAAAAATAATAATAATAATAATAATAATAATAATAATAATAATAATAATAACAATAATAATAATAATAATAATAATAATTAAATAATGTAAAAGAAATAGGGAGGGCAGGGTATTACATAGGGAAGGTATATGGTATATGTCTGGTAATGTACACGGCTTTTAGTTATGTTTTGTTGAATGTTTATTCTTGACAAAGGAAAAGTTTGTCCACTTCCTGATTTACCATATAGTGCACTGTATTATAATTACTTTTCATTATTTTATTTGAGGGTCAGAAGTGTGAAATTTATCCACTATATAGTTCCCTCAAAAAAAGTCCCATTATGGGATGAGAAAGTTGTGTCCATGGCATAGAAATCTCTTTCTGCTAACAATCCCACAATGCAATGCATCACATTTTGTAGATGCAAAAATTGACTTTGTCCAACATCTCGATTTACTGCTTACTCTAAAGTAAACTATGGAGTTTATATTATAGAGGGACTAGTAAATGAGGGTGTGATATTTGACACAGCCACAGTCTTAATCTGCGGATGGAGTTCGCTCAGTTGTCATGGAGACGTATCCGTTGACATTTATACTGCTCATTGACTACAGTTCAGCGTTTAACACCATAGATCCCTCCAGGCTCGTCACAAAGGAACTGGGATTAAAGACCTCACTGTACATGTGCATCCTTGACTTCCTGACATGTAGACCCCCAGGCAGTGAGGCTGGGCAGTCACACTTTAACACTCATCCTTAACACCGGAGCACCCCAGGGCTGTGTTTTGAGTCCACTGCTATACTCCCCGTACACACACGCGTGTAGCCATTTTCGACTCCAACACCATCATCCTGTTTGCTGATGACACAGCTGTGATCGGCCGGATCACAGACAACAATGAAAAGGCCTACTTGAAGTAAGTAGAGGGCCTGACCTGCTGGTGTCAGGATAACAACTTACTCATGCATGTCAGCAAGACTTAAGAGCTGATAGTGGATTTTGGAAAGAAGCAGGGAAGGAACTACACCCTTAATATCAACAGGTCGTCAGTGGAGAGGGTGGACAGCTTCAAGTACCATGGTGTCCATATCAACGAGGGTCTGACCTGCACGCTGCATACTGACTCAGTGGTGAGAAAGGCAAGGCAGAGATGTTTTGGAGGAACTTCCCTTTATCCCCTTAAATACTGAGGGATTAATACTACTACATCATCGAGAGCGTTTTGACGTGGAACATCAGTGCGAAGAGTGGTTTGTCTCTCTGAACATACAATAGGCGATACCCTATCCTGCCTATAGGATATTTACACCTGGCGCTGCAAGAAAAAGGCTGGGAGAATCATTAAAGATCCAAACCACCTGGAAAACAGCCTTTTCTCCCTGTTGAGGTCGGGAAGAAGGTACCAGATACACCAGGCCAGCACTGAGATGGTCAGGAGGAGCTTCTATCTCAGTACTAATACCACACTGTAAACATACTCTGTTACAAGTACAAGACCTGCATTGAAAGTATGTAAGTATCATCAGGAAAATGTACTTAAAGCCCCATTGTGTAACATTTGTAGTTGTTTATTATCAAAATCTGTATTGCCCTTCACAAACTTGTCCTTTTTTATGAATATTGACCACCACCATCAATTTCAAGTATTCCTATTGGCTTGAAATTTTACATTTGCGCTTACATGAACTGGGGTAGACGCTCCATAGCCATGCGCCATCTTGAAATACGGTAGCCCGTAAGGGACATACAGGCTATACTGCTCCGCATTTCACACTTTTCACTCAGTGGCACTGACTGTGACCAAAATAACGTCAAACTATTATTACACTGGAAGGGACACTCACGGACGGTTGTCGCTAATTTCGGGTTCGGCCACTGTAGGAGTTTTAACGCACTCGGAACGTGAAATTCAGTTGGTTGTCATATACAATTTCACCGCTAGATGGGATAAATTCTTACACACTGGGACTTTAAAGTATTAAAAGTAAAAGTACTCATTGCAGAAAAATATTCACATTTTAATAACTGGACACGATCCAAACAATCTGTCAATCAACTAAGTGTTTAATTGGCTAATCATTTCAGCTGTATGTGTAGGCCGTTATATTGTTGGGTAGTTTCATTTATAATAAAACATTGTATTTTATAAACAACAAGTGTTTTTTGTGCAAAAATCTTAATTTGTAAAGTAACTTGTAACTAAAGCTGTCAGTTTAATGTAGTGAAGTAAAATACAATATTTCCCTCTGAAATGTAGAGGAGTAGAAGTAGAAAGTGGCAGAAAAAGAAAAGACTCAAGTAAAGTACAAGCCCCTCAAATGTGTACTTAAGTACAGTACTTGAGTAAATGTACTTAGTTACATTTCACCACTGTGTGTGTGTGTGTGTGTGTGTGTGTGTGTGTGTGTGTGTGTGTGTGTGTGTGTGTGTGTGTGTATGTGTGTGTGTGTGTGTGTGTGTGTGTGTGTGTGTGTGTGTGTGTGTGTGTGTGTGTGTGTGTGTGTGTGTGTGTGTGAGATCCGATGTCCTGTTGGTTGACATTGACTGTAGGTGCCCTGCAGCTACTGTTTGGAAATTTGTGGTTTAGTGCAGACCTGGGAACTATGTACGATTAGATTGTTTCAGAAAGATGAGACCCTTCATACACAGGACAATACTGAGTTTAAACAAGCCAAACCAGAGGATGCTGCTGAAATTCTCTTGGTTTCAGAGTTCAGGTATGTTTGATTACATTGTTAAAGGAGCCCTGGGCAGGACTTTTATGTAAAACTACAAACGTATCATCCTAAATCGCAAAGTAGAGCAGCATTAGAAAAGAACTCCAGACTAAATGAGACACAGAGGATTTGGTCTGCATTGTATAAAATATTGTTGTTATCAGTAGGAAAAGTACCCGGTGTCCTCCAACCCACATATACGTAATGCTTCAGCATCAGAGTGAAGATATGAAATAAACAACAAAGTATTTGTGTAATAGACACAGCTGAGATTTTTGCATTTATAGAAAAGGTCATACTGGGTGAACATTTCATAATTTTCTTTTTAAGTTAAACATTTCATAATTTTTTCAAGCAAAGCACAACGTTCTCTTAAAGAGATGAGTCACAGCTCCATCAAGTGAAAGCTGGACTTTACTAAAAGCTTTGGCAAGTATTGTCTAGTCATGTGCTGTTTACTGACATTATGTTCCATAATTATTTGGTATTAAAGCCCTCTAAACTGCCAGTGTGCACAATTGCCAAATTCAACTCTAGACCACACACAAAAAATGGCAGTGCAGCTGAGACAGCTACTGTACTGTCATTTCATTCAGTGGCCGGGTCGCAGCTCTGGGGCCAAAACTGTAGGATGTGCATGATGCAATGTTACTGAACCAAAACAAAGGAAGCACAATTCCAAGCTCATGGCCTGTTGTACAACCTTTTACATTTCACTACATTCCCCAGCGCTTCAGAAATAAATTAGATTAGAATGCAAATTAGCATTTCTGCTGTAAAATCTTGTCAGATGCACCAAGTGAACTAAAGACACTGCATGTTGTCTCTTTCCAGCAGAAGCAGAGAGTTTTTTTTTTTTTTTGGAGTTGAGCCTTTCGAGTCCAAAACAACTTAAAATAATTAAGTCATGCAAATCACACAGCTCATTAAATTGTATTAATTTAGTTTCTTTTTAAATCAGTTGTTGCACAGTATGATAATATCATATAAGATTGTTTTGGGCATGTTTAACCAGTGACTGACAGGTCCCCTCTAAAGTGGCCTCCAGTCAGGTTCAAGGCTCCACCATTTGCGTCAGTCTGGCTGATTCAGCTCCAAAAGTGACACCATGACCGAGACCATGAACACAATCCGCCCTCATCCATTTAGAAAGGTCTCACCAATTTTATACATACACACATTTTACACTGTCTATGATTAAAGCAGATGGTTTCTGGAAGTCAGTGTTGCAGTGCTGGTGTTGGTGGTTGTTGCACAACATATAACTGAATTTATGCTATCTGTAGTGTAATTGCATGCCGCGTGTGTGTTTGTATCATAGTGTTCCATTATTTCAATCACTTATCCCAATTGCCATTCCTGTCATCACAGCAGAGGTTGTCTCCATCTCTGTCAACACAGCAGCATCCTGAATAGCAGGTGAGCAGCATTTCCATTACGTTCGACATCCCAAATTCAGTGTCTGTCTCACACAAGCACACACCAAAAATTAACAACACAAGCTGACAGGCGCGCAGAGACACAAACATGTGCTCGCGGCAGAGTTGCGGGTCGTATGAATACTTTTAACCATAATGTGTTTATCAGAAAGTGGCAGTGGGAAAAAAGTGATTTTGGTTGTGTGTGTGTGTGTGTGTGTGTGTGTGTGTGTGTGTGTGTGTGTGCATGTTTTCAGTGGACACACTGATGTTGCTTTTTATAACATTTTACAGTTGGCTGCATGTATCAAGACAGGAGGGAAATGAACAGCTTGAGGTGTCTGAGTGATGCTTCTTCAGCTGCTGCTCGCTGTGTGTGTGTGTGTGTGTGTGTGTGTGTGTGTGTGTGTGTGTGTGTGTGTGTGTGTGTGTGTCTGTGCGTGCGTGCGTGTGTGTGCGTGCGTGTGAGAGAGACACGGTTTCTGTAGTAATACAGTTGAAAGAGAGTGAGAGATGCTTTCCTCTTTGAGTTATGGTATGTAGCTCTGATCAACTGTCTGGTGAAGTTCTAAAGTCAGACTTTGCAAAAGTTTTCAGACAGGCCATAACACGGTCCACCTACCAGAGCACATAAACCTCGCTGTCTATTACTCAGAAATCTCTCTCCCTTGCTCTCCCTCTCTCTCAGTGTAGAGGTCCCATATTTTCCTGCATGCTCTGAAGACAACAGATAACTACAGTAGAGCTGCTTGTTTGGTAAAAATTCAGTCCACTTCTCAGAGAACTATTTTCTGGAGGAGCTTTAGATAACACTTGTTTTTGAATATTATCTGTCTAAACAGATGTGCTCTTACTCACAAAAAAAATCAATCTTCTGAGTATCAAATCCTCTCCGCCTGCAGGCTTGACAAGTGGCTCTGAAAAGTTTGTAGCTTGCTTTTTCATGGAGATGACAGCTTTAGTCAGCTTGGAATCACAACGGGTAGTGCCCAATAAGACCAGAATGTAGCACAGTGAAATAGGTGGCGCTGGAGCCATGCTGATGCAATAACTACTGTACATTTTCTCTCAGTTGCTAGACAGTTAAAACGCTTAAATCAAGAACATTTATTTGTAGTCCGCTGCTGTCACACGACTGACTGAAAATCATGCCATTTTGTGGACTAACAGTATTATGTAAAATTGGACAATACGATACATCTAGTACTTTTTTGCATGTTTCCTTTATTGGATAACAGTTGAGAGAGAGACATGTACAACATGCAACAATAGCCAGGTTTAAGCACAAAAACTAAAAGCAGTTTACCTAAATAAGTGTTTGCACGTGGGACTTCAAGCATTAGCTAATCACTTGAAAGAGTCAAATAATGACTATGGGACCAATTTAATAAGGAATGATATATGATGGCAAGTTGCCATTAAAGGTACACTGTGTAGGAATTTCTCCCATCTAGCGGTGAAATTATATTTTGCATTCAAACAAATAGTGCTCTCTAGCGCATCGCTTTTTCAAATGCGTGTTGCAACTACGGTAGCCGTTATGTAACAAGAAGCTATGACAACATGTCTTCCAATTTTTGCTTTTTTGGCGACGAGGATTCCTTCTCCTGTGGCTCGGCACAAGTATGATCCATTATGAACTAAAGTGCAGTGCAGGCTTTCAAATTTGCCGGGGCAGTGACAAGCGCCTCTCACTGATGTCCTTCTCAGCTGGTTTCAGTCACGTGACGCTGGCTCTGAACGAAAACGCGTTGTGGATTAGCTAGACAGGTAGGCTAGTGCTTTAAGTCCCTCTCAGTGATTATAGTTTTTCAAAATGGCGGAACGACATGGAAGCCTCCTGGGACTTACACATCCACTGTAAATACAGATAAGAAATTCTTCACTTACGAGGGTAAGTCAGATCATTGGCAGAGGTGATTTTACACCAATGATATTAATGAATGAAGACATTGATTTTAGCTAATAAAATACTTAAAACACTACACAGTTTACCTTTAAGGGCTTTGTAAATAAATAGAAACCTGTCACACTTTACTGTTAGAGATCATAGAGAGAACAGATAGATAAGAGAACATACAGATCAACAGTAGAGAAATGGATTATGGTGCAGGAGTAGTTTGAAACATTTATGGACATTTTGACAAATGGTTTTTAGCCAAGACTCACCATTGGGATCTATAGTAACTGTGAATTCCAATTGTAGCTGTCTTTCAAGCCTTCAGGAAGCATTTTATACTCAAAAGACAGATTTGCAGCAGCGTACTCCTTTAACACCACCTGAAGAGTAACAGGTCAAAATGACCACTGTAGCACTAATGCTGGACAGATATAATGGCAGATTTGCACAGAGGATACAGCTACCTGTGAGTCTGTGTTTCCATTCTGGCAGGTGTGTGAAGCCTCGTCTTTTGGAAATGATTGAGTAACAGTAATGTTACTGTGTGGATACTGGAGTCCATTAGTTTTGCATGTACAATGTGGGCGCCTGACAAATCCTTTTATATCGGAGAGTGTGCATGTGTGGGTGTGTGTGTGTTTATTTGTCTGGGATCACACATAGCTTTCAGACATGTTTATCTTCAACATTATTGTGTGTCCGAGAGTGTGTACGTGTGTTTACTGCGGAGTGTGAAATCCCATTAAGCGTGTTAAAACCCTCTTTGGCCTACTGCCTGCTCAGAGAGGGAGAGACTACACACACACAGTTATCACACCTGAGTGCGTGTTTGTTTTTCTGTGCCGGCCTCTGTGTGTGTGTGTGTGTGTGTGTGTGTGTGTGTGTGTGTGTGTGTGTGTGTGTGTGTGTGTGTGTGTGTGTGTGTGTGTGTGTGGGTGTGTGTGTGTGTGTGTGTGTGTGTGTGTGTGTGTGTGTGTGTGAATGTGAATGAGGGTCTGTCTGTGTGTATCAGATTTTGGAGAAGTGCTATGTCAGGTGATGGTGGTAATTTTCTGATACACACTTCACACCATCAACACTGTTGTCTGTCTCAGACCTCACACAGGTTTTATCTCTTTACCTCATCTTATCGGCAGTCTTTTTCAGTGTTAAAGTGCTCATATTATGCTTTTTGGCTTTTTCCCTTTCCTTTATTGTGTTATATATTTTTTTGTACACGTTATAGGTTTACAAAGTGAAAAATCCCAAAGTCCACCCCAAAGGGACTTACCATCTCCTACAGAAAACACTGTTCACAAACTGCTCCAAACAGCTCTGTTGTAGTCCAGCCTTTACTTCAGAGACAAACGTGCATCACTTTGTAACACACGTTATAATGCTCGCCTAGCTGCTAGCGTGGCACGCCCTCATACTCTGCTTCTGATTGGCTGGTAGTCCTTACCTAGCTTAAAATGAGGCTTCTGGTTAGCTCACCTTGTTGAGTGTGCGCCCCCATGCACAGAGGCTCAGTCCTTGTTGCAGCGGCCGCGGGTTCAGTTCTGACCTGCGGCCCTTCGCTGCATGTCATCCCCCTCCCTCTCTCTCTCTCCTGCTTTCCTTTCTTAATCTGTCCTATCAATAAAGACAATAAAACCCCCCTAAAAAAATCTTTAAAGCCCCATTGTGTAACATTTGTAGTTGTTCATTAACAAAATCTGTATTGCCCTTCACAAACTTGTCCTTTTTTATGAATATTGACCACCACCATCAATTCCAAGTATTCCTATTGGCTTGAAATTTTACATTTGCGCTTACATGAACTGGGGTAGACGCTCCATAGCCATACGCCATCTTGAAATACGGTAGCCCGTAAGGGACATACAGGCTATACTGCTCCGCATTTCACACTTTTCACTCAGTGGCACTGACTGTGACGTATGCCAGGGAGGGAGGGGGAGAAGATTATTTGCGACTCACCGGCGGCAGATTTGAAAGCCTGTTGCATCTATTATCGAGGACATGTAACTGAGTCGCCGAGGAAATTAAAACGACAACGTGACAGGCAAAGCAAGACCAAAGTTAATATTGTTGTGAAAGAGCTGATGAGGAGCAAGGATTTTAAAAGGGACACCGAAGTTGCCTGCTTTCTTCTCAACAGGTAATTCTGCCTATTTGTATAAAAACCTTTTATAGTTGCTTGTAAACATCGCCTTACACTATTAATCTGGTACAATATACAGAATAACGATAGCACTGATACTTTACTAACATTAGCTTGCATATGTTTGGGAACCTGATAGCTGATGTTAGCAATGAAATGGTACCAAAATAACGTCAAACTATTATTACACTGGAAGGGACACTCACGGACGTGTTGTCGCTAATTTCGGGTTCGGCCACCGTAGGAGTTATAACGCACTCGGAATGGGGGGGGCTACAAAGTGAAATTCAGTTGGTTGTCATATACAATTTCACTGCTAGATGGGAGAAATTCTTACACACTGGGGCTTTAAAATAAACTGAAAAAATCAATACATTTGCCAATAATAGTATTTTTTTATTTAGTCATCCAAAAATATTTTAATTAAATTGCGAAGCCAAGTACACAAAAGTGCTGTCCACATATCCGTATTGTCCGTATAGTGTCAAATTATTATTATTTCAATCCATCAATTAAATGCAATTATATATAGTCTAGTTGAGGTTCAGAGTTTATTCTTAACCTTGGAAACAGTTGACAAAACAATCTCGCCTCATGGTCAAATTAGTTTTCATTTCTAAGTTTTCATTTTCTCGGCTCTCTTTCATGTAGCTCTGACTATTTCCACCACTGCTTCCACATCTCTTCTCTGTCCCGGTTCTCTCCTCTTTCCTTTCTCCTCTCTGAATACTAAATACATTACGTAACCATACATTGCTTCGCCACAGAGGATCATCTATGGCAGCACACATGTTCACTTCTCTCTGCAGGGGAGTGACAAGTAGAGCACCGCAGGGCCGATGGAGGAGATTTATATCAGCAGTGCCTATTATTCTGGCATAACCCCCACACTGCAAAGACAGAGATAGACAGACAGACAGACTCTGACAGAGACAGATGAGACAAAGATGTTATACCGTGATGAGAAAAATAAGTGAGGTTGTATGAATAGAATTTTTATTTTTTCACATTTTTTTTTGTCCCAGTTGCCATCCACTATAACACAGCAGTGACTTTCTCTCTCTCTGTCAACAACACAGGCTGGGTAGCAGGCAGTGGAATATTTCTATAATAGAAATGTCCGTCACACTCCGTATTTCCATATCTCTTATAGAAATGTCCATTACGCCAAGTCTGGACGTCAGCTCAACCCCCAAAACTCCACCACCCTTTAACCCCCCCCCCCCTTAAAACCCCAGAGGCGGAGGAGAGGGGGAGGGGGAGAAAAGACGTCGGCTTTCGCTCACCATCAGGGATGTGTGATGTTGTGTGATGTTGAAGCCTTATTTCCGTAAAAGTCAATCACTCTGATAGAGGGAGGGAGGGAGGGAGGGGGGTTGTAAAACGGAAGGAGTGAGGTTGTGTGAGACTGGGAGTCAAAACAAATTACATTCTCATGGATGTCTTTGAATCGTGTGGACGGCAGACAGACGCACACTCGCTCTGTCTCATCGTGAGAAGTGTAGTTGTACTTCCCTCAGAGCAAGCTTCTTTCATATCGGACTCTCTTTCACTCCCGTAGACTACCTCCTCTCTCCTCTTTCTTTCCTCTTCACTTCTTCTTGCTCTGTAATCTAATCTAATCCACATGACTCACTTTTATCGATTGGACAAATCTCATGTGTCATTTATGCCCTGTAAAGTGTGTCTGTGTTTGTGTGTGGTGTGTGAGTGCATATACACCAGGGGCAGTTTTGTACTGCCCAGAACAGTCTGTGTGGTTTGATGTGAAGTCCCAAGACACTGAGAAAAGATTTATTCTTCACAAGCTCGTCAACAGTTTGACATCTTCGCGTCCTGGGGAATCAATAAGCTTCATAGTAAAAAGACAGGCGAAGGGAACTCTCTTTTTTTGTTTGATCTATATTTAAACAAAATATAAATGAGAAGTTGTTCTCAAACAGTTTACCTGGATAAATAAAGGTTTAAACAGGTTATACCTTCTGACATCCAAAAATCTGCAAGGGAGACCACACCAACGAGGCAGAAGCATACCGTAGATGAAGTTTTAAATACATAATACAGAGAGGAGAAGGTTCTGGGGACAGACAGACTGAGAGACACAGGCCTAGCATCCAAAAAAAAACCAACTTATTCACAGCAATGACATTCACATGGATTCATTTCACACAGCTCCAACGAAGGCTTTGAACTCCAGCAGAGAAATGAGTTTTTGAATTTTCAAGCTTTTAAGCAGACAAATATACATGATGATGATGATATCATAAAGACTGTCTCGCACATTGCTGTCGGGACTTGAGGCAACAAAGGAAAACACTGTACACTAACGTCCATATTTTTGTGTTACATAAATACCTAAATTATTTGGGGTGCAATCCTAAAATAGCATTATAAATCAACATACAGCATTAAGAGAAGCTGTTTGCCGCCGTTTGCAGAGCGAAAGGACAGTGTTGCAAAGTAAAATCAAGAACTTTGCAGTTAGAAGAAAAACATCAAAGTTGTACTGAAATTTGAATTATCTGTACTTTTGGGTAAGGAAATATAAACTATAAACTGTGCTGTGCTACTGTGCATAATTTTCCATTTTTCAAGGGGGGAATGAGGTCGTTTTTGGACATACAGTATTTGTGGGAACAGCTTCTAAGCGTTGGCCTCTCGAGGGGCCTTTCCTATGGATTTGATAACATATAAGGGCCGAAGACGCACTATCAACTTCTGTGGCGTATGTCTTAAACATGTTAATATAAGACGATTGTTCTGCTTTTTCAACAAGCCCACTGTTAGCGAGTTATGACACCTGTCCCGATAACATTAATCACTTGAAAGACCCATTGTGCTGTTAAGTATGTTTTTAACACAGAAAGTTGATAATATGCTGAAAATGTTTATCTCAGTGCTAACCACAATAACAAATTTTCCTTTTCCTGTGAATGCTTCACAATAAAAACCACTCCATGTTTTGCCAGTTAAACGCTTTTTAAGTAAAACACCAGCAGCAGGAAATGTTGGGTTTGCATTAGTCTCGCATTGCCAGACCTTCCTCCAAAGTGCTTCGGAGGAGGGTCTGTATGTCCACACAGCATTCTGGGACGGGAAAAAACGTGCTCTGGTTTATTGGCATTTCTTTAAACCAATCACAATCGTCATTGCGCCGCCCATGACGATTGTGATTGGTTTAAAGAAATGCACCGGACAGAGCCACGGTGCCACTGCAAAATAGCCTCGGGAAGGAACTTGTTTTGGTGGAACGTGTGTATGTTCAAAAGTTGTTTTAGTATTCACCCTGCAGAGATCTGAGGAGCAGTTAACCATAGTCCTCATAAATCAACCAAAGTTTAAAATTCCAACACAAAGATAGCAGAAGGTAACGGACATCCAGCCGAAAACAGGGACATCTGGCGGAATTTCCGGTGGCACCGGAGCAATCCCGTAAGTGGAACGTCGTGGATATAGACTAGGATTGCATTGACAATAACTCACAACAGCTCTGACACTGTGTAAAGAGAGTGAGCAGCAAACAGTGAGGCTGATATTAATGAGATCAATTTGCGCTGGATAAGATGCATTCATCGTTTCATCTAAATTCAGCATTGGAATGGCAGACTACTACCGCCACTACCAATAAAAACCTAAGTAACGTACATTGTTTGAATGGTTATTGCATAAAAAAACAGACTTTAAACAGTATCAAAAATGGGGTTTGATTTTATCAAATTTTAAGGGTTATAACTTTAAGCTGCAGAGTGCATTCTGATGCCACATTGTAACAAATCACATCTTCCTCCTTGAGTTCCTGGCCAGTAAACAGAAGCTGCCATTATTCTCAGAGGACTTTAGCTTACATGCAAATACAGTATGGATTTAACGCATGCACGCACACATGAACACACGCACACACAAACACATATATACTGTTAATGTGTGCCTGTTATTAATGTGCTCATATTTCTGCCTCGCTCACAACCTGCCCAGGAGTATAACCCATTTCCTAAGTGCTGTTCATCAGTCACATAGGATGGGGTGTGTGCGAGTGTGTGTGTGTGTGTATGTGTGTGTGTGTGTGTGTGTGTGTGTGTGTGTGTGTGCGTGCGTGTGTGCGTGCGTGCGTGCGTGTGTGTGTGTGTGTGTGTGCGTGTGTGTGTGTGATTTATGTAGAGACAAAAATCTATTAAAGTGTTTAAGAATAATTCTGATTTGAAACACAACTTGGGTTTTATTTAGTTTCATTCCACTAATAATAACATTTTACTGTAAGTTATTGTTGTCTGGTAACCCAGCAGCAACAAACCTGTCTGATCATACAGATTTTAAACAAACCTCCAGATTAGCTAAATTGATTTGAATGAGAAATCCAAGGCAAAAAGTAAAATTATGATCCAAACAGTTCGTTAAAAACACCTAACACAATTTACAACTGACATCCTGGTTCAACTTTGACCTGCTGTAATTACTGTAGTTGAGCATTGTTACATGTGCCTCTGGTGTTTCTGGTGGTGCCTCTTTGTTTCTTTAAATGGAGGCCGTAACAAGCATGCACATGGTTTTGTTGTCCAATGAGGAATAATTAGTGACATTTTTGGTGTTCTCACATAAGGACTTACCTCCAAATAAAGTGAATTCAATAATCCGACTAGACAGTTTACTGGCTTGTTTACAACCTGTCTGATCATCTTATTGTGCTGTTGAACTGTTGTAGAAATGTTACAGAGAGAGAGATGAGAATACTGATACCTCTCTCATGTCTGTACTGTATGTTAAATACAAAGCTACAGTAAAAAGAATGTTGCATAGTATTATGGAAACACGGGGGAACAGCTAAAGTCTACTAATATGTTGTATCTTGTTTTTTAATAATAAAATATATAATTAATATATATTTTTATTATTTAAATCAAATCAATTTGAGTGCCTCAAGTTAGAGTTTACGAACTTGTCTGTTAGTTACAGAGAACAATTACAGGTTCAAAGGGCTTAAAACAGGTTTAATATCCTGTGTCGCTGTCACAGATGCTATGTACCTGTAACCCAGTCAAGGAAAGGGTTAACAGAAACATAGTTTTGGCCAATCGGAGGTGGTTGTGACAGATTCCTGCCACTGAAATTGCTATTGTTAGAACATTGTGTCAAATTGGTCGTTATTACTGTGACTTATAAAGTGTCAGGTTTAGTTCCATCATAGTGTCAAAAAACGTTAGCTGTTGTAACAACGTTGTTGTTCAGCAGCTAGCCCAGAGATTATCGGCTAATGAAATTAATGATTTAGCAGGGGGGGTTGACACTTTGTCCGTGTCCCGTTCTCATTAGGGGCTGAGCCCCACTAAAGGTCTGATCCTAGAATCGCCCCTGGTCTGAGAGAAGAACCAAGCATCGGAAATGCAATAAAAGATGTTTTCTGTTGTGGAAGCTTAGAAGTTTTTATTCAGTAGTAAGTTAGTAGTTATAGTTTAGTAAGTATAGTAGTAATTGTAAGTTTTTTCGATTTCAAGTATTTTTGTTAACTTGCATCATTTGCTGCTCTTCATTTCTTTCGGGCGAGCTGCTGAGATTAAGATCAATAATTGTATGAAGATATTCAGTCATAAAGGTTTTAAGACATCTAGAGTCATTAAATCAAAGGACACTGGTATTTGTTTTTGGATGTCTTTAGCTGCTTTTAAATTCATGTGTGCATGTGCTGAATAAAACAGCAGTGTTAGATAGAAAAACACACTCCTGTAGGGAGGCTCAGTGACCTCAGTAGTGTGTGGGAAAAGCAACACACTGCTGTTTGTTTGTGTGTATCAGAGTCACCAAGCCCAGATCTTAACACTCTCCCTGTTTTTTTCCATACATTTTTTTCAAAAATCACAATATATCTTGAAACCATTGTGGCCACGGCGCTTTACGTCACCCTTTCAGTAAAGCAAGGTTAGAGTCCACCTCAGTCTCCAACCATATGACGGTTTGTACACTATAAATCTTTGAGTGTGACAAGACTGGAAAGCGAGCCGGTCACGATGCTGAGTACTGGAATATTGTATGCACAGAGAGCGTGGTGGGGGAAAGCGATGAATGATGCAAAATGGAAAAGAGGCCAACAGACACTTAACAGTTCCTCCTGCGTATATCACGTTAGCTACTACAAGGGTATTTATTACAAAAAGAGGTCAAGTGCAAGTACTGCTACTGTATCCATTTCTGCTCTCTGCTGCCCTGCATTCCCGTTCCATCTTCTGGCTCTTCGGCCGACATCACTTTACGTCGGTACTAAAAGAGGTCAGGCGGAAATCAGCTGACTCTGCATGTTAACTATACTGTTTGGTCTCCCCGCCTGCTTTGCATCCTCGCTACACCCCATGTTCTCAGTTCTCAACAGTTTGTTTACCCGAGCTTAACCCTTGGTCAGCAAATTGGACATTTCCTGTGCATATGTGTGTTTGTTTGTTTTCATTGTGTAGCTGGCAGCAGTTCCTACCCTTTCTCCGGTGGCCTAACTGGGTAGTTTGTCTCATGCTATGTGGAAGGAAGTCTCACCATCAATTATAGATTCTGCTGACTGGGTGGAAAAGCCTTTGCATTTGCGTACACACCTACAAGCACCAGTGTACATTTGTGACATTTATTTAAAGCTTAGATGAAGTCAGAACTTCCCGGTTCTGTTCTAGAGAGAAGGAAAGATAAAGACATTAGCAAGACAAATTACTGTGTGTGTGCGTGCCTGCGTGCGTGCCTGCGTGCGTGCCTGCGTGCGTGCCTGCGTGCGTGCCTTGCCTGTGTGCGTGCCTGCGTGCGTGCGCGCAACAAAAGAGGAAGTGTGCAACAAAATAGGAAGTTTTAAATAATGCCCAGTGCTATTACTGTTGTTACTGCAGCTTCCTCATTTGATAAACCTTTACCGCCATTTACACTACTTATTTATTGCAATCTTGTCTTTTTGGAGACGTGGAGATGGAAGGGCGCATGCTCGTGCAGCGACCAGCAGCAACTACGTCCGCGTCAGTGATAGTCTATTTGTTCTACTAATCTCGACTTGAATACGGTGAATCTGGACTGATCAACAAGGTGGAATTGGATAAGATCTAACTTCTGACTGTCTTCTATGTTTGCAAAACCATGGAGCTTACAGTGTGCTTTATACTGTGGTTGGCGTTCAGCCTTTCTTATGCTCTCCAGCTCTCGCACCCAGCTTGGATTCAAAATAGCAGAGAGTTTCTTCTGCGATAGAGTAACCCGCCGTCAGTTTCTTCCCCTGATCTAACCTTCCCGTGCCTTCACTTCACACCTGATGAAGACGTTGGAGTGGCTCTTCCTCAGCCTCCTCAGACCCCAGGTACAACATGCCCAGGACCGCCTGCAGTTTGCGTACCAGCCAGATGTTGGTGTGGAGGATGCCATCCTCTACATGCTACACGGAGTCCACTCCCACCTGGATAAGGGAAGCGGCACAGTGAGGATTCTCTTCTTGGACTTCTCCAGTGCCTTTAATACCATCCAGCCCCCTATACTTCAGGACAAACTGAACAGGATGGGAGTGGACCCCTATCTGGTGGACTGGATCAAAGATTACCTCACTGACAGGCCACTGTACATCGGGCTGAAGGACACCCCATCTGACACTGTGGTCAGCAGCACTGGAGCCCCCCAGGGCACAGTGCTGGCCCCTCTTCTCTTCACCCTGTACACCTCGGACTTCTGTTACAACTCGGAGCTGTGTCACATACAGAAGTACGCTGATGACACAGCCATCGTTGGGTGTATCAGGGGTGACCGAGAGGAGGAGTATCGGAGTCTGGTGGGGGACTTTGCTCTCTGGTGTCACACCTACAGCTCAACACCAAAGGAGACAAAGGAGCTGGGCATTGACTTTGGGAAGTCCAGACCAAGACCGCGACCAGTCCTGCTAGAGGGAGCTGAGGTGGAGGCTGTGCAATCTTACAAATACTTCGGGCTGTGGCTGGATAATAAACTGGACTGGACAACACACACCAGCCACCTGTACAGGAAGACACAAAGCAGGTTGTACTTCCTGAGGGGATTTTCTTTCAACATCTGCTGCAAACTGCTGTGGATGTTTTACCAGTCTGTGGTTACCAGCGTCCTTCTCTACACTGTGGTGTGCTGGACATTATTGACAATGCCAGCCATAATCTACTCACATACACACCTGGACACTCTTCTTCTTTTTTTGTGCAATAACTTGATCCACCAGTTAAGTGCAATCATTTTAATTTAACTGATAATTTCCGCTAAATGTCATTAATTCACTGTATAATAACACAATGCCATATACAGTCCTGTACAGTTCTTTACATTTATCTTATTTGATTTTATTTTCCATGAATTTTATTTTATTTTTATTCTTATCCCTACTTTATATATTTAGCTAAGAGTTCATTGTTTACTGTTTTATTGTCTACTTTCTATATTTAGCTAAGAGTTTATTGTTTTATCTTATACTGTTTGTTTTTCTATACTGTTTTTTGTAAGTGTTTTGGAAGATGCTGGAAATCTGCTGCTGGAAATCCAATTTCCTTGCGGGAGTCATCCAAAAGGATCAATAAAGAGAAGTCTAAGTCTAAGTCTACTCATTCACTGATCATAAGAATGATCAGAAAAACTCTAACAATGCTCCGCCACATAAAAGGAAGCAGGGCAGACACGGTGGCGTACTTCAGAGACTACGGAGCTCTCTCGTATTCCTCTACCATCCATCATCCTCGCTAATGCGCAATCTATTCAAAACAAACTTGATGAACTTCAAGCCCATGTTCAGTTTCAACACAAATTCAGAAACACACGTTTGTTGGCATTTACTGAAACACTATTACTTGTTTGTATGTTAATGATAGATGGTGCAAAACAGTCGTTGTCAGAGAGAGACTGTGCACTAGGGGCAAGTCACAAACTATGATGCAAAGTAATACAGAGACCAGAGTCATCAATACCAATAGTTTCATTAGAAGTGTCTCATGTATTATCGTGTAGAGGAGAGCCATGTGTCATGATTTATGAGGTGAATTTATCATCAAAAGGCTTTGGAATACATCTTCATTACCACCAAATGAATTGCCAAACAATAACCATTTCTTTTTACTAATATGCATATTAACGACAGGTCTGGAAACGATAGAAATGTTATATTTGTGATGTGTATAACAGCAGCAGAGATGCAAAGATACAGTATGATGCACTAAGAAGAATGCTCATGTGTCTAGAATATTGTCTAACATAAGATGAAACAGTTTATTTTTTGATATCAATCCAATCAATGCTCGTAATGACTACTGGACGATAGTGGCATGGTGTCAGGTATGTTGGTCCACCTGAAATATCCCAACTGCTGTTGGATGGCTTGCCATGAAATTTCTTTACACATATTCATGTTCCCCTCAGGAGGAATTGTAATAACGTTGGTATTCCTTTAAAACTTTTCATCTAGCGCCATCATCAGGCCAAATTTGAATTTGTCCAGTTCTTTCCGCCGGATGTCACTCTTTTTGGCCGGATGTCCATTTCCTTCCGCTTTCTTTGTGTTGGAATTTTAAACTCAGGTTAATTTATGAGGACTTTGGTTAACTTCTCCTCAGATATCTGCAGGGTAAATCCAGACAGCTAGCTAGACTATCTGTCCAATCTGAGTTTTCTGTTGCACGACTAAAACAACTTTTGAACGCACACGTTCCACCAAAACAAGTTCCTTCCTGAGGCTATTTTGCAGCGACACTGGAGGTCCATTTCAGAAAGCAGGTTTAGTGAAAACTCTGACTTTGTTAAGCCTGAGATGAGGGAAACTCTGGGTTTTCTGTTTCAAAAAGGGAGGTTAATCAAACCTGAGGGAGAGGGGTAACTCGAATGAAGAAGCTGTATTACTTTGCAGGGAGCTAGGCCGGCCACAGACTGGATGCGTCACGTGGTTAGAGCTTACACACTGCCTGCGTGACACGCACGTCTCACGCACCGACAGTGCGTGCCTGCTAACAATAGAACCAACGCCTAGGCAGCGTTTCCAGGCAAAATAGAATAGGAAAATATTTTTATATGTAATTTTGACACAAATACCTTTTGTGACATTTTGATGTCTCTAGGTTTTGATAGAAATGCAGATAGAAATGTAAAATTAAAAAAATAAAATTATCGATTTTCAAATGTTGCACCTGTCAATACTGTAGCCTATTTTGCCGTCAATACTGCCAACGTTGTCTTTGCTGTAATCAAATCAGTATATATTTATGTTTAACATGAACAGGGGCGGATTGGCCATCTGGCAATTCTGGCAAATGCCAGACGGGCCGGACCATTTTTTTTTTTTTATGTGGGCCGGTCAGATAGAGGTTACTCAAATTGGGACGTTCAGTCAAAATCAAGCACGTCTCCAGCAAACGGGATCTCCGTTTGCAGGGTCAGGCTGTACCAGGCCCTCCCGGTGATCATGCCGCTCTGGGGGACCGGCTGCGCAGCGAGAAGCCGCTGCCGACGGGCGCAGCTTCTCTGGAGCTCCGACTGCTGTCTGTCCGCGCGGCTGTCTGACGGCATCAGTGTTAAATTGACACAGTTCATTACCGGTTAAAAACGTCTCGTTGCCGCGTTAAATAGTAGTCTAATTCGGTGTTTTTGTACAGTTGGTTTTAACACCTGATGTGAAGTGTAGGCCTACAGGAGAACACATGAAAACCCTGAATAAGCATCGTTCTGCTCCGTCTTTCTGCTTCGCCCCATTCACGTAGTGTTTTACACTAGGCTTATGTAGGTTAAACTCTGCAATTCATCCGCAGTTCACATGTATGCATGAACTGTGGTGGTCCATTACACTGTGGGCTATATTCAGCATCACTGATCATTTTTTATCAATAGAATGTAGAAAACATTACACTTCATAACGTTTATCTATAACATGATTGTGTTATTGTACAATTTAGCAGTAAAAGCAGTAGCCTCTGTAAGTCAACCTACTGTCATGGCTTTGGTGTTTTGTCTTATTTTGGTAGTCTGTTTTGTTTTTAGTTCTGTTTCCTGTTTTATTTTGAATTCTGTTTTCTTCATGGGTCTTGTCTAGTTTTCTGTTAAGAGTTGCAGGGAATTGTGGACCCAAATGCAGAGGCAGGCAGGAGAAGGTTTGTGCTCGAGGATTTATTGAATACAAAAAAAAAGGTACTCAAACTAAGAGAGTCCTGAGAGGAGCAGGCAAAAAGGCAGACTAAAGGAAGTCCAAAAAAGTCAAATAGCCAAAAAACAGGGTAACAGGAACGAGAACAAGGAGACAAAAACGTACACGAACAAAACAGGCAGGGAAAGGACACAAGCAGGGATGAAGGCAAACAAATGATCTGACACAGAACAAGGGGAACACATAGACTAAATACAAGAGGTAACGAGCAAACAAGGGACAGGTGATACAACAGGTGAGACAAATCAGGGTGGGGCAGAACAATCAGACAGGCGGGAAACACAAGACAGGAAGTAAAACTAGACAAGACCATGAAGAAAACAGAATTCAAAATAAAACAGGAAACAGAACTAAAAACAAAACAGACTACCAAAATAAGACAAAACACCAAAACCATGACACCTACATTTTTCAACTTGGGAGCAAAACGTGCTCCTTAGGGAAAAAAGTTACCATAAAGCCCTGTTCATGCTGTGTGTTGTCGTATCCATGTCCCAGATTTGAAAGCCCCCTTACTGGACTACTGAATATAATAATATTCCATTATGTTTTGTATTTTGAATTGTTACCTGCCACCAGAATTTTGTGATTTCCTTGCCATAAATATAGACGTTTTTACCATAAATTGGTGCCTAAAAAGGTATCAGAATGCAGGAATTGAAGTCTTTTACCCTCAAAACTTCTTTATCTGTTGCCCCAAAGGCCAATTCTGGGGCAAGGAAAAACCCTGAAGTATAATCACAGACAGCCATAAATATATATATATTTAAATTGCAGAGTTAGAGTTAAAACAGATGGAAAGATAGAGGACAAGACAGACAAATATGTGCAGTGACAACAGAGAGAAACACGGACAATAGAACAGACAGTGACAACAAAGAACAACATACTGTAGAGAATGACAGTAACAGCATACAAACGGGTTAAATAGGCAGTATGTGTAAATTTGTTATAAACGTGTGCTTTAAAGAGTAGTAAGCATTGTTTGCCAGTTACTTACATTAAATATTTATAAATATGTTACATAAGGTACTGCTTATATAATTTCACTATCTCTACACAAATGTAATTAGTGAATGCACGGTGGGGCTGCATGGTCGTGGTTATGTGGGCTGGTGTGGCTACAGTTCCAGGGCTGAATTTTTGTCCCAGTCCGCCCCTGAACATGAAGTATACTACTGCTTGAGTGCAGTAAATAAATAGGAAACATACATGTGTACAGACAAGGCTAGCAGCAGCAGCAGCGCCTCGTCAGACACGTTTCTGGTGTGCAAAGACATAGAAAAATCCACGCAGCTGCCACGCAACTGACACGCAACAGAAACACCACGCTCACACCACGCATCCAGGCTGTTGCCGGCCTTAAACATACGTCGGGAGATGATATTGAGGCCCCGACTATAGATGCATTTTCATTTCCAGATACTAGCCTACCTATTTGAGCGGTATCGTTTTTCTTCCCAGTCTATCAGTTATGTAGCCTACATAACCTTCCGTCCTCATATCACTAACGTCACCCATCGTGGCCATGCTCTTACATCCCAGCAGATTCTTTGTGTCTCGTTATGTTTTTTGATAAACGGCAGTTTTCTTTACAACATTGGTGATGCGAGGAGATTTACACTTGTAACGTAATACAACTTTTTTTCTGCCACACGGCATCGTTTTGTCATTGATTATATGCCACTTTGCAACACAGTAATACAACAGAGACCTTATTTATTGATATTGATTGATTTCAATATCGAACGATCCAACACCAAAGATTGTTTTGTACCTGTTCTGGAACCAAAAACTCAGTTTCCCATCTCAGGGTAAATCAACTCAGAGTTCAGGGTTAGACTTAGAGTTTGTTAAACCTCCTTCCTGAAACGGGCCCCGGGCCTGCTGCCGGTGCTTAGTGCCTCCCCTGACGATTGTGATTGGTCAAAGAAATGCCAATAAACCAGAGCACGTTTTTCTCCCATCCCTGAATACTGTGTGGACTAGCCAGACCCTCCTCCGCAGCGCTGTGGAGGAAGGTCTAGCAAAGCGAGAGCAAAGCGAAAGCAAAGCGAGAGCGAAGCGAGTTTAGGACTAAATACCTGCAATACAAATGAAATTCCTCAGCCTCAGCTGTACTGTGTTTAGTGCAAAGTAGCAATTGTCAGCATGCCAACATGCTAAATGAGACAGTGAACATGGTGAACATTATACATGCATTACATCAGCACAGAGCCGCCAGCGTGGCTTTAGTCTTTGTCTTGTTCAGACAGCAGGGATCACAGCTAAAACCTGGAAAGATGATAGAAAAGAGCGTTGGTCAACATCATGGATAACAGAGCAAGTTGTAATGAAGTACAGTACATCATCCTTATCTTAGAATTGGCGTATTAAAACCCTTTTTTCCTTTGGAAAGAAAGATAAAAGAGATCCTTATTGAGATATAAGAATGAGTCACAGAAGCTGGTGGAACAGCAGCTAGCCAGGATGTGAAGTCAAGACTTTTGCTCTTTACAAGGACACAAAAAAAGTTCAGAGAAGCTTTGTGCTATTCTAAAAAAACATTGCTCTCCTTCATAGATTAGAGGTGACACATAAGCACCTCTCTGCCTCGCAATTCATCTGTAATCAATAAGGAGGGAACAGCAGCCAGAAGATGGCTGAGAGGAAGGCTGGACCTTTTGCTCCTTCCCACTCTTTCACCCCCTCCATAATGTCACATCCTGTTTGTTACTCTTACAGCTGAGAAAAAGGCTCTCAAAGAGAAGAGGGAGCCACTATTCTAGCAAAATCCCCAGACAGAGAGCCACTCTACATCCCTCTCTTCCCAGCCTCCTCTTTTTCTCACAGAATTACTGCCTCTTTCTCTCCTTAAAGGGACACAATGCTTTCCTAGCTTTCGGCTTCTTTTTTTGCCGGCTCAGCCATGACGATAGTGTGAAAAACTCCATCGCTACCTTGTTCTTGTAGCTAGCCGGTTCCTGGATGGGGGTGTGTATGCGTGCAGTGCCATGAAACAATTTGTAACATCGCAAGACCTGATATCACGCATTACTTCCTGATACTTCCTGATGCCGGCCCAAAGTTGCAAGGGTGTTTTTTCCGCTCACAGGCGCTAGGGGGAGCGAGACGGCCACCATTCAACCCGAAAAAAGTCATATAACCATTCCAATGACTCCAAAGCTGTTCAGTTAAAGTAAATTAAGCTAAAAAAAACTGCATAGTTCCCCTTTAATGCCTTATACCTCCCCTCTACCTCACTCTTTGCTCCATCTCGCCATCTCTCTCCCCTCCCCCAAACATCTTTTCTCACCACTCTCTTGCACCCACTTCTTTATCCTCCTTCATCCTCCTCCTCGCCACTCCACAGCTCGTTGTGAGCCTCTTTCTTTCTCCCGCCTCTCTCCTGTTCCATCAGACATCAGCTTTTTTTTTCTTCCAGGAAGTGTTTTATTTAGAGCAGATTAATTAATTAGATACAGTATCTTAGTAAGGGCCATTCTTAGCCCAGGCCTATCAAGGCCCCAAGGCTTATGGTGTGGCAGAAAATGTGTGTGTACATACATTACAACAGCAACAAGCTGAGTGTATTTTTAACACTTGCAGGTGCTTGTTGTGTATCTGAATCAATGTGCGCTAATTGGACTTGTTAAGATAGGTCTTTTGAGTATAGAAGATGTGTGTGTGCATCGAATTTTGGGCATATGTGTGCCAGACTGTTACATAAGAAGAAATAACTACCTCTATCTCATCATGCTGGTAACAGGGTTGTGTTTGTTGGTATAAACCACTGTTTAATTAGCAAATCTTTTCTAACACCGTCCTCTCATCCCTCTCTCTCCCTTTCCCTCCAGGGACGAGTTCTCACACCAAGTACAGAGCAGCAAGCAATGAGGAAGAAAGAAAAGAGGTGCTTGTCCAATCAGAGATGCAGATGGCCACAGAAGACATGAGTACCAGCCAATCTGGCACCAGGACGACTTCCTCTTGCCAATTTATACACAACAAATCAAATGTGACCCCCTAATTAAACAATTGATACAGTTTACCTACACACACATACTGCCAATGAAGTGATACATCCTATGCCTGGCTCATTTCTACTATAATAAATCCTTAATTCTTCACACAACTGAAACTTCAGTTTGCTGTACGATTACAAGACAAGCTAAGGAGAACATTTGACCATGCTGTGACTACACTTCAAGCAGTACAGACACAAATCTGAAAAAAAAGGCAATACCAAGTCACCACACACTGAGATATTACTGTACAAACAAGCCCTCACTCCCTTTCAAATGGCGCTAGCCTGCATGAATAAATGTTAGATGGCAAGCATCTCTGCTCAGCTTTCTCCAATGGATATTGTGACAACCTCCCAAATGGCCCGAAAGACAGGACAGGGACGGCAGAGACATAACGTGACTGGAGGTTCTTCATCAGTGGTCCTGTCCAAAGCCAGCTCCTTCCTCTGTTGGCTCGCCCTGCTGTCAATAATGCGGTTGCCAATGGTAACAGCTGACTGCTGGCTTATCGAAGGTGAGAAAGGCTTTGTGTGGCTGGCTATCTGCAGTATGAACCAGCCGCCGTATGAGACCATCCCCTCCCACATTAACAGGTATGGAAACTTAACGATAAAAATATTTGTCAATATTATTTTGCCTCTTTGTCAAACATCTACAGCATTCACACTTCTCTCAACAGCACCATTGTGGATCTGAGGCTGAATGAGAACAAGATTCGGTCAGTCCATTTTTCTTCACTCAGTCGCTTTGGCAACCTCACCTATCTGAACCTCACCAAGAACGATATCAGCTATGTGGAAGACGGAGCGTTCTCAGCACAATTCAACCTGCAGGTGAGCAATGACATAATGTACTTTTATACACATATTTATAGATGTACTTAATGCACATACACACAATGGAGAAAAGTGCATTCATCAAGTATCGTGTTTTCAGGGGGAAATATTTTCCCCATTTAGATTAATTTCAGAGTTACAGTGTTGGATCATGTTACAGTATAGTTAATGTTTTACACACAAAAGATTTGATTGGCATAAAATATGATCAATTCTTACAGATTAACTACCTGACAGTATTTTCTGTATAAAATTAGCTCCAGTTTAACCAGCTGCAATATTAAAATGCAGCTTACCCATTAATGCATCAGCAGGCTAATCATCAAATTATGTAATAGCCTATACTGTATATACTGTATATTTAATACTGGGTATCAAATTTCAACACATTTGAATGCATTTAATATTTAATATTTGAGGGGAAAAAAGGGTTTTCGGAAAAACATTTATATTTCTCAAAGTAAGGGATGTATTTTGGTATTAGTACTGAAACATTCTTAAATTCTTCATAATGAGTACCTTCTCTTTGATTATTCAAGTACATTTTGCTGATAAACATAATTATGAATGAAGAACTTTTAACTTTAATCAAAAGGGAGTATTTTCACACTGTAGTCAAGGATCTAAATTATCCAAGCATTGTACACACAGACGGACACACAGGCCAACAAGAAAGACAAAACTCGCTCATTATAGCTTTCAGAAACATTCAGGCAAAAGTGTTTTCACCAAACTGAGCTGAACGCAGCCATAATGAGCCGGCATGCTTACACATCAAGCAGCTGCTGGAGCTGGGCCAGGAGGTAAAATGTGAACAAGAAAGATCTTAGTAAATTGAGCACAGCATTGAGGCTTAGATCACTATGTGAAACATGAATTGTACCGAACTGCCGTCTGTTTGTTCTGCATGTTTTCCAGTCGTGTGTGATGCCTGGCGCTGGCCGGCTCTTCGGAGATTAGAATAATCCCACTTGTCTTCGTCTCCCCAGGTTCTCCAGATGGGTTTTAACAAGTTGAGGAACCTGACAGAGGGGATGCTGCGAGGTCTGGGCAAGCTGCAGTATCTCTACCTGCAAGCCAA
The DNA here is from genome assembly GCA_023631565.1 of Gymnocephalus cernua. Taxonomy (NCBI): domain Eukaryota; kingdom Metazoa; phylum Chordata; class Actinopteri; order Perciformes; family Percidae; genus Gymnocephalus; species Gymnocephalus cernua. Next base: position 34,165,747 of record CM042427.1, on the reverse strand, counting down.
CCTCATCGAGACTGTTACACCCAACGCCTTCTGGGAATGCCCCAACATAGAGAATATAGACCTCTCCATGAACAGGTATCGACCTGGGTCTGTGTGTGTCTAATGAGAGAGAGCGAAAACATGCCGTGGTAGCACTGAAACAATTAGTTGATTAATCAATTAGATGATTGTTAGAAAGGAATTCACAGCAATTTTAATAGAAATTGATTAATCCTGGAAGTTCCTTATCAATATTTGGTTAAAGGATTTACTGATTTTCGGTTGTATCACTGAAAATGTTATTCTATTTGGGGGTTTTCAACTATTAGTTGGGCTAAACAAGCAATTTGAAAATATATGATCATTTTATTGACTAAACAATTACACGATGAATTGGTTCTCTGAACTGTAGCAGTTTTGTCGTTTAATACTGACATGATACGAAAGAGGAATTCAACGCAAAGAACTTAAAAAAAAGGCTACTGGCAATCTGATCTTGACAATCTGGTTCATAATTTGTCGTTTAGTGGGCTGTGTAATGCTAACTATTTCTAGGTAGAATATAGTAAGTTCCTTAAATATCAATGTTTAATGTCAGGCGTGGTGTCATATCCCCATAATAAGAGTTGCTTTCTAAATTCACCAATTAGCACCGATGACAAACTGGGGAAAAAAACATTGCAGAAGATGCAGAGATACCATTTTTTCTCTCACTGACTGTATCCTCAGTAAACTATGATGCAATGCTGCAACAAGCCACCTTTTTTAATAAAAGTTGGGATACTTTTCTCAGTGGGAATAACTGTCTTGGTCGGTACCGTAACTGGTATTGATCTCTTAACTTAAATATAAAAAGCAACAGCAAAATGGAAGATGTTTACCTGCTCTTTGGGGCTTGTTGAAAGGTGTTTTTTTTCTCCCATTTAAAGGGTAGGTCTGCAGTTGTTACACAGCAAAGTCTGTTTACAGGTCTTAAAGAGTACTACTGCATATGTGGAAAGAGTTCAGAAAATATAAAGCCTTTTGTGCCTCTGGAGGGAGCTGTGCAAAGTCTGATCAAACTCGTAATCTTCAGCCCCCTCAAGTTATGTCACTTGAGGGGGCTGAAGACTAGGTTTGGAGTGGGAAGATCTGGGGTTGTGTAGTTAGAAAGAAGTGAGCGCACCAAACCTCTGTACCACACTCCTCATTTTGCCTCAAGGCCACATTAGCAGATACTAGTACATCTCCCAAATCTCAGACTTAACTGCTGGTGATTGAGTTGCATTGTGGGTAATGTAGAAGCCAGGTGTTGATAAGAGAGAAGAATATGACCATTATGAGTCTTACAGTATTACAGAAGTGCAATGCTACATCGGCGTAGCAGATTGTTGATAATGTATTTAGCAGACCTAGAAAACGGCCGTATGGGTCGATTAGGCAAGCAGGTCATAACGATGCACAATTATGTTTCTTGGTAGTCAGCGATTTCTCCAGCTGTTGTAATTATCGCGAGCACATACGAGGAAGTGAAGTGACAAAGTATAAGAGCACCAAATTCCGCGTAAGGAGTTTGTGTCCCGTGTTAAACTAAAAGTCAACTGTCATTTTGAAATTAACAGAGTTTTATGGACCTAAGTCCGTGACGCAATGACATTCGTGACGCAAGTTACGTCCTCATTTTAGTACTTTTACCTGACTCAATTTAGGCCAATCCCTGAATTTTACTAACCCTAACAACTGTAAGTATTTCTGTTGCCTAAACTTAACTAGTTCCATTTCACAATGTTTACTACGTGTTTAAAACCTGTTACGTTAAATAGAATGGTCATATGAATAACTGCCACCGTGCGGCAGTAAATAGAACGATTGTATGTGACGTTTTGGGAGTCTTTGGAAATCGATCTATAATGTCGTTTAGGTATGAGGGTGTGTTGGTATTCAGCTATGTGACTCTATATGAGGATAAATGTTCTTTCGAATCTCTCTGTTCTCCCTTTGTGCCTTTTCAGGATCCAGGTGCTAGATGGCAGTTTGTTCACTGGACTCTCTAAGCTGACCACTTGTGAACTTTACACCAACCCCTTCAACTGCTCTTGTGAGCTGCTGGGTTTCCTGCGCTGGCTCTCAGCCTTCCCCAACAGGACCAGTGAGAGGATGGTGTGCGACTCCCCTGAAGGATTATTCGGCTTCAACCTCCTGATCCAGAACCCCCGCATGCCTACCCAGGGCAACGCACTGCACGTGCTCAGTCATGTATGCACAGACGACGGTAGTAGCGTGACATCCTTCTATGTTATTAGCCCGCATGATTCCACCACCCCCCCCTCAGATTTTGCCTCTCCCTGTGGATTGGACGATTGTTCTTCAGGGACCCCTCCTGATGATGTAATTAGTTTAAGCCCCATTTTCTCTGAAACCAATCCCATCATGACGCTAAAGCAGATGCGTCATTCAAGTGCTGTGATTACGGTTCAAATTCCCCATCCATACAAGAAAATGTACACCCTGGTGCTTTATAACAACAGCTTCTTCACAGATATCCAGAATCTGAAAAATCACAGAGAAGATATTGAGCTCAAGAACTTAAAACCTAACATTGACTACAGGTACTGTGTGGCTTCTATACGAAACTCCCTGCGGTTTAACCACACCTGTCTGACCATCTCCACTGGCCGCCGGACAGGGGATGAGAGGATAGCCAATCCGTCATCAGCCACCCACTACATTATGACGATTTTGGGCTGTTTGTTTGGCATGTTACTCTTCCTTGGCCTAGTTGTCCACTGCCTGAGGAAGAAAAGGATCATGCAGGAGAAGGAGAGGAAGATGAGCAGGATCCAAAGAACTCTAATAGAGCTCAAGTATGGTGGAGAAGGGGATATAGAGGGAGGTAGTGGAGGATCTGTTTCCCAGAAGCTTGGTGCAGGGGACAGTCTGTCCAGAATGCCCTACCTTCCTCAGGGTGGTGAGATTGATCCATACAAGCTGCAGGAGGTGATAGAAACACCGGTGCACAAGCCTGCTAAACTTAACTACATGGAGGTGAGAGGGTCTGGCATTGAAAGGGAGAGAGAACGAGAACGAGAACGAGAACGAGAACGAGAACGAGAACGAGAACGAGAACGAGAACGAGAAAGAGAGATGTCACCACAAGCAAATCCCCAGGGCTCAGTAGCAGAGATCTCAACCATTGCTAAAGAAGTTGATAAAGTGAACCAGATCATCAACAACTGTATAGATGCTCTTAAATCTGAGTCTACCTCCTTTCAACAGGGGATCAAATCCCCCTCTTCTGCAGGTGGAGGGGCTGTTTCTACTGCAGAGCCACAGCTGGTGCTTCTCTCTGAGCAAGGAGACAGAGAAAGAGGAAGTGAGTTCCTCTCCCCAGTGTACAAGGGAGGAAGAGGAGGGCGAGAAGAGAGGGGGAGAAGCTATCATCATTCTCTGCAGCGACACCACAGCGTGGAGGCACCTCCGGCCTCCAAAAGACCCAGCACCTCCTCTTCTCCTGGCTCTGCCCGGAGCCCTCGCTCATTCCGCTCAGAGGGAGGCTACCACTCGTCAGAGACCCGCTATATCGAGAGGACCTCGCCCGGAGAGAGAGGAGAAAGGGGAGGCGGAGGAGGAGAGGCCATTCGTACAGTCAACCCGGCAGCGGCCATCTTACGAGCTGAAGCCCAGAGAATCCGCCAGTACAATGAACACCGTCACTCCTATCCCGGCTCCCAGCAGCACCTCCAGGAGATGCAGCACCACCCCCAGATCCTGCAGGAGCTCCACCACCACCCAGGGGGCCGTAAGCCCTCCATGTTAGACCCCCTCACCCTCAACAGGCAGGCCAAGCAGCGGGAACTGGCCTACTCCCAGCTCTCGCCACACTACCCGCTCTCACCCCAGTACCACAACCTCAGCTACTGCTCCAGCCCAGACGAAGACGAGGAGGACGAAGGGCTGCTCTGCACCCCGACCCTGGGGCTGTGGGAGAGGTTCAAACTGCACCGGAAGAGGCACCGGCAGGCGTCCATGGAGGACGAAGGATACGTGGCAGCCGGACACGCACTGAGGCGAAAGGTTCAGTTTGCCAAGGATGAGGATCTGCACGACATACTGGACTACTGGAAAGGTGTGTCCGCCCAGCAGAAGACCTGATCCCACATCTGGAGACCCCAAACACTTTGAAGATGGAAAATAACAACACTGCATAACAACACTGCACCCATAACATATTGATACAGATGACAAAAAATTACTTGTAAATACATACAAACACACACACACACACACACACACACACTTACAGGATCTACAGAATCATGTCACACATACATCTATATACACACACTTTACACAAACCAAGCCTTTGCTTCTGAGAAGAAGAAGGACCAAACTAATATATTATCTTGAACAACATAAATCATAACTTATAGAGAGACTGAGTTACTTTTTGTAATGTAACAAACATTATAGCTCAGAATTATGTAGCTATTTGTACTAAGTTTTGAACGAAGAAAAAAATAATCAACATTAAGAGCAGAAACCTTAAATGTTGCCGGGCAACCCATCCTGAACAGCCTGGCTACGCTTTTAATCTGCCTTGAGACTGACATTCATCAAACCTGACCACGGCAGATTAGCCTCATCAATTCTTATTACCGCGGTTTGAATAAGATTTTGCTTTGCTGGGGAGGTTGTTTTTGCATCGCGCCCTGCGATGCTGCTTCGGAAAAAAAAGACCTGTTGAAATATTTGTCGTGATTTAGAGATTTAAAACATCAAAATGACAACAAATTCCGGATGGGTCACCAGGCAACAGTAATCAACTGTGCTGAGAATGAGTAGGCAGCTCTCACCAGAGAATGAGTATAATGTGCCAAATCAACCAAGGGGGGATAATAGAGCCCTACTGTGTACCAACTTCTCCTCGCCACTGTTTTTATATACAGAATTAAAAAAAAAAACTAGAATGATATGTTATTACTATTAATTATTCTTATTACATTACTGGTCTTATTATTATTCCTATGCTCCTCATCATTAATATTCTATTCTTTTAATATGGCATGGCTCTGTCGTGTGACTGTGTTTTGACTGTTTTGAACATCTCAGATGAGAAGTGCACACCAACAGAGACAAACCGTATGATGGACAAGACATTTGAGTTCTTCTTTTCTACCAAGAGGAATGTGCTCTCTGCTGGTGAACCCCCCTGCTACACCCGCTCCTCATCCTCCTAAAGATGGAACGCTGTACAGATGAGAGAGAGAAGTTCTATATTTGCAACAGAGGTGACTGTTTTGTTTGTACAACATAGTTTTGAAATCTTTCAGACTTTTCAGAATCCCACGTTAGTTACCTACCTGCTCACTTACAAAGGTACGTTTTTGATTTTGAAATCAAACTAAAAATTCTAATCTTCAAATGAATGTCTTCAATTCCCACAGGGGAAACATATCTGCACTGTTCAAAATCAAAAAACGACTCATAGGAAAAGACCTAAAACTCTCAGCTTCCTTCCCGATACACTGTAGCTCCACTGTGTTTTATCAACAATTCATCTTTTCCCGCTCCTCCCATCTCCCAGGTTTACACTTGTTATCTTTTGGACTCATCTGGTTCCACTGTGGTGCCATTGTGCCAACTTGATAAATCACAGACGTATTTGAAATTATTTTAAATACCATTTACAGACCTCTTCTCCTTCATATCTACACACATCAGTTTGCCAAACAGAACAACAATTTGCACAAAAACAATCCACCCCATTGGCTCACTGCTCCCCTTCTATCCTCCAATCATTTCTAAGACCAAAGTACTGTGGTAGTAAATTGACCCTTAACGCCCCTGACCCGGTCCTAGCTATTTACCCACCATCACCCTTACAGTTACAACTCCAGCACATGCTTACACATTCAAGTGTACTCATGCTCACACAACCACACACACAGATGAATGTATTCTTTGAGAAATAATACTGTTTAGCAGCTGAAAGTTTCTGTTTGTGATGTAGAAGCTGTATTCAAACAGTGTCCTCATTTGTCTGATAGAAAATGTTTCTCAGATGGCCACGTGTTTCAGAATTGGATATAAATAAGTATTTGTCTTTTTTCAGATAAAAAATCTGACCACTCAGGGCAGATTGTCATGGACGACTTTCATTACACTAATTGTGTCACCAAATGAACCAAATGTTGTCCATAATAAGCCCAAAATTGCCACTGCAGACATCTATTGAAATAGCAATGGGGTTTTGCCTTATTAAAGGGTTTCAACTGAAAAAAGTTCTTGATATTAGAAGTGCTGTAGTAAAATGTGATAAGTATCACTAGCGTGTTGAAAAGAGACTATATGTATATCTGCAGGCTCTAAATACTGGAGGCTGAAAAGAGGAGAAAATGTGATGACAAAAATACTGCTGTTTATTTTATACAGAACTGTGCTACAACAACACATGTAAGAGGACTTTAAACCAGGGATGGAGTCAAGGACATTTCATATTCAGTGGATTTAGAATTTAACACGCTTGTAGTATTCACAGTATTGACAAACATTTTGTAATTTGAATCGCATCCACAACGCTTTCTGAATTGAAACAGAATCGACTCCAACCTTGAAACAACACTGAAAACTACACAATGGAAACAACAGAGCTGGCAAACAATGAAAGGTTTATTGGTGAATGGAAACACTGTATAAAATCTTTTTTTCTCTGCTAGAATCAGTTCAGAATGCTCAAGTTATTACACCCAGTTAAAGCCATAATCGTGGGTTAGTGAAATCACCACAGCTGTTTGTAGCACTGCAAAAGCACATTCATTGGTGTGTTTTCTTTCTCTCTCCTAATACTGCAGCAAACAATTCAACTCTGATCCAAAAGGAAACTAATGAGCCGTGGTTGTTTCTGTATTACATGTCCTAGATTGTGGCTTTAACTTAACAACAGCCTTAAAACATTAGATTTTCTTTAATCTTTTTAACAAAAAACTTGCTTTGAAAATCAAATTTCCTGGTTTCTTAACTTATACTTTCCTGACTGCAATTTTATAATTGCTTGATTCTTAAGCCTCACTTGAGCATTCTTTGAGTAACAGTAATTTCAATGTAGCGATGTATTAAAGTACTGTTTTTTTTTGTTGTTTTTTTTCCTGATCTGTTTATGAACAATAATGGCCTGAATTTATCATGTGTCAGAGAGTAGCAGGGCTTGTCTGGAATCAGACAACAACAAGCTGACGGTTGAGGCGACCAGTCGACAGTGACCCTAATCAGCGCTGCTATTCTTTGAAGCGTGATGAAGAGAAACTGTGTTTTTGAAACAACAATGCCTAGAAAGTGGAAATAAATAGAGGTCGTACTGACAACAGACCGAAATGACAATGGAGCATGATGCGAGGAAATCCTCAGTGGAAGCTTGTTACATTCTTCTAGTGAATGACTCAGGAGCGAGAGAGAGAGAGTGAGAGAGAGAGAGAACACTCTGCCATAGGATCTCTCAGTGTCTTTCTTTGTTTATTTTCTTGTCGAAACATTAAAATGAGCACAATAAAATAGCCTTTCTTTCACTGTCTCCCTTCCTGGAGAAACCATACGTACGCCGGAAGTTTCAAACACACTCAGGCAGGGGAGTCGGACTGGGGAGAAAAAGGGACTGGGTACCCAGGGCCCTTATGTGAGGAGGGCCCAAAAAGATGCTAGAATGAATAGCTGTGGATGCAGGAAGGGGGCCCATAGAAGATGCCTTTCTACAGGGCCCAGAATTTTGTGCTACGCCCCTGCACTAAGGACCTTCACATTTCAACTACAGTTTGTATGTTTGATAGGTTACTTATGCTTGAGAAAAATGCCTAAAGGGTCAGTTTAAAAAAAAAAAAACATATTTTCTAAGCTACAGACAGTAGCACAACATTATATGTCTATTGTCCTTCCCACTGCAGTTGATGGAACAAAATTCATTATCAATGTTGCATCAGGTCTTCAGATGTCGTGCAACATCACTTGAGGTGTAATTAGATACACTTGACTAATTGTACCACAACAAAGAAATGTACACGACACATTGTAAAAGCACAATGCAGATAACAAATATTACCGGTAACAGCGTAGCAACAAATTAATTGATGATAAAAATGATAATTACATTACCCCAAAGTATGCTGGGAAGCCATCAGACACCCCTTCTCCAAGTGCTCTACATAATGTTGAGGTTATCTCACACACTTGCGTTGGGTGGCTAAGACACCTGCTTTAGCTGCGGTTTGAGCTGAATCTGGGCTCATTTTAAAAGCAATCCTGTTGAGTTTAGCACGCAGCTGCGTTTGAAACCCCCTGAAAGTTCTGGTTTAGCTGGACGCGTTCGAAAACGCAGCTCAGCTAGTCGGGTGCTGGGTAGTCTATATGCTTGACGTTCCACTTCTGGGATTGCTCCGGTGCTGCTAGAAATTCCACCGGATGCTTGTATTGTCCGTTTCCTTCCACATTCTTTGTGTTGGAATTTGAAATTTGGTGGATTTCTGAGGACTATGATTAACTGCTCCTCAGATCTCTGCAGGGTAAATTGAGACAGCTAGCTAGACTATCTGTCCAATCGGAGTTTTCTCTCGCATGACTATTTTGCAGCGGCTCTGTGCAGAGCTTAGCGCCGCCCATGACAGTTCTGATTGGTTTAAAGAAATGCCAATAAACCAGAGCACGTTTGCTTTGTGGAGTAGCCAGACCCTCCTTCAGCGCGCTTTGGAGGAGGGTCTGGCAAAGCAAGACTGGGTGCTGGGTGACAGCGCAACAGCCCTGCAGGTTAACTCTATGGTTACACACAGTCATACAGAGTTCAATAAATATTGCTTATACATATATCTTGTAGCCAATTTGTAGTTTTATAACATCACACAACATGAAGACATTACAATAATTAATAATTCAAATTGGTTAATCCATGACATGGTATCTTTAAACAGATTTTGGCTTGTAAAATATAATCCTGTTAAATGAATTTAAAACCCATGTTTAAAAAAAATATTTTGGCGAATCCAAACACTTTTTATCTCCCGGTCCAAACTAAATCTGGGTAAACGTAAATATGGGCCAAATATGCTGTAGGAAAACTTGGATGAACATGGATACTGACAAACCCAATACACCCTCAGTCAAAAATCTGCTTCAAGAAAGACTTAAAAAAAGGGAAAATATAAGTAATATTATGTATTGGCACTGTGGATAAAAGGCCCTATTTGGAGCATGTTCTTGAGATGAGATGAATTCAGATTCTTACATTGCTGAATTTTAATTTGACAGCAGCATCTGAATGAACCAAGTGAGCCATCTAATGAGAAGCGTACAGTACATACTCTGAAAATTTGTTTTATACGCCGAGAAACTTTTTTTGTGCAAAGGACCACACAGTGTTTGTCGATACGTTTGTTTATGTAACCTACTTTTTGGGCAATTTCAGAGTGTTTTGTACCAAAGAAAAGGTTTGACGTGATTAGAGTTTCAACTGTCAGCAGCAATAATGTCTGACTGTAGTTACAAAAAGGACAAAAATCCTAAATGAATCTCCCAAAAACAATTGCTTATCCAACCTCTGGCTGTTGGTTATGCCACACTCAGTGGTGGGTAAGTACATGTACTCCAGTGATTTTACACAACAAGATGAGTTTAACGGTCATGATGAGTACTACTGAGCCTGTGAAAACAGTTGTTGTATAATGTCTTCTGTGTCTCCGGAGGAGCTTTGTCAAGTCTTACAAAATCACTAAGTGACATCACCTAGGTATATTTCTTGGGGACTACACATTGCGAAAACAAAGCATGGGTTACACATTGAGTGTGTGAGTGTTTACGAGAAAGGTAAGGGAGAAGACACAATCGAGTTGCATTTTGGGAAAAGTAGGATTGAGGGTTTTTTTGGAGCTTGAGCCACACTAGAGACTTGGAACATCCACATATCTTAGCCTCTGCTGATTACTGTAAGTTTAAGTTTTTTAATTTGCAACAAAATGTTGTTGGTGTCAGCTTAAATACTCATTATCTAGAGGTATAGTTTGATATTTTGGGAAATAAGCTTATTCACTTTCTTGGCGACGGTTACATTAGAACAGGGATCTTCAACAAGGGGTCCGGGACCCCCAGGGGGTCCTCAGAGTCAATGCAGGGTCGCCTCCAAATTATTGTTAATATTAGAATTTATTTAAATCAAAACAATATATTTTAGCAAATATAAATCCTCACTGAGGACAGGCCTACTGGCCTATAGGTAAGGTAGTCGCCATCCACAGATACAGTTAATCCTGAGGATGTCACATGTATGTTTCAACATATAAAATCATGCCAACAATTATTAGGCTATTTTAAAAGCTTAGTATTCTATGCAAAAAAAGGTATGTATAAAGGCTTCAGCCCTACACGTTATTGTAGGCCGTTTATTATGTAACTTAATTTTATACAATATATGTAGTAGGGGGTCCCTGCTCCATTTCACTCTTAGTTAAGGGGTCCTTGGCTTAAAAAAACGTTGAAGACCCGTGCATTAGAAGATTAGTGCCACACTTATGACTTTAGTAGGGAGTTAGAGACAAGATGCCATTATCTTAGCTTAGTATAAATATTGGAAGCAAGCAACCAGTGGATACTCCAGGAAGTCACTGTACTGAGCTGTTCCTAAGAAATGGTTGCACCATAAACAATCAAGCAATTTTAAACAATCAAGATAGAAAGTGTTAATTAGTGAGCTTTAGAGGTGCTGGTAGGTGTTTGTTCAGCAGTAACCTCCTGCTTGAAGCAGAGGGAACTTACACCACTACACAGACTTGAGGAATAAGAAATACGTGGAATGGCATTATGTAATTAGGATACCAAAAAAAAAAAGGTAACTATATTCCACTACAAAATAAAAAAACACCACTCTGGTCTTGAGTGAAACCATTGCTAAGAGTTGTCATTTCATTACCATGGCCTCTAACATTAGTGAAGAAAATTATTTCACTGGGTGGAAATTTTGCCATTATTTTGTATTTAAAGCAACAAGAAAAAGAGGTACAACATTCACAGTACAGTGCAGGCTATGCCCATATTTGGTATAGAGGCAATCAAAAAAGTAAGGGAAAGCAATCGTTACTTTAATATTATGATGCATGGATTAGGGTAATGATTACATTTCTTTTTTTAACCAGGTAATTAGTAATTGTATCGGAATCTTATTTTTTAAATAACCTCACCAACCCTGCCATTTCATAGTAGTAGATAGTAGATTTCCTACACCCACTCTCACTCTGACTCGTGTAGTCAAGTGCACATGTGGGCAATGACACAGACCTGCAGTACAATAAGCCTGGACCTGGCGCTTATCTTTCCAGGCGAAATAACCCCTTAGATTCATGAGGTGTGGGGTGTAATTCATGTGCAGGAGCACAATCCTATTCCATCCTGAACTGACTGTGAAAATTGCAACTTCAGTACACCACTATTATTCCTTATCTTTAAACTGCTGCAGTACAAGTGGCTTAGGGGTCTGACAGTGGGCAACTTCTGTCAAGACGAGAACGTGTCCTAACAGGGTCTTTTTTTTGTAATCCTTACATCTCCTATCTACCAGTGTGATTTTAACCCAGGGCAGGTGAGTTTGGTATGTTTCCACGGTTACATCATCTTTCTCCCAAACCACATTATCCTCCCTGTATGACACCTCAGATCTCTCGCTCACTCTCAAGCTCACATTGACAGGACAAGAAAACACTGTTTATACTGAGACAAGTTTCATTTAAAACTTTTTGAAAATCTGATTCTGTTGTTGAACTTTCAGAATTACACGTGGTATTCACAGAAATGCACATAACACATGTCACGTCATGACGTGGGGTGGCTTATTAAAGAGACCTGCCGGGCCAGCAAAATGAGAGATTTCAGTGCTGTACCCGGTGGGGCGGTTGAAAAGGGCAGCCAAACAAACAACTCCTGGTATTACTGCCGCTCACAGTGGTAGAGAACCTACATTAAGTCTAGTTTTGAAGTGCTGTGGTTAAGAGCTGCCCTTTTTAGATGCAGTCTTATCAAAGCAGTCTGACGCAGAGTGGAGAAGGAGCCTCCAGCTTGCCCCGGCGTCAGAGTCTGGAACACAAGTAGTTGTCAGCCTCACCACAGCCAGGGCTGCAGTGACCAAAATATCAGTCTTTGTGTGTGTGTGTGTGTGTGTGTGTGTGTGTGTGTGTGTGTGTGTGTGTGTGTGTGTGTGTGTGTGTGTGTGTGTGTGTGTGTGTGTGCTGCCTGTCTCTCCCTCATCACTCTATAGCCCTCCACGCTGATGCCTGACAGAGTACAAAAAGAATCCTCCCCAGGCACAATAAGTCCCCCCGCTTCATTCCCCACATGGCATTTATAGTGACACCTCAGGCAGGGAGCGTAGAAGAGATATGAGAACAGAAAGAGAAGGGGGGGGGGGGGGAGAACGAAGCAGGAAACGGAATTAAGAATTGGGGGCAAAGGAAGATAAAAGAGGACAGAAAAGACAGGGTGCTTTGCTCATTTTCAGTGTTTTGATTTCTTTCAGAGCCTTTGGGGGTTGTCTTTGTGAAATAACCTTTTAAAAATGGGAATTGGGCTCACCTTCTCTCTCAAAGATCAGGGCCTAATGTGGGCTAGTCTGTAGAAAGAGGCGGCTTGATAAAGAATGATGTTAAGAGTTATCATGGCAAACATTTTCTACACTGTATTACTACATATTAAAATCAACCCGCCCCTACGTCTCTCTCTCACACACACACACACACACACACACACACACAGGATAGGCCAAGTAGCATTAATAATGTACAGTATAAGTGAGAGAACACAGTGGAAAGGTCGAGGCTGGCTGAGAGGCGAGGAACATGACTTATGAGTTATTAGGTCAGCAGTTACGCTGGTTAGCTTCTCTTTGACCTGGTGAACGTGTCTAACCATCTCCTGTTTAAATATCTTATGAGGTGCCAATCATGCAGGAGATATAATCTCAAAGTGGAGCAGTAGCATTTCTAGTCTCAATTCTTTCTAAAAAAACAAGACTAATTGCATTTAGTTTTTAAAACAAGGACACCGACTGAACAACTAGCACTGGAGTCCTGGAGATGGTTGACCCTGAAACTGCTTTCATTAAAAGAGTATGAGGAGCGTGCATGTGTGGTGAATGTGATGCAGAAAAATAAGGGCCAGGATGAGAGCCATGAACAAAATTACACTTATAAAGACAGATGAATGAGCAGAGAATGAGACGTAGAGGATGGACAAAGTGTGAGGAAGGCTAAATGACAGATATTTTGTCATTCAGCCTTCCTCAAACTATCTCACCATCCTAAATCACCACACAAGGTGACACTGAAACTTGCTCAAAATATACAAACGCACGCCAGCATGCATTCCTGTACACGCACTCCCAGATTGAAGGAGGCTAAGACAGAAGATCAAGGCAGTGCAAATTAAAAGTGTTCTAATTAGCCAAACTGTCAGTCTCCAGCTCTGGCAGCCATATTGGAGTCTGCCTGGAGACCTGCCTGCCTGCACATTTCCACTGGTCCTCTGAACACCCATGTATACTGTATGGGAGTGAGGATAATAGGCACCGGCTGTTGAGAATTCCATTTGCCAGACATTAAGCACTGAAACAGCTCTAAAATGTTATACTGAATGAAGAGAGATGTGTTAATGAAGCTGCTCTGCAAAGGCCCATCATCAGAGGAATAAACTTTGCCCCGTTACAGCTCTGTCCAAATTTGTTCTTTTGGTCCGGCACCAATTCTGAGTGAATCATCACCCCATTAGCCTTGGCTATTTGTTATGCCAGAGGATAAACATGAGGTAGCCCCTGCTAACGGCCGAATATGCCCCAAAATTTCAAATGAGGCCACATTTTACTTTTAGGTTTATGAGGGGATTTTTAAAGGACTTACCAGGGCGTTTGCATGTTTTGGCCCATAAGCAACCATCTCAATATTAATCTGACCATGTGCTGCTTAAAGTCACTATGTGTAGATTTTCTTTTGTCATTAAAGCATCTTAAATATTATTATATTTTATTTGTTGAAAACGTGAGACAAATCCAATAAAAACTAGACCAGTCTGTGTTGGTTTCTGTACTTTTACTACACATTGCTACTTAACGATTTTACCATACGGGTTCGTCAGATGTTGATCTGCTGGGAGTAAGTGGAAACACATCTACATTACATTGGTGCTGAACATTTTTCAAAATAATGATTTCCAACCTTCCAGGGAGCCTGTGATAAGTTCATGCCATTAAAAATCAACCTGCAGAAACTTGAAATGCGGTTAAATTTGGTAATACATCACAACAAACAGCTCCTTTCCTTTGGGTTTTGTCAGTTATGTTATTTTCATGAGGAACAGAGCACAGAGTGTGTCGAAAGCACTCCCTGTTGGTGCTTTCAAGTACATACTGACAATTGACATTTTGGAGTTGGCAACAGAATAGCAATGTAGAGAAATAGGGGAAAAAATCCTAATGTGCATTACACATTGTGTTTGTTGGCTGTTATTTTCTGACAACATACAGTAGCTCGACAAAGCAATGCTTTTCGCTAGTTGACTATTAAAAGTTAGATGTCAGAACTTTGTTGAAATCACTGCCGCAAAGAGTTTTCAAAGACGTCTTTGCCCAGAGCTGCATTACATTAAAATGACAACAGCATAAACAGACAAACACAAACTAAAAGTGTTCGATGTAATGGATGGCCAATTTCAAGTTTTACGTCTCTGCGAGCTTACTGTATTCTAAGGAAGGTACAACACAGTGGATGCTTGGAAGGTAGAAAATCAAATCTTAAAAGTTTAAACAAGTTTGCTTTGGAAAATGGTCAGCAAAGATTTAAAGTAAACACAATGTGTATTCAGTGAATGAGCTAAGACAGAGCTTCCCATGATAAACATGTAGGGTCATAAGATGATTAAAGGGATAGGACAGAAAATTATATATGGCTGTTAGACAAACTTATGTTTATAGTTTCCTGATTTCTGACTGAAATAATGGACATTCTCACCTTTTACTTAAAATAAGACAGTTTAGGAGGACAAATCACTTTTTGGTTAACCTGTTCACAACTAATAGGCCATAACCTGTAACAAAGGGGTCACAAAGTGGACATCATTTTGAGGGGGTTCCAATCCAAGAAGACTCACTGAGTTAAGCCATACACAACAATAAGGTATGGGATTTTAACACCTGAATTTAAAGGATCATTTCAGTTAACGGTGCAGTAGGTAAGCCTTATAAAACTAACTTTTTGTCATATTTGCTGAAACTGACCCTGTGTTCCAGTAGAACTACATGAAGCAGGTCATTTAAAAAAGAATGGCACCACCTACAGCCTGTAGTGCGATTTGCAAACATCCACCGCTCCCTGTTCAGAAGCACCAATCAGGGCGGGGTGTGTGTGTGTGTGTGTGTGTGTGGGGGGGGGGGGGGTGTCTAACTGCATGTCAATCACTGCTCATGCACACGCATTCATTCTCCCTTGTGGGGGGAGGGGCTTAGGAGACCGTTTTGGGCTTTAGCAGAAAGAGGGGAGGGACTGAGAAACTGTCGATGTTCAATTTTTTTGGATAAGTCCTGGATCTTCACAATCCTACCTACGGCACCTTTAAAGAGGAACTTATAGCACATTTTACACATCGAAGTCTGTTTACAGGTCTTGGTAAATACTACTACTACTACTACTATAGGTTAAAAAGTTGTATAAAGCTTTCTGTGGCTCCAGAGGGAGCTGTGGGAAAAGTGATAAATTGCACCAAGTGATGTCGGTTATAATCATTGCGCAGAAAAACTGCGCACATTATCTATGGCAAGCACATTGCCATAGATTCCCTCAGAGTTGAGCCAGAGAGTTGGTTGGTGATTAATTATTTAAAACCTTCATAATCATCTGACTGCTAGTGTCCTGCCCTTCTTTTTAACAATGTAGGTGCATTTCTAGATCTCAGCAATGAACATATTATTACAGCTAACATTTTCTAGAGTCTATGAAAATAAGACCCAGTTTGCATCAAATAGGCATGACCCTTTAAAAGATGAGCATCAGCTACAATCCCCAATGCAAATTGAGCTAAATGTTGGACTGAATTGAGGTGTGAAAAAAGGTCATATAGCTAAAAATTAAAAGCTTCCCTGCTATCGCACCAAACATTTTTACACACTCTCTCACACACATCTTTCCCAGTATCATGCTGACGCTACTCAAGGAAAAGAAACTCAAATCTGAACTAAAGCATGACAGCTGCTCTCTCTCTCTCTCTCTGTTGGGACTTTAAGGGACAGAATGAGAAAGTGGAGAAAAAGGTTAGAGAAAGACTCACCTCAGAGAAAAAGAAACAGAGCTTCCTGTGCGAGAGGAACACAAAGATGGAGAATTTAGCGAGGAAAGTATAAACTGAAAGAAAAGAGGGATGAGAGATGAAAGAAAGACCTGACAGGTCCTTTCTCTACTCTTTCTGTCCCATAAGCCTCTCTGGTTTCCAGCTGAGACTCATCTCTGTAGTGGTGATGTCTCTTCACAGCAGGTCTCACTTATCAATATTTCTCTGTGTTTTAAAAAATAAAGCTGAAAGATAAGGTTGACATGCCACTCCTATAACTTTTAATAAATTAAACATGCATGAGAATTGCTTTTAAAGATTTAATGCTGCCTTAAAATGATTTCTGCAGCACGTTTCTAAAGCACACCTTTCAAAATTGTTTACTGCTTGATGAGGATTGGTGTGTTTGTGTGTGTGAAATCTGGTGTATGCTGCAGTTAATAAAGCTCAGCTTTGGCATTTTCAACCTCAGCCTACCACTTCATTTATAGTTAATGAGATATCCGAGGATGTACTAATTGTTTTCGACTGAGAGACGATGGGCTGATGAAATAAAGATAAAGGAATGAATAAAAGAGTGGAAAGAAGTGGGAAGAGCAGAGAGGATGAGGAGATGGAAAAAATATAGGGATTAACAGGTAGTGAAAGACAGAAATGAAAATAACGTGGATGAAAGCTGAATAGAGAGTTTTAATTGTTTTTCTCTGTAGGCAGAACATTACACCAAGAAAAAAACCCATCAAAATGGTTGCTGCAGAGTTGCTTCTTTTGCTGTAATCTACACATTTCTACATTATATATACATTACCTAGTGCTAATGTCAGTGTGAACGCGGTCTGAACAAAGCTAGTCTATATCCACGAAGTTCCACATCCGGGATTGTTCAGGTGCTGCTGGAAATTCCGCCGGATGTCTTTCATTTTGGGCGGATGTCCTTTTCCTTCCACTTTCTTTGCATTGGCATTTTAAACTCCGTTGGATTTATGAGGACTCTGGTTAACTGCTCCTCAGATCTCTGCAGGGTAAATCCAGACAGCTAGCTAGACTATCTGTCCAATCTGAGTTTTCTGCTGCACGAGTAAAACAACTTTTGAACGTACACGTTCCACCAAAACAAGTTCCTTCCCGAGGCTAGTTGGCAGCGACTCCGTGGCTCCTTTCGTTGCTTAGCGCCTCCAAAAGATGATTGTGATTGTTTTAAAGAAGTGCCAATAAACCAGAGCACGTTTTTCTTCCATCCTGGAATGTTGTGTGGACTAGTCAGAGGAAGGTCTGGCAATGCAAGACTAGAACAAGGCCCATGTAAAGACCTGGGGCCTCATGTATAAAAGACTGCGCAGCTTTCATACTAGAAGATGGCGTATGACCAAAACTTGAAAAGTACCTACGCACAGAAATATTCAGATGTATAAAACCGGGCGTACGCCAGGTCCGGCGCACCTTTCCTTTATACATTACAATCAACGTGAAATTGAGCGCACGTGAACGAGCCACCGACCCCGCCTTGCCTCCTCCCATAAATGAATATGGAAATTACTATAAATGCGCCCCCGACGTCATTCTTCGTCCAATCACAACGGGTTATCCCGCTGCAGATGGAAAAAAACTTCACCGACTGTGAGGTTGAGGTGCCGATCGCGGAGGTGGAGGCAAGAACAAAAATGTTCTGTCTGGAGGTCTGTCATCTCGGATAAGCAATGAAAGAAAATGCCCAGAGTGGCAAATGTTGACCAGGCGGTGAATGCACCGAACCATGGCAGAAATTAAAAAAATCCAAATGACGCACAATAAGCAGTTTGAACCCACCGATGTAATGCCATTTATTTTAAGTGTTAGTAGGCTAGAGCGCGAGAGACATCCGAATCAGAGGAGAGGTTAGCGAGGCCAGCGTCTCCACGGCAGGTGACAGTGCGCACGGATCCGCTGCGCCACACATGGATGAAATAATGAAATAGTATAGTATAGTAATAGGACTACAGTAACAGAAATATTTGCAGAATTAAGACAGTCAAGACGGCCCAGTGTTTGGTGGACCGGGTACACCTTGTTCACTTAATAGCCTACAAATCATCCACGGGATCAATTATGCACAGTGTTGGGGAGTAACAGAATACATGTACCGGCGTTATGTATTCAGAATACAAATTATGAGTAACTGTATTCCGTTAAATAGTCGGTATTTAGAATAGTTACATTGTTGAAATCAGTGGATTACATGACGATACTTCTCTGTTTCACAAGTTTATTCACTCTCAAAATAAATTAAGGAAACTCCATGCATTTCCCAGAAGCCCCAATATGAAAACGAAAAAAATTTGCGTGATCACTGATAGAGGTAGAGATGGAGCCGGAACCGGCACAACAGAGCCAGGGCAGGAATGTGTTTCTATCTTGGAAATTCAAACAGCATTTCACATTAAAGAAAGAGAAGGGAGAACGAAATATAACGTGCAGTGCAGCCTCTGCTTGCCAGCAACCAACCTCCTTTCAGCGTCCAAATTAATCCACCTCCAACCTGAAGAAGCATTCTTAAAGTCTTTTAATTAGCCAGGGAGAGTAGTTTTACTGGTCACCTTGCTATTTTATCGTTGTATCAGGTAGCTACCTGCTTAGTTGACGAGCGACTTTACATTCTCCTATGTGCTGATTTACTAGCCCCAGAGCCGTTGAAAGACTGACTAGCCCCGTTTGACATGCTAGCTAACGTTAGCTAAAATTAGCTTGTGGTAGCTGAGAATGCGGTTATATTTTTGTAGTATGCAGTTCTACAAATACAAATAGTTCTACAAATACAAAAATCTATCTACTTGTTTAGGTACACAGTTGGAACAGAAGAAGGCCTGTTTAGTAAGCAAGAGTTTATGGCCGCATTTTTACACTTATAAAATGCAATTCAATGTGGAAGTAATCCAAGTATTCAGAATACGATTGAGTAACGTAACGGAATACGTTACTAATTACATTATTGGGCATGTAGCCTATTCTGTATTCTGTAACGGAATACGTTTTTAAAGTATCCTTCCCAACACTTATTATGCATCACATGAGTTTGCCCCCCTGACACAGTGTTTGTTCCTGGGGAGATGGAGCCGTGCGTCCCAAAGTGTCCGTGACAACCAGCGTACGCAAGCTTTTCGTGCGTACACAACGTTTATACATGAGGCCCCTGGCTACCAGAGACTTGCCTTTAACCCTCCTGTTTGTCCTCGGGTCAAATTTGACCCATTTTCAAAAGGTTTCTACATCAGAACATTTGGGTTCATTTCAACCAAATTGTAACAAAAAATAACATGGATGGTTCCATACAACGATCTTCACAAGTTAAATAAATGATCAGTTCACTATTTTTATTGAATTTGGGTGTTTCATTCAATTCAATGTATTCATTTCATAGCATTTGAAAAAATAAATTGGTGAAAGACAAAAATGTCTAAAACAGCTTAAAAAAAACATCGGGAGAAAAACATCAAAAAAGAGCGTCGAAAAAGTGTGGAAAGAGACGACGTAAATGTAAAAAGATGTAGCCTACATTTTGTCAAACTAGTCCCCTCCCAGGAGTCACTGTTGGTGTTGCTCTTTCACAGAGACACCGTTCTATAGGTCTTTAAATGACATTTAGTCTAGCCACTGACCTTGGACGGACTGCCTTTGGAGAAACGGACGGAGCCATTACATCTAGTAACACAGCACACAGGGTCATGCAACAACAAGGTGAAAATTGTCATAAAATCTACAGTGGATGAGTGCTACAGTCATCATATGTTGCCGCAAAATTAATATTTTTCCAAGTCAAGTCAAATCAAATTGTCAACAGTCAAGTCACATATGTGCTTTATTGATTACATTTGCATTTCAAATTTAAAACAGTAAAGAGGTACAGTCATTTTTATTGGATGTGGACAATAGCAATAAAGCCACAGAACATCACACACTGCTTGGATGAGAACATTGTATACAACAGTGCTGTATGTATTACACAGCTTATAGGAAACACTCTCTCTCACACACACACACACACACACACACACACACACACCTCTAGGTGAGAGCTGCAGGGTGTGGAGATGTGCCGTGTTGTGAAAATGAATGCAAAAAAAGAAGAAAAAAAAACAAGGACAGTGTGTGGCATGTACTGTACAGGAGAATATGTTTTCTCATGAGACATATGGAGGCACCAGCTGGAGTTCTCATTTTGTTGCTGTGATAAGTGGCTTTATTCTTAGCTCGCTTCCTTTTGTTTCTCAGTTTTATTGGATTGTTTCCTTGCTCCCTCTTCATCCCATGTTAATTTCTGCCATTTCTCTTTATTGCTGCCTAGAAATGTGCCTTGTTATCTTGTGCTCGTACTCGCACCAACACACACAGGCATGATCGTTAACCAAATTCATAACTGGAGGAACTCATAGGTCATTCAAATTAAATTTGTATCCAAAGATTTCTGTCTGCATTATAAAGGTTACAATAAACAAATGTTAACATTTACGTTAAAGAATCCTGGGGGATATGCTACTATTAATAATGTGTATGAAGCATTTCAGGAGAGGAAACAAAAAATATGTACACGGTTTAAAACCCTGGGATAAAATACAGGTTTTCCGTGATTGGGTCGATACTTTCAAAAAAATAGAAAACGAAAAAGATTCAGAAACTGAGAACTTGTGTTGTTCCATTCCAATCAATTCAAACGCAACCCACGTGATCTAATCCTAAACTTACATTACATTGTAAAAATGATGTGTTACCGTGCCTTCACTGTGTCACATGAGTGACAAGCTAACGTGTGTTGTTGCAGTAATGTTACTGTAAAGCAGTTGCATTTTTAAAAAGGCGGAAGGTAAGGCTGTTTGCTATCTATAATATTTAAAATGATTTCACACAATTACTTCTCATATAGTCTGACTCATCTGGATGTAAACTGTGAGTTTAAGCAGCATTATCCTCCCCTTTCTGCTAGCTTTTAATGCAAGGGCACCGTCACTGCATCCGGGCCTTAGCACCACTCAAGACGATTGTGATTGGTTCAAAGACATGCAAACAAGCCAGTGTTTTTTCCCCTACAGCAGAATGATATTGGGATCAGCCCGATCTAGCTCCACAGCGCTGAGGTAAGTTTGGCTATGTGAGACTACATCTCATGTGGTTTGGTGTCATGATTAGCAGTCTGATCTGTGTACTGATTATTTGTATAGCAGTCTCTCTACTCCCTGTTGCGCTTATACACTCTGTGGTCTTAGGATCACATGGTAGTCCAAAATTTGAATATGTTTAGAGGCAAGGTTGACTCTTATCTCAGTATTCTCCTGATTTTTTTTGTCACCTCTGCAATTATTCCCTTTTCTAACAGAAAGGACCAGAGAGAGATGAGTGCAGGGAATTTGAGTTTAGACATTATCTTCAATTATATCAATATAGTTCAATAATGATTAAAAACAAACAATTCATACATATGGCATGACTAAATTAGATTCTGATTAACACTAAATCCAAAATAAAAATGTTAATACATCCCAGGACTTGAAAGAAAAAATAGAATCCACAGATCTTGTATTTAAATTGGATCGGCGTGGACTAGCTGTTAACACAAAACATTGGTGTAAAACGTTTCACATAAATCCCCAAGAGAGAGGAGAAAAAAAGCAGAATAAAAAGAGTTGACAAAGACTCAGTCTTGGAAAAGACACAACATGCATCTACTACAGATCCAGAGAACCGCATAAACCTTTCTCCACACTGTGTATTTAACTTGGTGGGAAGTGTGCTTCAAACTTCCACTGTAAAAAAACATGCTCCAAATCCAAATTTTAGTGGGTTTTGTGTGGCATTTTAATAACAACTTCGTCCTGTTAGGAAAAAGGAATTTCTTAAAGTTTCATTGATGAAATATTCAGTGTACAAATAGGGATACCAAGTTGCATTCTTAGCTTTTTTGAATACAAGATAGAAGTATTTCATCAAACTCAGAGTTCATCTTCCACAACACAGCACTGACTACACTACTTAGATATCAAACTGTTGAGAGAACTGTGAATATCATATGAGACACAAGAAAGAGAGCAAAAAAAACAGGAAAATGAAAAGAAAACTAATCCCATCCTACACGTATCAGCTGTGTGATAGAGTTGGTGTCAAGTTGCTTCAGATCACGGTTTGTCGGCTAAAGAGGTCGAGGGTCACAGCAGAGAGGAATGCTGGGATGCTCATCTGGTGATGCAGATGAAGGGCCACCATCTCTCCCAAAGTTTTTGAAAACTCGGTCTCCATGAGCTGCATGCTTCCATTGGAGCCCTGCGCACGCACGCACACACACACACACACACACACACACACACACACACACACACACACAGTCATCAAAATACAAAACACAATATCAAATTATAAGACCTGGGTTTTCCACTACATACATCTCTAGAGAAAAACTTTCAAAGTGAAGCAAGATCACTTAAAGTTGTTATTGTCTACAGGGAATTGTCGAGTGTGTGTGTGTGTGTGTGTGTGTGTGTGTGTGTGTGTGTGTGTGTGTGTGTGTGTGTGTGTGTGTGTGTGTGTGTGTGTGTGTGTGTACGCATTCACAGCAGGGTGAAGGTGTCTAAATCTGTGTGGATTAATTAAAAGGAATGAGGAGCAGCTCGGGGCGATGAAGTGAAGGAGAAAGGGATGAGAGAAACGAGGGATAAAGTAATTAAAGCCATGCAGGGAAGGAGGAAGGTAGCGCGGAGCAAGGTCCCATGACATGCAGGGAAGATATTGAGACATTTGAGAAATGTCCTGTGTCAATGTGTGTATGAATCATGAGTATCATGAGAAGGCTTATCAAACAGATGGCAAAGGGAAACACTCAGCAAATACATTAAATAAGAAACTAAAGTCCAGAGGACAAAAACAACAAAAGAATGGGAGAAGGTTCACAGAGGAAGATTAAATGTGGTATTACATTTTTTCCCACATGGACACTTTTTTTTTTTTACTTCAAGTCCAACTCAATAAATGTTCACCAACCGAATGTGATTCGGAGCTAAACTTTAAAAAAATATGATTTAAAAAAGAATAATCATACTTGAGCTCAGCATTTTTGTTTGTAAATTGAACAGACTTTAGCAAAAGGACATTGGAAAGCAGCATAGCTGATGCAAAGAAATAGCAAATAAATAATAAAAAAAGTAAATCCTACTTGATAAACCAATTAGTGTGCTTCCTCACACACACAACAGGCTGAGGTGAAGTCAGCTGTTCACTTTTGTGTGAACAGCGACAAATCTCTTAGGGGTGAGAGGAGAGGATAACTGAACTAATGACATTTGCTAGCTGACTGCACAATGCTAAACCGAGGCTAAACGCAGTATGGAAAGTGCTTGAGAGACACAGACAGAATGACTTGCTGTTTCAACATTGTCATTTAACCAAATGTACACAAATGCACCAATATTAGCTTATAGTCAACTGACTACAACTAGCAAGCTGCTGAAAGAAGTTTTTAGGGTTGTTGTTTTAGCAGTGAAAGTTCACTGTTCATCTGGTTGATCCCCCAATAAATGACACTCACTGAGTAATTTAAAACATCCACTTTTTTGAGTTTCAAAAAATTCCACGTCACTTTATCATTCTATCAATTGTTGACAGTTTCAGTCTATAGTGTTTACTGGATCAGCTGTTTCTTTCTTTGACTTTTTCTACAGAAAATCAAGTATTTCTGCCTTTTTCCATCCCAACGTATAAGCCAAATCAGCATTCACTCTGAGGGCAATGCCAGCACTATCAAAAAATATACATATAAAATCAACGACAGCAACGTCTAGAGGCATAGAGAATTTGTGTGGGGAGGTTTGCATGTTTCCGTATATGTGAAGGGGCCGCGTTCAAGCTACTATCTTAGTACAAGTTGCTCTTTTATAACATTAAATTTCCTCATATTTGCTAACAAGTCGTATGACCTTAGTGCATGGACTCTTCTTCTTCTTCAGTATTTATTGGCAATTGGCCCTTTATGATAGTATACAGTCAAGGGGCTGAAGAAAGGAAATTAGGGAGAGAGGGAGGATGATATGCAACAGAAATGTCCAGCAAGATTCATTGTGGTTATGTGGTAAGCACCTTAGACTACTAGGCCACCATGACACATGAACACAGTGGTATTGGTAATTTGGTCATTATCAATAAGTTATCAAACATAAACATTTTCATTGCAAAGAAGTTGCTTCCTCTGAGTTACAGTGGATGTGCGACTAGATAGTGAAGTGGTGTTTTTTTTTTTTTAAAGGGGAATAGACGTAGACTCCAAGTCCCATAATTCAAAGCATCTCCGATAATCTGCTTCCTAAATGCAAGTATGACTACTCTGAGTTTAATAGAACCTTTTTCAAAAGTATCTCTTGATGTATCTCAATAACATATGCACGTTACTTATATAGAACAACTTTAACAGTGTCAAACAAAACACATTCAACACTAAGAACCATCTCACGCAGACTTATACCATGGCTGCAGGAAATATGTGTTTCCAAGGACACCTCACAACAACAAGGTTCTGGTCACCCCTTCAAGCATTAATCCCTATATGTGGTCTTGATTTATTTCTAAATCAATCTTTACTACACAGGCTTGGACACTGCAGGGAAGCAAACCAAAGGCTTTTCTAAATCACACCAGTTTTCTCATGACTACTTTCCATCGCTCCGTCTAACTGCCTCACTCTGTGGCTTTATTTCCCAAGTGTTTTCTTTCCCTGTGTCTGAAAGCTATACCATGTCCTCAGGCTGCTGCTCTCATCACAGGAGCACACACAAACACGTGTGTGCACACGGCTCTAGGAACTGCTGGAGCTCTGGGAACATGGAACACATACATCAAAGAAAAACACTGCAGCCAGTTACCATGGAGATCTCAATGTCTGAAACCCCTTCTGCCAAAGTTTGTCCTCAGAACAGACTTTGTGTGAGAGTGGGTGGGCAGGTGGGTGGGTAGGTGGGAGACTCAGAGTGGACAAATTGATGGAGGACTATGGGAGCCAAGGACGGTGAGGACTCACATTTAGTCAGGAAAGAAAAATAAAGGAACCTTTCCCCCCTACCTCGTTTGGTCTGGACTTTATAGACTTTTCAGATTGATCTGAACAAAAATTGCAGTCGTTAAACCTCCCGTGGACCAGTCTGGAGCAAACAGCTGAACCTTGGTCCAACGAAAAGAGGTAGTCTTGGTCCAAGAAAACTGAACAATGGTCCAGTTAGTTTTTTTGTGTGAAAGCATTTTTGGGATGCTTCAGACTTTCCGACTAATTGCAAGAAGTTGTCATGTTGCATGTAAAAGTAGCATAGCTCCTTTAAAGCTATAGTGCGTAGTTTCTGTCGCCCCCATGAGGAATTCTAAGCAATGACAACACCACTGTTGTTGCATCCACAGGACACAAGCGCACCACCCCCACCCAGCCTCCACTGAGTTGCTAGTAGCCAAGGAGGACATGGAGGATTAAAATAACATGATGAACTCTTCAGAAGAGGTAATTATCTTCACTCGAGTTTCTGCGAGCGAAACACCATTTTTGTAAACATAGCCATACTGAGAAATCCAAAGTTTTGTGGAGCAGATAGTCTTAATTAACTTTGTATAAACTAATTTCGCAATGCCTTGAATTTAATGGACATTCATTAATATAAAAAAGTTACGCACTAAAGCTTTATGGAATAGCTCACTGTGTAGCGAGTGTGTGGTCGAGAGAGAGCGAGAGAATGACGGTGGATGTACCCAAGTATCCGCACATTGGTAATAAGAGGTCACTTGAAGACATTTCCACCAAGGCTAGTCTTCATCACATGACAAGGAGTAAGAGCAGTACAGTGTACCAGAACAAAAAAAGAACAGCATAATAATGGTTCATCATCATCACAATCATTTGGTGACTCGATGTACAAAGAAAGCCTTCACACAAACATCCCACAGGTTTTGACTCAGCTCGTCATTGTTTCAACCAGCGCCCTTCTTCGTCCAAACCCAGCACTGACTGCATATCAGGCTCTTCATAACAATTTTTTCTTTCACGTGTCATTTTCTTCAGTCTAGAGGCACTGCCATCGGCAGTAAAATGGTACTAAATTACACGTTTTACACGTCTATTTGAAGATAATAATACAGATGTGAATGTTACGGTGATTGCTTTGGACATGTATATTTTTCTGTAAATGTGTTTTTCATTTCAATGTTGGTACATCAATATTGTAGTCCAGCTTTCAAGTACTCAATAATGTAGCAGACAAAGAGGCTGTCACTAGGGCTGCACGATTATGGCCAAAATGATAATCACGATTATTTTTGATCAATATTGAGATCACGATGAATTAACACGATTATTTGTTGATTTTAACCAAAACAAATTTTATTGTCACATAGGCTAATTATAACTGCTATCACATGCATATCGTGCTACATTCCTGCCAATACATCCATATTGTGCTACATTCCTGCTAATACATCCATATTGTGCTACATTCCTCCTTTGTTGATGGACACTATGGAGTAATGCCATTTCAGCTGTTGTGCGACCGCTTTTCACACTTGCGCGTTTGCCTTGACAAGATACAGGTAACGCAATTTTATGTTCACGTTAATGGCACATGTTAAAATCCAGTATCTACCGGACGAAAATAGCAACGCAGATTTCAGTCCCTCTTTACGGTGCCACTTAAATGTCTGCGTTGCGCTCTGATGCTCTGAAACAAACATCGCTGCATGTCACGCTAATAAACACTAATAACACATTACACAGCAGGTAACGTTAGCCTACCATTAGCTGCAGTAGTAACTGGATTAAACGCGGCTAAAATGCTGACAGCTAAATGGTGTAGTGTGACTGTATTTCACTGTAGCGGGACGTACAACAGTCTGCCGCTAAAGCTATGAGCTAAAAGACACAAACTAGCACTGGTCACAACACAGATGGGACAAAATGTTGTGTTTACTGGTAAACCTCGGGACCGACTGCTATCTGTTGTGGAATTTTCCTCACGTTATTTACTCTGTCTACATCTAAAAACTAAGCTGCGCTTCGCAGGGAACAACAAATGAAAGGGCGAAAGTCCGCGCAGGGATATTGGTTGGGGTGGCGGATGGGTCAAACGCAGGACTTCACCCAGGAGAGCGGGGATCGCGTCCTCGTGTTACATTTGTCAAGCCTTCCCCAATGTTCTTTTCCTAAACCCAACCATTTGTTGTTTTACACGCGTGACATTCTCGCGATAACACGCCACGTGGTGATAACACGGCAAGTGCCGTGTATGTTTACATCTGTTGTATACAGCGTAGACATACACGCAGATAGCTCATAATGCATACAGATAACGCGGCACTTGGCTTTAGGAAAGTGGCGTGTATGTTTACGCAAAGTCACAATGTCACGTTGGATATACAATATGTAAACATACATCTGGGGTCCGTTTCAGGAAGGAGGTTTAACAAACTCTTGTTCAACACTTGTTGATTTACCCTGAGATGGGAAACCCTCATCTCAGGGTTAACAAACTTAGAGTTTTCACTAAACCTGCTTTCTGAAATGGACCCCTGCTTTTTAGCAGTGATGTGTGTAATACTGTTGTAATTGACCTTATCATTGTATTCTCTTTCCCTCGCGACTCTACCGTAATAGCCCAATCTATTTAGACAGTTATCCATGGAAAGAAAATACACTTACACCAAAACAAAAAGTTGGACCCAGAAATTCCTCCTTCCATCATGCAGATATATCCATCTCATTACTACCATTTCCTCTGCTGCCATTATTCCACAGAACAATGTTTTTGTTTTTGACTGATGGCTCGAAAGTCATTCAATAATACAACCCCAAATCAGAAAAAGTTGGGACAGTACGAAAAACACAAATAAAAAAAGAAAGTAGTGATTTCTAAATGTACTTTGACTTGTATTTCATTGCAGACAATGTGAACACAAAATATTTCTTGTTTTGTCCGGTCAACTTAATTTCATTTGTAAATATACATCCTTTCCTGTCATTCAGACCTGCAACACATTCCAAAAAAGGTTGGGACAGGAGCAATTTAGGGCTAGTAATCAGGTAAATTGGTTAAATAATGATGTGATTTGAAACAGGTAATTTCAACAGGTGATTGTAATTATGATTTGATGAAAAGCAGCATCCAAGAAAGGTCTAGTCCTTTAGGAGCAAAGTTGGGCCAAGGATCGCCAGTTTGCCAACAAATACGTGAGAAAATTATTGAAATGTTTAAAAACAATGTTCCTCAAAGAAAGATAGGAAGACATTTGCTTATTTCACCTTCCACAGTGCATAACATAGTGCATAAAGGATAAGGGCGCAAGCCTAAGCTGAACAACCGTGATCTCCGATCCCTCAGGCAGCACTGCATCAAGAATCGTCATTCATCTATAAGCAATACCACCACATGGGCTCAGGACTACTTTGGCAAACCTTTGTCAAGTACCACAATACGTAGTTACAGCCACAAATGCCAGTTAAATCTGTACTGTACCAAAAGGAATCCCTATGTTAACAGTGTCCTGAAGCGCCGTCGACTTCTCTGGGCTCGGAGGCATCTGGGATGGACCATCACACAGTGGAAACGTGTACTGTGGTCAGATAAATCAGTATTTCAGGTATTTTTTGGGAGAAATGGACGCTGTGTGCTCCAGACCAAAGAAGAAAAGGATCATCCAGACTGTTACCAGCAACAAGTCCAAAAGCCAGGGTCTGTCATTGTATGGGGTTGTGTCAGTGCCCTTGGCAAAGGTAACTTGCGCTTCTGTGATGGCACCATTAATGCTGAAAAGTACATAGAGATTTTGGAGCACAATATGCTGCCTCCAAGAAGACATCTTTTCCAGGGACGTTCATGCATATTTCAACAAGATAATGCAAAACCACATTCTGCACACATTACAAAGTCCTGGCTGCAGAGGAAGAGGATACGGGTACTTGACTGGCCTGCCTGCAGTCCCGACCTGTCTCCAATAGAGAATGTGTGGCACATTTTGAAGCGCAAAATGCGACAACGAAGACCCCGTACTGTTGCCCACCTTAAGACTTGTTTGCAGCAAGAATGGACAAAATTACACCTGAAACACTTCATCACTTGGTGTCTTCAGTCCCTAAATGTCTTTTAAGTGTTGTGAAAAGGAATGGCAACATTACAAAGTGGTAAATGCTTTACTGTTCCAGCTTGTTTTGAAATGTGTTGCAAGAACCAAAATAGGAATTTAGTTTTTTTGAAAAAAACAAACAATAAAAATCATGAGGAACACATTGAATTATGTGCTGTTGTATTGTCTGCAATTAAATACAAGTGAAAGTACATTTAGAAATCACTACTTTCTTTTTTTATTTGTGTTTTCCAAACTGTCCCAACTTTTTCTGATTTGGGGTTGTAATTACATCCATTATATATGATAAGGCTCTTGCTATTTGTATCCATCAACTCCTGGACATTCCCATATCTGTATGTATGTTGATATATATGATATATGTTTTTCTAATTGGACCCAAGGTATCTTTAACTCTACTTCAAATCATTTTGACAGTGTATGGGGCATAAAGGATACACAATACAATTAAAACATTCTGGACATTTAAATCGATTATCATGCTGTAGTATTGTAGTTCTAGGTTTTTGTCCTTTCCATATACAATAAAATAAAAGATTTGAAAAAAACAAAAAGCTTGTGTTTTATAATGTAATAGTTTGTTTTTTGGGTAATCTTTCTTAAAATCAAACCTGATTGTGCTGGTACGCTCTGGATAAACTGGAGGTATTAAAAGCTGAAGTGAAGTGGGATAACATGCTGACCTTAATGATTTGTCATGAGGGCAAAAATTAGCATACTTTTTCTGGTAATGTTTAACATAGGACCCATACCTGGCTGCCTAAATGACTGTTAATGTAGCTGTACTTATATTGGCTAATCTGCCTAATGAAGTACCAGGCACTAACGCTATGTGATTCTGTTCACGTACAGTAAACCATCTTGCACTAGAGAACAGATGGAGTGGCCGGGTCATTTCTGCTACAACCATTAAGGCCAGATTTACCAACCTTTTCATTAAGTTTTTGATTAAAATTAAAATGTTATGTTCTTCTACAAAAGTCACTAGACTCTAACTGCGTGTCAATCACTGCTCATGCACACACATTCATTCTCCCTTGTGGGGGGAGGGGCTTAGGAGTTTTGGGCTTTAGCAGAAAGGGGGGAGGGACTGAGAAGTTGTCGATGTTCAAATTGTTTGGCTAAGTCCTGGATCTTCACAATCCTACCTACAGCACCTTTAAACAAATGTGACCCAGTGGGCCACACATTCAGCAACAATTTTTGCTTTGTTCTCACGTATCTTTTTTCTTATGCACGGAAAAATTCAAACAAGTTCATAAAAGGTCAGGAGGGGTTTCTTGAAATCTGCTTTATTCAAAAACTGACCTTATCAATGTTTATTTGCATATTCACGCTTCCCTAAAAAGTGTTTTAAACAATATCTGACCTTTATGAAAACAACCAGGTTCTGTTTATATTTGAAAACTGGATTTCCGTCATTCAGCAGAGAGCGTGAGAAGCAGGAAAATAATAAGGTGAGGTTAAAGTAATAACCAGTAGCAGAGGTCCCTCCTACAGGGTGACACCAACGTCAACATCATCCAACATAAAAAAACAGACAGGATGGAAGAAAACTTGTATTTGTTTCCCCAGGATCAGGGGTAACAAGACAAACTTACAGACAACATGTAAGAAGGACAAACCTCAACAAAGGAGAGGAGTGCTACCCCATCCATCCCCTCTTTTCATTTGTCTATCCAATTAAAGGAAATCAATACTTCCTGGCTTGAGATGCAGGGTGGGGCTTTATAGTGACCTCATCCAACCAAGGAGCTGTATGCTGCCTGAATCACAATCATGCTCCTGTCCCAAAACAGACAGGGTCAGTGTAAAGGTGCACACCCACGCCCTTAGACAGTTAGACAGAAACATGTGAAAGACAAGATCTAGAAATGAGCTTTGCCTCTATATTTTCTAATATTTTATTTATTCTTAATTTTACAAAAAAGCTCTGCACAGCACTTGATGCACAATCAGTAAGTTTTTTTTGTGACCAAGAGTCAAAACATATTTTAATTACTGTCATGTAGGACAAAGCACAGCAGCAAATTATCACAAACAGTAGAGAAAATTGTACCATCAAATATCATTTTTGCATTACAAAAGAGACTTAAATGATTTCTTAATTATCGACATAGTTGCAGATTTTTTTTAAAGATTTCTGTCTTCAGTAAGAACCTTATTTTTACTATGGTAGTAACCGATGGGCTTGGGGCTGACAGCCACAGACAGGCTCTACTGTTTTACACTGGTTTTTACACTAATGTCTGTACAGGGGTGCAATTTGCTATACCAAAGGACAGTGCCGTTAAGTACAATCATCCACTACGCTTACAACACCAGATTGATGCCAATTAACCACACAGACTTCTGCACACATCACACTGGCCGGTTATTTCTCAAAAGTTTAACTATCATTTTCTTTTCCACCAATCATTTGTCAATCTTTCCTCACTCTGTCCCTCTCTGTCTCTTCCCCGTCTGCACTCCTCTGCTCATCCAAGAATCACAGGGTTACCATGGGGCA
Organism: Gymnocephalus cernua; assembly: GCA_023631565.1. Classification (NCBI taxonomy): domain Eukaryota; kingdom Metazoa; phylum Chordata; class Actinopteri; order Perciformes; family Percidae; genus Gymnocephalus; species Gymnocephalus cernua. The sequence goes on along the minus strand of CM042427.1, from coordinate 34,133,829 downwards.
ACAGCCATGTGTGTCATGGTCCTCCTTTCAATTTGTCCATCTACAGCAGAGTTTAATTTGTAATTCTTAAAATACATTTTCATTGTGATGTGATACAGCTGAATGGTGGTTGTAATAGATTTAATTTAATCAATAGCACTCAGTCAACAAATGTTTTTCCTCTCTCTCAGGATAGTCATAGGTGAAATTATGTCAACTGATGCTATCATATTAATGACTTTAATAAACTATCGCTTCTTTCACCGCATTAGTTGCAATTACTATTATTACTTATACTTACAATTACTATTACAATTGTTGCAAGCAAATGTAACCAAAGCTGATTAAATGCCACATTATTTATCAAGTCAGTATAACAGACTGTATACACTTTTATTGTACTTATTTGGATTGTGTAAAAACAAAACTCCAAAAACTCATATCAAGTATGTTTTATTGTTTTATCATGTATTGCCTTGTCACTCAAGAGTGACCCAGAACATTTTTTTCTAAAACCTCTCTACATTCTCATTTTCATTTGATGAGCCGTTTCTATTATGTGCAACTGTGACTGTGTCTCCTACAATTTATATTACAACTCTCCCAGCCCTTTATGCCTTTATGAAATGCTTTAAGACAGCTTCACACTCAGACATGACATACTACTTTGCACTAGTCTTTTCAACTGCACTGTTAAATAAAGGCGTGGATGTGACAGATGGGTCTATATTGAGGTGGTGACATGGAGTTCACAGATCAGTTGACCTCGGTCGCCGCTTTCCACCGCTAATGAGGGGACTTTTCTTCTCCGTCTTACCCTCGCTGTCTCGTTCTCTCCTCGCTCTGCTGCATATATCCATCTCCAATTCATCTCAGCGCTGAGGCAGAGATGCATTGAAATTCCAATATATTTAATTCCATTCTCATAAACAACTTTGCCTCTTTTCAGATTCCACCTCCACCTACCTCTGCTCTACCAATCCACACACAGTTTTCACACAAACAGCCAACACCGTCCCTGCACCACCACCAACAACAGCAGCAGCAGCAGCAGCATCTACAGCTGACAATTCCCATGCATGGCAAAGCTGATGATTGGTGGGGTTGAAATAAACAGAAGGCTAATTAATTGAATATTCAGAAATATGCAGATGAATAGCATTCAATTTAAATGCAGATTTTGGCATTTTTCTGCAGTCAGGAGGAGGATGTCAGAGAGAAAAAGGGAGAGAGTGGCGCTCCCACCCAAAAAAATTAAATCAGCAGCAATTCTATCCATATTTATATACTAATCAGCTGTTTGTTTACTGTTTTTAAAGCATTGTTCATGTGTCTGAGCAATACATAATTAATGACTACATATATCTAACAGCTAACTATTTTGTGAGCAGCTTACTGAACAACCTGATTCTCACTAGCATAAATACATAAAACATGATATTAGTTACAGTTTAGAATTCTTGAAAATTAAGATGTGCTTAAAAATGCTTAAAAACTGTTTTGTGAACTTTTGAATTCTCTTATCATTTTATTACTTTAATGTTCTGAGCATCTCCATAAATCTAGAGTAATCTCAAGATTTGTGCATTCATAACTTAATACTTGTTAATAATGGCGGTGGCATAAGCTTCCAGAAATGCCATCTATAACTAATTGCTTCCCAGTTGGTTTTAAATTGTAATGTTATGATACTTTTTCCTTCTCAAATGTTTGGTTTTGAACAGTTGTGAATTATTTTGTCACAGAGAGGGAAACTCCAAATATGCAATACTACTCTGCCCTTGGTGTCACCTTTGACGTGTGATTGACCGGTCATTAATCAGCTGGTTAGACTTGAGAGAATGACAATGTGCTGACCTCTGTGTACAGCTAAACAAAACCTGGACTATTACTGAAGAAACACATCAATTGGGCTTGATTGAAATTCCAAGCGACATAGTCCAAGTGAGGAAGAAAAAGGGCATTTCTATGCAGTGTGATTTTCAGCCAGAACTCAAAAGAAAACATGCAGTACGCATTTCAGATAGGACTTCAAACAAAAACAAACTGGACTGGTATACAAGATTTAATTGTTGGAATTTTAAAAGGTGACATTTTATGCATTTCCGTGGCCAATACTTCAAATAATGAAGTAAACGTATTTTAGACAAATCCCTGTGAGCTAAAACGTTCAGATTTCAAACTTTTCTGAACACTCCGATTTCAACAGTTTTTTCTACTCTCTGGTAAGTCTTACACAACTCTAAGCCGGCCTTCTATGATTGGTCATCTGCTCCAAGTAGGCAGGACTGGAGTGTTTCGTTTTTTTAAGCCACTGGGTTGTTAACATTGTCCCATGTATCTAAGTGCTAACGGCAGTAAACAATGTCACCTTGGCTGCCAGTGTCATTATATTCTCCCCAATTCCAGGTCTGTTAGTAGTATTTGGTTTAAAAGCCAAAAGAAAAGGCTCAAAATAGCACCACACTTCCACAGTAGCATAATGAGGGTTCCTACATGTAAACCGAAGCACTGAGAACTTTGCAAGTGGTACAGAAATAGCGATTTGTTACTTTAGCAGTGCCCCAACAACTAGCTTTATAAACTCATTAGCGGTTTGCAATAAAACTGGTCACATTTGATTACCATGAAAACATATCCCTCAGAACGGTCAACTTGGTACAAATGTGTTATTAACCCCTAAGTTCATTTTGTGCTGGATTTCTCCTTTAAGGCAGAACTGTACATCACATGTACAGTATACATAGCTATAAATAAGATCAATCTTAGATCAAGTTTCTATATCATAAGATATGTGACGTTTTATTGTACGTGAAAAGAAAATTTTAAAAACTACTCTGCTGATTTAGCATTGCACGATGGTTCGAAATTTCAAAAGGATCAAAATTGTTGCAGCCAAACCAGAGATATCGTCTTTTTTATTGCATGCATTCCTCTTCATTCTCAAAACCGGTGCCTTACATTATACTCGGCGCAACTGACCGCCAACAGTTTGCTCAGAGATTCAGGTATGTTATGCTAGTAGTGGCTAATGCAGCCTTGAGTCATTAGTCTCAAGCAGAGATGAAGAGCGAGCTATACAGGTCTGTTAGACTCACTTCTTTCTAATGGTGTGTGTCCACTGTCAGCGTCATTTCCCTGTTTCCCATTCATTTCTATGGGAGCAGCCGTGCAATGCATTCTGATAGCGCCGCAGGGACTTTGAAGAAGTGGGGCGTCGAGCGGCCGGCTTGGCTCACCGCCTCTCAAAAGCTGACGAAAATCTTTTAAACTGACCTTTGTCGATCTGAAACAAAGACAGATTCAGCAACTGCATGGCCTATTTCTCGCTTAAAAGGTTTTCAGAAACACGTTTCGGTGAACTATTTTCATAAAATACGAAATTGTATTCCGAACAAGCCGCCATTATGGTCGGTTTTGAAATTCGGGAGGAGTCAGCCCCTCGTGACGTGTTCGTCCAATCAGCTGATGCCATCACGGTTGTAGGAGGGTGTAGACCGTTTTTATTTGCTTGTCAGTGGTCAGTGAAGAGAAACTGGTGGCAAGCTCACTAGCGTACAATGCTGGGAAGAGAGGCGATCCCATCTGTAAAAACAACACCTATATGGAAACCCTTGTGTATTCTGCAGTCATCAGAAATTTAAACCGCCCCCTCTGGAGCCACAAAATCTTTATGCACATATGCAGTAGTACTACTAAATTATAATATATAATAGATATTCATCAACAATAACATCCATTCAGTCAATAAAATAAAATCATGTGACTGCCTGGGTTAATTCATGAAAGCTGAGTTATCAAGACAACAATGTGTGAACTGCTGTGAGTCTGTGACAGAACTAGGGAGGCCTTCTCCAGCTCAGGAAAGTCACAACCTCAGGTGGACTCATGTGTGGTTCTGGTGTATCACGTTACCATGGAGATAGCAGACATATGTTCCGAACATCGACCAGAGAAGCCAGTGACACCGACAAGCGCATGCACAGGCCTACACAAATATACTCATACAAACCCTGAGGGCAAGCAGGACAGGAAACTGTCAGGAGAAATCAGAGTCAACATTCTCTTCCTTCTCTGGGATTTTAACGCCAAGATTTCTCTCTGAAGGTTTAAGTACATAAAGTCACATCCACGGAAATGCAGTTAATTTATTCACTCTTGTATTCCCATCAGCCTTTGTGTTTACTGTTTATTAGTGCTTTGCTGATGTTTATCTTCACAGCTATCAGCGATACATCAGTGAGTGTTTTGTTTCAGTCAGTGAGCAAAGTGAAATTCAGTCCCAGGAAGCCTTCTTTCTCTTCCCAAAATATTCTAATATCTATCCTTTTAAGTTTCATATTCATTTTTTGTTTTGCTCTCAACTCTGTCCTGCACACACAGAGAGATCATGCATGTGCACACACACAAATAAATCTTAGATGACTTACAAACAACGTACGATAGGAATGCAAGACTTTACTGATCTAACTGTTATTTCAGTGATAATTTTAGACCCATTTTGCACAGGGAAAGATTTAAGACAAGCATCCGGTACACACAAACATCCATCCACAAACTCAAAAACAATGGCTCAGCAAAATGTTTTTGCATGTCGTGTGATATGACATAATGAACACAACAATCATTGTTATCATTGACTGTCTTCTATCCTATCTATGTTCAAGAATTATGGCATATGAAATATGCTCGTCACTTCAGCTTTGCACAAAGAGGATGGACAGTCCATTAAATTATATATATATATATATATATATATATATATATATATATATATATATATATATATATGGGATTTATTTAGTGTGTCTGATGGTGGGTGTCCATATACGCGTTGTTTTCATGGATGGGATCGCCCCGTTTCCCAGCATGGCACGCTAGTGAGCTCGCCACCAGCCGGCCGATCCTCATTTGCATAAAGGTGGCTGAACGTTTAATTGAATATATAATACACACAGGAGAGCTGGGAAGGATTCAGCCAGACATTTCTCCGTTCTCAGCTGAGATGGACGGCATAGCGCTGCAGTGTTTCACCATTGCCCTTTACACTGCATAAATTAGCCTAGCAGCTAGCGGAGTTTCCCTCTGCTCATAGCTTAATCCTGACAAAACAGCCTTTTAGATGAATTCTTTTGTAGCCTAACATTGTTAAAACAGAGCAGCTTATATTGGTAAAGAGAGCATCAAGTTAGCAGACTGCCGAGTCGCCCACACTCTCTGCTCAGCTGTTAGTCTGCTGTGCTGTGGAGCCTCTGCTATGCCCTGCCCTCGGCAAACCTATTTTATACAGTCTATGGACAAACACATTATTTTAAAATCTTTATTGACAATAGAGCTTTATAAAGACTCTTGTAAAGATTCTCACATTGAGCTGAAATGGAAACACTGTGTTGCAACATATGTCGTAAGGTTAAATTAAAGGTTGTGTATTTTGTTACTCTACAGTATTCAAAGAAAAAGAATAAAGTAAACAGTTGGGAGTTAGATATTTTTGCGGAAGCGGGGTAGAGTGGCACTTCGGATGTGGTATGGGGCGTGGCGGAGGACAGTACAAAACCAGAACGCAGCACAGATGTGCCCAGTGGAAAATCGTGGTTACACCTTTTCTGTTTCGGGCTCGCAGAACGTGGTCGGGAAGCACAGGGGAGACGTGGGTATCACTTTACCGGCAGTATTGCCAACAGATGAAGACACCGTGTCTTGAGAAGCTTGTTGCTTTAGTGTTCACTGTTAACACACTTTACATTGCCTTTGCTATCTCTTTTTCCTTTCGCTTTTTCTCACAGCCGCACTCATCTGCTACTCTCACTCCGTTACCGCTCTCCTTGCTTGACCACACACGTGCTGATCTCACTCACTCAACGCACCTGCCATTCTTGCTCTAACTTATACTATTCTCGTAACAGGGGGTTGCATTTAACTGCTGTCTGCTGCTTACTGTTGTCCTATGGAAATATTCTTGTTTTCTTGCTGCTGCTGTGTTGCTTTGCCTGCTTGTCTTACAGCTTGTGTTTTAGACTGTATGCAATTAACGTAGGCCTAATGCTTGTTGCCACATGTAATGCTTGTTGTCATCATATGCAAGTAGTTGTAGGTGTGTTGGAAATGTTTTGATGTGTGCTGCTGTCTTTATAACTTTAGACATTTCTTTTTTAGCCCTGACACCCCAACCCCCCCCCCCTCCCTCAAGCAGCTTTGCCTTTTGCCAGGCAGCACAGGTGTTTCACTGTAAAATGAACTTTCTCATTCCCCTTTACTTTCTAATCAATAAAAAATGGTTAAAAAGAAAACCCAACACTTTATCGGCCCTTATCATTTTAAGTAGCTGCCACACTGCCTGCTACTATTAACGCTCCAACGCACTAGTGGCATTACATCTGATTGGTCAGAAAATGAGCAAGGCAGGAGATAACAGGCTTATCACTGGGTGAGAAAGAGTGACACCATAAACCTTTTTGGCTCAGCTGGGCCACAGTGCTCCAGCTGCTGACCCCTCCCATGGCACGAGTCTTATTGGCCCTGTAGCCAGCAGCAACCCCGATAGTCGGGCCGCGCTTCAGTTATTATTAAGCTATAACAGACGAGTGACTCAACCATTCAAGCAGTGATGGCTTACAATCTGTCTTATACACACGCACGCACTCAGAGGCAAACACACATTTGTGTGGCGTTAATCATTCCCAAGTCGCTGATAAAACAGAGACAGGTCATTAAGACTCGACAGTGTTCATAAACTGTACTTTATTAACTTTCCGATTCCTTCGCTCACTCTCACAAACAGAAAAAAAAAAAAATTGGTTTCTTCAAAAGACACTATTTTATTGCTTCTTTAAACCAGTGGCACTACTGAAATGTTCTGCTCTGTCTACGCATCACCTACCACCGTCACCATCCCTCCATCCATACATACATTCTTTTCTTTCCCTCCACCTCTCTCTGGTGAGAAGGTTGACAGTTAATTGGGACTATGTTTTAATGAGCTGGCCCTGAGATTTTATCTTCTCCTTTCATTAAGAGAGGGAAAAAAACGAGGAGAAAAGTGTCAAGGAAATAGCAAGGAGGGAAGTAAGGAAAGAAAGAAAGAAAGAAAGGAAGACAGGAAAGTCAGTCGGTCGATAGAGAACATCTAGAAGTTTTTAGTCACTGCTGTGGAGAGAAGAGCTCTGTGTGTGTGTGTGTGTGTGTGTGTGTGTGTGTGTGTGTGTGTGTGTGTCTATTTGTTAATGAGCTAATCAATAGCATTTGTGTGTAAGCCCAGCAGTGGGTCTGCTTTGGGAGATTACTTACAGAGACACAACTTTAAGGACTTGTTTGTATACAATGTGCCTGTTTTTTGTTTTGTTTTTGACTATTCTGACTCAACTGAAGTTTCTCAATTTCCAAATCTTTATCTGACAGATGCACTGCTGCATTTGAGCTACTAACCATCCATAGCCAGCATTATACAAAAAAATTGTAAACTATTTACTTTAGAGGAAATTTAAGGCAAATTAACAAAACTTATTTCTTGGGCCTGCAGCAATCTAATAATAAAAAACTGCCAATAAAGCTTCTATCGTATCCTGTAACATCAGACTTTGTGTTTATCTGAACCTTTAAATCGGGAAAATGGTAATGTTGTAAAATGCAAGCATTGCCTCCATCTCCTTGAAACTTCTGGAAGAACATTTTTCAAATAACTCACTGGCTCACACAGCTAAGGTGTTTATCTCGCTGATTAGCAGAGCCTCGTAAATACCTAATCACTGATGCTAATCAGCCCTCTCACCTAGGGGTGAGCTAAAAATGTAAATTACACAAATGCTCATTTCAGGCTAATACACAAACATGTTCGGCACACTTTCCCTAACTAATTCTGTTATCAAAGCCATTTTAACATAACATTGCATTAATCCATTATTAATTGACAAACAGCATGCAGAATGAGCACATGAACTAGTTATGACTAAGTAGCTGTTGCATCATACTGGTTCTTGTTCGCAACACTATTACTCAAGAGCCACACAGTTACAGTCAACTTTGACACGCACAACTGTGGATCTCCCACCACTGAAACACACATTCTATCTTCTGACTTTATTCTGGAAAAACAACTGCTTGGCGGTGCCGACATAATTAGATTATTGTTGCTTTGAAGTCAACAAATTTTTGTAAAATTCAAAACATTTTAAAAGGTACAATGTAACATTTCTGCATTAAAATGTCTAAAAACGACCATACCTATGTTATATATTTTTGTAGTTGTGTAGTTACACTCTCCCAAATGTTTCCACCAAACTTCAAACCCAGAGAAATCTGTTATTTTATTTTCAGGCACGTTTCCTTTCCTTCCTAGTCACCCGTCAGTGGCGTCATATAACCTTTCACCCTCTAGTTGCTCGTAACTTCCTTCAAAACACGGCACCCAGATGATACGTTTGAGTGTAATTGTAAATCATACAATGTCACAGAAAAAAAATACTCCTAACCATAATACTGCTTTTTCTGCCACACAGCATCATTTGTGATTGATAACATGCCACTTTGCAACACAGTAATACAGCAGATATCTTATTTATTGATACATATCAATATCGATCCAGTTTAACGTTACTACAATGTGTTGGTTGACAAGTAGCTAACTTAATGCTAGCTAGCTAATGCTTGGTGGATGACATTATACGGTTACCACATCGTTCAACATGCTCATAAAGTTATTGGTAGCATGATCGTTTTCACCACGGATAAAAGCTAACCCACAAATGAGTTTATCAGTAATGTTAACGTTAGCTGTAGCTATATATCGACGACTAATCTAATGTTAATTTAGCCAGCTAGCACCCGGTCTGTCTGCCTGGGACAGCTGCAACACAGCCGGGATATGTAGCTTAGCCCACAGCCAGCCAACAGACAGCCACCATTACAGCAATCCATCCAGTATAAGTACTATACAGCACTTAACTCCGGTGCCGGGTGCTTATGACACTAACGGCAGTTTAATGAAGCGTCGGGAAACAGACCATATCAGACCCAGACCCAGATCCGAGGCAACAGCAGCCATCCATAGCTAGTGTTAGCTGTGTCTCCGTTAGCGCTAGCTACCGGTGTTCGTGCCGAAAATCTCCTCCCTGCCGAATTTCTCACCCCTTCGCGTTTAGCTGTCTTTACAGTTAGTCAAATTAACCCGACAAGCACCAAAATGAATAGTTAAGATTAAAGAAAAGTGAAGGGGGAGATCGTTCCAGGCAGCTGGGAGATGTCCTGCTGCTGAACATCGGCCGTCCTCGGCTCGCCGTCCCGGTCAGCTTCCAATACAGATAGAATCAAGAAAAACGTAATTATGTTGGGAAAATGCCGCTATGTTATTAGAATGACATGAATAAAGTGTAATAAAGTGAATACATTTGAATGGGTGGCTAAACTTGTCCGTGAACAGATGCATTCTAATCAGTGAAGTTGTTTACAACTCCCATAATTCCACGCAACTTACCAACGTCATCAAAAGTCCGTGTTTACAATCCATTGTTTTGGTTGAGAGACCCCTAGCAGCAGAAAGTTACATATTGTACGTTTAAGTAAATGATGTGGGGGTGTACATCTGGATTTACCTGACAAGACTAACAGTCATATATATATATATATATATATATATATATATATATATATATATATATATATATATATATATATATATATATATATATATATATATATATATATATATATATATACACTGCTGTTTTACTGTAAAGTGTCTTTGAGTACCATGTAAAGCGCTATATAAATAAAATGTATTATTATTATTATTACTACTACAGCATGTTAGCAATAATTTTGGACGAGAGAGAAAGTATAACTGAAGGTGACAGTCATTTACAGGGGTATTTGAAATTAAGTTCAGATATCAGTAATATTTGTTTGGTGGTACATTTAGATTTAACCACTTACTTCTTCGATTATGTTAAAAATGCTGTAAATGTCCTTGTTTCTACTATTCCATACTGTATCTTAATGTTGCAATGTCTTACGACACACAATGTCAATCTTACAATGTCTGGTTGCAGCTTGTTCAAAGCAAGAGCTTGCTGCTTTTTCATATTATTGTAAACTGAATAAGTTATTTTGGATGGAGCTTTGAACCTTTGGCTTTGGGAAATTGTGAGCAACATTTTCTGAATTGTAGCTACATTCTATAGATAAATAGTCTAGCTATCACCAGACCAAGCTCAATGACGGTTGCTGCGCTGGCCATCATATTGAATGTAAACAAAAAGCTGCTTGTCGATGCTTCTTTATCGTCATCGTGGATGAGCCAGTTTGTGATTGGTTCCCGCAAATGTGTGACTGAAGCAGGATAGATAAACGTACAGGTTTCCAGTCTGAGCTGCAGGGCAAAATCAAATCCAGCAGATCGGGTGGGGTTTACCCAAGGGGGCAAGCCTGCCTACTCAGAGCGAAGCCGCGATGGCGCCATTTTAATGCTACGAAGCACTCACCCCCCGTTAGCATTCCACTGACTGCCATTCATTTTGGCGTGACTTTGACAGTCAATAACTTTACATCTGAAGCGTTTGAAGACTTCGTTTGTCCATTATTTATTTCTAAAGAAACACGACAAGGCTACATTACCGTGTACCTCACATTATGGCTCCGTAGCAGACGTTTTTATAAAAATAGGCTAAAGATTGTGTCATAACCACGCGACTCACTGTCGCATAGTAGATGAATTACCGTATAGTACAGGAGAAGCTCGCAGGCAGTTTAGACTTACATTAGCTGTTTAAGTTTAATTACTAATGTTAACTAGCATTTTAGTTAGCAATAATTAGCCTGTGCCTATGTTATCTCCTTACATATACCTACGCTCTCCATCTCTGCAAGATTGGGAATGATTGAGATTTCTCTTGGCACAGCTACCAGAAGACTTACAACTTTCAGACACGTTGTTCACGTCACATATACGTCGGCAAGCTCAGTTTGCAGCTGCGCAGTAACGCTCAGCCATCACCGGAAAAGTGCTTCTAATAGACTTCACTAGAGTCACTCGGTCCATTTCTATATAGGTCTATGGGTTTACCCAGTCTAATAGAATTTAAATGACTATGGATTAATCAAGGAAAAAAATACATATTTTCTCTCAATCTTAAACAAGTTTACATAAGTTACGATCACTGAAGTATTGTTTCAGTATCCTCGTTCCCCCAAAAAAACCTTAATTAGCATTTGACGCTTTTTACAGATGAAATGGGGGAATAGTAGTTTAAATTACAACCTCTGAACCTCTGATTACCATCATTGTGTCTCTCTACAATCCCTGCTGAGACTCACACAGGACTGAATGAATGAGTGAGAGACAGAAAAGCATCTCATTTGACAATTAAACTTGAAACGTTTTTATTACCAAATTGTAGCGATTTTCAAAGGGTTGAAAAGTAAATGTGAATAAAGGTTGAAGAAATAATTTGAATGAGAATTTGATATAATTAACGCATGAGAAGAGAGAGAAAGAGAGAGAGAGAAAGAGAGAGAGAGAGAGAGAGAGAGAGAGAGAGAGAGAGAGAGAGAGAGAGAGAGAGAGAGAGAGAGAGAGAGAGAGAGAGAGAGTTGCAGGTTAAACAGCTTACACCATAGGAGGGGGATTCGGGTGCCTCTGCTAGAGGGGACTATTAGCAGGATTATCTGGCAACCCTGTTGCGGAGGTGAATAACATTAGAATCCTATTTGTAAAGACTTCCTGTCCAAAATCCCCCATTTGCTCTCCACTTACTCCTGCCTCATCCTACAATTAGTCCACTTTATATTCTCAGAACTCAGATTACAGTCACACACACACACGCGTATCAAGAGCATGTTATGTATATTGCTATTCATGTGCATTTGTGTGTGGGTGTTCCTTTATATGTATGTGCAGGAGTGTCGTATTCCAACAGTAGTACAGGCCTCGCTGTTCAATAGGCCACCAGGCGTGTGCCATACACACTCTGACAGTGGAGAACACCCGGAATACTAATGAGGGAAGTATTAGCACCTGCTTTGTATGAATGTGTTTGTATATCTGTATGCCTATGCACTCAACAGAAGGGAGAGGGGGGGGGGGGGGGGGGTGCAGTGTGAGATTGGAGTGAGTATGTGTGCATTTGAGTGTGAAAGTGCACACTATGAGGGCATCACGACTCTGTGTGTGTGTGTGTGTGAGTGTGTGCGCGTTCTATGAATGCAGTCTGAGGTTAATAAATATTGACAGTGAATTATCTCTTCTGGCAGGGTCGCAGGTGGGTTCAATGGAGCAGATTGGACACACCAGCACAAAAAAAAAATACACGTACACCTACATGCACACTCAAATCTCCCCCATTTCTTATTCTCATGGTTTTTTCCGACTCCACTAGCATTCAAGTGAGTCCATGAGCAAGGCAGTAATGAGCAGTCGCAACAGTCTAGCACTTGACCACTATAATCACCCTGCCAAGATAATAAAGCTGCCTTCTACCTCACTGGTATGGATTCTCCACGGTTCTTGTTGTAGCTAGAGGCCCCCTATCATAACACAACAACAACACAGGGATTAGCTACTGCTAGACACTCAGATCAGAAAGCAATGGAGAGAAGGGGAGAGATAAACAAAAAAAGAGAGACAAAGAGAAAAAGTGTAGCATGACAGGATGGAGAGAGGGGGAAAGGAAGGTGACAAAGAGGTAAATGCGGAGGGAGCACAACAGGATGTGTTCACTGTAAAGCTACTTAAGAAAAGGATTTAGCTCAACTACTAAGGGACAGACACACATACCGTTTTTATTTAGCCCACTCAATGAGAGTATGGGGAGTGGTGATCGATTAATGCAGCCCAGCCCTACGACATTGCCCAGTCCCCACACACACACACACACACACACACACACAGCAGAGGAGAGTCCATGTTCCCTTCCCTGCATGGCTGAGTAGTGCACAAAGCCATAACGTGGCGTAATGGTGCATAAATGTGGAGATGGGGAATTCAGTAAAAAAGGGGAGGAAAGAAACACCTTGCAAGGTCAAATTTGCACTTCCTGAAGCATTAGTCAAAGATCCCACCGAGACAGATATCAGCACTCTCACAGATGCCACAGCCTGTAGGAATTTTGATGTTGACAGTTTTTTCCCTTTTAACTTCACACTTCTATGTTAATGATCAGGGTGCATATGCTTACAGAAATACACACTGCCAGTGGCTCACAGCCACATGCAACCATATCTGATCTCAGCAAGTGTGTAGGTATAGATGTACATTGTTAATATTGATATGATTACATAAAACCAGTTATCTGGGATATGATTTATGGTAATATTGTGAAAAAAGTTTCAATTTGTGTTTCTCTGGTCCTAAAGGTCGTGTTACAGTTTACCAAAGCATCACCTTTATCTATTTGTGTGTAAATACTGTGTCTTTGAAAGCACCAACATTATAATGTAAAATTATATCAACATTAAAGTATTCAAAAACAGTGTGATATGTGTCAACATTGCCCAGCCTTAAATGTGAAATACCTTTTTGAAGAGCAAGGAGTCGTCCATGTGCTCTGCATAGACTGAGGTGAGCCTGTACTGGTTTTCTGTGGTGATATCCATCTGATAGCCGGTCAGGACGTAGCAGACTGTGCGGAACTCCTGAATTTTCCTCTGGAACACCTCCTTCAGCCTCTGGTTCCGGAGCTCTGAGCTCTCCATCTGCTTACGTAAATCTGCAACACACACAAAAGGTAGGGAGAATACATCAGTCAGATATTCTGACACAATATTTTTATAACATCACTCTGTATACATGAGCAACTCAGACATTTTTCTCTAAGATTCTGCAACACGTGCAAGACTTCTTTTCCACAGGGCTCCACAAGTACATGCTCACCTCACTTAGCTAATACGGCATAGATGGACAGCTCCATATCAAATATAGACTCCCTGAGGCACTTCATCTGCTCTCTTAGGATCTAACAATCCACTATAATGCACAACATGTAGTGGTGGTGACTAAAGCAGTCAGCTGCGTCTCCCGAGCTGGGAGCAGATTTGTGGCGAGGAGAAGCAGGATGGAGGCTTGACTTTAATTTGTTGAAAATCAATTTGCGGTAATTGCTTTAATTGGAAGACTCAATTTGAGAAGGCAGAGAAATGAGTTTGTCAGAGCAAAAGTGAGTCATTACGGAAGAAATTTAAAATGTCATTACTGCAGAAAAAGTTAAGTGACACACATGCATTTGGGCGTGTGTGATTGTGCATAAATATATTGTAACATTAGAAATGGCAAAAGAAGTGAAGAGAACAGACAAGTCACGAAGATGCAAACATTTCCACGATGTTACCAAAAACATTCTCAATTGGTTTTACGTACTACTGAAACATCTGACCACAGCACCAGACAGCTGGGGGGTCTCTATTGGGGAGTGTGTGCTCTATCCTTTCAAAAGGGCCGCACGCGAAGAAAAGTGGATTAAATAGCAGTGAGTTTTGTTGTCAATCGCTAACACAAAAAAGTTGCGTCAAAATGTGTAACAAAAACAGGCAGAACAGAAAAAGAATTAACAGAAAGATAATTCAAAAGAGGAGAAAAACTCATTGACAAAAGGCAGATAAAATGCTTATTATAGTTCTGATTAATTTTTTCAAGGTCAAAAGCATTTCACTCACTTAAATGTGAATCTACTTCAATAAGAATTATCAAATAACCAATATTATTGTATTACCTATAGTATAGCCTGACTCCTGGAACAAGTAAGTAAGTAAGTAAGTCAAATTTATTTATAAAGCGCTTTTCACAGATAAAATCACAAAGTGCTGTACAACAGAATAGGTAGAACAAACAGTATAAAATGCATATACATATATAAAAAGAAAGGGACGCTAGTGAGAACCCATCAACCAAAAGCTTTCCTAAATAAGCAAGTTTTCAGATCCTTTTTAAAAGAGACAACAGAGTCAGCCAGACGCATGGACAAATTACAGCACTTCCTTAAAATCCACTCACTTGTAGCATTTGGACAATTTTGAAATCTGGTTTTAAACCTGCAAACTTGTACTTGTAATTTATTTACATAATTGTACTTTCTTTTGCATCCTTATTACCCTAATTTATTTATCAAATATTTTTTCAAATTCAGAAAGTTTTAGTGTCTTTCTATTTTTCATATGATGGTGTCGCTTCTTTTCTGTGTTGTTTTGTTTTGTTTTTGTCTTTGTAATTTAACTCAATGTCACTGTAAATGAGGGTCGCCCCTCAATGATCTCTCGAGTATAAATAAAGGTTGAATGAATTGACCTTCTTACAGCCAACACCAACCAGTCACAAATTCTCAATTTTGTTTGTGCTATTAAAAACACATGAACATACATCTTATATCCGTGCAGCAGTTTGTAGTATATGTGGTTCATTTCGATTGATAAGTATTTCTACTCATCATATTTCTCTGAGCCTATTACATTTTTATCATTCATTATCAAACACGAAAATGCTCAAAAGTATAAACTTAAAGATGTAGATATGTGTGTGTGTGTGTGTGTGTGTGTGTGTGTGTGTGTGTGTGTGTGTGTGTGTGTGTGTGTGTGTCTGTCTCCTGGGTGACTGGGCTCCTCTTGAGTGTCAGTCAGTGCTGATAAATATACTGTTTCAAGACTTCAGCATTGTGACAAAACTGTCACTATATGACAGCTATCAAACTACCCTGAAAATGGCGGCAAATTCTCAAGTGACAAGCATGGAATAGACGCTGCTTAAATTTACTGCAACATGCAGACAAATCAGTACGCACGCTGGGAAATAAACATGTTATTGCCTATGTAAAGACGAATGTGTACACACAAAATGTGCCAATGTGTTAAGTGAGTAAATCAAAGCATCTGGGGTAAGACATGTTTTACACAAACTGTCAAGTTTTGACAAAGTAAATGACTTCTGACTTTTGCCCTTAATTGGTCTCTAGGGTTCTGGCCACGTCTCTTAAAAGCTGTCAAGAAAATTCCACTGCACACAAGGGAGCCTATTATTTATATATTTTTGACCGCTCATTTTCCAAACTGAACTTTGCCCAATGTATGCATAATGTATCCGTCGAATGTAACGTGGAAAAATGAACATTAATGGTACTGACAAAATTATTTGTTGTACAAACAAAGAATAGCAGGAGCTTACAAAAAGTGACCAATCTGCCCAGGAGACACAACTCAAGTGTAATATTGTCCTGACTGTTTCTGGTGACTTCTGGTCACATTCAAAAGGAGAAAGGTCAATGTTCTACAGTGAAATGTATGAAAAATGCACCATTTCATTGTAAAAATAAATCAAAAATAAAATCTTAAACCAACAGGTGAAGCATTATCACATAAACACAAATCACTCAGCATGGCGATGGTAAACAGAGATGGGTTACACTGTAGCTGTAAAAGTATGGGGAATTATAGCCTGGGCAGATTAATCTGTAAGTGGTATAGTCTAATTCCTGGCTACACCACAGAGCACTGACGAGATTTGTTACCATCTAGAAGCCTTACAGCAGGAAGACAAGTAATGTGGCAGTTCAAACTCTATATATTTAATAATATTTTCACATTCCACTGCAAAGTAATTCTCAGGGCGCTTCCAAGAAGAAGTAAAAATAATATTTAATAACAGCTTCATTCACTGGTTTAATTTTATTTTATTTTTTAATGCTTGATGAGTATAATAGAAGGCTATTCAAGGGCAACCATGAGCCAAATTAAAGAATAATTCCTGTCACTGTAATCCTAGACTTCCTTTTACATGTTTTTGAAATCACAACTGTTGTTATACTTTCCTAATTAGCACTAAGGTAACTGGTAGCATTGTTCACCTATACACAAACATTTATCAAAAAGAATTGGCTGCCATTAAAAAGCTTCTCATGACCCGCAGTTTAGAATGTAAATGTAAACTTCATGACTTCATGAGTTAATGATTCCACTTGCTATCACTGGGTATTCATTTCAATTTACATTTTATATGATTTATTATCAGTCATCAGTTTATTTTTATACTGTCAACTGACTTTTTTTTAATCTTGTTTTGAATTAGTTTATTTTCTGGAGACCTGGTTGTATGTATTGGAGGGGGGGGGGGGGGTAATTGATTACAGTATGTGGCGTCTCTGTGGTAAGTTGCCTTAACATTAGCTCTGTTATATGTTCATTTTAACAGAGTGTCTATTTGCACCCCCGGTACGAATAGCCTCGGCCACACAGCTGAGCTATTCACACCCTGTGACGTAACAACAAAAACACGTTACTCACGTGCGGCGAAATCATAAGACGGAGTATTAATAGAACACATTGCTGTGTGCACCGGGGTACGAATAGCATTCATTTCTAAATTGTACCAGGGGTGCAAATAGCATACACTGCTAATTGCACCAGGGTGCAAATAGCATACACTGCTAATTGTACCATGGGTGCAAATAGCCTTACCCTTATTTTAATTGCCTTCTTAGGTTTTTTTTTGCTGTATTAAGCACTTTAACTGTAATTTCTTAATTGCACATGCGAATGTTGCGGTGAGGTTGTAAGGGTCAATAACTAACAATAGAGCTAATGAAATAACTTTTTTTTTTTATATAAGTCTGTGCTGATCACAAAGACATGAAATGTATTCAGTTTGTCTTTGTCAATCTCATTGCTTTGACCCTGGTCTGAAGATAAGAGCAGGTACCAGAAATTAGGTCTGTATTATCTGCTAGAGGGTAAATTGAACATACCGGTAGAAAACTCAATTATCACTTCAGGAGAAGAATGGGTCAGAAGCAGACAGGCTAAATGTAAGACAAGGGAAAATGACAGAAGAAAAGACAAGAGTGAAATGAGGCCTAACAAAGGAAAAAGAATGGTGGAAGATGTAAAGAGAGAAGTGACAAGAGGAGTGTTGGTGAGCGAGAGACAGAGGAAGAGTGGATATTAGAAAGGGAGAGAGAGGGAGAGCACAGCACTGTGGTCCTCAGTTGACAAATTAGCCAACAGACTTCCAGCACTGAACTGCCCTGAACTCCAATTAAATATTTAACCCCGTCATAACTACACTTTCCCCATCTAACGGCCTGTCGTAAGACTCACACTAGAAGGACAAAGGCCGGCAAAGCAATTCCATTCTCACTTTGGTTTAAGATGCAGCCAATAGAGGGCGTAAGTAAACAGTTTCTCTCATTTATTATTTTTCATGAGTCCAAAAAGGGAACAGGACCTGAACAAAGGTAAAAAATGTGCAGTGTGGAAAGTAGTACAATACCAAATTTACCCACATTTACCTTAAAGTGCTCGTATCATGCTTTTTGGCTGTTCCCCTTTCCTTTATTGTGTTATATATCTTTTGTGTGTACATTATTAGGTTAACAAAGTGAAAAAGCCCAAAGTCCACCCCAAAGGCATTTACCATCTCCAACAGAAAACACTGTTCACAAACTGCTCCAAACAGCTCTGTTGTAGTCCAGCCTTTACTTCAGAGACAAACGTGCATCACTTTGTAACACACAACATAATGCTCGCCTAGCTGCTAGTGTGGCACGCCCTCATACTCTGCTTCTGACTGGCTGATAGTCGTTATTGCGCATGTGCAACTCCCAACAAAGATGGAACAGAAGTGAGATGCCTCACTCTGTAGCTAAAACAGAGAGCTCAACACACAGGGTGAAAAGAGGAGCTGCAGCAATGTGCAGTACAACAAAAATATGGTGTTTTCTGAAAATTAAACCTATTCTGGTACAACCTCTAAATACAATTATGAACCTGAAAATGAGCATAATATGATCACTTTAATAACCTTGGTAAGTAATCAAATAAGTAACCGCTCAAACTGTTTCACCGGTACATGAAATAACTACGTAATTACAGCTCAAGCCTTTTATGTACATGTACTTACTGTGTCCTACATCAGTGTTATTTGTGTTGGTCAAGATTTATTTCTCCTATAATGTTTGCTGTTGCCCTTATCTCAGCTATGGCATCTCTCATCACTTTATGGTAACGGAAATGTGAAAGACAATAGAAAGTAAATGCACCACCCCGTTTCATTGAATACGAGGGTAGTACAAGCTAATGAGCCAATTTAGTACAAGTGTGTAAATGTGTGTCTGTGTTGTTGATCTTACCCAGCACCTCTTTTGATGGCGGAAAACTGAGGCCAAGGCTGGGGTCGTCTTGTGAATGGACCATGGCACCTCCATCCTGCAATGAGCGCACAAGTTCCCTGAGACGTGTCACTTCCTCCTGAAGAGCCTCAACATCCTGCTGGCGCTGTTGCTTGGCAACAGAGGTAGGGTTCATTTTGAAGTGGAGAACTCTGGTTTTGACAGGATCATAGCCTCCCTGAGACAGAAAGAGACAGAAAGATAAAGATCAGTTCTTTAACTTGACCTGGAATACAATCTTCTTGTCCACACTCTGGACATCTGAAGATTTTTAAAGAAATACAGAACTGACATACTATTAATAGTAATTTCATAGATAACTTGAGAAAAGTGCATTCATTTATACAGCACGGTCCGAAAATCAATCCCTTGTATAGTCAAATTATGTCTAAAACAGCATTAGATGTGGTACTAAAGCAGGTCAATAAAAAAGTTGTTAGTAATGACTTTAAGACATTTCTTTTTCTTTTTTTTTATGTTTTTGAGAATTCATATTATTACCCTGCCCTTTAAAAAAATATTGTCAATTTGTGTCCAAATTTTAATTTTGGTTTGGATCAACAAGAGTACACACCCCTGCTCAAACAGTGGGCTCTTGATGCATCTTGACATACGTATACATTTCATGCCCAACTATCGACTTCCAAACTATGACTTCCCTTCTGTTGAAACATTGTTGTGTCCCAAAGAAAAATCACTGACTGACTGTAGGTGACATCTTCAGATGTATTTTGTCCAACAAACAGTCCAAAACGCAAAGATATTCCGTTAATAGAAGCAAAATATAAAGCATCAAATGCTCACATTGGAGAAGCTGGAACCAGAGAACAGTTGGCAGTTTTGTTTGGAAATATAATTTAAACAACAGCCACAGTAAAATTTCTGCCGCCACGCCACGGTATCAATGTTGATTGTTGGGAAATAGCGTGGATACGCGCTTCACAGGTAGAGCACAAACTCAGCCCCCTGTCTCTATTCACATGCCGGGATTCTTGCCTGCGCGCCACACACACACACAGCTAAGCCGAGATGTGTGTGTGCGTTAACGCACACACACACACACCTAAAACACACGCAGCACCTGACTGGGAACGATACCGAGGATTACCAACGGCCGCTGGGGGGCAGATGAACTCACGCTAGTCTCATTACTGTAAGTAGATTACGATAAGTGAGTAAAAAGTCAATACTTATCAATGCACTCACCTGTATAGACCGGCATAAACATGTAGAAAGAGATATTTTAATCTGCTCTGTCCACTCTCGTCCACCGCGCTGTTTTAGGCAAACACAGCTCTACTCTGCAAATAACAAATTTTTACCAACAAGCTAAAACAAATAAAGCTGTTGGTTGTAGTTCAACTTAGCTTGGCGGGAATCTAGAAATTTGGACAAATTCTTATAAACTTAACTGGTGGCTGAGCGAACTGTCCTCTCTCCTGGAGGGTAAAGCTATGGATGTATTATAACTAAGACCAAAACAGATACATGTGGCTACTTAATATGCACGTGAATGACGCGATCGTTACCTTCGCATTCTTCATTCTTGATGATGATGCTAGTTGTATTATTTTGCAACAGCATCATTTCATTGCAAATGAGGCATACAGTATGAATGCTAGCCTGCTTATCAGTCCATTCATCATTAAAGGCTTTTCCACATAAATTTTCCCTTCAGCCTCTTTGACTGTGACATTTTTACCTGACAACAGCCTTTCTTTCTGCAAGCATTTTCCTGCATACTACAACCATGTTTCCAATCACAGACTTTAACAATCACTCAGTGAACTGCCTCCTAGTCTGAGATCTTTTTGTAGTTATTATTATGGAGTTTCCATGTTTTTGAGGAGTTTACTCACACTAATTTACAACCCCAAACCAGAAAAAGTTGGGACAGTATGAAAAACACAAATACAAAAAGAAAGTAGTGATTTCTAAATGTACTTTGACTTGTATTTCATTGCAGACAATGTGAACACAAAATATTTCATGTTTTGTCTGGTCAACTTAATTTCATTTGTAAATATACATCCTTTCCTGTCATTCAGACCTGCAACACATTCCAAAAAAGGTTGGGACAGGAGCAATTTAGGGTTAGTAATCAGGTAAATTGGTTAAATAATGATGTGATTTGAAACAGGTGATGTCAACAGGTGATTGTAATTATGATTTGGTACAAAAGCAGCATCCAAGAAAGGTCTAGTCCTTTAGGAGCAAAGATGGGCCGAGGATCGCCAGTTTGCCAACAAATATGTGAGGCGGCACTGCATCAAGAATCGTCATTCATCTATAAGCGATATCACCACATGGGCTCAGGATTACTTTGGCAAACCTTTGTCAAGTACCACAATACATAGTTACAGAAACAAATGCCAGTTAAAACTGTACTGTGCCAAAAGGAAGCCCTATGTTAACAGTGTCCAGAAGTGCCGTCGACTTCTCTGGGCTCGGAGGCATCTGGGATGGACCATCACACAGTGGAAACATGTACTGTGGTCAGATGAATCAGTATTTCAGGTGTTTTGGGAAGAAATGTACACTGTGTGCTCCGGACCAAAGGAGAAAAGGATCATCCAGACTGTTACCAGCAACAAGTCCAAAAGCCAGGGTCTGTCATGGTATGGGGTTGTGTCAGTGCCCTTGGCAAAGGTAACTTGCACTTCTGTGATGGCACCATTAATGCTGAAAAGTACATTTTGGAGCACAATATGCTGCCTTCAAGAAGACATCTTTTCCAGTGACGTCCATGCATATTTCAACAAGATAATGCAAAACCACATTCTGCACACATTACAAAGTCCTGGCTGCGGAGGAAGAGGATATGGGTACTTGACTGGCCTGCCTGCAGTCCCGACCTGTCTCCAATAGAGAATGTGTGGCACATTTTGAAGCGCAAAATGACCCCGTACTGTTGCCCACCTCAAGACTTGTTTGCAGCAAGAATGGGACAAAATTACACGTGAAACACTTCATCACTTAGTGTCTTCAGTCCCTAAATGCCTTTTAAGTGTTGTGAAAAGGAATGGCAACATTACAAAGTGGTAAATGCTTTACTGTTCCAACTTTTTTGAAATGTGTTGCAAGAACCAAAATAGGAATTTTGTTTTTTTGAAAAAAAAAAGAATAAAAATCATGAGGAACACATTCAATGATGGTGCTGAATGGTGCTGTTGTATTGTCTGCAATGAAATAGAAGTCAAAGTACATTTAGAAATCACTACTTTCTTTTTTTTTTAGTTTGTGTTTTCCATACTGTCCCAACTTTTTCTGATTTGGGGTTGTATGTAAAAAAAAATACCATTAATTCAGTAATAAAGTGAACATTTTGAACGAGAATAGGCATTTTAGGTATACATTAATTTTATTTTCTTTATTTGAAAGTCCGGCCTTGGAGTGTCTGCTGGGGGGGGTGTGACATACCTGCCCCCACAGCTAAAACAAAATCCTAGGGGAAACACTGCTAGAGTCTCTCCCCATTCTTCCCCCATGCACGTTTTTCCCATATTGATCAAGTAAACAGCATTTTAAGTTCTCACACATAATAACTCACAGGCCTTTAGAATACGCATGCTGCAAAAGCTAAACAAAACACCAGATATACGTCCGCACAAGAACTGTGATTGCACTTAAGCATTTCTGTTAAGTGTGTGTGTGTGTGTGTGTGTGTGTGTGTGTGTGTGTGTGTGTGTGTGTGTGTGTGTGTGTGTGTGTGTGTGTGTGTGTGTGTGTGTTGAAAACATGGACATGGCAGAAAAGCTTTCAGAACAGACTTTCAGAATCAAAAGACCAGGAATCATCAGCCGTGTGTGCTGACTCTGATTCAGAGGAATAAATATGGAGATGAGAGGTAAGTGTATGCACAAAAGTGCTTCATATTGCAAACTCTGTTGCCATTTAATCTCAAATTTCTTGTTCATATCGTCTACTCAAGGTTTTGGATGTACAACCCCAAATCAGAAAAAGTTGGGACAGTATGGAACTGGCGATCCTCGGCCCATCTTTGCTCCTAAAGGACTAGACCTTTCTTGGATGCTGCTTTTGTACCAAATCATAATTACAATCACCTGTTGACATCACCTGTTTCAAATCACATCATTATTTGACCAATTTACCTGATTACTAGCCCTAAATTGCTCCTGTCCCAACCTTTTTTGGAATGTGTTGCAGGTCTGAATGACAGGAAAGGATGTATATTTACAAATGAAATTAGGTTAACCAGACAAAACATGAAATATTTTGTGTTGATATTGTCTGCAATGAAATACAAGTTAAAGTACATTTAGAAATCACTACTTTTTTTATTTGTGTTTTTCATACTGTCCCAACTTTTTCTGATTTGGGGTTGTAATAAGTGGCCCTGTCTCCATTCTCTTTGCTTACCACTGTTAGATTTTAGATAGTAAAAGAGATTTATTTTTGTGAATGTTTTAAAAACATTATTTAAAGTACTTCAAGTTGCTTTATAAGCAAGTCTGACCTTTCTTGGTTATGTGATCAAACGGCATCTAAATTTCCAGAAAAATGGCAAAAGAAAATGTGAATAAGTGTACATTTCCATTATGTGAACATTAGGAGCATCACCATAGAGCTGGTGGCACCAATTCTCCGGTCAGATGGCAGTCACACCTCAACTGGTGGAAAAGCATTTGCAAAACAATATGGAAAATAAAATATTTGTTTGTTTCATGTATTAATAATTTGAGGAAGCTTACAGTCTAATCGATTGCTCAGGGATTGCTGCTAAACTATATTTTGTTGTGTTTAACATGCAATGACAATAAAGCTTCTATCTATCGTTCAATACAGATCTGATGTTTTCATTTGTCGCTATTTTTTGTCTCCTTAGCGGAGTGGAAGCGTGAGTGACAATAAGTCACTTTTTTATGTACAAATTAAAAAAGGGCATAAATGAAATAAGAAATGTGCATTAAAAGATGGTTAGATGGAAAAACACAGATGTATGAAAACATTTGTCCTGCCTATGCAGCACCTGTCTATACTTGTATATCACATTGCACTTCTGGTTGGACACAAACTGCATTTCGCTGTCTATGTACTTGTACACTGCACAATGACAATAAAGTTGAATCTAATCCAATATAGACGTTCACAGGATATAGCATCAATTTAATGGATCACTTAGCTTATTTATCCGATGCAATTAATGGTGACGCCAACATCGCGTGGATGAAGCAGGACTGCTTGTGTAGGAGATAGGGCATTCAAACAAGTAACTTTATTTCCAACTTCTGTATCTAAAGATATTTATATTCTGTGTAACCTCTGACTGCTCTGCTTTACCTAGCCTGCCAAAATCCTCTCTACAGAGGCTACAGGAGCATACAGTGAAGATATGAGCATCAGACTGCCTACCTGCTTTATTTCCCAGTGTGCTACTCTTTGCCCTCAGCACAGAGCAGTGTGGACCACAGCAGCAGAATACCCTGCACTGGTTTGCAGCGAATGCAAGTATTTATTAAATGTGGTGTTGTGTAATGTCTAACCGTAGAAGCACATCATGTTAAGGTCCATATATACTTGGCATAAATAACATAAATATGTAGGCTATTAAAATAGTTTAGTGAATGTTTTATAAACACTTAATTTGCTGACAATAAAACACTGGCAACAGAAGAGTTTAAGTAAACATTTTATATATATCTATATTGTGATATTAGCGTTATCGAGGTACAAAAAGAACTATTTTGGGATAGAAGATTTTGGTATTGCCCAGCCCTAGATGGATGTTAGAGAGAAAAAGAGAAAACACAAAATAAGAATCTAAAGCAAAAATGGGTACGTTGTTTCCTGAAAACTTGATTTCGTTCTGTATTTTGCTTTGTTTTCTTTCAACTCTTTAAGGTCTGAGTAAATGAGAGGAGTCTATCTTAGCTTAATGCCAATATAAGGATAGGAGCACACACAACAAACATGCACACAGACCAATCTAAGCTCTTGATTACTGGCTAAATTAGATTCCATATGCCCCCAAGTGACGGTTGGCAAATAAACAACAGGAGTGTGGAAGAGCAAGCGGCAGATGAGGAGAAAAGGGATATGAAGAAGCTGGGAAACGGTGAAGGACATAGAAAAAAACATGATAGAAACAAAGAGGGTTGGGTTATCATTGCCTGCAGTGTAGGGGAAAATGCATTGCACACTTATAAATAACGCTTTGTATAATTTAAAAGGAACAGAGGGATTGAGCTTTCCAAAAAAAAAGGAACAGAGAATGTGCGTATTTATATCTAAACATTTTCAACTGGACTGCACACACGTCACAGCCAGATAAAGTCAAGGCTTATTTTCTTCCTGCGCAAATCTTTTGAAGTTCTACATCTGTATATGGAAGGTTTATTTAAGGATGCCTCTGTATGCGTGTTGTAATAAACAGCAAGAGAAAATGGAAGAGAGCCAGATAGTGTGAGACAGATATGCAGATTAGAGCCATAAACCTAGCACAAAAAGAAGAGAAAGGTCCTCAAAACGCAGCCAACAGCTACGTGCTGTCAAAAAGCAAAAAACTATTTCAATCACACTTACTTAAAATTAGGCCAAGCTAAAGAAAATTAGAATGATTAGGCCGTGGCATTCATATTTTACTTTTTGAATGCCTGGACCGAGCCGAGGGGCAAAGTTTTAATTGACTGCTCGACAGCAAAAACAAAGGAAATGTATTTCTCTTTGGCATTAAAGCACATCACTTTCAAAGTAAGCCAAGAAGCAGCGTAATCTTTTTTTAATTGGTTGAACTCTCTTCGAATATCAATCTAAAGTGAGAAACTGGGAAAAAAAAGGCCATCTTCTTGTCTTTGTCCATTTTACCTTCTGTGCAGAAAAAGAGACTACAACAGACAAAAAAGTCATCAAGTGATTAAATATGATCCACTAAAATAAGAAACATGAAATCTTCAAATTCAAATAGGGATGATCGCTATATATATTAATAATCGATAAATTAGGTATCATTACCTTTCACTGCACATGCAAGTCTGCATTTTAGAAAAAAGGAAGAGTGGTAAATTAGAATTTAGTTCAGTGCAGCAACGTAAAAATTGCCTGAGTTTTCAAGTGGATGTAAACAAACTGCTTAATATTACAGTTGGCCTATTGTGTGTGTGTGTGTGTGTGTGTGTGTGTGTGTGTGTGTGTGTGTGTGTGTGTGTGTGTGTGTGTGTGTGTGTGTGTGTGTGTGTGTGTGTGTGTGTGTGTGTTTTACATGCATATATACAGCCTACTCTTCCACACAGTATTTACAGTGCAGCAAGGTGGAGTGCCATCCTAAGTGCCCAAGGCTACATATCTCTTTTTCATAGAACAACAATAACAACACATCTAATACCAGGGAGCAGTCTGTTATAAAAAATAAAAAAGAGCAGGAGGCAGGGAGAGAGAGCAAAAGACCAGAAGATCAGGAGCATGAAAAAGAAAGGGAGTGGGGGCATAGAGAGTGTAAGAGGGGCAGACAGTAAAGGAGGGAGGGGTGACCGAAGTCCAGAGAACAATGTCTGTTTTTGACACAGCTAAACAAAATCGCTCTGAGGCATCCACTTATATACTAAATACAGCACTGACCACAGGGGACCCATGAGTCACTGATGGAACAGGTGACACACTAATGGTGAGTGATTGTGCATGAGTGTGAGAGTGGAGGGGCACTATCAAAAAAATAACAAAGAAGAAACGCACATACACAGACCCTTGAACCACATGAACTGATAAAGTGAGGTTGAATGGAGAGACAGAAGAGACTGTGGAGAAGCAAACCTCTTCCACTCACGTCACATGATCAAAAACATATTGGAGCTCCTTTCTTGACATTGGCTTTTAGCTACTCTGCTTTTTAAATTAACTATACCTGTACCAAGGAAATCAGAGGTGCATTTAAAAAGAGTGTGAGAACCAAGCAACGTTCACATTTGTTACTCTATTGTCTTAATGTCCATACAGTCGTTAGATATAACAAGATATGATAGTGTCCTCGCTGTTTGCAGTGACGATGTCCATTTCAAAAGAAGACTCATTTTCTGAAAAAGGTCTCCCCCTTTTTCCTTTTGATGCCAGTTGTGAGTTGTTGCCTTTTCTTTTGTCAAGCAGTAACGTTTGACAGAGATACAGGCTGCTTTCTATTACTACTAATTCTGTTATCAAACCCAGATGCAATATATGGTTGTATTTAGGGATGACATTAACATAAATGTAAAAAATATGTAATGCTGTACATCATAAAGTAAAGTGTACAACATCTGCACTGAGATAGTGACAGAAATCTGGCATATACCCATCCTTTGAGTAAAAACTGTGTTTATAAAATATGTACTGTATATTAGTTGATGGCACTAATGCTTTGTCCTCACATCTGGTCCATCATCTGTGGGCTTACATATGGCAAAAGTGCATCAAGCAGAGCAGCTGTTATGTTATGCAGGACTCCATTTCTGTCCCTAAGGCAATGAGGAAACCATGGATGAATCTACACAGAGGTTACACTTCACTGGGTTTTCCTGCATGGGTAACATTTGAGGACGGCCGGCTAGCTGCAGCACCAATGTCTTGATAGAGTATCTTAAACAGGTCCCTGGTGGAAGGTAGACATACAGTAAGTCAATTGGGGCCCAAAAGCTGAAAATGGAGTAGGGGCAGATGCAACAGCATCCACTATGCACTGAGAAAGATTTGTTTGGTAATGGGCTTATCCCTGTAGGGCTATGTCCTGGACACAAATATCTGGTATCGTTACATTCAGTGTCACTCACCCAAACACATTATGTGCATTTATTTCATTATAAACCATTTGCAAAGCAGATTTAGTATTTTTTGTTTGCTTCCAAATAGGTTTACTAGCATGCAGCCCTCTTCTTCACGGTCTTTGTTGGCGTATTGCGGCATGTCTTACTGCCACAAGTTGGTAGAAATTAGTGGAATAGTATAACACCATCACCCGTGTGCGCACATGCACAAAATAAACAAAACGAGGACCTACTTACTCAAAAACAGCTCCATAGCACAACTAGGTCTAAACTCCATAGGGATTCTTTAATAGAATTCTGTTAGGAAGAGCAGTAGGACTGCAGCTAAAGAGCTCCAAGATCCACAGGTTAGCATGAGTAGGTCATCTTTGGGATAAAAGCAGAAAAGGACTGCAAGGACACCTTCAGATTCCCTGGCAGCGCATAAACATCACTAATTGTCTTCGCTATGGTTAGAGCCAACAGCCAGACTGATCTCCTGAAATGGCGTATGTATGACACACCAATTTGTAATGCATGCTTTGCGTCCTGCGTGCGGCGTTTTTCCGTTGTGTTTTTTTTGTTTTGTTTTAAAAAAAGCCTTAGCCACTGTTATTTTCCTAAACCCAACCATTTATTGTTTCCTAAGCGTGTGACGTTTGTCAGCCGACGTGTTTGTCGTTTTTTCGTTTTACTAAACCCTTCCCCAATATTCTTTTCCTAACCCCGACCTTTTTGTTTTTTCACACGTGTGACGTTCTCGCGATAGCACGGCCCGTTCTCGCAATAACACGGCACATGGCTTGTCACGTGGAAAGTGTCGTGTACGTTTACATCCGCTGTATACAGCGTAGACATACACGCAGATAGCTCAAAATGCGTACAGATAACACAGCACTTGGCTTTAGGAAAGTGGAGTGTATGTTTACGCAAAGTCATGATGTCAAGTTGCAACAGCAGATATCCTCAAAGGCAGCACCCTCATGTCTATGTCTTCAGTTTGTTTTGTAAGGGTCCACAGAGTGACAGCTAAATCACAAGAAGCAGAAACAGGTGTGGAAACAGATTAAGCCTCTTTACAAAAGAGTAGACAAGTGGATGCTGGACTGCCGTTATTCCCGACAAAATGATGAAGGCAAGAAGTAATGAAAGCCAAGTACTAATGTCGGTGGACTGCTGAGATGACTTCCTCCTCCTTGCAGGCCAACTGGGGTATAGCACCAGCTAAAAGGCCTTGATAAAAGGTGAAGCTGAAGAGCTTTTTAGATCATGAAGTTTTAGCATCAGAATCTGTGGTAGGCTCTGCGACAGGGACCTGATCCTTTGGGAGTTTATAGGTAAAGCAAGGGTAGGTTGAGGTTGTGGCGAGTTAGCATGATGGCAAACAGCGGCAGAATCTTCCAACAAGTACTGCAGAGCTGCAAGGTCTCCCCCCTTCGTTGTTAATTTAACACATTTTCAAGATGGAGACAAGTACATTGCCAAAAATGCCCTCAGGAATAACTAGAATGTGCAATATGTAATCCTCTTACTCATCGACAGGTTTGTCACGTTGAACTCTCTCACCTGTATGAACCAGGTGTTAGGAGTGACCTTTCGTGTGTCTTTTTGCTGGTAATTGGATTCCCAGTTGCTGTGCCAGCGCTGGACAGATGGGTATTCTCGGTTTTATCACTGAAATATTTATCTGTATAATAAGATATAGCTGCAATTCATATGATCAAAAAATTACTGATTATGGCTTTGAAAAGGTTGTATTTAGAAACTTTTCCCATTTGATTTCCTTTTGGAAGTCTCGAAATAGATGCAAAAAAAATACTTGTACGTTAAATCAAATGTGTCATTACTGACATTTCTCTCTCAAATTGCATCTTACACTAAGCAGGCTGAAGGGAGAATAGGAACCCCTTTCAGACATCTCAAATCACCACTGATTTACTGGATACTAACGGAGCTGTGCTGCCATCATCTCTTTGGCTCAGAAGTCAGAAGGCGGTTATCAATTTTATAGGGAAACGTCATGATTTTTTTCTTTATACTGTACCAATGCACACAACTCCCAACATGCCAGACCTGTGATGGTGATGGGAAGATATAATAGATGGTGGGAAAGAATCTCAGTAGGCAGCGTACAGTTATAACACTGGAACACAAGCTTAATAGTCATAAAGGGAAGGTTCTCAAAGATTTATACAATTTCAAAACTAAAACTTGATTGAAGAGAAAGCTCCCTCTTGCCCGCCAATTGTTGCTACCCATCATTCAGCTGCCAATATCATCATCAATCTGAGCTTAACTGTTAACAGTATGCAACAGCCTCATTCATTTCAGGATTTGGCTGTCTTAAAGGGCATTGGTCATTGGTCATTGTCATTAAAACGTCTGTCTTTAACACTATTGTATTTAATTGTCTCAGTGAAATATAGTTGGAAGGGACAAGGATGCCAAAAGGAAATTTGATTTATAAAAAGTGGTAAGTGTTCATGTCCCAAGGGCTGTTTGATTAGGCTCTGGTTTTATTTTCCCTGCTAGCAGGAGTGTCATCTACAATTGCCGAGTGTGTCCATCTGTTAAACATTAAGAAGAACAAAATCTCTAACAACAAAGCAAAATATCTTGACTACTACTTGCCCAGTGCTATAAAACACCATGTTCAGGATATATTTTTAGCCCCACTACTAGGGAGGCAAAAGCAAAAACAACACAGGTTCAAGGGATTGCTTGCAGGTCTTAAATAGTTAGTCATATTTATGCTTGATTTCAACTTTGATTTAACCTTTAAATAGGTAAAACAGCAAACCTTCAAATAATATCACTACAACAGCAGGGGCACGGCTTAATACCTACTGAAAAAACCTTACCTGGGCTACAAGCATGCCATAGTCAAGACAAAATATGAATAGCTTTTTCACCTAGTACTATGTCTCTTTCAATCTGCCAAGTAATGTCAAAACATAATGTTGCTGTGGCTGAGTATTATACAATTTGGCATGCCCATGTAAACACATGTACAACAAAGAGACTATGTTGATGCAACCTCTTGCAACGCCATGATTATCTCTGTCTAGACACTGGGATGACAGCAAGAGCAAAAAGATGATTTTATGAGCTATATTCAAAAAAGCTGGAATTCTGTTGTACTTGTAGCCATGATGATGCTGATATTATTCACATCCCATGTGCTCACAATAACCATGATTTCTCACCAGATAGAAAACAACAAGGTGCTTCGTAAGAGAGAGAGCAGAACAGGCTGTAAATAATTGTTCTTCAAGACTAAATGTTGATTGCAGGTTATTTGACATGACCATGTCAGACACATTTGGAGAAAATATCCTTAAACCCACCCTTCAAAATTCAATACAACAATCATCACTTTGTCCAAGTCTACCCTGTCACTGTTTTTGGCCTACAGAGCAAAGAATGTCAAGTTTATATGTTGCTCTTCTCTGTCACCAAACTGGTAGCACCTATAACCAATTCAGTTCAATTCAGGTCTCTACATTTACTATTCTGGACAACCGAGTAGGTGGTGGAAAAAATATCTGGAGCGCAGGACATTATGTGTTTACATTTCTGTCATCATCAATAATGAATGTTTGGAATAAATAGAGAATCCAGTAGTTCTGAAAATAAAAAGATGAAAGCTTTGCAGTTTTGCGCCTTCCCATACATACATACATACATACATACATACATACTATAACCTTAAAGCTGACACTTCCCTCCCTTCTAAAAGAGAGAATGCATTAGTTGGCATGACCAACAACAGGAACCATGCATTAGAAGACAAAGATAACATCTGCTCAAAGAAACATAAAATTAAAAACAAAAATAGTCAAAAACCTGACAACTTAGATTTTGAAGTGAACTGGAAAGGAAAACATAGGCTAATGACTGCTCTCAAATATGTACCCAAAATACACAGGTTTTATTGGACCACTCGCAGAAATTAGAAGGTTTACAAAACACATTCAAATTTCAAATGTATTTGTCCAGATGGGTTAGTGTTTCCATAGGACAGTAGGTTTAAGAAGACAAGCACAGTATTAGAGATGCACTAGCAGCAGTTTTCCACAGCAAGGCCTACTTTTTTGTCCTGCACCAGCAACACTTATTAAACCTGTTAAAGAGAGAGAGACCACTCTATAAAATCATGTTTTAAGCTTCTATGATGACAGGCATCTCCTAACCAGTTCATATAAACAAGAGAATAATCCCATTTGGTATTTGTTTTGATTACTTAAAAACATGTCAAAATGAACAGGAGAGGAAATTATCTCATGCTGCAAGTCACAGCTTGCATGTTGCAAATTTGGCCCAAAGCTCATGTCTGGCTTTAGCTATAATGACCATGCCAACATCAGCGAGTCAACCTACTGAAGTGCAAACCGTTTGGTGCTGATAACCAAGAAACAGAGAGAGCATGGATTTCACCAAAACTTGCTGCCTCAAGATTAAAATGAGCTCTGCCTGTGATGAAGGTTTCATTTCAGCTTTGTTACACACAGCTCACACTATCAGTATTTTAGCAAAGTTTGATGCAATATTGTGATACCATTTTCCATGATGTTTTCGGTCACAATAATTGTAGCATGAAAGGTTTATACTGCCATATCCCTAATGAGTACTTTTTAATCACATGATGCAGATTAAATCAAAAGCATTTGTTGTCCAATAAACGCAATAAAAAAGGTGTACAGCTCTTTAAAAAGTCCATTGTACAATACATATATACTCAAAATAGAGATGTATGAAAATCTTAATATCTCAGGAGTGCCTCCTGACAGATTACTGGTGGGGATGATTGAGCACAAGTCCGTGAAAAGCACTCTTATTGCACCGGTAATCTGTGTGGTTGACAGTCACACTACTCAGTATGATCTCAATATAAAGACTGCTGGAAATGATGGGTTAGGCTACAAGAATCTGACGTGCAAGTTGATATAATGAAAAATGCCACTGTCAATTTATTCAAGCATTCAATTCTCCTTTCAAATGCTTCTCCATTCAGTCACTCATCTCCTCCCTCGGTCTGATGTAGAGGTGTCTTTGTGTGCATTTGACCATGGAGGAGTTGTAAAATTTAACTCTTAAAAGACGCGCGCGCACACGCACACACACACACACACACACACACACACACACACACACACACACACACACACACACACACACACACACACACACACACACACACACACACACACACACACACACACACACACACACACATTGCCTTAAAAAGTGGTCATGCTTGAGAGCACGTGGATTTCATTTACCCAACGGCTAAATGGAACCAACACGCTTGCCCACACACGTTTCATTAAAGTGGCCTGGTAGGCTTAGTTTGGCACAGTATGAGTCAGGGGAGTTAGAAGACCTGACTGAGATGAAACACACACACACACACACACACACACAATTTAAAAAGAGAAGGGATCGGGTATACTGAGGGAGATAGTTAAGTAACTTTGCAAGATGAAAGTAGATGGATTAGATGCACACAGTCATGCACGTGTGTATTTGTGTGTGTGAGTGATGTTAAGGTGGCTACCAACCAGGATTCATTTAATTTCAGCCAGTTTCATTCCCAGATGACAATAGGGAAGGTCTTCATTTATTTTGCTGATATATCTCTGATACATTTATATCTCTCTTCTAATCCCTTCTTCCAATAAAAGGAAGACTTTTAATCAACCACAGGTTCGACAACTTTTCCATTGGACGCTGCTGGAATCACACCTGGGTCCAATTGTACTTAAAAAACTGTCAGATATGGGAAGCGTTTGTGTGACTCAATCTGCAATGTCATGCGGGCTAGGCTGCTGCCTTTGGGGTTATTAAATTGGTTCCTTTGTGCCAGACAAGTAAATCCATCACAGAAAACTGTTGCAGGGAAGTCTTGGTGCCTACCTGTAGTTTGTGTCTCTCCAGTCTCATCTCCAGAATGTTGTTCTGCTCCTCCAGACGCTGCCGCTCGGCCTCTAAATCTTCAATTTTCTGTCTGAAAAATGCATGCACACACATTCACTGACTTGTTTATTAATATGACGACTATGACTCGATAGGTTAATCCTGGAGGTATAGCTCTGCTCACAGACAAGTTAATCCACCCTTGTTATATGCACGACTCTTTAATGTCTCAGGTTTTGAATTGGTTGTCTTTGCAACGTGTGTGTGTGTGTGTGTGTGTGTGTGTGTGTGTGTGTGTGTGTGTGTGTGTGTGTGTGTGTGTGTGTGTGTGTGTGTGTGTGTGTGTGTGTGTGTGTGTGTGTGTGTGTGTGTGAGTGAGTGAGTGAGAGAGAGAGAGAGAGAACTACCTGAGTATGCTGACCTCTTCGTTGTTCACTGAAGAGTTGCTGTCAGCAGCAGAGGCCTGGTGCTTCTTTAGAGACTCCACCTCCAGCTCCACCTGGGACAGACAGAGGAAAATGGGCCTGGTGCACTAACATCAGACCATCTTTGGCCGTGTGCCTGGCAGAAACCTTTTGCATGGATCCTGAGGACTCTATTCTAGTGTGCTGCTGTCTTTTAGAGACAGACATCCAAACAAACACATATATCCTTCATACACCACTAGTCCACTGACTGAATCAATTTCCATTTCACAATGTAACAAACTCCCCCCCCCCCCCCCCCCCCCCCCCCGCCCCCCCTAGTACTTGTTTTCAGTCTGTGTCTTAGTTTCTCTACAATCTTGCTCTCCTCTCTGCAATTATCCCTCATTTCCATTTGCACACCCATTTTCCTCCTTTTCTGAGCATCTGTCTGTCTCTCAGCTCATCCTCACTCCCAGTCTTCCCAAGACGGATTAGTAATTACTGCTATACCAGACAGGTGGATTTCACGCGCCAATACTCATTGCCATGGCTATGTTGATGTCTCCTTGGCAACAAGGACCCATGAAAAGAAGGGATAAGAAGACACAAAGACAGTGTCACAGAGTGTGTAAAAGAGTTTAGGTCACACCTGTCAACTATCTGCTTTATCCCAGTTTGATATCATATTTTGAAGCAGTATACTTTAACTTTTCTGTTATTTCCACAACCCTCAATTAAGAAAATTACATATACAGTAGACAACTTTTAATTTGAGTGTGAGATTGAGAACTGAGAGTTATTCAGTGCACCTGGCACCTACTTACTTCCAAGTTACAATTTAAAAAAGAGCAATGTTCCAATATTAGTATTATGCTTCTTGACAGGATGTAAGAGAAGAGGGACAGTACTCATGGCAAGAAAACTAATAAAAACCATAAATACAAGTTCAAATGGTAAATAGGACTGTCCTTTTAAATAGTTGTACAGGAACAACTTCATTGTTCAGCACACTGGCAAAATGTATGCATGTCACAGAGGCATTAGAGCATCTTTGACTCACAGAAAGACCAAGTACACCTGCCAGGACTATAGTCATGACTTAAAAGATACCTGAGACAGTTTGAGTGCTAGTGGCTGAGGTTAAAATTACCAATCATGAAGTACTAATTAAGATTTCTAATAGCTTAAATGTTTTACATTGTTTGTAGTTACTGGTGGGGTAGGAACGGAAGTTAATTAGTATCAAGTGTGTGTGTGTGTGTGTGTGTGTGTGTGTGTGTGTGTGTGTGTGTGTGTGTGTGTGTGTGTGTGTGTGTTTGTGTACTTACTGTTTGTAGCTGCATTTTCAGAGTCCCTGTCTCTTCTTGTGCTTTGGTCAACTGTGCCTAAATTGAAGGACAGAACAAATAGACAAAAGTTGCATAGAGAATAGAAAAAAATGGCTTCCTGTCCTACTGATATATACAGAATTGACAGAAACAGAGAATGTGAGCAGAGCAGAGGCGACCATATATTATCCAAAGTGTGCATTTCATTCCGTTTTGAAACACTGACACACTCTACGCTTCTCATATTTGTCAGAGTGCTGCTCACAATGCCCCTGTGTACCACAACAGCAGTTTTATCAGTTTTCAGTGCAGATATCTGTCAATGTTTCGACTAAGTAAAAGTACTGACCCTGTAGACACGGAGCAGCCAAGCATCACACATTTACAGTGCCATAAGCTGTGAGCAAAGTGTCACACAATGACATGCATACTAAATTGGCCAGCAGCTTAGAGGAGTATAATTCAGTGCTTTATATTCAAATTTGTTTTGAAAACAAACTATGAAAGCCAACTATAAATTCAAGTGTTGTATTTGTGTATGTGTGTGCACAAGCCTGCACACCCACCTCCATCTCTGCATTGTGGTTCTGTGTCTTCTGCAGTATGTCCTCTGCCTCTCTGAGCCGTTTGCTGAGTTGAGGAGAGTACTCAGAAGGTGCCAGCTCACTGTCATAGGACTCTAGTATGGCACGCATTCCGTCACGCTCCTGTAACACACAAACATTAACATAACACTCCAAAATGGAAATCCTGCTGTAGACTACTTAACACATTTCCACGTAGCCGAGGAAGAAGAAAGTCATGACATTACAGAGTGTTTTGCTGTCAGATATGTAATGTTTGTGTGCGTCAAGAGTGAATAAACTGAGAATATCAAAGCTCTTTGATGTTTTTATGATTTGTCTGTGTTACTTTTGCATGACTGTTTGCTGTTTTAATATGACAGGCAAATGCTTTTGTGAATGAGGAACAAAGCATGAGGCAGCTGCGCCTTTCTCATCCAAGCTGTGACAAGAGAAGCTTAGGGTTATGGTCATGCTCCATCATTCTTCTCATGTAATAATCAAATCAAAGAAAAATGCCTTTGTAGATAAGGATAAATAATATATTAAAAAAATGACAGAGTCAGGACAGAGAAATGTCTTTGCAAATGAAGCATATAATAGTATGCCGCCTCATCTCCCTTATCTGAGATGGGATCATTTAAAGATTCAAATGAATGTTCTCCCCTCTATATTACTGGAATAAAAGACGTGTCCTCAACATTGTACTCTGTCCAGTAAATAAACCCGCCAAAGCAGTTGCTTCTCTTAGAAGAGAGAGGATAAAAAACATGCTCAACTCAACGTCTTCACAAGTGTCACTCAGGCTGACACGCCGTCTACAAATAGCTCACGAGTCTGTCAGTGTTTATGCTTGAGGTTTGAGTGCGTAAGTTCGTTCTCACACACAAAATCATGCATGTCTTGGTATGGTTCCCAAAAAACTGCAATCAACAATGTATAGAAAGAGAAGTCAGCCATCTACAGGACGCATTAGAAATGAAAGACTAATGGAAAAGGAGTATATGTATGAGTGGGGGTGATGGGGCAAGAGGAAAGTAAATGGAAGTTGACAGACATGAAGACAAACAAACAGCAAGGGCCCTAGTCTGCACTGAAGTCTGCATTCATGTCATAACAAAGTTATGCTCTACTTTCAATATATGTTCAATTGACTAAGGATGTTTGAAGAGATAGGAAAAGTACATACTGTGTTCAGCTAAACCGCTATAAGTGGACAAAAAAATTGAATTTTATTTTTTGTTTACCAATGCTGTCAACTAGTCAATGTTTAATATCGTACGAAGCAGCAACGTTATCAGCCACCGGTTTAGTTGTGGCACTAGAAAATACCATTTAGTAATAGACATTCATTTCAAAAACTGCACAATCCATTACAAGTCTGAAAAATGTGCCTGACAACATTTCAGCTTGTAAATTAATGAATGATTAATTCATATGTTACATAGTAAATCTGTACTGGTTGCCAGGCAAAATAATGAGTGAGAACAATCAAATCTGTTTAAAAACTGGCAGCCTGTTTATTAATGCAAATTCAATGTCAGTCAAGAGTGTTAAAATGATGCATCTCCTCCCCTCCCTTCACTGCGCTGGTCCACTCTGCATTATAAAGCAAAGCAGGCTGCATTCTGGAGCAATCAAGCTTTTAATAAACATCTCGCAAACAGCCAGGCTGCCGAGAACCATCCTTGCATGTTGAGGGTCATTGAAAGCTCAATAGCCTGTTATTAA
Source organism: Gymnocephalus cernua (assembly GCA_023631565.1). Taxonomy (NCBI): domain Eukaryota; kingdom Metazoa; phylum Chordata; class Actinopteri; order Perciformes; family Percidae; genus Gymnocephalus; species Gymnocephalus cernua. The sequence goes on along the minus strand of CM042427.1, from coordinate 34,096,040 downwards.
CGGGGCTAATTAGGAAAAACATGTAAGATTCAGGTTGAAGTCAGGTAATAAATACTGGCAGTAAATAACATTTCAGATAACTGCATGTAATATATGCTGATTGCCAAGTAGTGTTGTCTTTTAAAATGGCTTAAAAGCACCTTGTAATTCCTGGATGTAAAAATCTATGAACAATAGGCTCAAACTGCTCTGTCAGATTTGCTCACACATTACATTGCATGTCATATAGCTGACGCTATATATATATATATATATATATATATATATATATATATATATATATATATATATATATATATATATATATATATATATATATATATATATATATATATATATATATATATATATATAGCGAATTACAATTGCTATATATGTCAGAGGTTGCACGCCTCTGGAGCAACTAGTGGTTAAGTGTCTTGCTCAGGGACACATTGGTTGATGTATCGCAGTGTGAGTCGAACCCAGACCTCACACACACTGCGCCATCACCCCCTCATAGGCTAGTATCTAATCAGATTCAGACTGTGATTAGCCAGATCAAAACCAACATAATCCATTTAAAGATGACTGAGTCTGGTTCAGTTAAAAACACTTATGTGAAATCTTCCTCGATTCAACTTTTTGTTTCGGCGACATCATTTGTCACTCAACATTACACAATTGTCTTATACATCCTGTGAGAACCTTGGAAACGAGAGAAGAAGACAAACCGAAGGACAGAGTGAACAGAAGTAATGACAAAAAAAAGGTACAAAACACATTCAGAGGTCTCTGTGTGTGTGTGTATGTGTGTGTGTGTGTGCGTGCGTGCGTGCGTGCGTGTGTGTGTGAGAGAGAGTGTGAGAGAGTGAGTGAGTGAGTGAGTAAGTGAGTGAGTGAGTGAGTGTGTCAGAGATGGGGACTCGAGTTTGAGACTCGGACTCGAGTGCGACTTAAGTCGCACACACAGTGACTTCAGACTCGACTTGAGACTCGTCCTCGAAAGACTTCAGACTCGAGCTGCGGGACTCGTGAACAATGTTTATTTTTAAGAAACGTCTGATGAGCTCGCTGTTATTCCGCTCCCTCCGTTACCTATAACCTGCCCACGACGTAACGTACTACGTATCTGCTGCGCATGGCCACATGGACACACGTCGACTGCACCGGCCGCTGCTGTGCCATTCATCGTAAGCTTTGGGTTTAAAAACTTCCAAAACGACGGCCCAAACAAAAGAAGCGCTCAATGCAAAATATGCGGTCTCAAGATAAAAGATTCTGGCTCAACCACATCTAATTTTATCAGGCATCTGAAAACACATCCTGACAGGTCAGTAAACATGTTTAACGTTAGCTCAGCATTGACCATCTAATGTTACCGTTAGCTTGCTTCTTGGTTTAGCTACGAGCTAACGTTACGGGAGGTTAACTCCGACTGTCTTCCTTATGAAATTTAAATGAGCGTTTGTTTAACCCTTGTATGGTGTTTTCAAAAAGTGAGGAAATAAAGTTTTTGAAAGTGGAAATTTTAGGTCCTGTGTACCTTTACTCTGTCCTCATCCTGTCAGGGCCTGCTGTTATTGTGTGTGTGTGTGTGTGTGTGTGTGTGTGTGTGTGTGTGTGTGTGTGTGTGTGTGTGTGTGTGTGTGTGTGTGTGTGTGTGTGTGTGTGTGTGTGTGTGTGTGTGTGTGTGTGAGATGCAACACTTATTATTTACTTAATCTTATTATTACTTATTAAGAGACTTGACTTGGACTCTAGCTCAAAGACTTGTGAGCATCTTGTGTGTGTGTGTGTGTGTGTGTGTGTGTGTGTGTGTGTGTGTGTGTGTGTGTGTGTGTGTGTGTGTGTGTGTGTGTGTGTGTGGCCAATCCTAACCAGCAGGCCCTTTGGCTATTTACGGTCTATTAACGTGCAATGAAATTCACTCAATCTAAATCAAAAATCTGACGGCTCTTCTCTGATAAAAACTCTAATTTTAAAAAACACACAAACAAACAGGGAGCGGGAGGACAGTGTGATAAAAGTACTGTCTTCATCATCTATTTTTTTAAATTGCTTTTATGTCAACTGTTTCATAGGGTGTGAAGCTGTGGCTGTGCCTCTAATGGGTCAGCGAGTCTGTCCCACTAAAGAAAATAAGAAACAAAACAGCAGAGCAACAGTAGCATGAAGAAGACGTAGCCTTGTAGCAGAGAGGGAGGGATGAAATGTGTTCTCCTCTGCCTCTTCCTTGACAACCTGTTGTCAAGGTGCAGCTGAGCAAGGCACTTAATCATTATTGATTTGTGAGCCAGAATTGTATGGAACTGGCAGTCTGTATAGAGCTCAAACGGTTACTTGATTCATTGAATTTATACAATTACAAAATGAATTAACAACAATTTTAATAATGGATTTGTAGTTTAAGTCAATTAATACATTTTTTGGTTACTGCACGACGTATTAAATGTCTACATCTTTGAAAATGACACCATTATTATTATTACATGTAACAAGAGGTTACTTTTAGTCAGAAAGCAACAATAGTAGTTGGCTATTACTATATGACTTATATTATAATAATAAAAACACTGATTGGTTGCAGCCCTACCATATCTATCACATCAGTATGTTGTAGATTGTTTTTGGAATTATACTAAATTATTTTGAGAAATGCATGAATAAAAGACTAAACATACTTGGGCAGTTGTAGATAGTTGTTGGCATTAATATACTCAACTGTAACCCTTAAGCATAGTGTAACGTTATGAACATTTGGCTGGTTAGAACTAAAATATTCAGCAAACCAGCCCTGACTAAATAAAAGGGTCAAAGTTATAAACAAAAAAAAAAAAATGTCAGTATTCAACAACAACTGCAATGGATTATATGTTTTAATCCATCTTGACTGGATGATAAACAACAAATATCCACACCCTCTGAATGCTTGGTTAAGTGCAAATGGTTTAATGTGTTCTCTGCCAAATCAATCTGGGGCCGAGACATATTTTCAGCGTGCCTGTGGCTCTGCTTCGTTATGGTGGTGCCTGAGAGTGTGCGTGTGTGATTTGTGTACTAAGAGACCGAGCATGTTGACCTAGGGAATTACACGCACTGCGAAATCAATATCACAGGGAGGTCTACTCAGGAACTGCAGAGCAGGGGGAAGCAAGACAGATGTGACATTCATCAACCAGGAATTCTTGATGCCTTGAGATTTAGGCACCTGCTGCGCTCCCTGAGTGTTTTAAGTGAAATGTTGGCATTGGGTGATGATGGAATTGCTGTGTCTCAAGGTTTGAATACTTGCTTATGCATCTGTATTTATGAGTTTGTTTAGTGTTAGTGTGTTAGTGTGTGTGTGTGTGTGTGTGTGTGTGTGTGTGTGTGTGTGTGTGTGTGTGTGTGTGTGTGTGTGTGTGAGATTGATTGTCGGGCACCTTGGTTAATAACAGCACTCTCTTCTGTAGTCGACGGACAAGAGCGTCCTGTGTCTCCCTCTTCTTCTGCTCCTCCAGAGTCTTGCTGCGCTGCTGGGACAGCTCTGCACGGAGCTCAGACTGTGATCGCTCCACATTCCTCACACTGACGGACCAGGATAAATGAATTGGTGGAAAGCAAAAGTGTGTGTGGGGGGTTAATAATAGGGCAAAGGAGAGGGCAGGGAAAGACAGAAACGAAAAAAGCAATTTAGATTAATACTCAGGAACAGATAACTTACCAAATAATCCCCATAAACTGCCCAAGAATTATTTTCAGCAGTGCTTATGCCATATGCCAGGTTTTGATCAATAGGACAATAATTATACTGGGACAATAATTATACCATAAGCTCCCTCCCCCCTCTCCCCCAGCACTCTTCTATTCTGTTGTTTGTAATATATAATAATGAGCCCAATACTTTCAGCAGAAGAGAGATGCTTGTTAAGCTAATGAAAGCTTTCTTAGCTGGACTGAGCTGCAGCATGAATATACCAGAGCATGCACGCAGCCCTCCCTACAGACATCACCTCTGCCTAAACAGGACAAGTTTAATTAGTGAATTCCCTCTCTCTCACTCACAACACAACACCCCCCCCCCCCCTCCCACCCCCGTCAGGAGTGCTATCAGAATCAGGACCAGTTTAATTAACTTTGTGACAATTAAGGACTTCTCAGAGATACGCTCTAATAGATACATGGGGGAAGAGAGGCATCCAAGCAGACATAATGAGAGTCCGAATGCAGAGAGAGGGTGAGTTACCGGCTGTTGAGATTGTAGTTCTGCTCTTTTAGAGCAATTTCTCTCTGCTGGATCTGAATCACCTCCCTGGATAGATCCTCGGGTTTCCTACAGACAGACATACACTGAACAGTTAGCTTACACGTGTATACACACACACACACACACACACACACACACACACACACACACACACACACACACACAAATCAATATGACTGAGAGAGCAGAAAGGACAGAGAATAAATGAAAACAACGGCGTTTCCATATTCTTTTGTTATTCGGCCAATGGGGAGCTGGTAAATACAATGACGTGAGCAGCAGAGGGAGAGATGAGAGGAGGATAGTGGGCTAAATACTGGTCACAGTTCTACAAAACAAACTCACTCTGTGGGAGAGATTGACAGATTACAAAACACACAATAAGAAGGCAACAACGCAGAAGGTCACATAGTCCGACAGAGATGCACCACATGACCTCCAAACTCTAAATGTGAGGTTACTATGGATCTGTCCAAAAAGTGATTGCCATTATCTCTTTATCTCTTGTGAAATGGGTTTATATTAGGAGAGCTTAGCTCAAAATCATACGTTGCCGCCACCTCGCAGTTAGAATTACACACCTAAAGTACAACTAAACATCAGGAGATTGAGGGCCAGATGTACGTACATTTGCGAACGTAGCGTTATCAGCGCCATGGCTCACCCGCAGATAGCGAACGCAATGATACCGTAGTTTACGCCATATTTACAAAAACCTGCAGGTCATCCGTAATTAGCGCCTTTCCCCGCCCAATATAGCGTAAACTGTAAGTACTTGTGCTATGATACGGCTGAGTGCAGACTGCGATATTCCCACTGCTGATGCTATGACTGTTTGAAATTATCCTGATGCCAATATTTGTAATGTTTAACAACTGCTGGAATGTGAACTCTGAGTCGGAGATTCGATGTCATCTTTGATTTCTTCCAGTAACTGTAATCTTGCATGGCTGCTTAATCTGTGATCCTTGTGGCAAAACTCCTTTCAGCTCGTCTCCTTGGCCTATGTCTTCGTCTTGCTCGGATTACTGCTGTCATTTCACCAGGAGGCATATGTGAGGAAACCCGCTTCCAGGTTTACACCTGCTTTTAAGAGGCGGAGAATTTTCACCGCAAAATAGAGGCGCGCTATCACTGCCGGTGTTTGTACATACCGCGGAATACGTAATTAAGCGCTCTTTACGCTTCCCCTCCCATCTCTTTACGGTAAACTCCCACTTTCCCCGCGACCCTCCCATGAATAAATATGCATGACACGAAAAACGCAATTTGCCCTTTTCAGCTCCCACGACATGCAGTTTGCGCTTTTACATCATTGCGGCCTGTTTGTACATACCTCGCCATGATTTTACGCGCACGTTGCGACACAAATACGCCTGAAGTGGGCGCAAAAGCGTTAGTACATCTGGCCCTGAGTGTGCTCATAAAGGCAAAAGACTTTTATACCTATCAATGTAACATCTTTTCTTCCATAACATTATGGTATGATAAGAAAAGGCTGAGCAGTCAAGGTTAACATCAAGGCTGAAAACCCAATTCCAAATGTTATGTAAGTACGTGAAAGTTAGGTGGTCTGGATTTATCACCACTTCCAATTCTGCTAGATGGAGCCTTACGTATGAAAATAATCTCATGACTAAAATATGAGTTCATGAATCATATGATGGAATAACTATGGTGCCCAAAGCAGGTAATTCTACGTTACCCTGAGCACAGAGGGATTAGCCTTTCCCTAATCTTATGAAAGAGGCTGTTTAAGTGTTCTGCTGTTTTTTTTTTTTTGGGGGGGGGGGGTCCGCAGGTCACAAACGAGCCATCTCCGGTGAGGCTCCAAATAACGGGTTGGTTGCATATTATTGGGTGACATGATGTGCCATAATACAAGGTAATTACGAGAAAATGCACTGTCAGGCACTCTTAGAAGATTTTCAAAATGTAAGACAGAACGTTTTCACTTGGAGAACGTGGGAGCAGCTCAGGAGACAAAAAAGAGAAAAGACAGAATCCATTATTGTCGGAAACAGGGACAAGACACACATACAGCCTACTGTGTACACAAACACACACATAAACACACATCCAAAATGTATTTCTAACTTCTTGAGACACAAATGCACAAAATAGTCTCAATTCTCGCTTTAGCTGGTGAAAACGTTACTGAAAAAGAAATCCATTTCCAGGAAATCTCCCCGTGTATTTTCATCGTCTGTCCCTTCAATGTTGTACCACATAACAGCCTAGTTTTTATTTTATTATTATTCTCTTTTATTTACTTACTTATTTTTTAAGATGTTTTTTTTGGGGGGGGGGGGGGGGGGGGGGGCATTTCTGCCTTGAAGGGATAGGACAGCTATGAAAGGGGGGAGAGAGGGGGAAGACATTCAGGAAATCGTCACAGGTCTGACTCGAACCCTGGACCCTCTGCGTTGAGGAATAAACCTCTATATACGTGCGCCTGCTCTACCAACTGAGCTATCCAGGCCACGTAACAGCCTCGTTTTAAAGGTCCCATGCCATGGTGCTCTTTGGATGCTTTTATGTAGACCTCAGTGGTCCCCTGATACTGTATCTGAAGTCTCTTTCCCAAAATTCAGCCTTGGTGCAGAATTACAGCCACTACAGCCAGTCCCACAATGAGCTTTACTCAGGACGTGCCATTTCTGTGTCTGTAGCTATTGAGGAGGAGAGAGGGGGGGTAAGGTGGAGGGTGGGGGTGCGGCCTTGACCAACTGCCACTTTGATAGTTTGAAAGCCATGATGTCTCTCTTTGTCGTGGGTTGGCCAAATTCTCTGGGCAGGCAAAGCAGAGAAAGGGGAGGTAACCTTCCTCCTTATGACCTCATAAGGAGCAAGATACCAGATCGGCTCATCTGAGCTTACTTTTTCTCAAAGGCAGAGCAGGATACCCAGGGCTCAGTTTACACCTATCACCATTTCTAGCCACTGGGGGACCATAGGTAGGCTGGGGGAACTCATATTAATGTTAAAAAAACTCATAAAGTGAAATGTTCATGCCATGGGACCTTTAAGAAAATATTTGCATTACTTTTCTGTCAATCTTACATTTAATTGTCAACCACATGGGTACCCGCATATGCAAGCACAATGACTGTATAACAGAAGGAAATACACACTAGCAACCAGCCAACTGCTGGCAAACTCGAGCTGTGGCTGTGGGGCTTGTCTACTCTACCAGACAGCCACATTGATTGACTGTTGGGGAGGTAGAACTGCTCTCCTAAAGTTATTTTTGTCTGACAAAACAACACACATTGCTGGTAAAGAACCAAACTGAGTGTTGCAGGAGACAAACTCCTCATCGACAGCACCAATGTGTTTACTCCTCATTAACTGCTCCACAACATGTTCTTTTCACACCACTAATGACCAACTCAAAATGTGTGGTGACAAAAAAAAGTGTAAACAAAGTTAAAAGTATCAGTAGCTTGCAGTTATGAGAAATTACTTACAGGCAAGCAAATTAACAAATCAATAATACTAATATTGACTAGTGTGCAAAAACACTGCCGCCCTTATGAGATATTTCATATTTAATGAAGCAGCCTAAACATGGGCTCTAAGATGAAGCTTTGTAATGAAGTCAACAGTAATTATGACACATTACTGATGGCACTGTGACAGCATTCTGTCAATGTACTTCTACTGAAACTTGATGATCATTTTTAACTCCAAAAAAAACATAATGACATAAATCCAGATACAATTCAAACACATATACAACTTAAATACCTGGAAAGATTCAACTCATTTCAAATTATGATAAAATGACTGCTTAACAGCCAAAAAAGAAGTCACATATTCCTGATAATATGCATTCATTCAGAATATTTCAATAAGTCAGAATAATGCGGGGTTAATACTCATTTTTATATGGCACTGTTGTACTGGGTGAAAGAAAGATGAACAGACGGTTGAATGAAATGCTCTTGTCTTCCATTTGCCTCTATATCACAGGACTGTGTTGGGAAAACAACATCCTGACAATTAAGTTGGCCATTTAGTAAACAGTAAAAAACAGCTTGAAGGAGTTTCTAACGGTTGATTTGCAAGCTGCATTAACCTTTACTTTTGATCAGCATGAGCCTGACACATGTGGCTGCCCTTTAGAAGCCGTATGTGCAATGCAGGTTTATTTTTTTTCTTTCAACAAAAGCGCTAAGGCAGCCAAAGACATCTCGCTCGGAAAACCTGCATTTTGAGTAGGGTTTCAAATGTTCAACTCAATTTACCCAGGGTGACAGCCTAGTCTGACTTAGATCTTCAGAAAAATAATGGACAGCCCAACCAAATTATTGTGTACATTAAAGTGAGATTGGTATCACGTTCTGCTGTGATCCCACCAGGTCTTTTAACAACTGTAAATGTAACAGTTTAACACTATTAGGGCTCATAACACAATACACAAGAACCACACACACACACACACACACACACACACACACACACACCACACAACACACACACGTTCCTTTTAACATTCTGTTTACATTACAGCCAGAGTTAATCATAGAGAAAATGGTGTGCGTGCTTGTGTGTATGCATGCATACAATGGACAAGGCTGCAGTGTTTATAATCTGTCAGATCTGCTCCACTGCTCACAAGGAAACATGCAATCACTATCTCATTACTAGTTAGGACAGGATGCATTGAGACACACTCAGTGCGCACTCTCTCACACACACACACACACACACACACAGGTATAAAACACACACCTATACACGCTGGTGGAATCCATCCACAGTGATGAGGCACATTTATTGGGAGTGACCACAGCTCCACCTAGTGCTACTCATTCATATTTCAAAAGGAAATATACTGAAAACTTTTGTATTTCAGTTTTTCTGTCTCATAAATCACACACCCAGGCACACTTTGACACAGTGTCTGACCTTATGTTGAGTCCAGTAGATTGCCCAAGGTTTTCCCAAGCTTTGAGCTTCTCTGCCAACCTCTAAGGATTCAAGAAACAATAGGTCACATGTGTGTCCATGTATAGGAAGCACATTATATTGTTACTATGACAGCAGTCAATTTAAGAAAATAAAATATACCACAGTTAAACATAACAGTGAATTTTGAACCTCACTAGACATTAGATAAATATTTAAAAAAAAAAATACAACTACAACAAAAACATGTTGAACTCCAACCAAGAAAACTCAAAACTACACAAATGTGCAGCCTAAAACCTGGTGGTCTCAGGTTATACTAACAAACAATATGGATTCCCAATGTATTGGTCCGCTGTAAAGTAAGCACACTTTTAATCTCTTCATTTCATGTTTGGAGTAGTGGAATATGATAATGGAATTCTACAGAGTGAAATGCGCATTACAGTCTCACACACACAGTTTACCTCCTTCTCCAGTTCAATATTAACCAGCTCTTCTTTCGTTTTCTGCATCCTCTCCAGCTTCCTCCTCTGCCCCTCCACCTCCTCTTTCAACAGGCTGCAGTTCTCCCTGCTCTCCCTGGACAGAGCGGAGTGAAAAGAGCAACGACCAAGACAAAAGCAAAACACAAAATTAACTTGAAAGTTTGGTCCTTAGTGTCTGATGTAGAAATAGCATACTGTTGATCCCTGGCTGCATTCACAGCCTAACATGATTTTAAAATCTGATTTCAGATGGGGTTTTTTAGTAGTTCACAGTAACTATATCTATTACATGAAAGATAAAACATTTGGAATTTGGTAGCATATTAACTAGGCCTACACGAGTCGGGGAAAAATATGAATCACAAATTTTTTGCTTAGAATTGATATCACATTCTCTGCCACGATTTTTTTCTCACAAAGTGTAATGTTTGTTGCACACATGAACCATGACATGAAATTGTCACATTGCGCATCAACACAAGCCTGTAAACATAGAGGCTTCATTGAATAAAGAAAATAAAGTACATACTGGCCATTTAAGTACAGTAGGCTACCAAAACTAGTGACATATAACACATTGAACTAAATATGGCCCTGATACAGGCTCTATCTGAACTCCTTGAACATGTCTTTACATAATTAAAACATGTTAATGTCAAATACTTCCAATAAATTAATTGAAGGAAAAAAGAATTTCAAAAAAAAGGAAAAAAAGAAAATCAAAGTCATTTAAAAATTAAATCGTGAACAGGGGTGAATCGAGATTGCGGTTTTATAATGATTTATTGTGCAGGCCGAATATTATCCTGTATTGCATAAATCTGATTATTCTAAAACCCCTATTATACATGTAGTTTCTCTCTTAATAAAAATAAAAAAGGGGGACCAAATGGCCGGAAATTAGTGTGTTTTTTCACACCACTATTTCTGCTGCAAATTACAGCCTTTTAGTACGGCAGAGGACGGCCAATAGATGGTATCATTGACGACAGATGTTATCAGAGACGTTACTTTCCAACGTGATAGTGATAGTACTTCATTCTGCTTCATTTCACGCTTCAAATTTTCTGGAATACTGCCAACACTGCCAAATAATCATGTGCATGGAAACACAATGAATGCTGTACTTCTGCAATTACTCTTAGTAACGTTTAGATTTCTCATGTGGCACGACTTTTCTTCCACTTTCCCCTCCTTAAAAGTCACCTGTCACCCAATGCCTCATAGTGTGCACTGTGATGGTGTACTAGCTCCCTATCTCCCCACCCGAACATGTAATCTGTGTATCATTGTGGGATTGCAAGCATGACAATCATAAATATTATTTGTTTAGATTTGGTGTGTGTGGTGTGTGTGGTGTGTGTGTGTGTGTGTGTGTGTGTGTGTGTGTGTGTGTGTGTGTGTGTGTGTAAAAGGTGTGGCAGACATTGTTGGGTGACCATACAGATGTTTTCTGTTTGTGTTTTTTAATCTTATCTGTTGAAGCAGACAATGCAAGAAAACTTTCTGTGTGAACAGACAATAAAGTTTGATCTTATGTTGGTGTGGTATGATGACCCAAAGTCACACTGAAATGTCAAGAGGATCGAAGCTAACTTTTTGAGCACTGTGGGATCGCACTAGGCTGCAGTCTTTAAAAATGAAAGCCTGTCTGTTCTATTGAAAGGTGAGAGATTTTGAAAGGCATTAAACACTTAAAAATGTATTTGACCTGAGAAAGGCATTTTCTTCTCTGAGGCACTTCAACTCCTTTTCCAGCTCTGGAACCTTGGCCGCCTCTGACTTAATAGTCTTCACAATGGCGATGTCTTGCTCCTGGAGGGTGAGACACCTCTCCAACTCCTGCCAAAAAACGGAGAGAGAAATCAGCCAAAAGAAATACCAACAACATGTGTGTATTCAGTGCACTGCAAAAGCTCTGCCTTTTGTGTAAAAATAACCTTCTATACACAAATATTTATATTTAAACATATGTGATGTGAAAAAAAAAAGATTCAACCAACATCATGTCATTTGAAAATTAAATATGAAGTGAAAACAAAAACGCACAATAATTCAAATGATAAAACTCTAAATGTGACAGTGAGTGTGTTTACATGCACACAACTCTTGGTTGTAAGTCAAGACAGTTTGTAATCATATTTGCGAAATTATGTTTACATGCAACTCACTTCATACACTACATACAATATCCTCACATTATCTAGGTTTCTGATTGTCTGCATCAGTGCAGGTTTGTCTTTCACCTGTCCTCATCCAGCCACTCACTGTCATCTTTGTACAAACAGATGTAGTAGCTGCGTGTTTGAACACTGCTGCATTTACAACTCTGCTGGATTAGGCTCAGTAATGGGGGATGAAAGCAACATGCAACAGAACTCATCTTACACATTACCAGTGTCAGTTCTTGCTTTAATTTTAGCATGTAGATTATGAATGTAGTTTTTAAATCATCAGCATATTATTGTTTTACTGATTAACTTTTAAAATAGTGCACCTCTGAATCATGGACAGGGGCATATTGTGATCTCAGTTTGTGCACGGCGGACAAGTGTGTGGTCAACTGAGTACAACATACCTTTATCTTGATGATGTGCTCCGAGCAGGAGGACTGGGCAGCTTGGAGACTTTGGCAAAGCTGAGAGACTTCCTGATACTTCCTGATTATAACACCAAATCAGATAGAACTGTGTGGTCAGCATTTATCTTGTGCAGTACAGCATGAAACAGAGCTGGGCAAGTTGGTAGTCTCAGTATGTGTCTGTACCTGCGTTGTAAATCTAACTGTTCCTGCAGTTCCTGCCTTTCAAGGGCTTGAGAAGAAGTTGTCGAGTCTTGGTTTTGAATCTTCTGCTTCAGCTCTCTGATGTCATCCTTCAAAGAACTGATGGTCTGGGAAAAGATTACAGAAGTAAGCCAACATAACATAGGAGACAAGACCAGAGGACAAATGCAGCAAGTGTGTGTGCAAGTCTGTGTGTACCTGGTTAGCAGTGTTCAGTCTCGTATCTCGCTCCTCCAGTTTCCTGTTCAGGCCCTTCAGGTTCTGACGGAGAGCGCAATTTACCTCCACCTGCTCTGATAGGTTCTTAGCTGCATCAGTCTCTCTCTCCTCCAACTTTTTTATTCGCCCCAAGAGGTCCTGGTTCCGGTCAACCTCATGCTGTAGCATAAAAGGGTGAGAAACAGGTTTTACCAACAATCTTCTCTGATCCTTATCAGTTAATGTCAAGTCTGCTTCATTGTCAATTTCTTCACATATACTAGACATGCAAAGGAATCGAAAGTTTGTTTCTCACCATCCCACGGTGAAGAAGAAAAAAATGGCAACAGATAAAACAAGACATTCTTAACAGAAGATTTTAAAAAAGTGCTCAACAGATAGGGACATTTACCCAACACTAAAACTAAAACAATAAACGGCAACAATATCACAAGACAGAAACACAAGAATGTCACAAGCAGCAAAAAATGTTATATGATGTGTTGTGGTGGAGCAGAAAGATGTGCAAAAATGCAATAATGGAAAAAATGTGTGACATAATGTGACATTATCTCAGTAAGAGAACACTAAGGAAAGAATTGCACACGTATACAAACTTGGAAAAAAAAACATCCATGCTGTTTTGAGTGAGATACGGGTTTCTGAATGCATCTTGCCTTCAGTCTCCGGGCGAGCTGGTCAAAATCGGCCGTCTACATCATCGGCCGAATCATTTGGTGTGTGCTAAACCACTTTAGATAATACCACATCAGCTAGCTGTTTCTCCAACTTCGGTCAGTACAAGGCAGGATTAACCGGGAGACTTCTTCTAAACGAGGGCGCACTTACAACTTTGCATGGAATACCTGCAGACCAGGGACATGGAAGTAGTTCTATACAATTTTTTGTGTAGATTAGGGTGAACTCGTGTGTGTTGTAGCAGTGTTTTGCCATTGAGAACAAGGTGGCTAACCGATAGCAGCGGTAGCTTCTAGCTACTAGTCCTTACCTAGCTACTGCACATGTGCAACTCCCAACAAAGATGGGATAGAAGTGAGATGCCTCACTCTGTAGCTAAAACAGAGAGCTCAACACACAGGGTGAAAAGAGGAGCTGCAGCAATGTGCAGTACAACAAAAAGATGGTGTTTTTTGAAAATCAAACCATGTAAACCTATTCTGGTACAACCTCAAAATACAATTATGACCCTGAAAATGAACATAATATGGGCACTTTAATCGTCGTCGTCACCGTATACTCATTTGTATTATATGTAAGAGTTTGTGACCTGTACCTCAAAGTCTCGCGCACTGTCAGAAGCAGCCTTCTCCAGTTCAAATCGAGCTCGCTTGTGACTCAGCTCCATCTGCTTCTTCTCCTGGTCCAACTGAAGGTAGCGATTATTGGAGTGAACTCTGTCTGCTGCTTCCAGCAACTAAAAGGAAAGACAAGTCAATCAGTGCAGAAGGTTGCATGTTAATATCCCCTTTACACAGCTCACTGTTGATACCGTCAGTTTCTGTATACCTACCTCCATGCTGCGTTTGTACTGACTCTGCAGGTTTCCATTCCCCGCTGAGTGCTCTGACAGCCTCTGTGGAGCATTATTAGAGTGGCTGATGAAGGAATTGAAGGACTTCAAGGTTGTTAACACAGTGGTGTCATCTTCTAAATCCATTTGGAGAGTCACTGGTGTTGTAGTGCACAAATGGAAGGTTCAGACAGAGTAAGAGTCAGTAAAGGCATAGCTAGCTAGCTAGCTAGCTACTGCAGTATTAGAAACAACACACCACACCTAGCTATGTAAGCTAATACTTAGATAGATAGATAGATAGATAGATAGATAGATAGATAGATAGATAGATAGATAGATAGATAGATAGATATGTAACAGTAACGTTAACTGACATTAGCTTCCTTGCTCACTCAACACAAACAGCAACTAAAGTTAACGTTATCCAAGCTAAGCTAGAAGCTTAAAATAAAAGCTACGTTGATGTTTAATCGCTAACGTTATATTGTGTACATTTGTCCGGGTAACGTTACTCTAGCGGTTTAAACGGCTGTTTCCGTCACTAACCTGCAGGCTAGGCATAACTGTTAGTTAACGCTTAGCTAGCTAGCTAGTACAAAGTGTAAAGTTAGAGTGGGATGTGTTAGTTTCTACGGCTAACGTTTTTCAGAAGGTGCTGTAGTAAATGAATGCTGCTTACAATCTTAAAATAACCATCTAGCTTTTACGTTATAACAGTCTCGCTTGGAAGCATATTTCCTCACCTCAGAGCTGACTTGTTTGTGAAGAGGAGCAGGTTAGCTGTAACTATTAGATAAGTTATCTTTACTCTGCTAGCGAGTTAGCTGCAGTGTGGGCTACACAACATTGAATACTCACAGCACAGAACTCCCTCCAGTTTAGCTCGAATGAGATGCGTGTATTATCGCGAGGCTTCTTGATGTATCGCGAGAGTGTCAGTTGCATACTTAACTTTCAGGTGGTTATGAGAAATTAAACCTCAGTCACAGCAGCACTGTACAGTTGTTTTACTTAACTAAACACGTTAAGAGGTTATTGGATGAGAAAAATGAATTAAGGTAAAAGTATGTAAGTGGTTTTGACGTCATGAGCAGCTGTTATGGCTGTATATGTCTTTTTATGAGGAGGCGAGTCACTTTATTTAGCCTCTAGCTGTATGAGTCCACCTTCAGGCGGATGGAGTCAGAAAGAACTAAAGCAATAAATAGCACAAACAATATTATTATCAACTGTCTGCTTTTCATGTAGATTTAATGAAATTAAGGAAATAAAAACAGAACACACTGGAAAAATGTTGTATTTTCATATTTTTTTTCCTCATCAGCCTGTATGTACTAGGATGTAGGCCTATGTGACTGTACTGACATTAAAAAAATGTAGTTGCATAGTTTGTCCCACAGAGAGCAGCACTGCTATGTTCATCAGTCTGCATTTTTACATTTTTATACAGGATGATGAGGGAACTGGTCAACAGCAAGCATGTATTATAATTATTGCACCTACTTAGCCGACTAATCTGGCCAGATGGCATTCAGTTGGCACTAGCATTAGGCATATAAGCCCAAGTGGCATTAATTGCAGTTTTAAAGATGGCAAACAAGGTATGGGATGATTGCCATAGGTGACATGACATAAGACCATTTAGGCCACAAATATGTCCAGAAGCATTATTATCCATGTTTAATTGAATCACAAAAACTACCACGAATAATGCTCCTGATCCAAACTTGATTTATCAGCCGATGTTTACTAAACCTTGTAATCAACACTGACTCTGATTATTATGCATCCAGTAGCCTATGCTTGTACATAAATATTTCATTTATTCCCACGAGGGAATTCGTCCTCTGCATTTGAAAACCACAACATAGTTTTATTTAATTTTATTTAACCTTCATTTATACTTGAAGGGCATTGAGGTTTCCCTCATTTTCAATTACAACGAGTTTGCATCAAGAGTCATACACACACAAAAAACAGCAATGACAAATAAACATGAGCAAAACTAAAAGCAGTTGCAATTTAAAGAGTGGAGATTAAACACCAAATGTAGTGTCCAAGGACCAACTCTAGTTCTAGGACAAGTGCTATGGTCTGAAGCAATGGCCACCTGGCATACATTCATGTCTTTTGATGTGGGAAGAAACAAGAAGGCTCAGAGAAACAGAGTAAACACAGGGAGGGAAAAGTTCAGAGAGGACCAAGGCCTTACCTGTAGGATGAGAATATTAATGACTTCTGTGTACTGTTATGTTTTCTCTGTTTATTTGGGTGGGACAGCAGATCAGTGTTTAAGTGGTCCCACCACCTCATCAGCTTGCAGCTGTAGACGCTGGAAAAGAATTAGCTGAGGGTTTAATCCAGCAAAAGTAATGTAAGCTTTAATTACTAAAAAATCACACAAATTTCCCAGCGTAGAGCAGCAGGTCAACTAGGTCAGAGTTGGTCTCCCATTGCCAGACCTACTGAGGAGGAAGGTCTGGCTAGTCCACACAACATTATGGGATATAGTGCATAGTTTCTGTCTCCCCCATGAGGAATTCTAAGTAATGACAACAAAACTTACGGCGCATCCACATGATACAAGCCTTCCGTGATCACGCACCACCCCCACCCCCCCTCCACGTAGTTAGTGGCCAAGGAGGACACGGAGGATTGAAAAAACATGATGGACTCTTCACAAGAGGTAATTATCTTCACTTGATTTTCTGCACCAGTTTCTGAACATAGCCATACTGACAAATACAGAGAGAGTTTTGTGGAGCTCTTAATTAGCGTTGTATCAACTCATTTGGCAATGGCTTGTAAGAGACACTAAAGCTTTAAACCAATTACATTGCTGAAATGTGCACGTAGGGAGGCAAGCTCTGGAATTAAATTGGCTGTCCAGTGTGTGATGAGAATTTTACTCAGAAAAAAGATAAATATAATTTGATTGACGTTTCTAGCTCGGAGGATGTTTCCTTAATCAACCAGAGTTTAGAATGTCAACACAAAGAAAGCGGAAGGTGAGGGACAGTCTCGTAAATGAAACGTCTTAAGACAGAGCCGATACCCTCCCTCACCAATATTTATGCAAGAAAAGAGATGGACAACATTAAATAAAAGCTAGGAGGAGCCACAGAGGGAGAGGGTGGAGGGGTGCAAAATTGTCTGAAAAGGTCAGACAGAAGACATGTCCTCTTCAGAGTGACACGAGAGCTCCCCTTCTCTCTGTCACTGTCTCTTTCTTTTTCATCCCTTCAACCCCCAAGAGTGTTCGCCTGTTTCGGTCCGCTGTCCTCACACCCCCTGCCCCTCCTGCCGCTCTTTCTTGGGGTCCAAGAAAGGGAGACAAGATTAGCTTAGTGACATTTTTTTTCCCCCGCTGTCTTTCTTTATCTATCACCATCTGACTCAGTCGCTCCCCCCTCTTTCTCGGGTATTCTGTCGCCATCTCCGCCTGCCCTCGCCCTCCTAGGTCAGCCCGAATGCAGCAATCTCTGTAGGATGACGTAAATGTACAAAAAAAGCCACACACATTCAGATGTGCATACACATTTACACACACACACACACACACACACACACACACACCATAAGAAGTAAATCAGCAGAAGTGCCTGCAGATGTGCCCTTCATTGCCATCTGTTGTAAAATGAAAGCAGCTCACGAAAAGCCATCTTACATTCAGTGGCTTTTCATCATTTCCACCCACAGCATGTAGACATCACCACAAACACAAAAATAAATACTCCAGTTTTCTATGAATTGTAAAGGGTTTGGCAGTCAACATCTAACCTATATTAATCTATACACAATGTTGTTACCTTATCTGCTGTTGAGTTGTTGCATATTATCAATTAAGTTCATAATGGTGAAAACTGAAAACCTGTTGATTCAAATAGCCATATAAAAGGTTTTTAGAATCACCAGTCATCTTAAGTGAGGTAGTAAAGTCAATTACTACACACCATTAAGCTTTTTGCATATTTATTTCATTACTTCAGTGCATTTGAATAGGCTTTTTTTCTTCCAGACGATGCTCACATTCATGTCAGTTAGTCGTGAACTGTGAAACTTCACGTTTATGAAAATTACTTTTTAGATTTTTGAGTCATGACATCTTTGTGATGCGGAAAAAACCCTTGTGGGAGCTGCTATGTCTTGCTTTGTGCTGTGCAGAGGACCTGAAATAGAAATTAAGTCAGTCAGATCATGTGTCGCAGAGAGGTCACGCCAAAGTCATCCAGACACAATGTGTTGCTTCAGCAACTATTGTAACTGTATTGTAAATCTGTGAGGGCAAGGCAGAGGAGGAAAATGGCCAATGAAGAGGGAAAAAATAATGTAAAACAGATAAGAGGGAGCAAAGTGGAGTTTGTAGTATGATGGGTCCATAAAGTGGACAGACAAAATAGGTAGGAATGGCAAGAAAGGAAGACAGAAATGGGAGACAAAAGAAGGAAATTGCAGAAAAAGCACAGAGAGGGACAGAAAACAATGTTAGAGATCAAATGAGGCAAAGGTTAAAGAGAGGAATCAATAAAGCAGTGATTTTATATTCTTCTAATCAAGGAGGACAGAGTCAATAGCTGATTCAGGCTTCCTGTGCTCTCGAGAGCCCTAGGGAATACTTCAACAATATTAGCTTATGGGTGACGTTCGTGCTCATGTGCTCACATGCTCACATGCTCACACACATACACACACACACACACACACACACACACACACACACACACACACACACACAGCGAGCAAGAGGGACGCAGAGGCACCTGATGATGCATAAAGAAACAGCTATCAGAGGAGAAATTAAAAATAACTCGCATTTACTAATTAATAAAATACGGTAAGCAAACTCAGCGAAGCAGTCAAGATTGGCAGGGGATGTGTGTGACATGATTTTCTGAATTCTTTCCCCACATCATCCAGAACATTTCTACAGTCCGCAGGGGCAGACCTACAGAAAGCATATCGTCAAGTCGAACACATCACAAAAATATGAGCCTTTTTCTTTTTCACAACCATAAATGTACAGGTAATATGTCGATTCACTAAAGTATACATTATATACAGTATGATCGTGTGTGTGTATAGCCTGCATTATAATCAATGAACTGCCTCACTCACTTGGTGTGTTATCAAAGTAAGGTGTGTGTGTGTGTGTGTGTGTGTGTGTGTGTGTGTGTGTGTGTTTGTGTGTGTGTGTGTGTGTGTGTGTGTGTGTGTGTGTGTGTGTGTGTGTGTGTGTGTGTGTGGTTGTGTGAGAGTGTGTCTGCTATACACTATACACTACATACAACCAATCGCACAGATCTGTTTTATCCGCATGGGTGGCTTGATTGACACATGAACTTTAAAATGCATCAAGATGTGCTACAGGTGAGTCGGGTAAAGGAAAGGAGAATAAGAATATAAAAGCCATACAGTGGGAGTAGAGGAAGGAGGCGTGATGGTGGTCCCAAGAAGGTGAGATGGAACAAGAGAACGGGAATTAACAGATGGGGTAGGAAAGGTCACAAGAAGAGGTGTACGGAGAGTAATGGAGATAAGTGGTGCAGACTGAGAGCAAGATGTGGAAAAAGAGCTGCTACCAACAGTATGATAAGCAGATACATGGATAAATTACATTCGGAGTGATGTGTGGTGTGAATGTAGTGTGCTGATACTGGATTTTAAAGGCTGATTAGAATGCCAATATCTACAGTGTCAATAATGGATAATGTCATCGTCAAAAACCCTAGTGAAATGAAATGATATCTGTTTAGCAGCTGTCTATGGTGTAGTGATGCACCTCACTTATTCTTATGCTCACTTATAAGCCTGTTCTTGCTTTCTCAGTGGAAACATATAAAGGGGGTATTTGCTTTCTTTTTTAGACTGCTGTCTATATAGAATGTTAGTGGCTTCTCTTCTAATGTGTTCAGTCTCACAATTGACTGTGAAAGACCAATCTAGCAGTATAACAGTAAACAATATCCAGAGACAAGATTTATTGTATGTTAGTTTTCCATAATACCCTGCTTTAAAATACTAAATCCAATCAAAATACAACAAAGTCATACTGACAAGCCAATATCCAAAATTGAAAGCCCCTAAAAAAGTCTGCACAGATTCAGAGATTTCTGTTGCTCTGTGCTGAGTTGTTACCAGGGACTGTAGGCAAATGTATATAGTGTTTGTGACCTGACGTCACCAATAAAGGAAGCATTATCTGCCACGATATGGGGTAATTTGGGGGCTGATTCTCCAACAACAGAGAATCTGAAGCCATATCTACCAAAAATATTTTCTCCGCCAATTTAGAACACATTTAAAATAGATGCAGAGCGTGCAGGGTTAGCAGTTACACTTCCTTTTTACATTTGTGTTTGTTTCCATTTTGTTCGTCTTGTCTTGTTACTGGACAGCTGCATGAGAGGTGTGACATGCGACAAAGAGGCATCAACAGGATTGAACGAGGGAGACTGAAAGTTCTATGCGTGCAGCTCAACCATTCGGCTACTGGGACGCATTATTATAAGGAAAGCCAAATTCATGCAAAATGGTGGAGCCTTGGCTGAGTTGAAACAAGCAAACAACAACTACCATGGCCGAGTGATTGCCTGACAAATATGTCGATCAAAAAAACATGAACCCAAAGATAACCTCTTCAAGCTTCAGTGTGTTTTTACTGAAACAATATTTTGTACTGTTACACTTGCAACAGTCAGCATCTGCATTCCCATGAAAAACGAATGAGCAAGAATGATGTAGAAGATTTATATAAAAGATTCAGGCTGTCAGTTTTTACTGACTGATGATGATAACGTTAACTAAGCATGTAAAACATAATTGAATCAAAATAGTGTCAAAAACCAACCAAAAGTCTTCCTGATTTTGATCAGACTGACAACAACTCCTGCTTTAAAACACCTCACGTCTATATGGCGGCAGGCTTTGTTTGGTGTTATTTCCATGATGCCGAGCTTCATATATACATATACATACAGTATGTGTGAGGAAACTATTAAAATTAAATACTCATAGACAGCCGACTGTGATGTTGTTTAGATCATTGTCGATGGATGATCTTTATTTTTTACCAAACTTTGTTTTTCTCCTGGTATCAGAGTTCTACCCATTTACACAAATAGCCTGATAGTATGTTTGTTCATACAGTAATGAGGGCAGTGATATCACATACAAAGTTACAGTATGTTAATGCCTATCTGCAAGTTTGGAGCTAACAACAATTACAGTACCTACTTCTGAAGTCGCTTCTTCTGGATGACCTTCAACATTCACATCTGTGGTAATTACCACACCATAAAACTGATATTTTAGTCCGAACCCTCTATATGAGGTATTTGACAAGCAATTTTACAGTAATACACTGATACAACATAATCTCTCCTGTCTCGAAGAGTCTTAACACTGAATACTCGGGCCTCAAGGGACTTATTAAAGACACCTCATGAAGAGCAACTGACGAGCGATTCATCGTACTGGATGGACAGTCATGTAATAAATGTTGTGCAGAATAGATAGTAAAGTTACAATATAGACAATCCAAATGACAAAAATGATACATAGAATCAAGAAAAATGAATCTGAGAGGATGTCAAGCACAGAAACAGCTAGAGCCTGAACCACACAACGTCATCCTCAGCTGCATGTCACCTGGAAAGAGAACAGGCTACACAAACCTGCAAAACTGAAGCACGTCATTGAGAGGGAAAGAGAGGGAGGGAGGGAGGGAGGGAGAGAGAGAGAGAGAGAGAGAGGCATACAGCTGTGCTTGTGGGACACAGACACAGACTTGCAAGGACTTTCCATGGTAATTAGTGAAGCCTCAAACATTTACTGCCGCTGTGATCTGTGTGACACTACGTAGAAAATGACTCTTTCCACCTCGACCTTTGCATATCTGATAGCTTTAGCGGGATTACTGTACGTGCAAGTCAGATAGAGGCTGGCATGTCTCAGAGTCTCTCAACAGGGAAGAGGGGCTGATTACCATGGGAGGGGCTGACTTCTAATAGAAGGGAGTCCCCTCGTACCTCAGAAAGTCAGCTCATCAGTCACCACCTCTGCCCTATTGATTTTTGATTTTTCTGTCCTACTCCTCCTTCACACATGATGAAGAAGACCGTTACCTTGTGGGTAAACTTCACATGTTGGTGAGCACAGCCGTTACTTGTATGTAGCAGACAGCTGCTGTGGTCACAAAGGCAATGAAAAAGCCTTAATGAAAGAATAATAACAGAGCATCTGGAGTTGGAGGAACATTAAAGCTGTTTCATGAATTAATTTGAAATGAATCAATGTGTGGATGGATGATTTTGCCTGTACAAGACAAATCACAGCGCAAAAAAGAGCGGAATAAATCAAAAAGACAGATTAAGATCACTATTATTATTGCAATTTACATCAATAGTGTTGCTTTTATGATCTCGATCAGTATTTTGTCTTTGCTGACATGCATGTCAAAATGTGAGCCAAGAAATATGTGGTAATACAAATGAATAATCCATCTTCCCACTTGCATTTGGTGTCTCCTGGGTCGGTAATTAATCACAGTTTGGAGGGAGGCCTGGAGGTAAAGGGGAAAAAAGAAAGGTGAAGCTTGAGATGAAATTTGTTATTACCAATGTTAAAATGTGAACCAGTTATATCCTTTTAGCCCTTTCCGTCACATTACATACATTACAAATTAAATTCTAATTAAAACCCATACATTAAATCAGCCATCATCCGTGAAAGTAGCTTAATATTTTCAACTGCTCAATTTTGACCTAATGTTGAAATAATTTGTAAAATTAACTGTTAAAACAAAGTTTATGCTATTTTCAAGAGCCAGAGATGTAGATTATGGTAACCTTAATATTTCCACTGTGAACAGTCCGATTGAGAGAGTCACAGAATAGAAATATATGGCATTTAGACTGACCAAAAGCTCTCATTCAAATGTCACATTTATAATCTCTTGACTGAAAAGTTGGCTATTTATATAGAAACAAAAGCATCTTTCTCATGTTTTGTAGGAAAAGGGTTGTTGAAGCAGTTTTCATGTCAGTTTTGGACTATGGTGATGTGATTTATAGACACACAACTCTTAAATCTCTAGATTCAGTCTATCACTCCGCCTTGAGAGTTATAACCGGTAATGTCTATGGTACACATCATTGTATTTTATATAAGTCTATATCCAAGACGTTCCACTTCTGGGATTGTGCCGTTGCCGCTGGAAATTCTGCCGGATCACACTCTTTTCGGACTGATGTCTGTCATCTTCCGCTTTCTTTGTGTTGGCATTCTAAACTCTGGTCGATTTATGAAGACTATGATTCACTGCTCCTCAGATCTCTGCAGGGTAAGTCCAGACAGCTAGCTAGACTATCTGTTGGAGTTTTCTGTTGTACGACTAAAACAACTTTTGAACGTACATGTTCCACCAAAACAAATTCCTTCCCGAGGCTATTTTGCAGCAGCACCGTGGCTCTGTCCGGCGTTTAGCGCCGGCCATGACGATTGTGATTGGTTTAAAGAAATGCCAATTAACCAGAGCACGTTTTTCTTCCATCCTGTGAATGCTGTGTGGACTAGCCAGACCTTCCTCCGCAGCGCCGTGGAGGAAGGTCTGGCAAAGAGAGACTATATGACAGGGTTGGATGGTCTCCTCTCCAAGAGAGACGTGTTACTCACTGGTATCTCTTTGTCTATGGTGTCCTTGTTGGCAAACTACCATCTTACCTTACAGAACTACTTTGTCATTCAGAGGGACATTTTTAGACTTGCTCTGCTCACTGGCTTTTACTTCATGTTCCACGAGCTCGGTCTGAACTTGGAAAAACTGCTTTAAACTTTAGTGCACCTGACTCGTCAAAGAAAATACAGCACTTCCTTAAAAATCCACTCACTTGTGTGATTTTGGACATCCAAACTTCTACTTGTAATTGCTTTACCTAGTGCATCCTGGTTGTCCTTATCGGTTTACCACATTGTTTGTTCTTATGATGGTGTTGCTTCCTTCTCTGTGTTTTTTTCTTTGTATTTGTAACTCTGTGTCATTGTAAATGAGGGCTGCCACTCAATGATCTCTCAAGTATAAATAAAGGTTGAATGAATTTACAGTTGTGTATTCACTCTCCTTTTGCTGTGTTTTTGGTCTCCACCAACTCCTGAGGGAAATATCTGCAACTTTATCCACTCTACTATGTTCACCAGCTAGTTATGTCTGTGCTTGTCTGTTTGGTGTTGAGCAGGTAGTGCACATTGGATAATTAGAGCTTTGTCAATGAAAACTGCCTGCTTCTGGAAACAGTGTTGGTAAGAGTGGTGAGACCGAACCAAAGCAGTAAATTTGTGGGCAGCTAAACAATAACAATGAGCTGAAAGATGCTAAAACGCTCCATGACGCTGAAAGGAACTGCAGAGTTGGATTATAATTCAGAGCAACACAGGCTACACACTGGCTGTGTCGCATGAGCGTGGCGTTTCTGTTGTGTGTCAGTTGCGTGGCGGCTGCATGGATTTTTCTATGTCTTTACACACCAGAAACGTGTCTGCTGCTAGCCTTGTCTGTACACATGCATGTTTCCCATTGATTTACTGCACTCAAGCAGTAGTATACTCCATGTTAAAGGTATAGTGGAGGATTTTCCCGAATTTTAGAAAAGAACCGCCCTCTCTACTTTTTGAAAAAATGCATAGGCACGACACTCTACCTGCTCCCGAGAGGGAACGCCTATTAAACGTGTGCACGAGAGAGCATGCACACGCCTAGTTCTCCTCGTGCACGCTCTGTTTACATGTTTCCAAATGAAGATTTGCACTTTTTCCACTATATGTCAGACTCGCCACCGGTAAGTGAAAATCTATTTACGACAAGCATCTCTATAGCTAACTTTAGCATGCTACAGGCCAACAAACAAGCTATCGCCTAGCATCTAAGTTGTTGTTTTTTATTGCTGGTGCGTTTAGAGCTTTCACGAAGAGAGTCTTGTGGGATCTGATATTGACTACGAGTCCGTGCCCTGTTCATCCCGACCAAGATAGGAGGGGGGGGGGGGGTTGCGCCTAGAGGCCGAGGGAGACGAGGTCAGGGCGAGGGCGCAAGCGGGGAGAAGGCGGTCGGGCTAGAGACCGCAGAAAGTGAAAACTACCTAGGGACGAGCACGTACGACGGCCTTACGTAAACATATCAGCAGAATGATTGATAACTAGGAAGACCAATAGTCTTGATGATCCACCCGGAAAAAGAAAATCCTCCACTCTACCTTTAAACATAAATATCTACTGATTTGATTACAGCAAAGACAACGTCGGCAGAATATTTCAGTCTGTATTGACAGGTGCAATATTTGAAAATCGATAATTATTTATTATTATTTCTTTAAATTACATTTATATCTGCATTGATGGCAAAATCTAGAAACTTTCAAACATCAAAATGTCATTTATTACATAACCATCTTTACCTATTCTATTTTGCCTGGAAATGCTTCCAACACGCTTGCATGTCGCGTGAAAAATAGACGTTGGTTCTATTTCTAGCATGCACACGTTTTCGGCGCAGCTCGAGCAGCGCCTGAGACGTGCGTGTCACGCAAGCAGTGTGTAAGCTCTAACCTGTTAACATGGGAGCCGAAATAAAAACGGACACACCACGCAGCTGACACGCTCATGCAACACATCCAGTGTGTAGCCGGCCTAAATCCATCACTGTCTCCTTTCACATTACATAGTCATAATCAAAATATTGATTAGTGCAGCTTTAAGATTCACAGGACATTCTAAAAATCTACCTATTGTCGTGTGTGTTGCTGTCATTTTGTGAGTGTGTGTATGTAGCTTTATTTCTGAGCAATGTACCACTTTGAACGGCCAACAGTGGGTTTATTAATCATCGGCCCATTCCAGCACACGGGAAGACGGTTTCTCTTCAGGGTTCATGCACTCACACCAAGGTAGTAGAAAAAACCCCAACAAATGAAATATGTCTTTTTTGTATCCCAACAATCTCCTCCCTCTCCCTTTTCTATCGACACACTGATGATGATTTCCAACTTTCTCATTACCCTCCTTGTCAGAAGAAAGGGAGAAGCTGGAAGTAATGATAAGTGGTAATAGTTCTGCATCATCTGAAGGCTGGAAGTAATATTTGGGTCAGCACGGCGTGTCGAGAGTGTGTCGAGAAATCAAATATAGGGCAGGTCAAGAATTAAGGTGTGTGTGTGTGTGTGTGTGTGTGTGTGTGTGTGTGTGTGTGTGTGTGTGTGTGTGTGTGTGTGTGTGTGTGTGTGTGTGTGTCTGTGTGTGCACATGCATGCGTGCGTGTGTGTGTTGTGCTAGTGGTGTGACTCTGGGGATGGCAAAGTCGTCTATCTGTGCACCACTGTGGTCCAGACTGATATATCTGAACAACTAATGGCCAGATTATGGGATGAATCCTGCTGATTTCAGTGGTCACCTGACACCAGCATCAACAATTTTACTTATCCTTAGGGCGACCTCAAGCTCACCCAGTAGAGTGTGCGACCCAGGATAAAATCCGACCTGTGGCCCTTTGCTGTGTGTCATCCCCCCCCCCCCCTCTCTCTCTCTCTCTCTCTCTCTCTCTCTCTCTCTCTCTCTCTCTCTCTCTCTCTCTCCCTACTTTCCTGTCTATCCACTGTCACTATCTAATTAAAAAAGTGAAAAAGCCAACAACAAAAATCATCTTTAAAGAAACATTTTGTTTTTTACTTTTCCTCAAATAGTAAATATCTCAACATCGGGTGGGTGACCACAATTTCTTTCTTTCTGTTTTTATTCATTCATCTGGTTTAGTGCATTTTCACCTTCTCGCTCCACGTCCGGCAGTATTAACCTACTGAGCAGTCATGCCTGTTGACAATTACTTATTACCTATCAGGACATTACAATATGACAACACATTATGGAATGCATGGTCTGTGACTACACATTAAGGTGCAATGAGCAACACTTTTTGCTTCACTGTTTACTAATTAGCTGATAAAATAGAAAAGTATGAAGTATGAGTCAAAAGCAAAACAAATAATCCCATACAGTAGAAGCACGTATTTATATAGAGTATTGGAGGTGCTGAACTTTATTAGCCTATAAATAGCACAGAATTGTCACAATATGTTATTATAGGTCACAATTTCACAAACTAATCTAGAAAGCAATTATGATGACAAAAGATGAATTTACTTCTATATTCACAGCTGATATTTGTATTATATTGCTATGTTTATAGTCTATATTTATAAGACTGTAAATACAAAGCGTCAGTATCAGTCCAGTGTCAGAAACGGTTTTGGTTTTGTTGCTTTTAATACCCCACCCTGTCTTTGAGTCTGAAAAGGGAAAAATAAATCAGAGAAGTATAAAAAACCTTGTCTGATAGATTGACCTATCTCACATAAAAGGCCTCTAACATTAGCAGAGGGGTGTGTGTGTCAGAGTTTCATGACTTTCCTGTCTAAATGTGGATTGTATCTCTTGCAAATGTAAAATGGTAGGACAGTTTTTTTCCTTTTCTGTCATTAGTGTTCATTCCTTTTCGATTATTCTCTCTTGTTATCAAGAGTGTGTGATTCACACACAAATCCACATCCAGCTTCTGTTCTCTTTAGTCAGAACGTCCAGCCCATTATTTCCTCACTGATCATTTCAGCTTTTAAAATCTGTCCTCCATGGTCCTGTCAGCAGTCGCCCTCTGTACTTCAAACAACGAATACTCAAAGGAGCTGGTCAAACTAAGATAGGTGGTGACAGTGTGAAAGAGTAATGTATTAACATAACAAATATTGAAAAGTGTCTGTTTGAAGTCTTTTCAAACAGTTCATCTACACACTGGATGAGTTAATCAAACTATATAGCAAGGAACCTTTGTCTGTCTGTGTGTGTGTGTGTGTGTGTGTGTGTGTGTGTGTGTGTGTGTGTGTGTGTGTGTGTGTGTGTGTGTGTGTGTGTGTGTGTGTGTGTGTGTGTGTGCGCGCGTGTGAATTGAGAGAGGACCCCTATTATACTCATCTTCACTCACTACAATACATCGAAGAAGAGATGAAGTTGCATAGACACACGTGAAGTCTATGCAATGGTGAAATGAAACTAAATGCATTCCCAAGTACTGTACTCAAGTACAAAATTGAGGTACTTGTATTTCCATTTCATGCCACTATATATACTTCTACTCTACTACATTTCAGAGAAAATAGGCAGCTGTTACACAAAGATTTTACATACAAAACCTTTGCTGAGGTCATAAAGAATGATATATTGTTATAGATTTATAGATTTCCACCGGTTTAAAAAATTAGATCCACCATAACAAACTACAACAGTATAATGCTATAAAACAGTAGATATATCATTATAAATGATGACTTATAAGTAATAATTTTCATAAAATGTATTTATCTAAAGCAGATTTTCAGGCCACTCGGAGGCAGCGGAACGAGCTGTGGAAGTGAAAACAACAAGAAGCCTTGCTATTATTGGCAAACTGAAAGGTCATGGAGAGCACTGAAACAAACTGTGTGTCTGATTAAACTAGAACATTAATTTCATTCATTGAGTTTATAGATCGTCTAGTTATTTCAAGCTTCCTTTTGTCTCATTCAAAAGCCATTTAACTCTAAGACAGGGATCTTCAACGCTTTTTAAACCAAGGACCCCTTAACTGAAAGAGAGACGGAGCAGCGACCCCCTACTACTAACTAATAAAGTTGCATATTAAACTGGGCCTACAATAACGTATAGGGCGGGCTAAAGCCTTTATACATACCTTCTTAGTGCATAGAATACTAAGCTATTAAAATAATAATTCTCTGCATCATTTTAGAAACCATCTTTTATTAAACATACATGTGGCCCAGTGAATCCTTAGGATATACTGTATCTGTGGATGGCTATCTTAGTTATCAATGATAGGCTTTCTGGACTAGATAGGCTACCATCAATGGGGATTTATATTAATTACTATTAATATGTTGGATTCATGTTAAGCCATTTTTATTTTTGAAAAAACTTTCAAATATTAACAATAATTTGGAGGCCCCCCTGCAGTGACTCTGAGGACCCCCTGTTGAAGATCTCTGCTCTAAGATGTAATGCATTGCAATGTATTCATGTATTTAATGTCCTTACTTCCTGTTTTTTCCCCTCTATAAGCTGCCATCTGATCTGTAGTGAGTTTAATTGCAGATTGATCTTTTTCAGTCAGTCTTTATTTTAGCTGTGCTGTAAACTCAATTTAATTATTTCATTTTATAGTGTCAAATCATAACAGAAGTTATCTCAGGACACTTTACAGATAGAGTAGGTCTAGACCACTCTATAATTTACAGACAGCCAACAATTCCCCCCAAGAGCAATTGCAATGGTGTGAGGGAGAGAGAGAGAGAGAGAGAGAGAGAGAGAGAGAGAGAGACATACCCAGCAACTACAATAATTCCTAAATAGAATAAAATGGTCCATTAGCAAGTCAGGGCATGTACAGCAGGGCAAGCATTCATTCTAGCGACACTCAAAAGACTTTAATATAAAATTCTGAATGAAGGTGAATGGAGGTTTATTTCGGTTTGCAGATAATGGTGTGCATTTGTCATTTACCCACTAGATGAAGCGTGGTGGAACATAGTTTTACATACCAGACAGTAAGTGGTCGCAACAGGCGCTGGTAAGGCAGATGTATCACAGCTGGGGAGATACTGTAGCAGAGAAGTTTTACTTAATTCAGATTGAAGCAGACAGAAAATCCATCTCAGAAAGCAGCTGGAACACAGTTATCTGTATAGTCTTCATAATCTTCATAAACCCTCTTCTTTTTCTTCTTCTTCTACATGGTCTTTCATAAACACTACAGCTGTACCAACATTTATGCTTTTTAGCCTTATCTGGACAATGGAGCACCCATATAAAACAATCAGTGATGTATAAACTGTGTTTATGTCTTTGTTTAATAAGCTGAATTGACAGCATTCTTTCAACTTAACTGGCAAAATTAAATGAATCTTTGTTTAGCTCGTCGTACTTGTTCAGCTTTATTTCTGTCTTCTTGTAAATTGTGTAAATTCCTTGTATGTATACTGATTATACTGATACAATCAACACTGTTTCAAGCCGCAGCAGCCATGTTTTTAACAACAACAACAAAAACTCTAATAAACTAATTGTGTGCTTTCTGCCCAGCCCCAAACATCAGACACAGGGGCAAATTCGCAAAAAATGGATTGTGGCCGCTGACACCATGAATTGTGCATCACATACACCTGCTATCTGCCCTTTGGGGCCTCATGTGAGGAGGGCCCAAAAAGATGCTTGAATGAATAGCTGTGGATGCGGGGAGGGGCGCATAGAGAATTATCTATTATCTATTTTGTGCTACGCCACTGGCTTGACGCATCAGACTGTAAAAGAAGATGTCATAATTTCAAGGGGAGGACACCCCTTCATTACCACCAACTTTCTGAAGACGCTAATACTTTCACTGCATCTGGCTATTAGTGCTTATCTTTGTGAGGAAAAAAAAT
The DNA here is from genome assembly GCA_023631565.1 of Gymnocephalus cernua. Lineage (NCBI taxonomy): Eukaryota > Metazoa > Chordata > Actinopteri > Perciformes > Percidae > Gymnocephalus > Gymnocephalus cernua. The sequence goes on along the minus strand of CM042427.1, from coordinate 34,065,382 downwards.
CTTTGTTTTTGCAGTGAGGCTCATTTGCATAGAAAGTGACCAATTTTGCACCAATGCACATCATGCATATTACATATTTCAAATATGTGCTAATAGTACAGAAGCAGAAATATGAAAAACTGCTGTGGTGGACAAACTACTGAAGTTTTCCTAGCACAAAGGTTGTTATTTCTAAATAAAGAACCGAGAGATGACGGAGCTGCGGGCATGTTGCCAGCTGTGAAAAGCTTTAGGAGATTGGTTTGAATAAAAGCCAATTCACTTCAAGCCAACCTCTTAGAAAATTCCTGTTCGAGATGGTCATTGTCTACATTAGTTAATTTTACCATAGGATTTGTTCCACTTATTGCCAACTGTTTATACTTTCCTTCCTTCTCACAGTAATAATGTTGCACTTCAAAGGCTGCTAAATATTCTTATACAGGATTTCAAGCAATCACAATTGCTCCTATAGCAAACACATTGGGATGATTAAAGATGCCATATTATGCACATTTTCAGGTTCATAATTGTATTTTAAGGTTGTACCAGAATAGGTTTACATGGTTTAATTTTAAAAAAAAATGTATACATTTTTGTTGTACTGCACAGCTCTCTCTCACTGCTGCAGCTCCTCTTTTCACCTTGTGTTCAGGTCTCTGTTTTAGCTACAGAGTGAATCATCTTTCCTTCTGTACTCTTTGATTCCACTCGCACATGCGCAGTAGCTCAGATTGTAGATCATGTCAGTTAGCTCCATAGACAGTAAAAGAAAGGTTGTTTCTCCAACTTTGGTCAGTTACAAGGCAGGATTAGCCGGGAGACTTCTTCTAAAGGAGGGCTCACACGTAAGTACTTCTTTTGTAGATTATGATGAACTTGTGTGTGTTGTAGCAGTGCTTTGCCATTGAGAACGAGCTAACATGCTAACGCTAGCGCTAGCATGCTAACGGTTGTGTTTAGCTCATCATTTCGGCTAGTTACGTAACAAGCCCTGCAGATTTTGAACAGCTCACCCAAAGACTGAAGGCAGGACACATTCAGAAACCCGTATCTCACTCAAAACAGCATGGATAGATTTTTTTTCCAAGTTTGTATGTGTGTGGAAGCACCAGAGACACAAAATAACACCCCAAATCCCAGAAAAAGTGATTTTTTCATAATATGGGCACTTTAATGCAGAGGCTCACTGAAGTATGAAATTACCTAAATGTTGTTAACCAAAAATGTAAAAGAGGATTGAATATTATAATTTAATTACTTTATGTGAGTCTTCCATAACATCCCACTCAAAAAAATCAATGGTCAAAGATGTGCTTCTGATTTCCAGGGCTTAAATCTGGCGTGGAAAGCTTGTTGCTTGTGATTGTCTATATAACCTAATCAATAAAAAACTGGACTGGTCTCACATCACTGATGCTCTCTTCAGGAAGGGACAGAGCAGACTGTTCTTACTGAGGAGACTCAGATCCTTCAGTGTGTGCAACAGGCTCGTGAACATCTTTTACCAGTCTGTATAGCCGGTGCATTATTCTTTGCTGGGGTGACGGCACCTGGACAAACACATTTTCACTAAATGTAGTGGAAGTAATGAAACCCCCCCATATGATAGTGTAGGATGTAACGTAAAACTTTAAATATGTTAATTAATTCAAAATTTTATTTGTAAGAGAAACAACGTGATATTTCTTCTCTCAAAAGTTACAGTTTACTTCAAACTCCCAAACAGGAGAAGGCATATTCTTTCATGGTTCAGTGCCCGTGTCTACTCCAATATACTCTGCTATTCATATGGAGTGCCCAGACAGCAGGAGTTCACTTCTTCATATCATCAAAGTTGTTTTTTTATAACATGCATTACGAGTGAACAAGAAGTTTTGGCTCGAGGAAAAAATCCCGGAAAAGAGCTCAGACAAAAAAAGTACAGCATAAACAATAAAGCCAACTCCATCCTGTTGCTAGTGATCTGTGTGTAATAATTAAGGTGCTTTGTTCATTTTGTTGAGATGTGGTCCAATATCTCCGTCACATATGCACACACAAATACCTTACATGCCCAGCAGCAGTAACACAGAGCACAATAAATGAGGGTAATTGTTTGTAAATTAAAGTTAAATGAAATTAAATTCAAGTATGAATGACGTCAGTGAGGTTAATTAAGCGGTTTTGTAAGAGCTTATAACAAGATAATAATATGATTTTTGTAATGAAAGATTTTTATAATGAAAGCAGGGTGAAATGCAATAAGGGATGAGACGGAAGTTACACATAGAAGACAAGGACAAAGAAAAACTGATGGGTGCAGACAGCATGATGGATAATCTTTGAGAGATTTGAACTCAGGGTATGACACAGTCTGAATCTATACACAGTAGGGACGTTGAAATGAATCATTGATGCATCGATGCAGTGACAGACCATAATCAATTATTGCCTACTGATGTACTGTAACTTGTTGATTTTCTGGATGCTGCTTTTTTGTTTATGCCTTTTGTCTGTTGTCTGTCTGCTGTGTTCAGACTCCGCTACATTCAGGAAGTGTCTTTTTCAAGAACAGATACAATAAAAAGGGGAGTTCATATATATATATATATATATATATATATATATATGTATATATATCTGACTGCTTGAATTTGTCGATGAAAACCCACGTGTCAGTGTACTCCCGGCTAAGCTATACAAGGAAAAGGTGCTAATATACCAGCCACCCAAAAAACCTGGCTACCTCCATCAACAGACATCTGTTGGCTAAGCTGGCTTCATTGCCAGCTGTGCTTTGCAGGCGTGTGTGTGGCCTTTGTGAATATGAAACAACAAGAAGAAGGATGAAATGAATAAAGGTTGCAGACAAACATTAGCAATGCTTCAAAACAACAAAGCCAACAAAACCCACTGTGCTGGCGCAGCAGGAGTGCCGATGCAGAGGGCAGAACAATGCACGGTTGTCTGGCAGAACAGTTGAACTCGCCTCAACTTTTGCCACAATGCAGTCAAATGTCCACAACACAGAAAGATGTATTACTTTCATGTTTTTCTACGCAAAAAGGACAATGGAGACAATTTTTGCTGCTGTAGTTACTCTCCAGATGTGTAAAATCCTGACACACATATAAGTTGTACACATTGTTGTCTCTTCCTCTGATAAGCCTTCCTAGTTTGTTTCATTTTCTCACCCACAGCAACACACCAGCAACAGCACAGGCTGTTGTGATTGCTATTTTTGGTCTGAATGCTGCCTTAGGGAGAAAGATGGGAGGACTTGAGGGGAGAGACAGAAACATGTAGCTGTCATCGCTTTTCTGAACAGCGATGTGTTGTCAGGAGCTCTCTACTAGGATTACTGCTGCAGGTGAGCCAGAGGGCTGGTAGCATTGAACCCAGACCAGGACCATTCCAGCCACCTTTATAAGGATCTCCTTACCATTTTCCAAAGCTGGCTACAGTCCAAAAGAATCATAGCTGCTTATTAAATTATTAAATTAAATTATAGAGGGTGCAGCCAGCTTCCTTATACTGCTGGTTTCTCAGGCGTCAGGGCAAATATCGCCTTCTTCTACTAGAGACTAGTCTATATCAATGATGTTTCATTCCAGGAAGTGCTATCACACTGGGCAAGAGGTGAGGCATGTCATTGCTGTACCACAGGACTGACACACATGTTGACAGACAAATTCACTATTACAGCACTTCTACTGGCAATTTAGTGTCGCTGCACCCTGGCAGGAGATGTCATATACAGAAAATGTTTTTTTTTTCTAGAAATATTAAAAAACCTTCATGGTAAGAAGTCCATAATGCAGCAGAAATGGTCCACGGTTATTTCTCTTTTCACTCCTTCCGATACCTGCAGTAACATTTTAGCTTTTTGGTTGGATATTGTAGAAAAGGGTTCGACCAGTTTTACCCCGGCTCTAAAGGCCAGAGTCTTTCTGACCCCTTCGGTCAGCTTCTCCTGCTTTACCCTTTTCTTTTTGTGTTCGTTGAATGGTAGACCAGGAAATGAATAGTCATCAGGTCCATGTCAGCAATGCATGGTTTAATTTCCCTCTGTAAAGGTTTAAATTCAACAACGTCAAAGCTATGCATGGTTGCTTATCATAGCAAAGTGCTGTTGAAGTTGCAGCACTACTGGTTAAAAAAAACTACAACAGCCATAATTCATCTAGGCTACAAGTATAGCAGTGCTCTGTGGGCAACAGCAAAATAATATTTCACAATGATCAGTATTTATTGTTTTATTAGGCTGTAACTAATTAAAACACGAGTTTAGTCTGATTTTCGGGACAAAAAAGACAGGATTTAGGATTCGGGACAACTCGTAATTGGGGACTGTCCTGAATTTTTTGGGACATCTGATCACCCGGTCTAGGACCCTGTGACATCACTGTTGGGTGTGTTTACAGATGCAGCAAAGCACATCCAACATTGACCACATCCCACTGTGATACTGGCTGTGGCCAGGGGTAAAACAGACTTGAAACAGGACAGTGAAACAGCTTTAAGGCTTGCTGTTTAGTCACTTGTGACTCTCCCACCCTCAGAGGGTCATTCTGGATATAAACCACAACCTTTCCCAATGTTCTTCCAGTGTTTAGGTTAATAGGGAAATATTCAATCTTGACAACTGGGATTGTGTCAGGGCCTCGCAGAGAACGAAACCACTGTAGCTGAGAACCACCACATACTGTGCAAAATAGGGGCTGTTGAAAGAGACAATATCAGTAAAAACTTGCTATATTTTGGATCACCATACCACAAATACACATCCCTTACAGTACAACTGTAATGTTCATTTAAATTACTATCACAGTCCTTGAATCACAGAGCCAATGTTACTGAATTACTGCTGCAGGAAAATATTCCTCACTCACTTTTCAGCTGAATAACAGGAAATAGCTATTTCTGGAGCTCATTTGTCTCCATATTACAGTTAAATTACTGTATTATGGGGATTGATTCCAGTTCCATCACTAAGCCAGTCTCACCAGGTTGGCTTTATCTTTCGGTGCCAATTCAGAAAATCTTGTGGTTTCTGTTTCACTTGATTTGGTTATTGAGTATTGGAAATCGGTGATGAGGACGACACACACCAGCTTATTGACAGAGCCTCCGCCATCTGGGGAGCACTGCCCTTGACTTCAGGCTACGGTGACTGAGTCTACCAAGACAAACTATGAAGCGTTTCTTACTTTTTGTCATTCATAGCAGCCCCTGGGTCCTCAGACACAAGCACAGATATATGCACACACGCACACACACACACACACACATACACACGCACACACACACACACACACACACACACACACACACACACACACACACACACACACACAAACAAACTGACAAATGCACAGTTCCCATCTCGGTTGTTGCATTTTAAGAAAAGCTTATCTGCTACTCTCAGAATAACACTTCCTGTGTGTGTGTGTGTGTGTGTGTGTGTGTGTGTGTGTGTGTGTGTGTGTGTGTGTGTGTGTGTGTGTGTGTGTGTGTGTGTGTGTGTGTGTGTGTGTGTGTGTGTGTGTGTGTGGTGATGCATGCACTTCTGTCCTCTGTATAGTAGCTTGTTTAGTACGCTCCATGAAATCATTTGACACTAGTCAAGCCCACTGAGGGCTCATGTGTGCAGACTATAAATGAAAGAGCAACAAACAGAGAGCTTAAGATTTGACTGTTGGCTCTGTTCTGGTCTAATGCACAGATCAGCTTCGGATGAAGCCTGACAGCGTGTGCGAGAAAAGGGAAATGTGAAAATAATGTGAGAAAGTCATTAAGTCAAGTCAATTTTATTTATATACTAGCCCAATATCACAAATCACAAATTTGCCTCAAGGGTGTTTACTACATGTACAGCATACAACACCCACACTCAATTCGGATGAGGAAAAACTCCCCCCCAAAAAACTTTAACGGGAACACAAATGGGGAATAAATACGTGAGTGTGCATATTCGCACAACACCTGAAGCAAAATATGTGTGAATGTGTGTTTGCCTCTGTGACAAAGCAGTTTGTACACCTGTGAGACGATCATAGAAGCTTGTGTGTGAAAGATGATAATTACAGTGCAGAATTATCTACCACTCAAGTTATAAACAAAATCATTTTTACGGTCAAAATTACAAAGAATTTCCAGTGTGCGTCTATGAAGCTCAAGGTACTTTGCACTAAATACGCTCACAGTTTTCACTGCAGAGGTCTTGGCTCAATTCAATCATATGAACAGTGGAGGATAAACCAAACAGACCTCTTGTTTAAAGGACAATTCTGGCGCAAAATGAACCTAAGGGGTAATAACATATGTGTAGCCTACCGTTCACGTGTACAAGCAGGCGGCATCTTGGGAAAACAGTCATGACCAGTCGAACGCCGAACGCCGTGCAACCAGTAACAGCTCAAACACGGCGTTCGTCGTTCGACTGGTCATGACTGTTTTCCGTCTTTTTAATAAACTATCTGTACACAAAGTTCTCATTGCTTCGGTTTACATGTAGGGACCCTCATTATGCTACCGTGGAAGTGTGGTGCTATTTTGAGCCTTGTTAGTGGTATAGAAATAGAGATTTCTTTTTACTTTACCCTCTGCCCCGAAGGCTAGCATTATAAGCTAATCACCGGTGCTAGCTTTTTTTTCAAGCTAGAGACACATTCGATTAGAATGAAAACATATCCCAGAGAACGGTCGACTTGGTCATGGGCGTCAGTTTGGTTTGAAATGTGGTGGGGACAGAGACGCATTCGGAAGTGTATTTCCAGAAGTGGTGGGGACAATGACGCATTCATATTTTTTTCTCTTTCGCGCAGGTCATGTTTTGAAAGACGTTGTCCAGGGGCCTGTAGGCTACTACAAATCAAGTTTAACATGCCCTGGATTCCTTTCAGTTCCCCGGCTGCACTAACCCTAACAACCACGGTTAAACTGTGTCACAACGTTTATCAACTAGTTGACTCAACCCAGGGTTTCCCAATCTAGAGACGCGCACGTTCACATAAAAGAGGCGGTGTTTGCAATCAATCTACCAGAGCCACATATTTTACATAAGAGCAATTCTACATAAATACGAAGAACACAGACACGGTTTACAAGCAAAAGGCAATCCAGTCGCTTCCTAGAACAGGAAGAAAAACTGACAAAAAAGCTGACGTTGTAAATGTGTAAGTCACAAAGCTTATCAGTCCCTCCAGAAAAATGCAGAGTTTTGTGATTGTTGCGGGCAGAAATCCTTGATTATGCGGCACGTTTTCTTATAAAATGCGATGGAATATGTGGGATATTTGTGCAATTTTATGCGATGAAATTGCAGTAACTTGCAAAAACTGCGGTTTGATGAAAAAGAGATTCCCCAACCATGTTGTCAGTAGGCGAAATTACTTCACTACATAACGTTCCCATGGCAACCCCCACTAACACAAAACGTTTCGGGAACGTTAAATAACGTTAGTTTTTGGTTATCTAAAGGTTAGTTCGAACCAAACCAAAAACTAACGTTGAGGTAACGTTTCCTCATGGTTATAACGTTACCGAAACGTTAGGGAAACCAACCAACTCAAACGTTATCCTGTGGTTGCGCTGTAACCTCCACACAACGTTATCGTTTAGTTGTTTTTGGTTGTTCTGAGTGCGATTTGAAAATGTTTATTCAAACCAGCTCAAATGATTGGTCTTATAAAATGTAGCTAAGTAAGATAAACAGCATAGCAAGAAAATATATATATATATGTTTAGGCTGATATCAATTTTGCTAAAAAACAATAGTTTTGTGGGGGGTTTTATGCACTGTTATCTCGTGATAACAACTTATTAATTCGTTATCTATAACAAAGTTTGTTTTCTCGAGATTTATTTTTTTTGTTTTCTCAAGATTTTATTTTTATGGGTTTTTTTTTTTTGCCTAAGACACCCTTCCATTTAACCCGGGGAATGTGCTCCATGGGCGGATAGAGGTCTGCCGTTTCTCCCTTCTCTTCTCCAGGTTAAATTGAACGCTGTTTTAGTGGGATTTTTCCCGAGTATTTGACCGGAGAAGAGGAGGACGAAACGGCAGACCTATCTGCTCATGGAGCCTTTTGCTCGGGGATGTTGTGGGATTTTTTTCCAAGTATTTGACCGGAGAAGTAGAGGGAGAAACGGCAGATTTCTATCCGCTTATGGAGCCACATTCCCCGGGTTAAATGGAAGGGTGTCTTAGGCAAAAAAAAAAAAAAAAAAAAAATCCATGAAAAAAAAATCTTGAGAAAACAAAAAAAGAAATGTCGAGAAAACAAAATCTCGAGAAAACAAACTTTGTTAGGGTTAAAACAACAGTCTATCTTACAACGATTTTCACAACTATGAAAATTCACCTCTTCATTTCACTTCTAACAGGCTCGGTTCAGTGTACAAAGCCAACCGTTACACCCCCGCGCCAGTAGGGGGAAGGCTGTCTGCTTTCAGGTGACCGAAGGTTTGTCCTAACTTCCGGATGTACACCGGCGAACAGTGCACGCCACGCGAGCGGCACAACGTTCTCTAGCTCCGTTCGTTTTGGTCCCAAATTCTAACTAAAATACTGCCATTGACTAAAACATATGCTGACTACACCTCACCGGCGGTGTTATAACGCAAGGTAGGACAAAGATGCCAAGAAAGACATTGTCGACCGTCAACAGACTGTCCTCCGCTCAAGACTGCTAGGCTAGCAGTGCTAGCCCGAATGCTAACGCGGGAAACAGCTAGCTAGCTAGCCTATGGATACATCAACGTTGGCGACAGAGACTGAACTTTCCCTCGGTGATGTTTTAGACGACATAAGGAACATGGACAACAAGGTGAGAGATTTTGGTAAACAACTTTAAGAAAGCTCTGACATGGGTGCCAGCATTATACAGCGAGTCGAGCTGAACTCAGTTGGACTCACTGAATGCACGTTCAAATTGGAGGCTGTAGCTAATTCACCATGTGTTCTATTAATACATCCATGGTATTATTATCTTATGATACATTCATCCCTCGGATGTATCATAAGTATTCTGTAAAGCCTTTTACGTGGACGCAACGTCATTAGCGCTTCCCCATACTGCTGGGGGCTCAAGCTAAATAATGGAGCTAGGTAGCTAGCTAACGTAGCTAATATCTTATGTGTCCCTAAGAGCCGATGTGGGTTTAGAGTTTAACACTCATCTTACGATACATCCGAGGGCTGTATGCTGTAAAGCCTGTAACGTGGATAAGAGATAAATCCATGGATGTTTTAAGAGAAGCTCTGTTCACGAAACTGCAGGTTAACTAGCACGACATAATGATTACACCTACGTGAACATTATTTACACAATTAAAATATTATTTTGCAATCAGTACAAACTGTATGGTCTTTTATTTCAGATGAATCCGTTCCACAAGGAAGAAAGCATTCCAGGACGGAGTGTGTGTCTGGAAGCCCTGTCTCAGACAGACTGTTATATAGTAAATAAATGTAAACTTACAGACACTGTCTGTAAGTTTACATTTATGCATGCATTTAAGAAACAGGCATATTTCCTGCCATGAAACTACTGACATTCAATCTGGTGCATATCACGTTACTGTTCTGATGATTTGTTTAGTTTTTAGCGATTGTCTAATGTATCAGCATAGGTTAATCTTTTGCAATTGCATGTACAAGAAACCTACCATAAATGACCTGACCAATATTTACATCTACTTTATTTTTAGATGAGTCAACACCACACAGGGAACCTGCTGGTAGCCCAGAGTTGGGGGGGGTCTATTGTAACACAAGCTCGGCCTGCCACTTCATCTTGGGACCCAGTTGAAGGTACAGTTGCTTTGAATTTTCCATTTCCAATTAATACAATTTCATGACAAGGACCTTGAGAGTAACTCAACTGTTTTGTTGTTGTAAACAGGAGAACTCATCACACAGAGGGAGGTGGCTCAGCCATGGAGACGGAAATGAGAGGTAAGAAGACTCACTTAAGTTGTTTATATCAGTATAAGTATATCATGTATAAGAACTAAAACCATACATTTTTCCATAGCCATGAGGACATCATTACCCGCATGGCACAACGGATGGACACATGAGGAAAAGATGGATGAGCTGCTGATGCCCTTAAGGAGCTCCCAGTCCCCTCCCTCTGCTCCAGTCGATGACATGTTGCTGTCGCCCTGCTCAACAGTCACCGAGCTGCAGGAGTCTCAGTCAACAGGAGAGGAGGAACAAAATGGTATTTAAGTGCCCTAAGATCAACACTATATAATTGCATAACTTAAAATATCATTATAACTGAACTGACTTATCTTACAAAATGAGATTGTACAAGCTCCCCACTTTGTTCCACATGTATAATTTGTATTTCTATATGTTTTTCGAAAGCAACTTTTCCTGGCAACGCTTGGAGGTCCGACCTCAGGCTCTACAGTCCGGCGTATGCTACGGCGAGTGGCAACCAACGATGTGCTGAAGCAGTATAGCCTGCGGGGAAGAAAGGCAAAGAAGGCCTTCCATGACCTGACTATATGCAGGGTTATAACAGGCATGTGCTATTTTATTGTTCACATCAGTATTATGCTTAGCTTGGCTGATAAGAGGTTTTAATTTGACTTGTAACTTTGCTTCATTTTGACTTCTACTCTAGCGGCCTCTCAGAAGAGCTTCCCCACGCTGACTGCAGCAGGAGTGGAGGAGTTGATCGGGCTGGCGCTAAAGTTTGCCCCACACAGACGGTACATTGAAATTCTTCTATATGATGTGAAAAACGGAAGGCAATTAGTCTTGCTTTTGTCAATGTGTTGATTCTTAGTATGACATCAAACTTTTGTTTCTTTCTTTTTAGGCCAGCTGAGAAGGACTAGCCATGGAACTTGTTGGATCACTGTATTTTTTTGTGTGTATATATGTGTATATATATATATATATATATATATATATATATATATATATATATATATATATATATATATATATATATATATATAATTGTTTTTTTTTTTACATTTGCACTACATCCCATTCCATTTTTTTTATTTGTATTTTTTGCTTATTTTTCCAGGCCTGTTTATATTGTGTTAATATTGTATTTGTTATTGTACGTTACGGCAACGTTATCTAAACGTTAGAGGAACGTTATCTAAAGGTTACAACGTTAGAGGAACGTTATCTAAAGGTTACAACGTTCGGGGAACGTTAGAGGAACGTTATCTAATGGTTACAACGTTAGGCGAACGTTAGAAGAACGTTATCTAAAGGTTACAACGTTAGGCGAACGTTAGAGGAACGTTATCTGAAGGTTACAACGTTAGGGGAACGTTAGAAGAACGTTATCTAAAGGTTACAACGTTAGGCGAACGTTAGGGGAACGTTATCTAAAGGTTACAACGTTAGGCGAACGTTAGAAGAACGTTCAGAGAACGTTCGACCAAACCAAAAACTAACGTTTCCAAAACGTTCACAAAACTTGCCGTTTGGACCAAAAACTAACCACAGACTAACCAAAAACTAACGTTTCCGCAACCAAAAACAAACGTTACCAAAACGTTTTGGGAACCAAAAATTGTTAGCTGGGACATGGGAAAATGGCTGCTCTTGTGTGAAGTAAACGCAACATTTTTCAACTTTCTGCTGAGATATATGTGACTTTTTTGCAACAAAAATGAGGGGATTATGAAATCATGCAAGCCGAGGAAATCGGCAATTTATGCGGCTAAAGTGCGGCGTAGCCTATTTGAAAAAATGCTGCCCCCACATAAATATGCGGACTTTGGCTGATTATGCATTGAATTCTGCAATCGCATAATCACGTTTGTCTGGAGGGACTGGCTTATCAATCAGTCAGGCACAAGAAGTGACCATAATTACACTTGTTCTTTCCATAAACTGTCGTTAGTCTATTCAGTTGCAACCCTGGCAGTGGGAAGCGATCGTGGGAGCAAATAAAAAATGTGAAAACATAATTCAAACTGATGTGCGCATTGGCAACACACAGCTCAAGAAGTTTACAATAGTTTAGTTTAGTTTACAATACTCCCTCCACGAAAATCTATAGGCCCTACCTTTCATAAATACCCATCAGGGAATGTTAACGGGGTTGTCAGTCTCTATGTTTTAACTTTTAAGAGCGCACCTCTCTCTCTTTGTCTCTCTCTCTCTCTCTCTCTCTCTCTCTCTCTCTCTCTCTCACCCTCTCTCTCTCTCTCTCTCTCGAACTTTTTCTTCTTTTTTTCTCACTGAACTCCACCCATTCAGTCAATGGATCTTATAAGAATGGGGATACCGTTATCAATGGAGTAGGCCTATTGATTGGTCAGTAGGCGGTGCTTTTACACCAGTTGATCTCTAATCTCCGACATAACCTGCTCCCGACCAGGTTAGGTGTTCAGCATAAATTACCACGACGATTGAACCCGGTAACAACTAATCCACCGTCGTGGTATAAAACCCTGGGTTCAGTACAGGCCCCTGTAGCTTACTAATGTAAATAAATAAAAGTGTATTCAAAAATGTGATGATGTCCGACTCGTTTTATGAAGAAGAAAGCCTTAAGTTTTCAAAAAGCATTAGACACGACATATGTTCTGCTTCGTACCATGTTGACAATATGACATGACGTGGTTTAATGTACCTAAACAATAATCATTTCTCTCTCATATTGCTCCTTATAACCACCGAAAACTCTGAAAAAATCGAACCAAAAGTCCAATTATTATGGACGTTATCTGACATTAAGCTTATTTCTGCTTCACATCTTCAGCAGCAGCGGCTGTGGGTTGACTCCCCAAGGTTCTCATAGGCTTAATATAACGTGAAAAAGCTTAACGTGGTTTAATGTTCCTAAACAGAGATCAATGATCACATTTCTCTCTCATATTGCTCCTCATGTACAGTAAGTGATCTTATGTGTTATGAACTTTATTTTTTAACTAAATTGAGCTTGAGGTTTAAAAAAAAGTGGTGGGTACAAAATGACTCATGACAAAATCTGGTGGGGACACGTCCCCACCGTCCCCCCCTAAAACGACGCCTATGGACTTGGTACACATATGTTATTAACCCTAACCCTAACCCTAGTTTCATTTTGCGCCGGAATTGTCCCTTAAGTGCATTTTTTGTGGGACAACAGTTAGTCCATGTCGTGGCCGGTAGCTGAGAAGCTTCCAAACCACTCTGGACCTGTGTTGGTTTTTAGAGACTGCAATCAGATTCGCCTACAGTCTGCAGTTATGTGGTGTTGTACAAAACTGGGTGATTGAACATCTCCCAAACCAATTGCTCATCCACTCAATCAAAAGACACTTCAAGACTTCTTATGGCAAACCCTGTGATTTAGCAGCTGAACACTGACCTCTAAATCTGTTTCCAGCCGAATTTGTCTGTTCAGTGGAAATGAAAAAGAGGCAGAGTGAATATATGCAGAGCAATCCTGTCTCCTAAAAGTTAGACTAGGCTTAAACGTTACAGATTATTTACTCAACATAATAGGAAAACTGCTCATGAGTGAATAAATTAGGGATCAGCAAAATACTTACTAAGGTTTTTCATTTGTTTTGTTATTTTAGAGAAAGATTGTTGAAAGTCATTGGTGACATGGGACAAGATGAGTTTAGTTTTGCAATATATATTTAACTTAAAGCCCCAGTGTGTTTGTAGTTGTTCATTATCAAAATCTGTATTGATCTTCACAAACTTGTCCTTTTTTATGAATATTGACTACCTCCATCAATTCCAAGTATTCCTATTGGCTTGAAATTTTACATTTGCGCTTACATGAACTGGGGTAGACGCTACATAGCCATGCGCCATCTTGAAATATGGTAGCCCGTAAGGGACATACAGGCTATACTGCTCCGCATTTCACACTTTTCACTCAGTGGCACTGACTGTGACCGACTGTTTTCTTTAACTGTCTATGACTGTGACGTATGCCAGGGAGAGAGTGGGAGAAGATTACTTGCGACTCACTGCTGGCAGATTTGAAAGCCTGTTGCGTCTATTATTGAGGACATGTAACTGAGTCGCTGAGGAAATTAAAATGACAACGTGACAGGCAAAGCAATGCGACCAAAGTTAATATTGTTGTGGCTTTTCCAAGATGGAAAGAGCTGATGAGGAGCAAGGATTTTAAAAGGGACGCTGAAGTTGCCTGCTTTCTTCTCAACAGGTAATTCTGCCTATTTGTGTAAACGTTTTATAGTTGCTACTTGCTTGGCTAACTATAGCATGGTTGTGTATAACGCTAGAACGGCGTCTAGGATATGAAAAAGGATTGTCTACCTTGTAACATAAACGTAATCATATGTGCCATGATTTCCCTGGCAGACAACTCACGTCATGCAGTTGTAACACAGACTAGCTACTAGAACAGCTGCGTGGAAACGATGGAGACACTAAGAGATCATTTCAGTTTCATTGACAATGTTCATGCTGCTCAGAGAAATATATTAAAAACACAAACCTCCGTTGCTTCTCTCCTACGCTGTAAACATCACCTTACACTATTAATCTGGTACAATATACAGAATAACGATAGCACTGATACTTTACTAACATTAGCTTGCATATGTTTGGGAACCTGATAGCTGATGTAGCAATGAAATGGTACCAAAATAACGTCAAACTATTATTACACTGGAAGGGACACTCACGGACGGTTGTCGCTAATTTCGGGTTCGACCACCGTAGGAGATATAACACACTCGGAATGGGGGGGCTACAAAGTGAAATTCAGTTGGTTGTCATATACAATTTCACTGCTAGATGGGAGAAATTCTTACACACTGGGGCTTTCAAATGCAATCAGGTTCAGGTTACTTTATTTGTACCAGTATGTAGATTTGTTTTGCATCAAGAATACGACCCATTATGACACACAACTATAAAAAAACTGATACAAGTACTCAAAATCTAATACAAATATTAAAGGTTCCACCAATTAGGACATAAGAGAGAACTATAAATAAGTGAAATAAAAATCATTCAAATAAATATGCTCTCAAATAAAATCAAGATAAAAGCAGGTTTATTACCAAACAATGCTCATGTCGTGTACAGTATGTGCAAACATCGCTACAGTTTGTTCAGCTCATTGACAGTAACAGGAACAAAGCTATGTTTGTACCGCAATGTTCTGCACCTTGGGACTAAAGAAGCTGAAAATCACTGCGCAAAGGGTGGGAGTCATAATTTAAAATAGAAGAAGTATCCTCTGTTACTGTCTGGTATACAGGGATGCTGGGTAAAGCTGTGGCTCACCAATCAGCCGACTGGACCATTTAAACAGTCGGCTGATTGGTGAGCCACAGCTTTACCCAATCTTTCCCTAACTTAACAATGTTAAAATTAGTGGAAACCTGACTACACACGGGACCACCTCCCTGTGACTTATTGTAGAATTATTGTTTCCTCAAAAACGTATTATGTGAAGCCATTGAGTATGTACGTTATTTTTAGAAGACAAGATTGTGAGACGGGTGAAAGTCTGACTTATAGCCTCTAGTCAACTTCAATCCTTTTCATTGTAACAGTCGATATCCTCACAGTATACAGCGTTCAGCTGTGATTAGTGAGAGTTGCTGGAAGGCGTGACAGATATCTGGTTTTATGTCAACAGGTGAAAGAAGAGAATAAAGAAGTGAGCGATACAAATATGCTTTAATCTGTTAGTTTGGCGTTTCATTAATGCATATACTGTTCTAATTGCTCAGTTACAGCACGTTTGCAAAAAATACTTCAGAACTAGAGCCGACAAGTGCAAGGCCGAGCAAACATAAAGCAGTTTACTTTCCTCACATGGGATTTAAAAAAAGGCTACCATCTTGGCCCTGGAGCCAGACTAACCCATAAAATGTTTAGATGGCACAATCAACTTGTATTGGCTCACTAATGGCTTTTCTGCCACCCTGTTTCTTCAAGGATTTAAAGCAAAACACCTAAACTAGAAACACACAGGTTGGGTTGCAAAACTATCAATTAAGGAATTTTACATCATGCTCAAAGGTCTGATGGTGTTTTAGCCACGCTATCAGTGTGGCTCTGGGGATTGCAATGTAGGCTTTTTGGTCCACCACTTTAGTCCAGACTAAAATAGCTCTAAATATTGTGATGCCTTCCGATACAGATATCCATGGTGCCCAGAGGATGAATCCTAATTACTTTTGTGATCCCCTGACTTTTCATTTTTATTTCTGTGCCTACGCCTGTGGACTCTTAATATTGTTTGGTTCTAGATGCATCCTCACTTCGTCATGTTTACCATTTAGTTACACAAAAGAGGGAATTCACTTAGCTGATTTGTCACTGGATTAGTATTGGCTACCGCTGACCTTGTGATGCCGAACACTGACTCCATAACAGTTCAAAAGTTCAACTGAATTTCCATCTCAGTCTATCAAGTGCTGACAGACTGAGATGGAAATTCTATCACAGCTCTTCAGCTCCAAAACTTATCATATTTGCCAAATTATGTTAGTTTGTAGGCACCGAGGGAAACTAAATTGGGTGTTTTGGCTCAGCTTTTGCTTACTACAGCTGTGTTGCCAGCTGTAGTAACCAAAAGACTAATCGCAAGTGCCCACTACCACACTTTAGTCCTGATTTTCCGCATGCCAACAGTTTTTGGAGCTCCCTGACAAAAGTCCAATATCGGAGTCAAATCGGCATTGGCTGGGCGCTCGCATGCACACGCTTGAGCAAACTGGCAGGCTAAATATCTGGAGCAGTCGGGGACTCTGCTGGGAAACAAGAGCCAATGACAGTGCAAGATGCAGGCTCAGGGGAAACCAGGAGGAAGGGTCGCCTGTACTTTTCTGTATGTGTTGCATTTGCAACACGGACAAAATGTGTTGTTGCACGTAGAGAAAACAGGCTATAAATAGTAAAGATCTGTAGAAAAAGGCTATTTTTGTGAACTTGTGTGCCAAAACCCCTTAAAAACGCTGATCTTTCTCTCTTGTTTTATTGCTGCAAATCAGCCACAAGCAACTTGGAGCACTTGTTTCTGGCAGACATTCCAAAATCCTGTCCCATGTGTGGTATTACTTCATGTCCCATGTCACTTCTACAAAAACATAGTTTGGAGACTGGACTCTGGGATTCCTCCTGGTGAAAGATCTAGTAGTGTGTGCGCCCCTGTCGCCTGTCAGTCAGGTAGTGTGAACTGTGAATAGTACAGCGTACTGGCAGCATCAAAAGTCTTGTAGTGGGAACTCAGCTGAACTAGCTAATTGATGAAGTTGTTAATCATCAATCACGACGACAGCACTCTGAAAGCTTATGACTGTTGAGGATTATCTTTTTAAATGAGGAAATAAAGAGAAGACAAATGTTAAAGGAGCAGTTGGGGAGTACTGATGGATCACCAACACAACCAATACGTTTCTTGAGCTTACCATGGCTTTAAATATAACAATCCAATTCGTTGGGGTGACAGATAACATGCAAAGCTGCCAACTGAATGAGGCCATTATCACAAGCTTCAACAAGAGAGAGCAGGCTGCACAGCTGACATCCAGCCAAGGCAGACAGAATGCTTTCCATATTTGAATTGTTTATAATTACAGTGATAATAGTCCTATGTAATTATAACCCATTCTTTTTAGAAATGAAAAAGTGATATCAATATGGTTAAACACATTGAACACTTCCCTCACTCTGTAAACATACATGTACACTCTGTACACACACTGTATACACACATATATAAAATAAATAAAATAGTTTTATAAATATGTAAGATTTTAACTGTGCCAGACTTACGTTATCTTTCTAAATATAGCAGGATAATGTCGTCTGATTATTTGGCTAAATCACATTTGGTAGAGCAGTGACCTCCTGCTCATCTGCTCAGATCTCTAGTGTCTCGGTCGTGGCTGATTAAATCTGGAGATGATGTGATTGAGGAAAGACAGAACAGGAGTCTTTCTTTTTGAGAAAGTATTAAATAGTGTTTAACGTTTTTCCAGCATGTACTTTGTTTATATCTCTCCTGCCGAGTTGCTGCCTGCCTGCTGTGCATCTCGAGGATAGATGAAGTTCTCGATAAGTCTGGTGACTCAGCTGTCTAACTCAGTATCAGCACTGGTATTTTTACTTTCATTTCATTCAGTGGAGTAAATCAATATCACAGCAGCATTTGCTTTGATGTAAGAGTGAGGTAAGTGTGAAAACTAAAACCAACAGGGACAACAGAACCAAATAAGACAGACAATGCAGTATCTAGTTTCCCTGGGCAACTGAGTACCAATAGCTATGAGCTGTGAATAACAGAGTGCTGTCCTAAAATGTGAAATGTTTGAGGGGAACAGTCACTTCACCTTGAGACAAAAACACAGATATTTCAATATTTGATGCCTTATGTTTAAAAGTAAACTCTCTTGCTATCAACACTGCAAGTGCAAGTATTTTGACCCTTAAGTATAGAGCTAAAACAATTAAACAGTTGATCATTTAGTGGATTGATTGAAAAATAATTACCAACTATCTTTGGCTTTTGGAACTTTTGGTTGGACTAAAAATAAGTTTTAGAGTTTTTCCCAATTGTTTACACACCAAAATTGGAAGTTGAAACAAAATCACCGAAACCTGGAACTCATGCACCAAATCCCTAAACCAAGTCTGTAAAATTGCAAGCACAATTCCTGCATAACACTCAGTGTCCAATTCTCTATCACACTTTTTGCAAAACACTACACACAGTTGTCTACATTAGGCACAAAATCCAAAATTCTAATTGCTGTAGTCACTTTGGAAAGCAACACCAATCACAATGCCAAGCTCTATACACCAATTGGCAACACCCACTCCACACAGGTGTAAACACTAGTTGCTGAATTGTGCACAATCAGAGCTTTAGCACTATAAAGCCATGGAAAAAAATGGGATTCAATGGTGAAGCAAGAGCTAGAGGTAGATGAGGTGCTGTGGCCAGACCAAAATAGGTTTGCATGTTTTTGTCTTTTTGTGATTAGAGCTTTGAAAGAATTAGTCACTTTCATTTGTAATATTTGTACAGCAAACCCTTTATCTTACTGCATGTTTTCCTGGTTTTCTCCTCTTGGATATGGAAAGTGGTACATGCAAAACACACGTGTTCAAAAATACTGCAGTTTGGAAATAAATGGCAATGTTTTTTGTCACTATATATTTGTGTGTTTGTTCATTTATATTTGAGTAGGTAGATTACTGTGACAATCTTTAACAGCCGGCTACAGCGTAACACTGAGAATGCAAAAGGCATAAACTTACTGATGGGATATTCATAGTAGTTGTAGTTTTGTGTTGGGCACATTAGTGTGCTGTTGGTTGGTAGACAGATGTGTGTGTGTGTGTGTGTGTGTGTGTGTGTGTGTGTGTGTGTGTGTGTGTGTGTGTGTGTGTGTGTGTGTGTGTGTGTGTGTGTGTGTGTGTGTGTGTGTGTGTGTGTGTGTGAGTGTGTGTGTGTGATTTTAATGCAAACAGTTTTGAATGCGGTGTTTGCTTTTGCTAGGGACGTTTGTGGTTTTCGTTTTGTGAAAATAAGCCAAGGATTCAGCGTGTAACCAACGTGTGTAACCAATTGGGAAAAACTGTAACGTCAGCTTGGGCTCTAGGGAACTGTGAAGGGCATATTTTACTATTTTATAAAGTTTCATAGAACAAACAATGAATCAAGAAAATAATCAGCGCATTAATTGAGTGAAAGTAAGTTTTAGTTACTGTTTTAGCTATTGTTACAAAAGGGCGTTCCCTCCCTGGTCTCCAAACTAAAGTCAGACTACTGAATTGCAGTTCAGGAAAATCATTTATTACTACAAAAAAGTGACGTTAAAGGGTAACTTTCAAGCTGAACCCTTTTTTCCTATGTTTTTGTATCTAAGTGACTGATGGGAGACCAACAGATTAATATGCTAAGTGTCTGGCAACATTATGGAAAGGATTCCTAAGGAGGTCGACCATTCTGTTAAAGAGTAAGATCCTTTTTAATATAAATTAAATAACACATAGTTTACCGACTTACATGTGAAAATATGTTGGCTCTATACACGCTAAAAATATTGTTTTTTTAAATGGAGTCTGGTTCGTTTAGCAAGAGCTGTTCCTGGTTAAACAAAGATATTTAAAAACAGTTTTCTCTATAGGGATCCTTTCCATAATTTTGTCAGACATTGCACTTTTAGTCGACGAAATTGACGATGTACGTTTGCCCTATAGGGTTGCATTGCAGCCCGGTTTGCGGCTGCTGATCACAGTGTTCTCGCTCAACACTGGACCAATTTCAAAGATTGTTGTTCCCATCAGTAAAATAGGGTCCAGGTTGAAAAAAACTAAGTTCTCCTTTAAAGTGACAATAAACTGAAGCAACATGACTGAAGCAATGCCAAAATAACCAACAAAGGAATCTATCTGCCCAAAAATGGCAAACGAAAAGAGAGTCTTGTGTTTGTTTGCCTCCTGTTTGGAATTTGGCCGTCCTCTATTTCCTGCTTGGCTCCCATCATAATTACTACGGCCACTAGAAGGCGCCGCCACCTAACAATAAAACGTAAATATCGGTTATACGGTAATTGCTGATTGTACAAACAACTTATGCAGTCGTTTCTCAGGGGAAGACACATTTCACTGTCTGCTATTAATGTTTATTTACGTTATGTCAACAGCAGAACATTTGTAATAACCTCATCAAATATAAGTGGTGTTTTTGGCTTTGCAGCAGTGGTCTCACTATTATGCATATTATTTCACAGCATTTTTAGTTCCCCGTTTTTGTGCCTTTAGTATGCATTGCACCCTTCTGGGTATGTTCTATGTTAAATGGCCCTTGTCTTGTTGTCAAAAGCATAAGGATGGTAATGAAAGAAGGAAGAGAAATAAAAAAAAACAGGCTATTGCTAGCCTGCTGTCCTTTTTCTTTTCTATCACTGGTGCAGCAATGATGCCAGGAGAAAGGAGATCTGAAATCCAAAATGGAAAGAAGGAGAAGCAGAGAAGTGGGGAGAGACCTTTTAAGAGAGTACAAAGACAAAATACAGATTGATGTGAGGACGTGGAGGAGAAAATAAGATCTGGATGTCTGAAGAAATTAAAGTAATCATGAGTTGAAGTGTCTTATCATGAGTCCTCGGGATACCTAAATATATATGTGTGTGCGTGTGTGTGTGTGTGCTCATTACATTACATTACATTACATGTCATTTAGCTGACGCTTTTATCCAAAGCGACTTACAATTGCTACATATGTCAGAGGTCGCACGCCTCTGGAGCAACTATGGGTTAAGTGTCTTGCTCAGGGACACACTGGTTGATGTATTGCAGCGGGAATCAAACCCAAGTCTCCCACACCAAAGGCATGTGTCATATCCACTGCGCTCATCACATCCTTGTGAGAAAAAGCATTCATTTTTAGTGTGTAAGCAATGGGCAAAAACTGTAATACAAACTAAAGTTGTTTTCTTAATACCAGGAATATGTTAGCTAGGATTTCTACATGATGAACAAGTAAAAATCGCTGATTAAATTCATGGTGGTGCGACCCATATCACAAATTTGATTGGAATTTGATGAGAAGATGAGTCTCTCCCTCCTTCAACTTCTTTGTAACTCATTTGATAGGAAGGAATGAGAGCTACTAAATTTGGATCCAATTAACATTTAATCAACACTGAGAACAAGAACAAGAGAAGATTGGACAAAAAAAATCCCACAACTGAGTAAAACTTTTATCTGTCTATTTCACGCCTCCCCCCATTTATTACGTCTCTATTACCAAAAGACAGCTTCTAAAAATCCACAAACTGAAGGTTTTTTAAGAACAGCTGTGTTGCAGGCTCTTTAAAATCTGTAAAAATCCTAGGGCGTTTCAGTCGCAGTTACAGGTGACCACAGACAGACTTTTAGCTTTTTAATTAAACACCAAATGCACATTATTTAGTACACATGCCCTCTATTAACACAGTGCAACACTGAGAAAGAGAGAGAGAGAGAGAGAGAGTGGTAGATGAAAATAAAGAGAGAAGGACAG
This sequence comes from Gymnocephalus cernua, assembly GCA_023631565.1. Lineage (NCBI taxonomy): Eukaryota > Metazoa > Chordata > Actinopteri > Perciformes > Percidae > Gymnocephalus > Gymnocephalus cernua. The sequence continues at coordinate 34,043,429 of CM042427.1, read as the reverse complement.
ATGAAAGACAGTCACAGCATAATGTCATTGAGATTTTCTAAGGTACGACGCAACCTTATCCAATGAGTTAAATAGGACAGTTTCAACACAGTTTGATGCCTTAAGTGTTGCACCTCTTTTTTGCTGCGAGGTCAGGAGTGTGATTAGCAGCTTAATGTCACAGCAGTTCATGCTATTCACCACCTCTGTCTTGCACACAACTGGAAGCAGCCCGAGGGTAGATTAGATTTTGTTGTTGTGCACGCATCTGTGTGTGTGTGTGGGTGTGTGTGTGTGTGTGTGTTTTATTTTTATTTCTTTAACCTTTAAAGCTATTTCGGCATCCTGTTTCAGTCCTTTGCTCATCAAGGCATGTGCTGGTTTGGCCAAAACTGTCCTGTTATCAAATACTAAAACTGATATACTCATGTATTTTTCTGTAGCTTTCACAATGCAGTCAATGTGATGTATAAAAATATTAAGGGTCAGCTCACCCAAATTGTAAACATTTTCTGACCTTTAGTAGTATCTAGACATGCAGTTTTGGTTTAATTTGTCTTGGTTTTGAGATGCCTGCAGCTGAATACAACACAATTTTTACTACCCTAAAAGGAAGAAACGGTCCTGTTGACAGGGTTCCAAGTATCATCCAGAGTATAGCATTAACATTGATATCCTAGTTACAGATCCCTTAAATAGGCCTGGAGTCAAAGTCGTCCCACACATAAAGTGTGCCAGTAGCTCCTTACAGGACCCTGATTGTCCGAACCGCTTATGGTTCAGACACAAAACATTGAAGCCTGACAAGATGGATTTGTGTGTGATCTTGTGACCCCGCGATTCTCGCATGATCTTGTGATATGAGAATTCAGCTGCCGTACAAGGTAAACATTTGTTAGGCTTCAAAGACGCAATGTGTTTTGATGACTTGGATTAAAAGAAAAATCCACATGGCACCCTTAAGTGGCATATGTCTTCAATCGCCATGAAAAACATTAACTGCTCCTTGCAACCACTATTCCACTGTTGACTGAAAATGACATTGGCAGGATGGATATCTCATTCACTACTGATGGTTGGGGTAAAATAACCCCCACATCCACCAAGCAGAAAACAGCTAACAGTGTCATGAATGATTAGGTAAACATGAAATATCCATTGATTATGAGTCTAGGACACTGATTCTGGAATAACACATTGCAGTTGATTTCTTAAAATGTAATCATTATATCCTATTAGCACCATAAACAACATGTTCTCCAAAATGACATATATTGGGGTGGCATCAGAAAAGCAACACCAGCCAAATTAAACCAAAACTTTCTCCATGATTAGAAACCACATAAGGCATGTGAGAAAATGTTTTTTGGGTGAACCGGCCATTTAAATCCTCTCTGAATGAAGTAAGCCTGGTTGTTTTGGGCTTATTTCAGACATTTTTTTTTTAGATTTAAAGGTGCAATATGTAATATTGACAGCTAGTGTTTAAAATAGTTACTGCAGTACAAATTCAAAATACTGGAGAGAGTCGTCTCCCCCGCCCCCTCTTCCCCAGACTCGAAGTTCACGGAGGTTGCCAGGCTGAGACCGCAGCATCCAACAATGTTGCTAGATGCTTGTCTCACATAGCCAGACATTACTTCACAGCACAGCGGAGTAGCTGACGTTAGATGCTGGCTCTATTGACAGTCATAAAAGCCCGTGCCTGTCAACTGACAGGCACACTTTTTCGGCTTAGAATTACGGTGAGAACCGCTAAAAATAACACTAATGTTACCTTGCCGTCCTCTCCACCCAACTTAACACACTTTATTGGCTTAGAATTAAGGCAGCAATTGTTAAACACACTGACCCACACTGATTTACAGACCCCCCTCTCTTGGCTTAAAATAAGTCACCGTTGTTGGCTATGGCCGCTGAATAGGCTAACGTTACACATTGTAAACAGCCGTGGCCCGTTTGCCTGGTCCTCCGGTACCGTTAGCAGTTAGCAGGGTTAGCATGGCGGCGTTAGTCAGGACCAGTCAAGATCACTTTACTGGCTGTGTCTCAATTGTTTTTGTGAGTAACCAACTGAGGTACTCTTGCTATATAATTCAATGTGAGTACACAAATGTTGAAATGACACAAGATGCCCGTCCCTTGTAGCCGTGACAAATTAGCCTGAAGCTAATGCTTACCTGTTCAGGAGGAAATTAGCCAATTCAGCGTCCTTTATGGATCTTAGATGTCTCCATCTTTCAAATACATCTCCAATATTAACCTGGGATTTGTTACGTCTCTAGTCACGCAACTGTTAGAAACATGCCATTTTTTTTAGGTCGGGAAGAATCTATCTCCGTTGATCCGTTTGTTTGTTTGCTGCTTTCATGACTGTATTAACATTACTGCTGTAGCGCACTGGGTTTACGTTTTTACAGGTATATCTGGCAACCCGGCCTGGATATCAAACTGGGCAGTTGATAACAACACACAGGCTGAAACAAACAGAAATTACGTCACAGAACGGAAATTTCAAAAGGAGAAAATACTGGCATTAGCGTTGTTGTCAGAAAAGATAGTATGTTAGCATGTTTCCTTAATATCTGATGACACATTGGGGTCATTTTGGGATTTATTACAGTAAATATATTACATATTGGACCTTTGAAAAATCTGATGAGCCTTAAAAGTTATTTTTTATACCTAATAGCAATATCACAGAATAAAACCATACATTGTAATTTAAGTTTTACATTGTCTCTTTCATATACAATATGTCTCATATTCCCTGCAAATCAACTGCATGACTGCACAAGTGAACAACTGCTGCTACGGTACACATTTTTCACAGGGTACAGACATTAATGGTGACATTATCCTGTAAAGACCTGTCAGAAGCTCTGATACAGTATGTCCCTGCATTAGCAAAGCAATAAGAAAGAAAGAGAATAAAGTAAACAAAACTAATCACACAGATGCGCCCTGCTGGGTTGTTGACTTAAGCAGACACGACTGTGACTAGCAGCTACATCACTTATGATATGACTTGCATGTAATGGTGCACAGCTTTAATCAGTGATTCTGGCTGATAACTGGCTTTCTAGCTCGTGGCTACACAATCCCCAGATCTTCCCCTGCAGGCTTCACTCCATCATTGCTCCCTCCATCTGCCTTCAAAATCCTGATCACATCGGTGTGAACGTTGATCCTGAATCCCCTGTGCTTTCGATGATACTGAAAGAATACTATACAGAGAAGGAAGGAGTGTGTCGACCAAGCCAGTTTATCCTCAAGACAAAAAATGGCTTTTGCAAGGGATAAACCCACACTGTCAACCGCAAACTGAATCAGGAGCTGTTTTTGCTTTTGCTGCCTTCGGGACAGACAAGAAAAAATTCTCCGTGCTGATTCTTCAGATAATTTGCAGCTTTCACAGGCTGGTCATATTGGTTGTTTCATCCTGCCCATCTCCTACCAGATAGTAGGTTTGTGATGTTTTGCTTCTGTACTGCCCAGAGTAACAGAGAGTGTCTCTGCCCATGGTGATGATGTCTCTCTTATCAGCTGACAGACCATATATTCTGTCCCCCGAATGCCTCCTCAAAGGCAGAACATCTATTTCCACAGACTCCATTCTTAAAGGTAATGATTCTACGTTCTCCATCACAGAGTGTCTTCTTGTTGGCAGAAAGTCTGCTGTTTGTATGGAGTGCTGGAGTGTGTGGAGCTGGCAGGGGAACAAGGAGCTGTCACACACACTGGGACTGGACCGACACCAGTCTGAGATACTGTGGTCAGATCCTGCTCGGCTGTCTGAACTGTCTCCGACCTTCCGCCCAAGTCCCTGTCCTCTAGCCAAGCTCAACAGCCTGGGGATTGTAACGATGGATGCAGACGCTGCCACAGCGGCGGCAGCAATATGGTGGCGCTCAGCAGCAGTCACTTTGGTGTCTGTAATCACTGCAGTAGGAGACACCACAGCAGCTGAGCTGGAGAATGAGGAGGAGCCGAAGATAGCAGAGACTTTCTGGTAGTATCGCGTCCGTATCACTTTAGCTGAGCGGTACAGATCCCCTATGAAACAGTAACAAATGGGGTTAAGGCTGGAGTTTGTCAGGCCCAGCCACTGGGCAAATGGCCGTGTCTGCAGGAGCCAAGACGGCGGCCTTTGCTCGCAGTCGATCCAAAGGTCAACCAAGTAGAGCGGCAGCCAGGACACTGCAAACAGCAGCACAAGACACACAACCATCTTGGCGATCTTCTGGCGCGTCTTTAGACGCGAGGCATGCAGAGCTTCGCTGCGAGGGTCGAGATCAGTGAAAGTGGATTTCTTTCCACCCCAAAGCCGCCTGCCAGTTAGGAAGCCTATGGTGAGGTTAAAGGTCACTGGCAGGCAGTAGAGCATCACAAACAGCAGCACATTGTATCTGTGGAAGAAAAGTGAAACAATTAAAAATGAGATACTGATTTAATTCCCTTTTATTAAAATATATCTATTATATCCATCTGTATACATTATGTGATGAAACACTAAAGATGCTCTCCATCCTCTGCTATTTAGATATGTCTGATGAGTCAATGATATTTTTATTTCAACAGCATGCTTCATTTCAAGTTATGGATTGCAGTGTAAGCATAGTTAACAGGAACACAATAGGTTCCTTTCAAGACTATTACATTTACTCTTGTTTTCATCAATAAGACACAAGGATCAATATGACAGTATTATAACCAGCAGCGCCGTCTTAGAACTCCCAATAGGATTAGGTTTGAGGGTATCTCTGGATAATCAACACTTTGCAGCACTAAGTTGCAAGATGGCTGACACACAATGAAGCTATAATGGCATATACAGAAAACTACTAAGTGAACACAATAGCAGTCATTCTGAGACACTTGACATGATTAAGGAAACCAAAACAGAGTTAAGAAAAAGGAACAAAAGCCTGTTTCTAAAACTGTGTTTGAAATACTAAATAGTGCTGAAGTTGACAGTCTGAGCTTCAAGCACAGCATTGAAGAACCTCACAGGTTTTAATAGCAAGTGGGTTCCTGTTTGAGAATCTAAAGGGACCAAACACACCAACTGACTACATGTTGAGCTTTGCCTCAAGTTCCCTCAAGTTGCAAAGATGTGCACGTAAGTTATGCGCCTCACATATAACATAAAGACCTACCTAATTTAAAAGGCTCATTATTTCCTCAAAATATCAATTAAAAATATGTCTGGCAAAAAGTTGCAACTAGCCCTGTAAAGTTAGTTTGCTTTGCACTGGTTTTGTTAGTCTGTGGCCTTTTTTTCTGACTATTTCAATGGGTGAAATCGCCGATTCACTGGGTTAATCGGCCAATCAGAGAGCTCTTTTTCATTGACAGCGTCTTCCAGTTCCACATGCTCAATTGGCCATTAAGAGCCAATTACTGCCAACATGGCTGGACAAAAACTACTGGTGATGGATGGCCATTTAACGGGGCCGTGGCTCAACAGCGCCTAATTGCTCAGTGTCAGCTTGGTGTGTCAAGCTGCATCATAGTTGATTCTCTGGTTTGTAAGTGAACAAAGGATCTGAAAATGTGATGGAGAACGGAGGATCTGCAGAGATTAGATCCTAGACTTGATGATACTGGTACATTTTGACTGTCGGAGAACTTACCCCTGTTTAAGGCGATGCTGAGGCCACCTCTCCTCACAGACCAAGATGGCAAATGTCTCAAAGCTGATCTCCCGCCGCTGGTTCATCACTGCAATAGGAGCGCACATGATCGAAGACACTGTCCACACCACGGCGACAGTCGTCAAGATTCGACGTCGGGTAAACATGGAGCGAGCTCGCAGGGGTGATCGAACACTGTAGTAGCGATTCACACTGATCACAGTCAGCGTTAACACACTGGCTGAGACTGAAACAGCCTGCGTGAAGGGCACCGCTCGACAAAGGAGGTCGCCGTACACCCAGGCGGTGTAGATCTGACTTCCCAGGGTGATGGGCATGCACACACACACCACAGCCAGGTCACACACCGCCAGGTTCACCAGCAGACTGCGAGTGGCACTGACACCAGCTAGCCGCCGGCTCCGCCTGTTGGTGAGGACGCGCAGGGACATTAAGTTCCCAATAAATCCCAAAATGAAAGACAGACAGTACATGATGGTCAGAGCGATTGTGCTGGGCTCGTGGAGAGTCCAGAGCAGCATGCTTTCCAGGTTGGCCAAGTCTTTCAAAGGAAAGGTGGACAGGGACAAAGGAAAGGAGGAGGGTTGGTAGACAAAAGTGGATGTTTGTCGAGAGGATGAGGCTGAGGTGGTGGAGAATAAAGGGGAGGAAATGAGGGAGGAGTAAGGAATGAGGAAGGAGGGGAGCAGAGAAGGCAGAGGTTGATGGAGGGAGGCAGTGGGGGAACTAAAAGTGGAGGACAGCATTACAGAACTGTGGAAGCTGTAGGTGTGGTTGAGTCTTTCCTGAGAGCCGTCGTACTGCTGCAGCGGAGAGAAGCTGGGCTGCACTGAGCTCCAGTCTGACAGGTGGTCCTGGGACAGATCCATGCTGTTCTCCCGGCGGAAACAAAAGCCACAGCCAAAAGGTAGCAGAGCAAATCTCTCGACTGTAGGGCTTACTGTACTGGTGTCCCTTGGTCCTCATTAAAATCCATTCATAGACCAACAACAACAAAAGAAAGCAAAACACCAAAATCAGAATCCAAAAAGGCAGGAACTCCTTGCCAAAAACATAATGTCAGGTTTCAGTTATGTGGTCTGCAGGTTCCTCTGTTCTGTGTGGATAAAAACATTTCTAGACAAATGTAAATCATGGTCCCCCATCTAATGTCACATCTGATCTCAGCGCTGGTCCCAGTGCTGTCCTTATGCTATGTACAATCATTCCTCCAGAGAGTGGCTGTCTGAACCTGATTTTCCGCCACAAGCTGTTAATAGATAATCTCACCTTCAAGGAAGGCAAACATCATGCAGACCTCCCCCCCTCCTCACTGTCTCTCTCTTCTTCCTCACCCCTTTAGTCCGTTACAGGGATGCAATCCGATCTGCTTTGAGAAAAAACATCACAGATATCAGTGGCTGTTTCCACCTATACAGCTGTATTAAAAGCTCTGTAGCAGACCAAACAACAGCAAATAACACATCCCTAGATAGAAAAACACTGAAAAGCTTTAAACATCTCCTCCTGGTAGATCACAGCTTCTCACAGTTGGGTCGCAGAAACATTCAGTAATGAAGGAGGACTGTTTCTGCTCAGGAAAGGATTTGTTGTGTACTGTAGTTTTTAGAATGTAGATATGGTTAAAAAAAATGTTTGCAGTATATCTTTAATATTAAGTATTAGGCTATTGGATCAAGCCCTATAGCAGGATGTTACCATGGGCATATATAATTCTCACCATACTGCCATTAAAAAAGAAAAAGTCAAACGTTTCAATAAATAAACTTAAAAATGTCCACCCCAGCCACATCTTACAAAAGATATATTTGAATCCTAAGTGGATAAAGCCAGAGAGGAGTATAGCTGTTTGTTAAAATAATGATATAGCCTAACCCTCAAAAGAAAGCAAATCTCGCCTTATTTCAGTTATCGTTTACTGACCGTGTGCGGATCCTTTTATGCTCAAAGCCTGAAGATGTTGAGAAGGCTGCCAGGTGGTGACCGAAGATCTGCACCAAAATAAAAAATACAAAAAAAAAACAGTAGCAAAGTTGCTCCTGAATCGCTTCGAGCCGGTACATGCGCTTTATAATCCGAGACTCAAAGCTACAGAGGGATTTGTTGTTGGGAGAGCTCTTTTGTTTTTCCAACAGCTTTTCTTTTTCACTACGGGCTCCTCACATGTCTGCGCTCCAGGAGCTCCGAGCCCATCCGCCACTGCAGGACTGGATATAAGGGAGAGGAATAAAGTCAGGGAGGGAGCAGCTGCTGCGCACACACACACACACACCGGCACGCACTCAACCGCGCAGTACCTATGGCAGTTATTAAAACCTGTAATCAATCAAAAAGTGTATCAACGTAACTCTGCAGGCTTCATGTTTCGGTTCGTCCCGAAAAATGGACTGTTGCCTCCTGTCTTGACGCTCCAAAAAAATAAGGATAACTGGATTTTCTCTCAGCTGATGCCAAATAGTTTATTGACTCATTGGCTTATTTTCCTGTCCCGACTTTTGTACGAGATGTTCTAACTGGTAACAGCTAAACACATTCCTCTTAGAATAAATGATGTAATGATAAAGAGCAGGAACAAAAATATTGCAGAAAGGACAAATACAATTGTTTTAGAAATGGTTTGTATGTTATGTATTGACAATGATGGAAAGAAAGTACTTAATTAATAACTTAATTTATTTATGTACAATTTTAACTTTCCTTTAGTATGTGCTTTTTCTTCTACTTTATGCCTCTACTCCATTTCAGCATGGCCGGATGAACCTGCTATAGAGGGCCGAGGGGCAAAAATCTGTTGTCGAGCTCCTTTTGGCCTATTATATTTGACATCTTCACTATTTCCTAAGACACCCAGAGACCAACCAAGGCCTAAAGGTGAGGCACGTTTCTGCTCAAAAAAATTGGATCGTGCTCGGCCAAGAAAAAGGGTGTGGTGTCCCGGCCCTGATGCGGCCTAGGGCGTAATTTCCACTGGGGACAGGGGGGGGACATGTACCCCCAACTTTTCAAAATCCTGTTTGTGGGATTCAAATCGGGGGGGGGGGGGGGGGGGGAATCTGGCGGAGGACCCCCGGACTTCCAGACCCCCCAGTGCACATACCTCTGTTTAGTTTACGATGTTCCGGTGAAGTCCACACAAGTCGATTGTCAAACTCATACAATCCAATATTCCAAAACTTATTTTTTCCACCAAAAAACGATGGTCACGAATAGCCGTGGTTTTATTTAACCTTTATTTATCCAGGTAAGTCGATTGAGAACAAATTCTCATTTGCAACGACAGCGCGGTGGCCCAGTGGTTAGTGCTGTGGCCTCAGCAAGAAGGTTCTGGGATATAGGGCCACCTGTAAAGGGCAGCAAAACAAAAGGGCAGCAGCACACCTGTGAGTTCAGTTAGTTTGTCTTGACGCACACCTTCACACATCAGCATCATTCTGAATCAAATCACAGCATGGTACCATGGACATGTTTTTGTTACTCATCATTCAAAGCCACAATGTCACTATACCATATTATTATGGGGGGGGGGGGGGGGGGGGGAGGGTTGGGGGGGAACTGCTCTCTAACACCACCAATGTGTAGCACCTGGGTGATGCACGGCAGCCTTTCAATGCCTTACGACGCCAGACGCTCACCACACATCAGCTAGTTAGGGAGGGGGAGGGGAACATCTTTTTAGTGGTGGGGGAAACCGGAGCAGACACGGGGAGAACATTCAAACTCCAAACTCCCAGTTTCGAACTGAGTGAGCTCAGAGATCTCTCCGACGGACCTTTTGAACAAAGGCTTTATCCCTGGATCAAATACAGAAAATGAATTTGCCCCCGATTAACTTGGAAGGTTAAATTAAAATGGCATGGACCTGAATCTCAGTAAGCCCAGTATCAGTGCATTAAAAATTCCCTGTCATATAGCGCTTTGATCAATTTGGCAATTTACTCATATCCTGCTGTCATTTTCTCCAAAGTGGACTCATTTATTTCATCTCAGGTCAGGACATTTATAGAAAATGAGTTCATAGCTTGTAGCAAAATAACCGGCTCTCACGTTTTTAATGTGGGTTTAGCATGTTTTCTTTGGCATGTTTGGGCAACAAAGATGGTAACTTTAACTTTCAAAGGGGTTTTATAGTATAGAGAAAGTCCAGTATCATTACAAAATACTGCCACAGCTTTAAAACTAGATGCATTATGAAAAATCAGAAGATCATATTCATGTCCACCTTTCACAGTGATGAAACAATGTATCATGTAATATAATAAAGCAATGAACCAGTCAGTATTTAAATAGTTTAGTTCCAGTAAAGCATAAGGGAAAAAGACACCCACTCTGCAATATTGACTGCCGCTGCCAAAGTTGGCTGTGAAGTTATGACTCAGCTCAAGAGATATATGTATTATTTAGTTTCATTTTAAAGACTGAATCTTTTATGTTTTTTCCCATAGTCCCTGGTGAAGCTCAGATCTGTTTCCAAACAGACAGGGACACATAGCATTTTGTAATTAAACCCTTTGTTTCAGAGGCTTTTTACATGGTTTACATGGTGTTTAGCTAATACCACATCAGCTAGCTGTTTTTCCAACTTCGGTCAGTACAAAGCAAGATTAGCCGGGAGACTTCTTCTAAACGAGGACAACAAAATATGGTGTTTTTTTGAAAATTAAACCATGTAAACCTATTCTGGTACAACCTCAAAATACAATTATGAACCTGAAAATGAGCATTATATGAGCACTTTAAAGTGTTGCAAGCGTCATCTGTGTAAGTTCATAAATGTGGTGGGTTTTTGGCATTTAAATGAGCTGCAGTATTTTTTCCATAGCAAGAGCAGGAAGCAGAAGTGTTTACTTTTATGAAAAGGATGAACACATTGCTGCGGCATTGACTTGCTGACTAATGAGAAGTGTGAGAGAGAGAAGAGTGTGCCAGGTTTGATACTTCAGACAGTGGAAGTGCTGCAGAGTAAATGCCATTTGGACTCTTCATAGCTCCTCTGGTGATGATTGTTAGCAGCACCTTGTTCAAAAACTGCCTTTGTGTTTCAGCCTGTAAAGGGCAGCAAAACAAAAGGGCAGCAGCACACCTGTGAGTTCAGTTTGTCTTGACGCACACCTTCACACATCAGCATCATTCTGAATCAAATCACAGCATGGTACCATGGACATCTTTTTGTTACTCATCATTCAAAGCCACAATGTCACTATACCATATTATTGAGTGGGTTCACGAGCTGTTACGTACGTTGTTAGGAGCTTGGCTTAATCAACAAAATGAGCATAAAAAATTAGCTAAAAGCTAAATATGCATACATTAAAGTGCCAAACTTTTACAAGTCAAGAGTCAAATAATCTAAACACATTAGAAAATAATACAAAATAATTCATTACAAAGCAACAAGATAAAAACAAAATGTATGTGCCTTCCAAGAGTTGAATAGTTTGATGGAATGTCCTTCTTTTGAACCGAGTTGAGTAAAACCTTTTGCCAGAGGGCATTTTACTTAGAGGGGCTGCGAGAATCATCCCTAACAATGTTCAGAGCCTTTTGGTGAAGCCAAATTTGTAAACTGAAGAAAGAGACAGGAGCAAGTGCGGATTTTCAGATAAATTTAGTTTAGTGGTCCAATTTAGGGACTCATTAAAAATGGATGTATACGGCAGTCCTGTTGTAGATACCTACAGTGTAGGTTTTGAAAGTTTGACGCTGGATTTCACCCATTAACAAAACCACAACAGCGTTACACGAATACGTCGTATGTGAATTTTTCGCCACACATTTCACGTTGTGATACAGCATGACAACTGTAGAGTCACATCCAGGTAACTTGTATTTCATCTTGTCCCATTACTCAAAATGAAACAGCTGTAGCGTAGTTGCCTGTTGAAGTTGTTTCATTCCATGTGGAGAGCAACTGCAGTGAGCAGAAGGTTGCAATGAAATGATGCGTCCGCTCCTTGCGTTGCCCGAGATCGCCCCGCTGTGCGGCCGGTTCACCAGATATCACCGGGGAAAAACACTGTAGCACAACCGGCTCACTGGCTGCCATCGGACAGGACTGCTGCGTGGCCTGACCGCCGGCTGTCTTCGCGGGAGGGAGATGTCGTCTCGGGAGCCGCGCATCGGGAGCTTCTGCGGGAGGAGGGTGAGAAATCTTCTGTCACTTGTCCAAGTTCATCTAAGGCTACTACTGCTAACTGTCGTCTTTCGGACACTGGTCCTCCACATCACTCCATTCCTCGTCCGCACTTTGCCCCGACAACATGTATTATCAGTGACTCCTTCACCAGGGGTATGCGATTTTTGAATGCTGTGACAGATTACTTTCCAGGAGCCAAGGTTTTAGACATCCTCGCCAAAGTAAAGACCCTGATGCCCTCGCTTCCAACCTCAATTAAGCGCATCGTGGTCCATTGTGGACATAATGGTATGTCCTGTCAAGAGAGTATTTGCTATGCTATGCTCTGTGCTAATGACCTGCAAACACACACTCCCCATGCACACACTCCCGATTGACTGATCACATCCTGTGAACAAATGCGTGCTTCTACAGACCAGCTCCATTCAAACACCAGCTCCACCATTCCAGTGAGAATTACTAACAGACAGAACAAATTGGGGATACCACTATGTAACACCTACTACTTAACTGCAAAGACAAGGAATTTAGAATCCATTCCTTGTCAGCCACAGTCTGTTACAAAAACTAAGACAACTAATACAATTACCACACTATCATTTGCCCTATTAAATGTCAGGTCTTTGGCAGGAAAATCATTTTTAATCAATGATTTTATTATTAGGCACAACCTAGATTTTATGTTTTTAACTGAAACCTGGTTGGACAATAATAACAGTGCTGCCGTGCTTATTGAGTCAGCTCCTCCAAACTATAGCTTTATGAGTGAGAACAGAGTTGATAGGAGGGGAGGTGGAGTTGCCATTTTGTTTGATGACTCATTTCAATGTATGCATTTATCCTATGGACATTTTTCCTGTTCTGAATATATGGCTCTTCAGCTGAAGTCCTCCCCCCGAGCTATGCTTCTTAATATCTACAGGCCACCTAAATACTGTGCAGCCTTCTTTGACGACTTTGCTGAACTGCTATCTGTGATCTGTATTGACTTTGACTGTGTGGTTATTGCTGGTGATTTTAACATTCATGTTGACAACCCCGAGGACAACGGGACTAAAAAACTATGTTGTGTTTTCGAGAATTACGGACTAACTCAGCATGTGACAGGCCCAACACACAACAAAGGGCACACACTGGATTTGATTATTTCCAGGGGTTTGAACATTTTGAAAGTTGTAGTGACTGATACTGCTCTATCTGATCATTAATGGTACTATCTCTGTACGAAAATGTGTTCAAACAACGGTAATCAAAAAACGGTACATCACTGAGAACACCAGTGAATCATTTATTCAGCTTTTTTCCTCCTCACCTGCCCTTTCTGGGGGTTACTGAGCTTGTGGACAATTTCAATTGTAAAGTTGTCAGTATTATTGATGCCATTGCTCCCATTAAGGAAAAAACTGTCTCTAAGAAAAAATCTCCATGGAGAAATGCCATACTTGTAAGAAATGCAAAAAGAGAGTGTCGAAAAGCTGAACGCAGGTGGCGAAAATCTACTCTCCAGGTACATTATGACATCTACAAAGACAGACTTCGCATTTACAATTTAGAACTAAGGAACGCAAGATGGTCCTTTTTCTCTGAGATTATTGCCAAAAATAACAATGATTCACGTACTTTGTTTGCTATTGTTGAGAGATTAACAAACCCTCCAGTACCAGTAGCATCTGGATTTTTATCCACCAATGCTTGTAATGAGTTTGCCATCTTCTTCACAGATAAAATTCAGAAAATTAGACAAATATTCCATATCAAGTACAGGAACCGTGTTGTCAAAGTGTCCACGCAAAACAAATTCCATTATGACAGAATTTCATACAATCAACCATAAAAACCTTGAGGACGTTATACAACAACTGAAAACCTCCTCCTGTTGCCTTGATATTATACCAACGGGCCTTTTCAAAAATGTTTTCAGTTGTTTGACTTCAGATCTTTTACAGATTGTAAACATGTCTCTTCTATCAGGTATCTTCCCACAGACACTGAAAACTGCAGTCATCAAGCCACTCTTAAAAAAGAACAATCTAGACACGGCAGTAATGAGCAACTATAGGCCGATATCTAACCTTCCATTTTTAAGTAAAATCATTGAAAAAGTGTTTTTTCAACAACTTACCCATTTCCTATCACTAAATAACAGTTTCGATGTCTTCCAATCCGGCTTTCGACCACACCACAGCACTGAGACAGCTCTTGTTAAAGTATTTAATGACATTCACTTGAACACAGAAAGTGGCAAAACTACAGTTTTGGTGTTGCTGGATCTCAGTGCTGCATTTGACACGGTTGACCATGACATATTACTACACCGACTGGAAAACTGGGTTGGCCCTTCTGGCTCAGTTCTAAACAGGTTTGAATCCTATTTAAAGAATAGAGACTACTTTGTTTCTATAGGGAATTATTTATCTAAACATACAACAATGACGTGTGAAGTTCCCCCAGGGTCAGTGCTGGAACCACTTTTGTTCAACATCTACATGCTTCCACTGGCTCAGATCATGGGAAACAATGAGATAAGTCACCACAGTTATGCGGACGACACACAACTTTATATAACTTTGACGCCAGGAGACTACAGTCCAATTCAAAAACTGACTGAGTGCATTGATCAAATTAATGACTGGATGTGCCAACATTTTCTAAAATCAAATGAAGAAAAAACTGAGGTTGTTGTCTTTGGAGCAAAGAACGAACAATTCAAAGTCAGCGCTCAGCTCCAGGCGGCAATGTTAAATACAACAGACAAGGCAAGGAATCTTGGTGTAGTCATGGACTCAGACCTGAATTTCAACAGCCACATTAAGACAATAACAAAGTCAGCATACTACCACCTTAAGAATATATCAAGGATTAAAGGACTTATCTCTCAGCAGGACTTGGAAAAACTTTTCCATGCTTTTATCTTCAGTAGAACTGACTACTGTAACGGTGTCTTTACAGGTCTCCCCAAAACATCAATCAGACAGCTGCAGCTGATTCAGAACGCTGCTGCCCTGAATTCTCACTAACACCAAGAGGATCATATCACTCCAGTTTTGAAGTCTTTGCCCTGGCTTCCTGTGCCTCAAAGAACTGATTTTAAAATAATTCTGCTGGTTTATAAATCTATAAATGGTTTAGGGCCAAAATACATTTCTGACCTGCTAGTAAAATACGAACCACCCGGACCTCTCAGGTCGTCTGGGACAGGTCTGCTTGTTGTCCCAAGAGTTAGAACAAAAAAGGCTGAAGCAGCATTTAGTATTTATGCCCCCCATGTTTGGAACATGCTGCCAGAGAGCTGCAGGTCCGCCACAACTCTTAGCTCTTTTAAATCTAGGCTGAAGACCTTTCTTTTTGATGTTGCCTTTCCCTAATTTTTATACTGTACTGTGAATTTTATTTTGGTATTTTATCTGCATCAATTTCATATTGAACTTTGAATTGTATTTTTATTTATTTTATCTTGCATCAATTATCATACTGAACTGTGAATTTGATTTGTGTATTTTATCTAAATTTGTATTTGTCAATATTTTTATATTTACTAATTTTTATTTTTGATCTTTGCTTTTTAATGTTTGGTGTATTGTGTAAAGCACTTTGAATTGCACTTTGAGTGCTGAAATGTGCTATATAAATAAAGTTGCCTTGCCTTGCCCATGGCTGTACGAACTGAGGCGAAGACGCAAGTTGAAAAATGTTTCAATAATTTACACTTGGGCTTTATGAATCCAGCATTACTTCATAGAGGCACAGAGGTAAGAGGAAAAAAGGAGAGAGACTGTAGGAAAATAGCTAGAGTTCATGGTGAGCTCTTAGTGTCAGAGGGCCCTATTAATGATCTAAGTGCACTGCACGGTGTGAGGCGCATGGCGCAGGTGCGTTTAGGGCGTGTCCAAATCCACTGTTGCTAGTTTGACGGCGGAAAAAAAGGGTCTGTGCGCCGGGCGTATGGTTCAAAAGGGTTGTACTCTTTTATATACTGTCTATGGTTGTACTTAGTGTTTTCATTAGGTGTGTTTTGGGCGTAACATGCAATAAACCAATCAGTCATCTCCCATTCCCTTTAAAAGCCAGGAGCGTTTGTAATTTGGCGCATTGCTATTATGATGGCGGATATGCACTGTAATATTTTTATTTGTTATCTTTTGCATGTTTGTGTGCTGCTGCGCTCCCCTGTGTGTGTGTAACAAGCATAGTGTGTGCGCGCTGTGCATGAGTCTAGGCACATTTTACTAATTTGCTGTTAAAATAACAGTGAAATGCTGCGCAATTGACTTTAGACCAGGTTTTTGTTGGTCAATGGCGCGATCACTTCCCACTGCCTCAAGATAGCAAGACACCAAGAATTCACCTGAATAATAAAAAAATTTACAATATGGGACCTCTAATGTAATTAAAGCAGATGTGACAACAAAGCAAAAACGACACGATTCCGTATCAGTAAATATAATGCAGATAAATATCCACTCAGTTTGAAAGGCAAAATCCTGCTGACAGAACTCCTCCTGAATGGGAAAGTTTAATCCATTACTGAGACGCTGACGTTCTCTGCGCAGCTGAAACAAGATTGCTTCAGTCAATAACCTTCACCCGAGCAGCAAGTGTGCCGTGGGTTTGTACGAAGTAGTTACTGTAATGAGTTTTTCAGAGCTGCCCATTCACTTATGTGGCCCATGGATGTATTGAAACTAAGATGTCATAATTTAAATAAGGCAAAAGAAGAACGCTTGTATTTACTATGCGGCACAATTTCCATTCGAAGTGGACATTAATTTCCTCCAGGGCCACTTCAAAGACAGTGGCTTACTGCGCGTGCGTGCGTGCGTGGTCAGTCTGGCCAGTGTGACAGTCTATTTTAGATAAGAGTCGGTTTTCCATCATCAGTTTGTCTGGTTTGCAGAAAGTGAAATGGTGGCAGAACATGATTTTCTAGTGGGTCTTTGTGTACCCACTGTTGTGTTGAAGGTTGCAAATATACAAGTATGCTGAATCATATCATGCAAAATAATGAAACCTGCAGAGATTTAATATGTTAGAAACGTTTGGAAATAAAAAATGTAATAATGTTTTGAAGAAATCATTCGATGAGGAAGTGAGTAAACAAACTGTTGGTTCATTCATTCAGTCTTCCAGTGAATCTATAAACTGATTTAAACCTCTGTCACACAGCACAAACTAAAACATCATGTTATGGAGCGTAGACAAACAAATGTTGATTGATTTTCATCAGCAGATAGTAAACATGCTTGCAGAAAGCTTCCTCACACACGTACACTAACATTGAGTCACTGACACAGGGCCGGCTCTAGCCCTTTGGTTACCCTAGGTGACAATGAGTTTTGCGCTAACTTTTACCAAGTTTTAACTTGGTAGAATAGTGATAAAGAATGTATGTGAATATGGCCCACATTGTTATGGTAGAAAATAAGTGCAAATTTCAGCCTTTTATGGCAGTTGACATTTAATGATATACTATGTAATGTAGATATCAATTACATTGTTATTTCCTTCCGACCTGTGAGTGATTGCCACTGATTGCAACCCCACTGAAACAAAGTTCCAAATATCCATCTTGTGTTGGGCTGACCGAGTCTAAAGACAGAGAGATGGGCCCGGTTGCAACACAAAGACTACTTGAATATTGAGATGAGAATTTGTAAATGAATGAATAATACAATAAAATAAAAGATAAGCTTTAAAATGGGTGAGATGAATGATGTCTGCATGAACTGTCATCACTTTGCTACATTTTCCTCACTGAGAGTAATTGTAGTGTAATTATGATATTGTTTTTGTTTTGTGTTCTTGTTCTCTTCGGCTGTGACAGATCAATGACACTACTCTCTCTCTCTCTCTCTCTCTCTCTCTCTCTCTCTCTCTCTCTCTCTCTCTCTCTCTCTGTTGTTTCCTTTTTTCTTCCTGCCGTCATATTAAATGTTGTACTTCCTTTAAGGAAAGAAAGGGATTATCATAAATCATTAGAGCTTCTCTGCTTATGGTAATGCTGGGATCCCTGCTGAAGGCATATATAAATCATGTTCTACACACACATGCACAAACATACATTCGGTATATACAGTATATGCACATACACACAAAATGATCTAATTTCTGCTATTAATTGGATCTTGTGAAAGCGATTAACGAACCATCTCTGCTATCAGGATGTGTGTATGGAGACAATCAATTTCCAGAGGCATTGCTAACCCCCTACTAGGCCTGGCAAACCTTTTTTTTTTTTTTTTATTAATCAACCTAATTTTGATATGCTACATCTATACACCAAAGCTATAACTTATAAGCATGTTATTTCAGAAGTGAAAGAATGGCTTTTGTTGTGGATTTGCTTTTCACCCTGACTCGAGGAGAAACTTCTGCTACAGACTCACTCATGACAACGTAGCCGGCTGATTCGACTGACTCGAGGATTCAAGAGCTCACGAGTCCCATGGTCTACCGAGCTTGCAATGTTTCGGACTGTCTGCTCGACCTTATTGCATTTTAATTAATGATTAGTTAGTTAATGATACTAGAGACTCGCGACTCATGGGTTAATTTAAAGACACGGGTGAAAGATCCGAGTGAGTCACGACTCAAACAGGTTTATCCTCTACACACACACACACACACACACACACACACACACACACACACACACACACACACATCTCATGCCCCTTATTTGATAGCTCCTCGACTCCTCGACTCCTCGGCTGAACCAGAAGTTGTTCTGTCCCTCTTCGGTGAAGACTGTCTCAAAGCTCTTATTTCTGCCCCGAGGACCGAGGAGCGAGCATTGAGGAGGGATCATCGAGGAGCTAATAGCCGAGGAAACACGAGAGCAGCCTTCCCGGAAGCCGTGCAGCTGATGGAGTTGCTAACTCTGCTCATACAGCTGTCCCGGGCGTCCCGGACCTCCTCGGTGGAAGGGAGGCAAGTGGAGGAGTCAGGGATGCAATGTAAGGGCCATGGGACGTACCCACAGTTTCTTTCCCTGATCTGCCTGCCTAATAGTGACCTTTTACAGCTGAACAAAGCCATTTCTTTTACTCGTCTTACACACTATTCCAGCACTTTACACCACAGTGAAGGCAAACTTAATTTCTAAACCAGGAGTCTTCAAAGTTTTTTAAGCCAAGGACCCCTTAACTGAAAGAGAGACAGAGCAGGGACCCCTTACTACATATTGTATGAAATGAAGTTGCATATTAAACTGGGCCTACAATAATGTGTAGGGCTGCCAAAAGCCTTCATACATACCTTTTTGCATAGAATCCTAAGCTATTAAAAAAGCCTAATGTTGTATTAATGTTTTGTATGTTTTAATGTTAAACATACAGTACATGTGGCACAGTGAATCCTTAGGGTTAACTGTATCTGCGGATGTAGCCATGCAAAATTACGAAGTTTTCCAGCGGTGGCGGACATATTGGACCGTGTGAACACAGCGTCCCTCTTTCATTCCTTCAGCCACCTTCTTGAAAAGGTCGGCGTAGCGATGTGTGTGCATATCCAAAAACCTGTTGATATCCAACTCTTTGATAATGTTTAAAAGTAGCTGTGTTTCTCCTTCTTATCGGGTCTAAATCCTTCCAAACTGTTGGCTGGTTGGTTTGTGTACAGCAACCATAGTAACGCACAGAGCTGACCATAAGCTGTAAACAGGCTGAAAGAATGCCTCTAAAACCCGAATAGTACCGGAATATCTCAGATGTCTTAATCTGAAAATGCTATATTCGGAAAAAGGCTCTGAATATCCAACCGGAAAATATGCTGTTTACATCACCTGCATCAAATTCGGAATATTGTCATATTTGGAATAATAGTGTAAGTGCACTCAGTGATAACAAAGATAAAGGCATGATATATATTTTTCTTACATTTTATTTGATTACTGAACTTGGTTTTTATTCGTATTTACTTATCTCTTTTCATTTCCCAAAGAGGTTCGTGGGTGGGTGGGTGGTGGGGTTCTGTGGTTGATATTATCACCAAGATGTTCCCTGTTGTACTATTTCTTGTTATCAGACTGCTAAATAGCATCCTTAGTGTCTCACTGTTTGTTCTCCAATCAAAGAATCACACCAAAAGCGTCCAGAAAAAGAAAGCACAGAAAGAAGCTGGTTGGGAACTAATCAAGAACAGTTGAGCATTATCCATCACAAGTCATTTTCAGGGTCCTTCACAGATAGCACACGGGTGTTGCATTGAAAGGTTGCAGATAAACAAGGTCCACGCTGAAACTGACTGATCTTAGAGCACACAAGCGTGACAAAACATTTGAAAGGCATGCAAAACCCAAGGTAGCTCTGCCGCAGGGCTTAGCTGTCTCCATGGAAAAAACATGGCTCACCCCGGCTGAATGGGATTCTGCTCATTTATAAAAGGCAATGGCATGTTATACAGTATGCCTTCATGTGCTAAGATTTAGATTTTGTAGTTGCTCAGCAATGTACATTTGCTAGCAAATTTTCCTCATGAACAAGCAAAGTGACCTGTCCTGCCATCCCATCACAAAATCCAATTTCCTGCACAACCTTTGTGGACTGGTGGATGTGTCAGTCCAAGTTTGACCATGTGTGTGTGTGTGTGTGTGTGTGTGTGTGTGTGTGTGTGTGTGTGTGTGTGTGTGTGTGTGTGTGTGTGTGTGTGTGTGTGTGTGTGTGGGTGTGTGTGTGTGTGTGTGTGTGTGTGTGTGTGTGTGTATGAAGTGCAGTTACTCAATCCTCTGTTTCAACCCTCTGCTTTGAATCATAAATATTTAATTTCTTCTAAAGTCACCACTGTTTCTTGCCCCCCTGCTTTATGTGCGTGTGGGTGTGAGAGGGTATGACTCTTGGATAACTTTTAGCTTGTCCCTTATTGGACTACAGCTGAGAAGAATTCATGTTTAAATCATTTTTCCTCTGGAATTGATATGAAGGTGTAGTGAACTGACAGCTTTTGCACTCGGAGCTACAAGAAAAGGAGAGACCACAAACGTGAGATGACAGAGCTGCTCGTATCAGATTCAAAACCCTGCGGCTGGTGTTAAAGACTGATTCTCATACATGTAGTCCGTAGTCAAGCATTGTATGGCAGACATGCACGCTTTGCTGTGCCTGCACTGTTGTAACCTGCTCATCCCTCAGTTTAGCCTTCCTCTTTCTCCCTACAGCAGTCACTCACTATATTAGCAGCTATAAAACTCAAGCAACCTTTCACATCCTCCTCTCACCATGATTTATATCGTCCTATCTCATTCTGCTGCCCCCATTTGAGTTCAGTTCAAGCCACAAAAGTAGGATGCAGTCTGAAGTTTTTGACAAGGATGTACAGGAAATATTAAAGTGCCCATATTATGAAAGAAATCACTTTTTCTGGGATTTGGGGTGTTATTTTGTGTCTCTGGTGCTTCCACACGCATACAAACTTGGAAAAAAACCAACCATGCTGTTTTGTGTGAGATACGGGTTTCTGAATGTGTCCTGCCTTCAGTCTCCGGGTGAGCTGTTCAAAATCTGCACGACTTTTTACGTCACTAGCCGAAACGATGGGCTAACCGTAGCTTGCTAGCGCTAGCATGCTAACTCGTTCTCAGTGGCAAAACACTGCTACAACACACACTAGTTCACCATAATCTACAAAAGAACTACTTACATGTCCCTCGTCTGCAGGTATTCCACGCAAAGTTGGAAGTGCACCGTCGTTTGGAAGAAGTCTCCCGGCTAATCCTGCCGTGTGAGCCTTATAGCTACTGAGCATGTGCGACTCACTACATAGATGGTAAAGAAGTACGATGTCTCACTCTGTTGCTAAAACAGAGAGCTGAACACAGGCGGAAAAGAGGGTGAAGAGGAGCTGCAGCAATGTGCAGTACAACAAAAATGTAGTGTTTTTTGAAAATTAAACCATGTAAACCTGTTTTGGTGCAACATCAAAATACAATTATAAACCTGAAAATGAGCATAATATGGGAGCTTTAAGCAAAGCACATCAATGGTGTCATTCAGGAACAGTGGATATTGAGCAGAAAACAGTAATAGTGTAAATGTCAGGCGTAGGTGAATACACTGACAAATATCTTCAGGCTTCTACATTTATGGGCCCACTATTCAAGGTTTGAAGGATAGAGGGTGCGATATGTTTATGTTGTATTGATTGCAAAGCCACCTGTAGGGTGCAATCACACAGACAAACATGTAATTTTGGCATATATAAATGAAATTGACTCGACTTGGCCTGCAGCTCCTCTTTGGCAGAACTAGCCGAAAAAAATTACTGCACAACCTACTCCTGTTTTTTGGGGCTTGGTCTGTTCGGCTTTCCTCCTGGTTCTCCAATTTACTCCCAAATTTTCCTCAAAGCACTTTACAATCACAGGATACAACACCCTCTATCCTCAGGCTGCGTTTGGACCGACAGTATCTCTGTGTGAAAAAACACAACCTCCTTATTCATTTCGAGGATGCGAGTCCGGGCCAAGAAGACGCTGTGGGAGCCGATGAAATATATGCAGGTGCACATGCCTTATAGATTTACTGTGTAACATGAACGTCTACTGTCTAACGTCTACTGTTTAGCTTACAATCACTAAAACGAAAAGGTAAAATAGTTGCCACCATGATAACTTTCCAGAGTAAAATCCTGTGTGACAGAATTACAAATAGTTGTCCAGTGCTGTGGTATCTAAGTAGACTTTAAATTCATGGACTATTCAAACTGGAGTTCCTGGATCATATGTCATTGTTTCACCAGTGTCTAAAGCAACAGACCCTCACCAATGCAGCCCCTTGGGTTGTTTTAACCCAGGGCTGTTTTCAGTTTGAAAGCCTGCCAAGATGCTCCATTCAGATAACAAAAAACTGTCTGAAAAAAAATGTTAACCAGAAATTGAAGGAAGAAACCAAGAGGAACTGAGGAGAGATGCCTCTTAAGCCCACTATAGACCAAGCCGAAAATCGGCCGTCGTACAGTCTGGCGAGGTCAGTGACTCAAGTCTGTGTGGTGTGTTCCGTGCCGTCTTCCGTTGGAGGGGCCATCGGCCTTCATTTTCGCCAATTTGTAGGGTATAGTCCAGGCGCGTAGGCAGTAATGGGCCATGGCGGCACTGGCCCGCCCACTTTACTCACTGGCCCGTCCAGCCAAGTTTGATCAAAATACGTTTTGAAAAATAATAATAACAAAACTAGTTGTGTGTGTTTAGTGTGTATTTTCTTCTGATTAAAACAAAACTATTTAAACCAAACAATCAAACAATTAGATCAAACGCCTTCGGAACGTAGTTGGTTCTATGGTAACAACAGGCGCACTGGCCAATAGTAGTGATTGAAGGGCGGGTCTTGGCGTGGCCATAGTGGGATTCGTAATTTCGCGGCCCTCAGAGAGGTAACATTCAGTAAAACGTCTTTCATGCTTCTTGTGTTATTAATTAAGTAACCTAGTAACCCTTCTATTTAGTAAGAAATGGCCTCTCAGTATATGTGTGCGTGCTCCACCCACTGAGTCAACCCGACCACTCGGCTCTTCTTTTTGTCATCCAATTCTTTCCAAACACCCAAAACTGCAAGCTATGAGATTTCTGTATCTTATATACCCACAGCATCTCTTCGGATAATTTTATTGTAGCTGGTTCAGAATATTGTTTTTCATTCATGTAGCATTTCAAGTGTTAACTTAGTACATACAGTATTTCTGTCATAGCTGATGTCCTACATGTTGACCTGGTGATTAAGTGAATATATGAATACATTGATTTGAACGGAAGCTACCATAATTAAAACTTACTTGAAACTAAAAGGATCACATGCCATTCTGCAAGGTGATTCATTTATAGGCATCACTGCCCTTTTTCAAGCTGTGCAGACACTTGCTGTGCAATACTAAGGGTAGTAAACAAGGAGCTTCTTATTCCGCTCTTACTCATCTCTGAACTCTACACCTCATCCTGTCCTATAGTACATAAGACAAGTTACCGACGTCACAGGAAAAGCACAGGCCTCTTTTATCTGTTGGCTACAGGCTATAGGTTTTTCCACCCTCATTTCACCAGGCAGTTTCTGGAAGAACACTGACACAAAAAGCCAGGGGGTGTAGTTACAAGAAAAAGGATGGAGGGAGGATGGAGGGAGCATGGACGGAGGCGAATATGGAAGTGCATGCATGTATGCTTGTGGAAGAGGAGGATGAGACAGGACATACAAACTGTCAGTGTAATTTCCCGTGGCACCATAACATGACACGTCGATGAGTCCCCATCTATTTCATGGGGAAGACGTATGAGCTGCATGATAGTATACCAGCTAATTACCAACCCATCTCAGCCTGTGTGAACCATCAGCTGTCACTCTGTTAAGAGAAATAATTATGGATCCACAAATGTCCTCACATACATTCATTTGTCTGTGCAGTGTGGGCGTTTGCACCATGTGTGTGTGTGTGTGTGTGTGTGTGTGTGTGTGTGTGTGTGTGTGTGTGTGTGTGTGTGTGTGTGTGTGTGTGTGTGTGTGTGTGTGTGTGTGTGTGTGTGTGTGTGTGTGTGTGTGTGTGTGTGTGTGTGTGTGTGTGTGTTTGTGTAGGAACTAAAAAAAATACATGAATGTGACATGCTATAGAAACAGGCAACAGCATCATCCAGTGGCGAACAACTGCTCTACACTACATGTGTGAAGCAGCAGTGTACAAGCTCCAAAACATACCAAACTGACTTGTGTGCTAGAACTGTGCCCCGGTACATTTTTATGGAAATGTCTGAGAACTGCAATTGGGAGAAATGAATACAAGATGTGGATTAAGGTCCAGTTTGGCTGTAAATGAATCAAGATAAATAATACCTGCTACAAAGAATGATACCCAGTGGACAATAATAGAGCGTAACTATTGTATATGTGTTTTCCTGTTTTGGTCTGAACCTATCACACCACCTATCTAATAATTAGAATATTGGTCTCATCTGCTGTTCCTTATGCGTTTGGTTTGATACAGTGAGCAGTTATTGTCAGTTCGTTAACACAGTGACAAGATGTTTCTGCATACTAAATATCTCTGTATTATTTAGGTGATGGATTCAAGTTAAGTGATGAATGATTTAGGAGGGATCAAATCCAAAGTCTCAGGATGCTTTAAACGAACAAGCGTGTGCGACGTGTCGTCCAACCACATCTAAAGGCAAAGAGGTGGGATGAATTGTACAAATGGGTACAATGAAATTAAGTAATGATCAAGCATGAGATTCCTTTGACAGGAGGTTATAGAAGCTGTTAGAAAGTCTTTCTTCATAGCACACTGAGGCCTCAGTATGGGGTTCAGTATAACATGCATTTAACAGCAACATTTCAGACAGAATTCTATTAAATTAAAAAGTAAATTAGTGTTCAGCTTTCGTATAGAGTTCAACTTTCGGGCAGTTTTGACAAATGAATTTGTGCCATTGACCAACTGCAACGCATCTTGACAGTGCTGACCTTTGAGGGATCAGAGAACCCAAAATGGAGGAAAGTGTCCACTTGAATATACCCCTGCTCTGCTGGAGAATTAAGCTTCAGAAAATATGTTTTGCAGTCAGTTGTGAGACAGGAATGGAATGGTACTAATACATTCCTTTGAATTATCTTAAAGGTCCCATGGCATGAAAATTTCACTTTATGAGGTTTTTTAACATTAATATGAGTTCCCCCAGCCTGCCTATGGTCCCCCAGTGGCTAGAAATGGTTATAGGTGTAAACTGAGCCCTGGGTATCCTGCTCTGCCTTTGAGAAAAAGTAAGCTCAGATGAGCCGATCTGGAATCTTGCTCCTTATGAGGTCATAAAGAGCAAGGTTACCTCCCCTTTCTCTGCTTTGCCCGCCCAGAGAATTTGGCCAACCAATGAGAAAGAGAGACATCATGGCTTTCAAACGAGCAAGTTGCAGTTGGTCAAGGCCACACCCCCACCCTCCACCTTGCCCCCCCTCTCTACTCCTCAATAGCTACAGACACAGGAAAGACACATACTAAAGCGTGATTTACAGTAACCGCAGGCAAAATGGCGCATCCAAATGTAACATCATGGGATTGCCGTGAGTATTTATACCGGTATGTGGTGGTTGTGACACTACTTGCAGTCTTCTCCTGAACAGCAGTGGCGCTAAGGAGCAAAGGCTACCAACGTTTTTCTTTCTAAGGACTAGAAGAAGAAGAAAAAGCTAAACAACGGCAGAACAGGCAGCAGCAGCATGCAGCATTGCCGTCAATGCTTTGATTTGATTCAATGACCTACTTGGTCAGATCAAGCCTTTCATTCACCATCTTAACCCAGTAAGTTTACCAGAGAGACTTGCAGTCACTTTGAGAGTCCTGGCATCCAGTTGTCGGCAAACTTCAGAGTTCAGGCCTCCTGTTTCTGCTTTGGCGCGCCTCTGAAAACGCGCCATAAATCCAGGTGTGCCGGCAGGAAATTACGTAATTTTGACGTCACGACGGTGCCCGCCAGCTTGGGAACAGACAGTATATTTCACACTTAAGGAAAGGTCATTGTGGGACTGACTAATGGCTGTAATTCTGCACCAAGGTTGAATTTTGGGAAAGAGACTTCAGATACAGTATTAGGGGACCACTAAGGCCTATATAAAAGCATCCAATAGCACCATGTCATGGGACCTTTAACTTACTTACGTCTGATTAGCAACCAAGGACTCTAGTTGTCACTGTGTTTCCAAGCTTCCAGCATCACATATTTCGCAAGAATGGACAAATAAATTATACTGCGATACTTTCTGTAGTCACCAGCCACTTAGGTCACAATTACAATATGTGACAGGTTATGTGCTACTAAACATTGTATGATCAGTTGAGTCACCAGAGCTGGGTCAATTCAACAGAAATGCTGTACAAATAGAACTGCTTGTCTTGTACAGTAGACCGATATGTTGAGCTTGCCTTCAGCTCTGACTTAAAGAAGTCTGCTGGGAAAACCATGATGCTCTCTAAGGACAGCTCAAGTAAAAAAACACTCAAAGTATTTCAAAGGATTGGAGCAGCTTTTGTCTATGGGACTTTAAAATGCCTGAAACAAACTCCAGATATGGTCCCAGGGTCAGCATGGATTAGTTTAATCTGACCAGAGATTGCCTGTAGATCTGGGCTGGAGCCTAAAGTCATCCTTTGATTCGTTTCCTCTGATTCTTCTTGCCATGTTTGAGTCCTAAGGGGAATTAAAACCATAGATGGCTTCATTTGGAGGGCTCTCTGTCTTAGATGAGAGTTTCTTAGGGGGAACTTTTATTGGACACACATAGCATACAAACACACATACAGTATATGCATGTGAAAATAGTCAGTGCTAAATCAGTACTAAAAATGATTCTACGTGTCCCTAGGGTTGTTTGCTTATCAATGTCAGTGGAAAGTGTTGCACTGTAAGGCCAGCTACTGTATGTGTGTGTGTGTGTGTGTGTGTGTGTGTGTGTGTGTGTGTGTGTGTGTGTGTGTGTGTGTGTGTGTGTGTGTGTGTGTGTGTGTGTGTGTGTGTAAGAGCTGTTCTTCTCACACTATGATGACTCATTGTGACACTGTTTTATTTTGGTATCACTTATCCTTGATTTGATGGACTTGGATCACACACACACACACACACTTGAGTGCAAATAATCTTTTATCCGGCAATATTGTAGTTAAAAATACCAGTTACCAGTTAAATAAATAAAAACATGTTGCCATTTGAAGTATTTTATGAAGATCTGGACTCAATATTTAGCACATTCAGCAAGCTTTCTTTTTAATATGCCACACATGAAGGAATTTATGCAATCATAAATCAATAAAAAATATACTGGGTTGCAACGAGAGCTAGTAGGCTTCAAACGTTTCAAATGAGTGATTCTCCACTCTGAGTAACAATCACTCACCCTTTGTACAGTTTATAAGGTGGCTATAAGAAGTCGCCAGTTTGCTCCTTCATGAGGAACAAATGATGAAATGTGGTCATACTTTCATGGCAGTCAAAACAACTAATCAATAGAAACTCCTCAAACTACTTTTCCATTCTTATGCTTAGTATTTACACGTTTGAATTGCTCAATCTAAAATTTCCCTCAGGATGAATACATTATCTATCTATCTATCTATCTATCTAAAAAGCTTGCAGTTGAGCTTCAGGGCCTCAAGAAGGCTGATAGCATTACATGAAGGGATATAGAAGCAGTGTATTTAGCAATAGTTTATAAAATGATGACTACTGTATTTGGCACATACTGAGCATATGGATAAACAGCGAAGAATTATGGGTTATGTTGCTGTTACGTTTAGCAGGGAAAGCAGGACCCAAAATGCAGAGAGCAGGCAGGCAGACTGGAGTAGTGTTGCTAGATGATTTAATAAATGAAAAGATATACAAAACCAAAGGAGTCCTGGAAAAGGCAGGCAAAAAGGTAATCTAAAAATAATGACACAGAAAATAGAAACACAGGAACACTAAGACTAACACACAGGAATACCAACTGGAGACGCAACACACTATCCACAAACAGGAACAGTACAATGATCTGACACAGGACAAGGGGAACACAAAGACTAAATACAGAGGATAACGAGGAAACAAGAGGCAGGTGACACAAGGGCTGGGAAACAGGTGGAAAACATCAAGCAATCACAAGAGTGGGAAAAACCAGCAGACAGGAAGTAAAACACAACAACAAGACAGAAAACCAGACCGACAGAATAAAACAGGAAACAGCCAAAATACAAAAACAGACTACCAAAATAAGACAAAACACCAAAACCATAACAGTTGCAGTGTTCAAAGAAAGAGTGGTTTAAAGGAATGTGCTTATTCGCTTCCTTGCCAGGAGTTAGATGAGAAGATTATTAACACTGCGTTAAATATAGAGCTACAGTCAGCATCTGGTTAGCAAAAAGACTGGAAGCGGGGGTGAAACAAAAGATAAATAAATCTGCCCCATGGTGACAACAAGGTTCCAGAATGTTACTGTCCCGGCCAATACATACGTAAAAGCCCCAAAAAATCACAATGTTTTGTTTTGACACTGGTTTTTGTATGGATTACACAAAAGGATACAACATGTTGATTTGTGAGCTTTTGAGGCCCTTTGGACAGAGCCAGGGTAGCTGTTTTCCCCTGCTTGCAGTCTTTATGCTAAGCTAAGCTAACTGTCTCCTGGCTTCAGCTTCATATTTACCAGACATGAGAGTGATACTGATATTTTCATGTAACGAAATACAGAAAGCCAAGAGCATATTTCCCAAAATAACAAACTCTTTCTTTAAGAATTTTCAACTGATGTTTTGAGATTTGTTTTTTCCACCATGATACGTGTCACTACAGGCCTTTATCACACTTTAGTGTCCTTAAAAAACACAATGTATGGTAGCTGTCATGAAATTACAGCCTGAAGGGCTTGTTGCCATTCTCAAATTAAGAGACCTGTAACTTTGAATATTCTTCCACAATCAACAAATGTGATCTACGCTGACCATTTGATGTTCAAAAAACAGATTTTGCATGTAGCAACAGAGAACAGAGTAGAAAAGAGGGAAATAGAGTAGAACACATGGGTCCGCGTGTAAAGATTAAATAAAACTTTAGATGAGTATGTATGCATGCAATGTGTGTGTATGTGTTATATGTGGGAGTCAGTCCTTAACGAGAATGTAAGTGGCAGTGTGTGTGAGTGGAGATTGCAGGTGTCGGACAGATGCCACACACCTCTGCTGCAGGCCTGTTTGTACCTTGCTGATAAGATAAGACTTTGTGGCTGTCCCTATTACATTCACACAAACTGAAAGGTGTCAGCTCCATTCATCCTGACAGATTAATGCGTTGCCATATTTGAAGTGTTGTTATCGCTCACACACCAGACACAAACATGTTCATGTTAGGCTATGCTTGTGAGGACATAACATGGCCTTTACCTCATTTTCTTTTAAGGGCACTGACACACCAACCCGATAATTGGCCGTCGGACAGCCTGTCGAGGTCAGTGACTAGAGTCTGTTCGGTGTGTTCAGTGCCTTTTTGGACCTCGGGGAGCCGACTGATCAGTCCAACTGCCTTTTCTGCCGACGGTCGGCCGTGTCAGGCTGTTAAGAGGGCGGCTTCAGCAGGGCTGTGAGAGGTCTCAGGAGAGTGGAAACAGGACGGCTAATTACCTGACGAACCGCTGAATTCACTGATTGTCACTGATTGTCACTGTTAGTTTTCAGGATTAACTAGTTGTTAGGATTCATTATGACAAAAATGTATTTATCTGATGATTATTTGGTGTCATGGAGCAGCCAACTCTGCAGTTTTAAAATGTCTTTCTAATTGGTTCCAGTTGCACTGCGAACACTGAGCAGAGCTCTTTTTAAAAGGATAAAGATGACGTGTTTCTATATTTTTGTTACGGTCAACAAATCCAAAAATCAACAGCCCATTAGTCCATCTCTCAATACTTCCACAACCTGCCTGTGGGAGTCAGGAATTTTGTATTGTAAAAAGTACTTTTGCACTTTTTCTCAAACACCAATGTTGTTCCATTTATTCTTCCGGAGGGCTCAAATATTTGAGGTGGTACCATGTGTTGCCACCTCTCTGAAGTGGCCAATAAGAATGCAAAATGCAGGGCTACTAAGCCAAGCAGACATGACATACCAGTACACATACACAAATAATATATCTAACCACTGACTAACAAACAAAAGTTATGTTTACATTCAGTGTCACTCACCAAAACACACTGTTGGAATTGAGGTCAGCAAACATGTTGAATGTATTTCCTTCCTCAATAAACAATTGCCAAGTTGATCTTGCTTAAAAGTTTGAAACCTGCGTGCTTATGCCGCGTTCGATTTACCTCGGAACTCGGATTTTCCGAGGTCAAAGTCGAAAACACCACCCCTGAAAACACCACCCCTGACCTCAGATTTCCGAGCTCGGAACTCTGACAACCTGCAGTAGCCCAAGTTCAAAATCCAACATGGCTGCCCCTTGTATCAACAGTTCTGAAAGCTGCAGTAACATAAAGTTATAAGCACTTCTGTCTTATTTGTGTCACTAAATCAGTCGTTCACACAGGCATGTTCAACTTCTCTCTGTGGACATGTTGTTACGCTGTTTGCATGCACAAAAAACGGCGTAATGCGTTGTTATCAACTGGTATTGCTAACAATAGCTAACAATGAAAATCCGACTTTTAAATGAAATGCATTCAACTCGGGTATGACGTCATTCCCAGCTCCGGCTTCCGAGTTCCAAGGTAAATCGAACGCAGCATTACGTCCTAGCAGTCTTCTTCTTCACTGCCTTTGCTGGCGCACTGCTGCATTTCTTCACACATTACCTCCACCTGTAGGTCAGTGGAATAATGTAAAACCAATGGCAGGACTTGTGCATCCAGCCTCTTCTTTATTTATTGGTTCAATCTTCCAATGATGTTGAATTTGTAAATCTATTTTACGTTCATCCCTTATTGTCAAGACTATCTTCAACATTTCTTTGAACTAGGCACCAATTTTAACACTAACTGTGGCTCTACAGCTGATTTAATCATAATGTAAGTCACTTGTGATTTATTATTGACTGTGACTTTGTTTCTGTGCAAAGACAGATCTTAGAATTGAATACATTTTAATAATTAAGTTATATACTTTGTTATATATATATATATATATATATATTGATTTGTTATTGTGACTTTTCTCTGTGTCCAGCCCTTCTGTCAGTTTTGTCTTGGATCGATAATGTTCTCTAAACGATATATCTAGGGGATATTAAAAGATACAGAACCAAAAAGTCATTCACAGGGCTGTTCGCTAGTCGCAAGTGAACAAAATGAACCGGGTTCGTCGCCTACTGGCTATGATATTTTTTAGCTGGCTGGCTGGCTGAGGCTTCTTGGCAGAACACAGATGTCAGAAGGATTTGAGTTGAGGCTTCAGCTGAGTTTGTTTAAAAATGCATAGTTTTGTCAATTTTTTTTTGTCTATGTTTTTACATACTGAGCGGGGTTATTTTTACAGGACGGAGAGTTTTTATAGTATTACATTTTTATAGCGTTACATACTATAGATGAATATGAATCAACGTTCCCATTACAGTAACAACACACACAGCTCACACAGCCTCACAGGGAGGTCACCAGTTGCTATAAGTGTCATGTCTGGTAAAATGCAAAGTCTCTTTTAGCAAGTAAAATGTAGTTCTCAGACACTCAGGTCCAGCAGACAGTTTCACCAGATATGTGTGTTTAAGATTGAATAACAGCTGTAGATTTATCACTCTGTGGAGGCTAACAAAACCTGATCGGCTGCTTCATTTTCCCTTTCCCCCCCATCATCCTCCTCCTGTCCTCAAATTATAAAAAAGTGTTTAAAAAGACTTTGTTTCAAAGCAGAGACGTGACACCTTTACAGTCATCACCACAGAGGTCGAATGGGGCTTTTGCCTGTTTCAATTCCATGTCAGTTCAGCAGATTCACTTTCCAGTTTGAGACAATGACTGTAACACCGTGACAGTGCTGAGGCTCCACACAGACCAGAGGCTCCCCTGCATTTGTCATGGCTTAGAGTTGGTTGGCTGGATTTAACAGAGCCAAAGGATGGGGTTAAAGTTGTCAAATGTGTGTGTATAAAAGTCAGTGTGTGTTGAAGGAGGTCAGGGCAAACGGTGTGGATTTCCGAGACCAGAAGAGCAGGGGTTAAGGGTGAATCACCGGGGGAGGGGAAATAAATCAGCGTTAGATTCAAGGGTCGGAGGGAGAGCACTGAGGGCAGCGGCTGGCTGAGGTAAAGGCAACAGGGTCGAAGTTTTTAGTTGTAACGAAAACAAGTTTCACCTCTTAAACCACACTGACCAGCTGGTGGTTTCAAACGTATGGTGTGTAGCCAAACATTAGTCAAACCCAAAGAACTTGTCTTATTCTCGTGATGCAAAAGTTTCCAAATATGCTAATATGTGAGTTTGAATTTTGGGTAAATGACAATAAAATGATACGCAAAACATCTAGGATATTTATATTTGATGGAATGGAGCAGCCAAAAAACACAGGGCATTTTTAAGTACACTTAGCTTCACTGGTGGACATCTTAAACTAATCAATCTACTATCTATCTATCTATCTATCTATCTATCTATCTATCTATCTATCTATCTATCTATCTATCTATCTATCTATCTATCTATCTATCTATCTATCTATCTATCTATCTATCTATCTATCTATCTATCCTGGGAAAGTGTTTGCATTCGCCACCAGACACATGAACCTCTCGCCTTTGTATCCATCTGTTTTCTTTTCATTCATTTGTTATTTTCCCTTCACCCTTTCCCCTTGCTGTGTGTGTCATTGAGTGTGTGGCTGTACACATGTGTGTGGGGCGATATTAATCCAGACTGATTAGATGTCTTTTGGCTCAGACCCAAATGAAACAGCAGTAACCCCCTCCCCCCTTCTTCCCTTCATTATTAGTCTCTCCCATCCCTATTTGGGTCTCTCACCCTCACTATTAAACCTCAAACACACACACACTGGGCTTCATCATCATGTCGCTGGCTTTGATGTGAGTGATCATGTAGAGTTGATGTGCAGTGGGGGTTCAGTGAAGCCTGTGGTACGATCGTGGGAGAGGTGATGGCAGGAAGTGAAAGAGGTGAGAGAAAACAAATTCATATTTGACATGTACTGCATTACAGGGTCATCAGTCTAACTATTACTGCACCACTGAAGGACTACCTTATTTTCATAACAGACTTGTCGCCCTTTTATAGCCCTTTTACATTTTCATAACTCTCGAGTCTCTC
Source organism: Gymnocephalus cernua (assembly GCA_023631565.1). Taxonomy (NCBI): domain Eukaryota; kingdom Metazoa; phylum Chordata; class Actinopteri; order Perciformes; family Percidae; genus Gymnocephalus; species Gymnocephalus cernua. The sequence continues at coordinate 34,009,911 of CM042427.1, read as the reverse complement.
ACTATAGCTTGTTTTATTTGATCACACACACTGTTCAGAATCCTAACAGTCTCATATGCAGTCACACACACACACACACACACACACACACACACACACACACACACACACACACACTCTTAGATGTACTATACAAATCTGTCAAGTTCATTTCATTTATATATCACAAATTTACCTCGAGGAGCTTTACAATCTTTACGGCATCAAACATGTTCTGAACTGACAGTAAACCCTCAATTCAGATAAGGAAAACCTCCCCAAAAAAATATTTGTTAATTTATTAGTTCAACAGACTCTGTAGTAACACCAGCAAGTTTGTTAAAGCCACATATGTCAATCGCGCACATCATCAGCAGCAGACTCATTAAGTTAACTGCTGTGAAATCTTGTGATCAGGGATTCTGCGCTTCAATTCCCCCCGGATCATACACTGTCTCCAACTGCTCCTGGGAGGCGCCTTTGACCTACACACACACACACACACACACTGGGTGGTATGTGCTGTTGCGATATCATTTAATGGACTCACATGGTCCAAGTTAATCAGCTTTGCGTAAGTAGCTGCTAGGTCATCCATGAAGATTTATTCCTGTTTTCGATTAATCATATGATTGTGACTCGCTTTCTTCTCTTAGTCTAGAAACGTATGTGGCTCTGAGCATTATGTAATCATCATCATCATCATCATCATCATCATTATAATCAGCAGCAGCAACAGCCTTACCACACTGTCATCTACATTATAACACCATGTCAGGCTTAAGTAATATTGACACAGTTCATTATTCCAGCTGAGCTGAGACAGCAGTCAGATTCTTAATTAGGACTTCAACCAACAGTAACAGTAAGATGATACACACACACACACACACACACACACACACACACACAAACACACAGCACTTGTTTTTATTACAGTAACATATTGACTGTGCAGTATCAGTCCTTTTATCCAAAACTGAGGGAAGTATTGTAATGAGAAGCACATGACTGTACAATCCTGGACCTGGACCTCTTGTTGTAGCAGCACACACACACACACACACACACACACACACACACACACACACACACACACACACACACACACACACACACACACACACACACACACACACACACACACACACACACACACACACACACATATAGTCTACTGGAAGTTGTCAAACATCCCCTATAATGAAAGAAAATGTCTCTTGTCTGTGGGTTTATTTGTTCAGGAGAAGAAACAGAAGGTCTAAGAAAGAACACACATATTTCACTGTTAATGGGATTTTAATTGCATTACAGCATGAAAACAAGACATGACACAAGCAGCGAACAGGGAACCTTTTGGAATGACCACACAGTCGTATGCATCCCTACTCTGTTCGGTTGTTCGTCGTGGAAAGTACCTTGCATGACACAGAATCAGAGAGATGGTGAAGCACAGGCACAGGATGAGATAATGATAAAAATTGAGTGGATGGAGAGAACTGAGAAAAGAGAGCACGAATGGATAAAAATAGAGAAACGAGTGAATGAAAAAAAATGCTCATCCCAACTGTTCTCATTTATCTGTCCTTGAGACTGAAAAACACTGCGTTTTGTTCAATGTTAATCTTATTCCTTTTCTCTATGTCCCTCTCTCACTCTCTCTCGCTCTCTCTCTCACACACACACACACACACACACACACACACACACACAGTACACAAAGGCTGTGCCTATGTTTTTCACATCAATAAAACGATACTGATCTCAGCCTGATGAGCATGGGTGTCTGTTTGGCCCCATGCTGTCTCTTTCCATCTTTTAAGTGGGCTGACTCTTTTATGCTGAAAGGTTGCTTGGAAAAGTTAGCCACTTTTTGTGGAAGACAGCTGCTCAGACCCACGGCAGCTACAATTCATTCTAAAAGTGACCAAGAAGTCATAGCAAAAACATAAACTTTGCAAACTACCGACAATCTGTTTGTTGATCAAAAAGTTTAATATGTTGCACTCATTGCTTCTCAAAAACAAAGCCATAATTATTTTCATTTTGTTTTTCTTAGAATTTCCGGCAGACTATAGTCTGCCCCCTAAAATATTAGGATGGTGAAGATGTAGGCTTACCCAGGCTGCCTGGCTCTCTGTGTACTGTATCACCATCCTGGCGGCCTATAGGGTTGTGGGCATATGTGATGTGAACTGTGGCTGCACCATTCTTTTGTCAACTCATTCGCCAGACCAAAACATGATTATATAGTGATGAGCATATCACAGACTTGGACTAAAACAGACATCATGTACATCCAAGGCTTGCAGTTTAGGTTGACTCTTGTCTCTTATGCATTCCCTTAACTGAAGCTATTGCTTTGTTTCCACAAATATTTAGGTGAAAGAATGTTTATTTTTACAAAGACAGATCTGAATACAGCATCTTTGTCCATATAGGCCCCCGTGGTGATTTGGTGCGGTACAGCTTTAGCTGGTTGTTTAAGCTTGTGTGCTGCCAAGTTGTTTTACTGTTTGTATTACCATAAATATGCTTACAAAATATTACAGTATTGTAGTTTCTAATAGAATTACATTGATCCAACTATACTTGAGAACAATGCTTGTGGGTTTGTGCTGTGGAGTGGTTGAGGCCATGCAGTGAGCGTTCATGTCAGCCTCATTCAATGCATTAAACGGGTCAGGCTTGTCCTACCTGTCTCAGTACCTCTGTTAACCCCTTTAGTAGACTTCCATTAGGAGATACTGGCCAGGGTGATGTTTGACAGCGATTAAAACACATTAAAACACACAGTATGTATGAGACCACATTGAATAAGCTAAAATGGACCCCTATACATTATACCAATATTTACCCTCTGAAGAGTCTCTGATGCATATATTGGATAGTTAATTGTAAATACTGTCAAATGTTTTTACAAAGTAAACAAACAGTACATTAATGGGATAAGTCTGTAGATATATTGAATAGTTGCGTTTAATCACTATAAAGTAAAACTATTATATTAATGGTTAAAGTATGTAGGTATATTAGATAGTTGCTTTTTGTACAGTAGAAAACCAGTATTAAACAGGAATTTACTGTAAATAGACTGGATAATCATATAAAATAAATGCCTAAAGCTTTTAAGATACTATTAATGGGCTGTAAAAAGAGGGTCATTTTACATTCATTTGACATGATTTCTGTGTGTTTTACATCCAGAAATCTGTACTTTCACAGGGAGTTCTTGTGGATGGATTGGATCATTTTGTGAATTTACCAAAGAAACCAGAATGAAAACAGCAGTTTTCATTCAAATTATGTAATTTTAAGGTATTCTGCAAGATTTATACATTTAACATTCTAAATATGTTTTATGATTACAATTCTTTTTAATTTTACAATAGTTGGACTGTGAAAATACAGAAAATGTACAGTAAATATCTGTATTTTAAAAAGGAGTTCTTTGTAGAATAACGTATGGTTTTTGACTGTCATTTCACGTTAAGCATTTGGCAACTTTTGCTGCCAGACTTTTTACCGTTTTTTCACGATTGTTTTTTAACGTTTCTTTACATTAATTTTAAGGTTTAACTGTAAAAAACAGAAATATGCCTCAATTTTACACTCAGTAAAATTATGGTTATTTTTTGTTTTTTTACATAAAATTCAATGTAATTTAACTTTCAATTTGAATTTATTTGAATATAGAGCAGTGAAGTGAAATCCGATCGCAAGTGATTATTCGAGACGCATTCTAATGCCAGGTGTGAACTGATGATCTATGACTTAATGGATGATAACTTTCAGATCCATAAGCTGTTCTGAGCACACATCGCTGGTGTTCTGTGTGACAAGACATCATCATCAGGTATTTGTTTTAGTACCACCTCAATCGAGGTTCCAAGCGAGCTGAGCCAATACCCAAAGGTGATGTGAAAGCGACAGACGGGGGTGACCGGAACAAACCCGCCATTTTTAAATAGTTTCGCTAGCTGTCTTTTTTTTTTTTTTGCTGCCTACAGCTTCATTTGCCACAAAATGTGTTTTCTGGCTGTGGCAACAACAACACACCTTCAACGTTCTGTGTGTGTCGCGTTAGGTCACGGAAGTTTCCTGCGGCGCCTATGATGACCAGCCACGCTTGGCAGTACTAATCTGCAACGGAGAAAGGAGCATGGGCAAACACGGTCGAGTCGAGTTGAGTTGAGCCGAGTAGAGCTGGTAGGCTACTAGGAGTGGAAAAACATTAGAATCTATTGTATTTGCTGTTAATCCCAGCTGACTGCAGCTGCTGTCCTTCACCAAGCAAACACAAAGCCACCCTTAAAGCCTAACGTTACTCAAAAAACACAATTTGCAGTAAAGTATTCACTTAAACACACACAGGCTCAAGTACACAAGCATATGGATTGTTTCCCTTTTTTCAGGGCAGAGAAAAAGCTTAATCAATATCATATTGTGGACCAGAATCCCTTGAAATCGTGACTGACGCCACGATAGCCACAAAGCTCTGTCCCAGACTGCGACCTATGACATAACCCCCCGCCCCCCACCCCCCTCACCACTTCATCCTCCTCTAGATGTGGTCTGAGAGTGATCCCTCACTCTGGCAAAAAAGAAAGGAATAAAACATCCTTGTTGTTTGTTCTCCTTCCCACTCGCAATCACACAGCTCCACAGTTCTTCTTTTCACTGGAATAACCACATTTAAGCAATTGATCTTCGATTCATTTAAACGTGGAGATGAAAGAGACTTTTAAAACTCAAGAATGTGAAGGGTTTTTTTCATGTCTGTGTGTGCAATTCAGAGAGAGTGAGAGGAAACAGGGCAAAAAGTCCCAACTTGAGGCTTGGAAAACGGTGACCTTGCACTCTGAATCCTGCAACATATTGACGACAAGATGAAACAAGAGAGGAGAAAGCAAGAAGGGAGGGGAAACAAAGAAAGAAGGGGAGAAAGGAGGGAGATTTGAGAAGCAGAAATCAAAGAGAGAGGGATTAAGCTAGGGGAAAATTGAGCTTGACTGTCCTTGTAGTTACTGTTGCACATATCACACATAGAGCCAAAGAGAACCATTATGTTCCAAACACAGACAAAAGGGGAAATTATCTGCACACACACACACACACACACACACACACACACACACACACACACACACACAGCTTCTGACAGGACTATCAATAGAGATTCTTCAATCCACGTCTATTCAACAACCACAACGTTCTCCAGATACACACAAACGCAGCTTCAGCTCACACTGCGGCTGCACTGATATAGTTTGAGAGGAAATTAAAGCCATCATAAAGAGGGGGACTTGTGTATAAGTGCATGTGCAGTTCAGCTGTTGTGCTCTACATGATCTCCAGTAAGATGAAAGTGAAGCCAGTAAGATGCTCTTGTCGCTGAGATTTTTTTATGACAAAGACAGACAAGGGGAAAAAATGAGAGTTCTGGCTTTGCTCTTTGGGTGGTGACTCTCTCAATATGTCTGTTTCTCACCTCATCAGCAGCGTTTCCTCTATATGTCGTGCAGAGCAGGAAATCTGCCTCTGCGATCAGAAATACAGAAACAAAACCTTCGTATGGTTCCAAAATTTACATCTGATACTTAATCTTACCGTCGTTTATACTGTACTGCTACTGTGTTCAAGAAGAGGAAGTGCAACCAATATTCAGATATATAGAATTGAAAATAGTAGGTGCTGCAATAAATGTTGTGGTAGTTACATTGTTTCTGCATCTTCCACCACAGTAACTTGAGTAAAAGTAGAAATATCATAGTCCAAGTAGAAAGTAAAAGCCCTGAATTCAAAATGTTACTATGCAATCAGCTAAATGTACTTCAGGCAAAAGTGTGAATAATAATGTGAATATTATGCAGAATGGATTCTTTTAAAGTGTTATATTATTATAGAATATTATAGTATTTTTTTGTCAATGTGGAGCCACTTTTAGATACTTTGTATACTACTGGGTAGATTAGTACTGCATCATTTCATATCATAAGCACATCATATGTTTTATACGTAAAATGTAACTAACAGTGTCAAATAAATGTAGTGAAGTAAAAAGCTACAATATTTCCCGCTCAAATGTAGTGGAGTAGAAATAGAAAGTAGCATCAAATGGAAATACTCACATAAATAAATTGTACTTATGAACAGAAGTTCAGTAAATGTAATTAGTTACATTCCACCCATTGTGTTTCTGTTACTAAAATATTGCATTACTTCTATTGGTGACATCAAGGCCAATAGCTCTAAATTGGAGTTTCTAAGTCTGTGGAGAAATACCAGTTTTTGTCCTAAACAGAGTCATTGGGTTATGACCTGTAACTTCTCATTTTATGCCATGCTAGTGGCTTTAGGGATGGCAGTTATTGGTCAGTTGGTCAGTCCACCACTGGACAACTGGTCCCAACTAAAACTGTGAAACTAATAGCGTTCCTATCAGAGAATGTTGCCTTCTTCTTTAACATGTCTTTAAGTCAGCTTTTTCCAGTGATCAACAGAATGATGACTAATGTTCCAGCCTAACGGATGATTAGATTGTGTGAGATAATATAACCACACAGTTCCACTGAAAAAAAACACTTAAATGTCCTATATGTTGCACAAACACAAGGGCAAAGATAAATGAATGCTCAATAATATCGGTAAGTGCTGAGTTTCAGTATTGAGAAGCTTTAACATTTTAGTGTCTTGTGAAAGACAAAATAGGAAGCATGCTAGTAAGTTAACTGTGTGTCCTATCATTTTTACTATCAGTTATAAATAGTTCTTGGTAACACATTGTCAAATTAATGGTATTAAGCTACAGGATGGGAAGTAATGATTTTATGTTGTGATATTTATACTTGATTCTACGGTGTGTCGGAATATATTAGCAATTTGTACATTAGCAGATACTGATTAAACATTTTAAGAATGGAAATTCATTCTTCACCTTGGAAAGTGCAGTTTGACAAAATAATCCAAACTCAAGGTTCATTTATTGCCATTTTCCAGAGTGTTTACCATGGTCATGGAGATGAAAGCTCAGTAACTGATATAATTTCATTCATACCACTTTAGGACTTCTCAACAGGTCAACAGGTCCCTCTACATGTCAAATATGCAACTCAAACTGCTGTTTTCAAAGTCAAGAATTAACTTTTATGTTTAAATTATAAGACAACATCAACAAGTCCTCAAATTCTACGGATGGAATCAAAACTAGTAAACTAGAAATCTAGTAAGTGGACCTTGAGACTATATTGCCTCATGAAATTAAACATTGTGTCCATTTCACTTAGATGCACCAGTTTTCTCTGGTGTGTATAAAGATAAGGCTGTTAAAAGGCGAACTTTGATCGAAGGCAACCTATACAGCATAATGCAACCCTCCCAGCGATGTCCATCCAGAGAGTTTCTTAAAATGTAATATTATACTGACTTAGCTTGAGGGATCAGCACAGACAAACTGCACATTATTAGAGAGGAAACATTCCTCAGAGGGTTGGTGGATCTGGCAACCTGTGTGTGTGTGTGTGTGTGTGTGTGTGTGTGTGTGTGTGTGTGTGTGTGTGTGTGTGTGTGTGTGTGTGTGTGTGTGTGTGTGTGTGTGTGTGTGTGTGTGTGTGAGGGTGTGCGTGTGTGTGTGTGTGGTTGGCAACACTGCACACACTCCAATGTCACAGTCGTCTTCAACATCTGTTCACTTGGAGAATGACCCGCCATGCTCCCACACAACTCCAAACAGCTGTAATGTGTTAAGTTATTATATCAATTAATTTGCATATAAAACACTGCAATAACAGTCATATTTTAATCCTTGTGTCATTAAGGTTGTGAGTGCATCAGTAGTGGTGAGGAGAGGCAAAAAATACCACCATAAAAAATCTTGCAGCCACATATTGAAAAGGAAAGTAAATGAATTTACTCAGCAGGGACTTTTGCGTGTACCAAGGTCAAAGATGAAAACTGACGCATCCTGCAAAATCTGTCAGACAAGTCAGTGCACGCATCAAAACTCATTTATAACAATAAATCTAACTCTTGTTGTGTTTGGCGTTTTTCTTGATTTTTATATTTTTATCTTAAATATGTGAATTAAACACAGTAATTATCTTTGTTTTATATATTCTCTTCACTTTCTTAGAACTATCTCCAATTTTTGTTCGTCCTGCAAAGCACTTTTTAGCTTCGGTTTTTAAAAGCTGTTACCTGGGCTGTCCAAGCCGCCATGTGGATGTTCATCCAGAGACCTCACCGCCTCTTTTTCTGGTTAACTCCGCCCACGCCGAGCGCTCAAACCGGCTATTGGTTCAAGCAAGGCACCGTCCTGCCCACTGGTGGAGTTTATAACTCGATGTAAAAGTAAGCAGCGGAAACAGACAGAGTACTTGTTATTGCCATTGGAGTCTGCACGGTGGAGATGTTATTTAACTGAAGAGAAGACTTTCTTACACTTTGTTCTGTCCATGAAAGAAGCTGTAAAACCTTCCCCACCGTCACAATGTGGAAACCCGCCGCCGGTGGATCAAAAAGCAACTTCAGCTCAGCAGCTGCCGCCGCGGTCACCTGTCTGCTCGTGACCGGGATGCTGGTAGTTACTGTCGGACAACCGAGCAGCGGAGACCCGGTGGAGCCTCTAGTTGCTGCAGCGACGAGCGGAAATGTTTACTCGGCGTATTTCAGGAAACTCACCCGGGAAAGGCGAGCGATAAGTGACCCTCCGCGGAAAAGCGCTCCCCCCGGGCCGGTGGAACATCTCTCCCCGGCCGACTTGTTCATAGCGGTGAAGACCACCGGGAGATATCACCGGCAGAGACTGCAGCTCCTGTTGGACACCTGGATCTCCAGAAACATGCAACAGGTGAGCCTGGCGCCTTATTAGAGGTTACCTGATACCCTGTCAGTTGGAAACAATTCAGCCGAATGTCATACAGGAAAACCTCAGAGATCAGACGACACAGAAACCATCTTATTCATAGCCTACTTCATAAAAATGGCCTTTTAACTTAATAATAAATAAACAAAAACATGATTTGCACCTATGACAAATGCAGCTGAAGAGAAATAGACTGCATGTTAATGTGGGTCCAAACCATTCAGAAAGTGAATCATCATTAGCCTTTATTATGTCATTTTGTGTAGGATAATAAACAGGATGCCAAATAGTACTTTGAATTTACTTGATTAAACTTGAGATCTTGTGTTGTGTTTATGTGATTTATCAGCGGGTGAAGGGTTACATGAATGAACATTTGTCTAGTACCCTCTCCTAATTTAAGATCAGAGCTCAAATGCACATGATCTGGCCTTATGCAAAGTGTGATCCTGTGACCTGTGTAAATAGTTCCTATGTCCAGGGAAGTTGTAAAATAAAGGTTTCCCTCATCTCCTGCTGCAATTGCAAGTGAGTTATAAACCATTAACCCCCTGAAATGTGAGTGGGTCCACAGGCTCTTTGATCCAGCGAATTGTAAAACAGAGATAGAGGCCTTTGTAATGTATCAGAGGGAGATCTGAGGACTAATAGGCCGACACTGCTGCAAACGTGTTGACATTATACAAGCAGGGGACACAAAGAGGAAAGACTATACTGTAGGACTCCAGATAGACGAATGGACCCTGGATTACATTAAGTAGTCTCAATGACATGCAGATTTGTTTCAAGGCTGAAAATACAACAAAACTATTGTTCAGTTGTAGTTTAGACAGTCATCAACATGCAGAGACCCTCTGTGGTGCGCCTGATAAAAACCAGCTTCAAACATCATAAAAACTGTGATGTCATGGCTTTGACATAAAGTTCTTTGTGGCTTTAGAGGTGGAAAGAAACAAAATACAAGTACAATTTTAAGGTACTTTTTGTTCATCTTTCAATTTCTATTCTACTATATTTAAGAGTGAAATATTGTAATTTTTACACCACCAGAATTATGAGACGGCCATAGTAACTTGTTATTTTTCAATACAGATATTGCAGTAACATGCAAAACCTCTTCTGTAAACTCATAGAATATGGTTAGATGCTTATAAAATACCTAACAGCAGTTAAAGAAGGTGAGATTATTCTCCACCTGGACCAGGTTAAACATTAAAATGCCTCTTACACCTTAATTCTAACCCTAACCAGTAATTTAACACTGAAAGGAGCCATTCTTCAGCCTCCGTATTTTTGCTTAAAATTACCTTAATGATCACCGCTGATTGTTGCCATTTATTTTTTTGGGATTAATCTACTAATGATTGCACCTCTAAATCTGAATTCTTCTTCCTCAACTGATGATAGATAGATAGATAGATAGATAGATAGATAGATAGATAGATAGATAGATAGATAGATAGATAGATAGATAGATAGATAGACTTTTTTCATCCCAAACTGTGTAATTACTGTGTTACAGCAGCAGATATAACAGACACATCCATACAGAATTACAAGAAATAAAATAATAATAAATTAAATAAAATACCAGAACACCTCAAACATATACACAGAAGGAATGAAAACAATGTGCAACATATATACAATTATTTGAAACCCTCTTCCTCGTCATTAAACCACTAGCCCTGTGATCCGGAGGAGTTGTAACATGACTACGGATTTGAGGGAGGGATGCTGAGCCTCACAGATCAGATATTTGGGATCAAACGGTACAAACAGACAGCTTTTTGGTCTGAATCAGTGAGTCAAAGATAAATCTGTTGCTGCAAAACACATGGGAATGTGGTAAACTGCACCCAGCGGCTTCAAAGCTCGTAATTGAATGCAGACATGACCGTGGCGCGCACAGCGGTCGATCTGATTCTCATTTAAACCTCAGTGTTTGAGGAAGGACTTGTCTCATCTCATGCTGCACAGAGGCTGTTGACATGTAAATAGTGTGTGTGTGTGTGTGTGTGTGTGTGTGTGTGTGTGTGTGTGTGTGTGTGTGTGTGTGTGTGTGTGTGTGTGTGTGTGTGTGTGTGTGTGTGTGTGTGTGTGTGTGTGTGTGTGTGTGTGTGTGTGTGTGTGTGTGTGTGTGTGTGTGTGTGTGTGTGTGTGTGTGTGTTACAGTGTCTGACGCATTTCTGCATCTGCTCTCACGGTCAGGTGTGTGTAACTCTAACTGTTTCCCAGACACACCTCTATGCTATGAGACTGCTGAGTAATGGAAACACACAAACACACACACGTATACACACACACACACACACACACACACACACACACACACATATTCTCACAGTGTTACCTTCACAAACACAAATGCCCTGGGAACTCATCAGATTTCTCATGGGAAGTTAAAAAAGTGTCTGATCACAAGAGTAAACACAGAGACACCACTTTCTCCTGCCTCACTTGTTGTTGTTACCGCTGTTTCCTGTGTTGTAAAGCTCAACTCCTGGAGAACCCCCCCCCCTCACAACCCCTTCAACTCCACTTTTTCTCTTCACTCTGACCCCACACCCTCCTCCTACTGCCTTCCCAGCATGGCCCAAGCACACACTGGTATGACACACACTCAAACAGACTCAGAAGCTGACTGCTCTCTAGAGGCTTAAGAGGCTCAGAGTGGAAGAAAAAAAAAGACTGACGAGAACTCACAGCTGGCTGAACACACAGATATGTTTTTCTCTCTCTAACAGAGGCAGTGATGTGATCACACAGTACTTGGACCAAAGATTTATGATTGAATTTGTGCTGCATGGCAGGGAGGTTGCAGAGTGGAATCCCTCTGAGCCGGGGCTTCTGACTGGGGGAGTGTGTTCAGTAAAGACAAAAAGTATTAGGACATATTTTCTGTTCTTGTCCCTGTACTCCAACACACTGGATTTAATGTAAAACATTGACTATGAGGTTAAAGTGCTGACTTTTAGCTGTAGTTTAAGGATGTTTACAATCATATGAACAAAGTATACATTTTAGCTCGTTTAGGGGACAGAAAGTAAATAGACAAGTTAATGCAAACTTGAAATTAAGTCATTATATTTTTTATTTGGTGTCAAGTCCTTTGCAGTCAATTCATGTCTGAAGGCTATTGTGTAGAACATAAGCAGACTCTTGGCATCTTCCCTGCCGATGTGCCATGTCCATCATCACATCAGCATTTTAATTTATCAAATACCTGCAGAACGAATGACATTCCCATCAGCCTCAGCTGGATTTCGTGTTTAGAACTAATTAGCAAATGTTTGCATGCTAACCTGCTAAACTAAGGTGGTGAACATGGAAACATTATACCTGTTAAACATTGGTTTGTAAGCATTGTCATTGTGAGCATATTGCCTTGCTAGCATTAGCATTTAGCTCTAAGCAGTGCAGCCTCACAGAGCCGTTAGCCTTGCTGTCGACACTTTAGTCTTGTTTCACCTGAACATCACCAAACACATGCATACTGGGCATAATTACCTTGTGTTGATTGTTTCGGGGAAATGTTTGGCTTCAGTTTATTCTTCAGCAAGTGAAATAAACTTCACTGACTCTATCTGTTCAGGACCATTGTCCTGCTGCATTATCCTAGAAATTGGGGGCTATGTATAAAAAAGGACTAAACATTATCCACTGTTTACCCAATATGGAAGTAAATAGCCTAACAGTAAAGCTGAGATTAAGCAGCTTAATCTCATTGTCATTGTTTCATTTCAAATCTGTTGTCCTGGGATACAGAGCCAAGACAATATTTACAGACTTCGCTCTGGATGTGCACCCAGGGTGTGTGTTCACTTCCTGTGGAAAGTTGAGGGGTCTACACGGCTTCCTGAGTGCGCAGTGACCCTCAACCCTGTCACTCATCACATAAACACTCTTGTGTACACACACACACGCACACACACACACACACACACACACACACACAAACACACACACAGCTACAGAGTTGAGACCAGCTGCTCTGCTGCTGACAGACAAGAGGTTTACCTTTGTCTTGGCCTCCATCCAATATTGGCATTGCTTGCTGTTGCTTTTGCTGTTGCTCGTGTGTGTGTGTGTGTGTGTGACAGAGGAAACAGGTGGGGTCTCACCTGAGATCATAAACTGTCTCCAACGAACCATGATGGTGGAGCAGTGAGTGCGTCTGTACGATGGTGTTTGTGTTTCCCCGCTGGTCACTAAAAGCCGCTGGAATAACATGACTGTGTGTGTTTGTGGTTTTTTCCACAGACGTTCGTGTTCACTGATGGAGAGGACGAGGAGCTGAGGAAAAGGATGGGTGAGCTGCACACACACACACACACACACACACTCACTGACAGAGCAGTTTCACTGAGTAGCAGCAGTGTTATCTGCAGTCCGTGAGCAGGAAAGCAGGAACCAGGCTGCTGACTGGGCAATATTGTGTTTCCATGAAGTGCAGGAAGTCCCTTTAGTTTTATCAGCAGGCCTTTCCTCATCTTACTCATGGAATTGTTTTACTTTCAATGAGGTATTCTTCTCACTATCGGACACATTGTACAACTCGATGCAGAAAAATGTGTAATTAGGATATTTATTAGCAGTCGGGTTATATTAGGATTTTTAAACAGCTTTCTTGCTTCTGAAACGAATATTTAGTCAAAGTTGCTAAATCAAATATACATCTTTTCTTTCATATTATAATTGTAACACTGTGTCAGGGTTGGCTATTGATCTTTGTTTGATTTTGATCATCAGGAGCTCACATGATCAACACCAACTGTTCAGCGGCCCACAATCGCCAGGCCCTCTCCTGTAAGATGGCTCTGGAATATGACACTTTTATTAACTCTGGCAAGAAGTAAGACACACACTCCACACACACAGTAACACTTGCCCTAAACATACGCAAAGAGCATTTTACCAACTGTCATCTGTTGCAGGTGGTTCTGTCACGTCGATGATGATAACTACCTGAACGCCGGCTCCCTCCTAAAGCTCTTGTCTCAGTACAGTCACACACAGGACGTTTACATCGGCCGGCCCAGCCTCGAGCGACCAATAGAGGCCACGGAGAGGCTTGGCACCACTGAAATGGTAAACGTTTAATGTTTGATGATTTACTTTGCAGGTGCTCAGACAGCAGCTTTGATTCCGATTTCACATCCTTATTCCCTGCTCTATAACTAAAATATGAATGAACCCACAGAGTGAGTCATTCACTGATCCCAAGGCTGAAGCACAACAAACAGAGCTGTATGATTACAAAACATTCACTCAGGCTGTGTGTTTGTGTGCAGAAGCAGGTGACTTTCTGGTTCGCCACAGGAGGAGCAGGATTCTGCCTGAGCCATGGCCTCGCTCTCAAGATGAAACCCTGGGCGAGGTAAGTCTTCACTTCGACAGATTATAAGATATCTGTGCCACTGTTTCAGGTTTCATCCTAGAACCTCTTTTCTCTTGCTCTCTCTACTTCTTTCTCTGTCTAGTGATGGCACCTTCATGGCGACAGCTGAGCACATTCGCCTACCGGATGACTGCACTGTTGGTTACATCGTGGAGGCGCTGCTTGGCGTGAGCCTCATCCGCTCGCCATTGTTCCACTCCCACCTGGAGAACCTGGGGCTAGTGTCAGACATACACAACCAGGTACACACACACACACACACACACACAGAGACTCCCTGATCTGAGGTCTGTTTCAGGTAGGAGGTTTAGTGGAAACTCTGAGTTTGTTAAGCCTGAGATGAGGTAAACTCTGGGTTTTCTGTTTCAGAAAGAGAGGTAACTTAACCTCAGAGTCAGTTTCTATGGTAACTGAGCCTATGAACCTAACCTGGTCGGGAGCAGGTTTTCTTCAAGAAACCTCGAGTTTCTCTCAGACTCCTCCCCATGGATGTATGAAGAGAGTTAACGCTCCTCCCTCTGACACAGCGCTCTTCATTTCCTCATTCATTCATTCAGTCTGGATCAGGCGCATTTCAGCGCAGTTTGTTATATTGGCGTGAATAAAAAAACATTGTTGGTTTATTAACTGTTAGGCAGACTTTAAAACATTGTTTTTTCTCAAAATATGACATTTCCTTTTGTCAACGATCCCGTTGATGAAGACGCTGTATGGCAGGGAGTTAAACATATGTCGGAAGATGATATTGACGCATATTAATTTCCAGATAACTTCCTATTTGAGCGGTATGGTTTTTCTTCCTAGTCTATCAGTTATGTAAGCTACATAACCTTATCCGTCCTCATATCACTAAAGTCACCCATCGTGGACATGCTCTATATCCGAGCCTCTATGTGTTGTATTACAGTTGTCTCTACAACCTTGGTGATGCGGAGCATTTTAATAAAGCGCCGTCAGAAGAGATCGCTCTGAAACGTTGTATAACTGCTATACATCATCGTATGCTTTGTGTTTGGGCTTAATTAAATCCTGACAGTCTAAGCTTTCAACCGATGTGCTGCATGACCATATATTTTGAAGATTTAATGCGTCAAATTTATAACAAAGTTTAAGCAGCGTCCACTTTGAGCGTGAGTGTCCCGTATAGGCTACGGGTCAGTGAAAGAAAAGAGTTTAAACATGTTTAGTGTTCCCTGGACACAAACCAGTCAGAGCCATTAAAAAGGAGTTCCACAGTATTGCAGGTGAATGATGTAAACCCTTTGAAATAAAAGATTATGAATTATAATTATGTTAATGATGGTGCTGCAGCCTCAGAATGGGATTAGTAGGCCTAGGACTTTTTTGCCCGCAGTATTGCACCTAAATGAAATAGATTTTCAGTAATATTAGCTATACTTATGATTAAATATGATATACATTATATTGGAATATACGCATTTACTCTAGCAGCAATTTTCTCCAACACAAATTCTCTCTCTTTTGCAGCAGCCGCTGTGTTGCTTTTTAAACATAATACATGTTCAAACTCGCATATGTGCGCATGAGTATGTCCGCCGACCCGTTTGTTTGTGGTTGTTGCCATGGTGAATCATAGTATCATGGCTCCATTCATGCTGTCTTTGGTGCGCGCGCGTAACTCTGAGTCAACCTACTCCGAGTCGATTGAACCAACTCGAATCAGCCGTTGTGAAACCGAAAACTCAGAGTTTCCCATCTCAGGATAAATCAACTCAGAGGTCAGGCTCAGACTCAGAGTTTGTTGAACCTCCTACCTGAAACGGACCCCAGACTGTCTAAACCACTTGTGTTGTTGTTGTGCCCCTTTAGGTGACTTTCAGCTACGGCACGGTGGAAAACAGCAGCAACACTGTCAGCCTGAAAGGACCATTTTCAAAAAATGAAGATCCTACGAGGTAAAATATCTGTCTATAAGTTACAGTACAAAACAGTTAAACATAAACGGCTGCAACTAATGATTACGTCATGATTTATTGATTCAGTGTTTGGTCTATACATTTATTTTTTTAATAGTGAGAAGTGCACATTTTCCAAAAGCCAGGTGATGGCATCAAATCGCTTGTTTTGTTTGACCAACCAAGGAACAAGGTTTAAGGTCCCTATACCCACACATCTACGTAAAGCAGAGGGAGATTACTCCTAAGTCCATTGCTAGTTCATTTGTTTAATACCAGAAGTCGATACTGTTTTTTTACATGCAAAGAAATTCAGTTGACTATCACATAAGACAAAGAAAAGCATCAAATCCTTATGGTTGAGAAGCTCAAATTAGAAAATGGCATTTTTGCTTAACTAATTAATAAACTAGATCATTAAAATGGCTTCTGTCGATCAACTAACCACTTAATCGATTCATTGCATTTTTTAAAATGGACCGATGCCAAATGCTTATGAAGAAAAAGATGAAACTTTAGCCTGTGAATACGAGTCTGTGATGCTCAGTCTAACACAAAAGGCGACCTCTGAATATTTACAGTACAGGGGCCGTAACACATCACCGAGGGCAACTACACTCATGCTGACATTACAGGCAAACAAAACAATACGAAGGATAAAACACACACTGATCTTATCTTAGCCCTTCCTGATATTAAGGGGATTTGTTTTTTTATGTGTCCAGCTTCCCTTCTTTCTTTCCCTTTCTTTGCTTTGTCCTCTAGTCAGTAATTGTATCATTGTGTTTTGAATTGTCATTATTTCTGTCGCTTGTCAGTAGACACTGGTGGCAGTGTGCCTAGAGGGTGAGAGGGAGGGCTGGAGGTAATGACATAAGCTTGTTGACCTATTGATCGACTGGTTCATTGAAAAAGAGTAAAAACCTATTTAAGTAATAAATCAACTTATTTATTGTGTTTATTTCGCCACAGTCCTGCAGCTGTTCAGTCTGTTTGGGGAAAAGCTTTAAAACGTGTGTACTACAATTCTGCTTTATATAAGCGCTTCTCGTTGTGTATCTTTTACTACTATGACAAGCTTCCTGGCTTTGTTCATTGTGTGTGTGTGTGTGTGTGAATGTATGCACACGGCTAATTGTATTCACAGTCTTATTTTGAAATCCCCAGTTGGCGGCTTCCAGGCATTGTGACACTCATTTCCCTCTCTTTCTCAGGTTCAGGTCGGTCCATTGTCTGCTGTACCCAGACACTGCTTGGTGCCCCAGGCCCTGGCGACTTTAACACCGGCAGACCGGTGGAGGACGAGAATGAGTAAATGTCTGGCTTAACTCAATTTTCTCTGATGGAGGAGGAAATCACTGCAGACGTCCAGGAATACAGAGAGGGAGTCTCACCGCTGCCCTACTCTGGCTCACCAGTGCTGAAGAATCTCTGAAACATTTGGACATGCATGTTTTCCTCATGCCCAACAGCAGTCTGAGTAGTAGACTGATTTTTTTATGAGTGACTACAGTTCTATTAGTTTAGACTGACCCGATGAAATGTTGTTGGGAAGAGAAGACTTAAGGTCAATATTCTGGGATGGCATCTTTGCTATTTTTAGATCCTGAGGGTGGCTCAATCCTGAGGAAAAACTCTGTTGTTGCCTAAATCCAAAGGATTTATCCTCTGTGCGTCTCAGCGGAGCCTGTCAGACCTGCCTCATCTGTCCTCTTGTCTAAGCTCGACATCCCATCAGCCTCAGCTGCACCTTCTCACGCTCCGTTTTCAGCTCTTGTTTGTTAGCTTCAGCTGTACTCCGGCTGTGCATTGAGCTTATCGGCATCATAATATGTAACCTTTAATATTGAGGCTTAGAGGGTGATTTTTGGTCGATTGGAGCTTGTTTCTTTATTTTTTAGCCATCATTTTATCAATTATGATAACATTGTGCTCACCAAAGTATCTGTTGAGATCTAGGTATAACGTCGGAAGGGGCAAGAAACATGAGCAGTCAGACAATCAGATAGTTCATGAAATTGTCTTTTTTTTGGAGGTAAATCTGAAAATGAGTACACATGAAAGTCACTACTAATCCCATTGCACTGGAAAACAGTGTACACATACAACTACATTAAGTAGTCAAAGTTAAATCGTGAGGTCATCGTCATAGATTACTGTAACTCACTGTTCACCTTCATTTTTGTTTTCCTGGGTAAGTGTGACACACCTGAACAGCTTTGTTTAAAAGAGTTTCTTGCCCCTCCACAAAAAATTGAACGATGTTGCCACATTCCTAGATCTTCGTAATTAACATGGTGAGAAACAATATTAGAAATCAAATGATGGCCCAAACTATGAAAGTTAGACCCAAGTTGAAGTAAAACCATAATTATCCTTATCCTGTCGTGTTGGATAAATGGACATGTTGGTGGTGCTGGATGAAAAGTCCCTCCTCTGGGAACCATAAACGTCCGTACCAATTTATTGACGAACCGCCCACTAGTTTTGGCGATATTTTACTCTGAACCAGTGCTGGACCAGAAGACGAACCGTCAGACTGAGATTATCCTACCTAGAGATTTTAAACTGCTGCTGTTAAACATAGCTTGTTCTGCTTCTCCTCACTTCTCGTACATTTCTAGTGTCTTTTGAATATATTTGAACATGTTACTTTTGCCCACCCTGCGCCCCTTACATGCTCCAGTTTCAATCAGTTTGGACTCAATACATGGCACGTTACAGTGAATAGATGAAGGAACAATCATTTATTATTTTTCAGCATAGTGATGCGAAACATCTGGATAATTTGTGATGGTGTTATCTGAAGTTGTATCTTGTCAGTGTTCAGTATTATCTTTTCTCTGAAGTATATCATCATGACTGAGCACTTTGCTGTTTTAATTCTGCTGTTTGCAATTCATTATATTTTTAAAAAGACTCATCTAACTTTTTGAAAGAAAGCAAATAAGAGTATTTCCCAAAATGCACAAACTCATATTCTGAACTCATCCAGTGAGGCCTTCTAAAAAGGTGGACATCACCTGCCTTTATCCATTGAAATGGCTGAATTATGATTGTTAATCATGTTAGACTGTTTTTAAAATGTTACACAGTAGCAGTGTAACAAAGACATTCCCAAATGACTCATGTTGGGTCGTCTTCTACCTTTCTGTGCATTGAAAGCAGTTGTTACAACTGAACGGAAGTTATTAAGTTAAATTCTGTCCCTTGTTAAATGAATGTATACGATGAACTGTTGCTTCTGAAGCATACATGCTCTCTCCAGTATCTGGACTGTATGTAGACGTGTAATAAAAACATGTTTTGGTCCGTAATACATGACTGTGTTTCCGTGATTGTGTGCTGTATCACTTTGGGGGGGGGTTAAAGGGGGTTAAAGGGGGTTGTAAGGGACACCGCTACAACCTTTTACCTCTGACCTTGTTTATGAGCTGTTGGGTTCCTGTCTGGAATCTATACCCCCCCACAACAACAGCTGTCCTCTTATCTGATCGAGCCATACACAAGGCCCTGGAGACTCTAAAGGCAGAACCAAAACATTCTGTGTGTGTGTGTGTGTGTGTGTGTGTGTGTGTGTGTGTGTGTGTGTGTGTGTGTGTGTGTGTGTGCGCGCGCGCGTGTGCAGAGTTCTTTTAGACAAACAGTAACACAGTAGTGAATTAGTGAGGTTATTCTGAGGTTGATCATGTTTCTGAGCGACACCTGCTGGCTGCATGTGTTACTGCAAAGAGTAAAAAATAGTTTTGTGTATTAAAATTGTCTCACTGTTGTTTGTCACAAGCCTTTTATATATATATATATATATATACATATATATATATATATTTTGCTGTATATTTACAGACAGACTTGCAACTTGACCATAATTCTTGTTCATAGGTATTCTAAAGTTTTTCTCATTTAAGACATCTTTGTAAAGGTCCATGGACTGTGTAAACAAGACTGTGGCTAAGATCAACCTGCACTTTTTTATTGTAAATGAGATGTGGAATGCTCTGGTGTCAGTTTGAAGTTTCCCAGATCACAAGTGTCTTTTACATGTGTGTGTAAAGGCTACTTGTAGGTCAAATGTTTTGGGTGACCGATGTGGTGTTCATTGTTGTGGTTGGATAGATCCTCTTTTCAGTTTCAGACATCTTGTCTGAGTAATAACTGTCTGTGTGGGTAAATCAACCTAACCTGGATTCACGTATTTGTTACTACACTGATTCTAATTGGGTCCAGAGCTGCTGCACACACATTAGGTCTGAAACAGTCCTTTCAGATGATAGAGGAAGTATGAATGTACAGTAGAGCTTGGTTCTTGAATGATGTAATTGCACTAAAAGACCACTAGGTGGAGATAACAGAAGACAATTTACAGAGCAGAAGTGTCAAACACACTGGAAAATGAAAATCACATGAAGGGCCAGACATGTAGAGCTTATTGACATGCTTTTATTGTATTTCTGCATGTCGCTTTTCTTGACGTTTGTCACATTTTTTGTCATTTTTGTTGCTTTACACTTTTGTTGCTTTTTTTGACTTTTGTTGCATATTTTGTTGACATAAAGCACTACAAAAGAAAAGTCATCAAAAAAGTTCCGTATCCATCATAGAGTTTAGCAAATAAAGCAAATCTAAGATTACATTTTTAAAAGCTACCACACACCCGACTCACAACAACCAGTTTCACAGCCTGAATATGAAAACTCTCGGCTTCTGTGGGAGTCTCAAAGGCGGCAAATCTGACAAATTCTGCTTTAAGTGTTGTGTAATTGCAGTTTTAAAAACAGTTTCCTGTCGTTTTGGGTATGGCGTAGAACTGGATTAAGTTTATTGTGAACCTAACTGATATATGGGTGATTAAAACCTGCGAGGGGTCAGGTTCGGCCTGCGGGCCTTGAGTTTGACACGTGATTTAGAGCATGTTTTTCAATGTGTTTTAAGCCAGGGACCCTTTAACTGAGAGAGAGAGAGAGAGATGAAGCAGGGACCCCCTACTACATATATTGTATAAAATGAAGTTGCATATTAAACTGGGGCTACAATAATGTGTAGGGCGGCCTAAAGCCTTAACACATACCTTTTTAGTGCATAGAATACTAAGCTATTAAAATATGAATTGTTGACATGATTTAATAAATCCTAGTTTATGTAGCCAGTGAATCTTTAGAATGAACTGTATGGCTATCTTAGTGACTAGCCAGTAAGCCTATTACAATTTAAATAATTTGGAGGCCCCCTCCAGTGACTCTGAGGACCCCCTGTTGAAGATCATTGATTTAGAGTGTAGTTTGATGATGTAATGTAAATACCTGGTGTTACATGCCTTAACAGAGCTACAGTACATGGCATCATTGAGTAAGTAGCAGTAATCTATGCTGAGTAAATATGCTAAGGAGGCATTTCAAGTACGTTTGATGTTCTTTTGATCATATTTGATATTTTTCCATTAGCTGTGAGTTAATTTGAAAGCGTTCCCTTTGGACTTGGCGTTTTCACTTTAAAAATGTAATATAGCAGTTATGTGAACCACAGAGGACTAATGTATCTGAGTTCAGGAGTCCAAAATGCAAGTGTTCTAATGAAAGCTGTTAAACTGTGAACATAAAGAGGTAATGAAAAAAACAAACGTTGACAACACGTCGTTCATATTTCCCAACATGATACTTAGATCCAGCTGCAGTAAAATAAATGGAACCGTAAAACATTGTATTAAAGGCACTCATCATTGTGAAACACTAATACTACAATAAATGGAGGTTAATGGAGGTATTTCCCTCACGGCATCACCATCGATCACTATCACTCTCTACTTGATATAATTAGTAATGCACATAGTTATATACAACTATATATGTATAACTGATTTCATTAAGAAGTAGACAGTTTGAAATTAATTATCATTAATAAAATGATGGAAACTGAATCAATAAGGTAGGAAAGTGTGTTTAGTGGAGATATTTTAAAACATTCACTTTGAGTTTTCAATTTGTGAAAACTAAGATGTTGCAGACCCGACAGATTCAGCGATTGCTGTATTATCTATCAAGTGACGTCAATGAAAAGACTAACACGACACGGCCCACTCTGTCTGTTCACTCACATAAAAAAGAAGCTGCAGTCTTGATCAGTATGTTAAAGTTGCTTTAATTTCTTTTTTTAAACATTTATTCCAGGCTGAATGATCATTACCACAGTTTTGACATGTACATCATTAATATCTTAGTTAAACCAAAATAAAAACAGCCATAGAAAACATTGTTTGTCTGTCACATCTGGACATCAGGTGTACTTGAACTCCTGTAATTACCACATATACACACAAACATGGCAGACTCTTACATCTTTTTTCCCATCAAGACAGCAGACTGCACCAGATTGGTTAAATCTCAATTCAAATTCCAGGAATTCAAATACAACTTTAAGTCAGGTGTGCAGATTACACTGGAATAGTTTTATTAAAACATTGCAAGACAGAGAGTCATTGACCATTAATAAGAGGAAAAACGCTGCTCTTGCCTTTATTCTCCTACAAAACAGCTAGCTATTATTTTATCTTTAAAGTTTGTTTTTTTACAAGACAGAGAGAGAGAAAAAAGGAAAGAAAAAAAACATGTTGTGATATGAAGAGTGTTGTAAGAGTTTAAAAACATTATGAAAGGCCATTAATCAGTGACTAGTCCCACAGATCTTAACATTGTTTGCATTTATGGTGCAAGAAACACTGTAAAGTACTAGACCATAGGTAGCATTGTTACCATAACATGGACATTTTCTTTCTAGTAAAATCACAAGTTTAAGATTGTCTCGCTAATACGAGAAGTGGTCATTGATTATTAATACAATATTAAAATGCTCGAATACAGGAATGGTGGTTGAAAGGTGTTTGAATGTTAGGGCTCTGCCCACTCAGCTAATTACTAGATTCCAGGTTTCTCTGAAATGCGGTTACTACCTACTACATCACCCAAAATGCAAATGGTTATCAGTAGTGATGTCACAGCTGTGGGAGGGCGTGCAGTTACTACAGCTCTATATGTGAATGTAAACAGGACAAAAGTAGGGAAAGATGGGTTTTTATAAGAAACTGTGGTGTGTGTATTTAATGTAAATGTCTGTACAGCATGTGTGTGTGTGTATGTGTGTTTCAATGCGTGTGTATGAGGGCATGCGTGGCGTCTGTGTAGAAATGACTCAGGCTAGATAGGCTGGCCCTTGCTTGTTGCCAGTCAGACACACTGATCACTGTACTTACACACAGTAACACTGAGATAGAGCGATAGCCAATCACACTGCAGTGATGTCACACACACAAGTTCACGAATACAGTTTTTATACACTGTACAGAGAGTTTTTAGAGCGGGAGGAAAAACCACTGGCAGTGTCCCAGGCAGTGTGTTTTACTTCTCCATCTTGCAAAGTCACCTCGAAGAGAATTTGTGCTTGTGGGTGAAAAAAAAGAAAGACTCACAACTGTTGGCTAAAGGTTGATCCAAGACCACCAGTTAACAAAATAAAAGCACAGGAAGAGAGAAAAAAACAGTATAGAAGAAGAAACAGAATACTACTTGGTCACAGTATCACATCCTGAATTCAGCTTATGATAAAACATAAAAATACCCACTTTCCTTCATTTTGAAACACTTTTATGTAACATTATTAATTAGGGACATGGTTTTTTTTCAGGACTCGGGACAAAACTTCCTTTCAGTAATGATGGAAAGCTGTTTTTTTTACTGCTTTTTATGTTCCTGATCACATCCCTGAATGAAAACAAAACACTAAAGTAATTAAAAAAACGTTTCTGTCCCTCTTCAGTCCTGATCGTCTTCTGGGATCTTGACTGGCTTACGTAGCACCTGGCAAATGTGTAGTTGCAATTTTCAGTGAGTCTTATCTGATTTCTGTCCATCGTTTTCCTTTTTCAAGTGTCTTTACTGTTCCCTTTTTATTTGCAGTCAGGAAAACATTCCACGATTCCAAGTTCTTTTTCCCTTTTTTGAGACGTGGAGGCAGTAGAAGAAGAGGACAGAATCAGGCATCCCTCATTATTCAGTTTTTTTGGCACAGGTTGAGCCTTTTCATGTCCTTTGTCTCTCGCTTCAATCCCCAAACTTCTAAACCGTTATTCCACAACAGGACTCCTGGCTCATGT
Organism: Gymnocephalus cernua; assembly: GCA_023631565.1. NCBI lineage: Eukaryota > Metazoa > Chordata > Actinopteri > Perciformes > Percidae > Gymnocephalus > Gymnocephalus cernua. Next base: position 33,985,609 of record CM042427.1, on the reverse strand, counting down.
TAAAAATGCCTTAATCGACATGTGTACTGTATGTGCATGTAAACAAATACAGAAAGAGATGTGGACACACTTTTTGAGCTCACGATTCAAGTCCTAGTTTGACGACAATGTTAAGCTAAAGAGGATGTGGTGATACTGTTTTTATCTAAACATGGCTTTCTAATTCACTGGCTTATTATTTATACAAATGTGTATGTGTGTGTGTGTGTGTGTGTGTGTGTGTGTGTGTGTGTGTGTGTGTGTGTGTGTGTTTATATGAGAGATACAGCAAAACGTTCCATGATGAACACGCAGCACACCACATTACCAGTAATGATTCAACAGTCCACTTCTCATGAAATCAGAGTAAAGCACACGTTTACTATTTACAGGTCTGTACAGTGTGTGTGTGTGTGTGTGTGTGAGTGTGTGTGTGTGTGTGTGTGTGTGTGTGTGTGTGTGTGTGTGTGTGTGTGTGTGCGTGCGTGTGTGTGTGTGTGTGTGTGTCGCTTGTCTGTGAGTGTGTGGTCTGACTGTAAAAGTCTCAGGGGATTGAGTAGTGAGAGCTGTCTCCACTGGAGGACAGTGTATAGATCCCAGTGGAGGGGTAGAGAACTAATAGTAGAAGAAACTGGAGACAGAGCCAAGGCGCTTTAGTTGCTATGCATTGTGGGTATGTGGGCTGATCCATCACAGCAGTGGGGGAACGAGCAGCTTGGTGTGTGTGTGTGTGTGTGTGTGTCCACTAAGAAGAGGAGTAGAAACTTTCTGAGATGCGCTTCAGCTTTTTAACTTTTGGATAATTTTGGGTGTGAAGTAGAAGTCGATCTTCAAAGTGCAGTCCTTTGCTGAGGTGCTTGGTTGATGAGTTCTGACTTGCTGTGTTGTTTCTGGTGAACCGGTCGGTGTAATTCAGTGGGTCCTGTTGGCGCTTTAAACGCTGCGCTCTGGTTGAGCTCTGGTTAACGTTGAGTTGGATATTATTACTGTTATTGGCTGTGAAAACTGGATTTAGGCAGTACTGGGGTGGACTGGTGCAGCTCTGTGGACAGTTTCTAGTGGACTGAGGACTGTGGTCGGGCAGTGGGGTGAGCCCGGCTAGCTGGGTCCAGTTGGTCGTTGGGAACGGAGCGTCGGTTCTGGTCCGGTCGGTTGGTGGCCAGGTACTTTGCTCTCATACTGGAGGTGTACTGAACAGATGGAGGACAGTGAGGTCAAAAGGAGGGGATAGAGGTGGAGTAGAGGAAGAGGTGGGTGACAGAGGGAAATATGTCAGGGAAGAAGACAACCAGAGGGAGAAATTGAAGTGGGATAAAATTAGAAGCAGGAGGGAAGAGGAAAACATGTATAGAATATGACCCAGCCTTATTTAAACTGTGGAATAAAATAATTGTTGTAGAAACAGTCTCAATTAAATGTGACATTAAATGTGTGGTTGTGACAGACAGACAGACAGACAGACAGACAGATAGATAGATGGATAGATAGATAGATAGATAGATAGATAGATAGATAGATAGATAGATAGATAGACAGACAGACAGACAGACAGACAGACAGACAGACAGACAGACAGACAGACAGACAGACAGACAGACAGATAGATAGATAGATAGATAGATAGATAGATAGATAGATAGATAGACAGACAGACAGACAGATAGATAGATAGATAGATAGGATTACGACATGTGAGGTAAACAAACAAACAGGTACAGCAGAAATACTTTGACCAGTCATTTGGACAGCCGGGGGTTTGATTACAACAGTCATTTGTTATATAACAGCTGATTAGGTCTGGATGATGTTATTGTAAATTAGCAGATGTGGTCCATTTTGTGAGTTGTTGTTGTAGTTAGTGCTCTAGTTCTGATGTAGTAGGTTAGCCTGGTATGAGTTAGTGGTCTCTTGTGAGCAGCTAGCTAGTTACTGTCGGAGGTCTGGTTTCCACATCACTGCAGACGCTGATGATGGGTGAGCACTCGGTCGACAGCCCTCGGTCGACAGCCCTGCCTAAGAATGACGAATCGTGGCCATTTTGGTGGGCACTACAGTTCAACAGTGGAGGCGGGAAACGTGTGCTCCTGTCACTGTTTAATGGTGAAGGGTGAGGGGGCACAGAAACAGAGGACACATACACCTCGACAAGAAAATGCACACATAGACACACTGTGGGAACAGGGAGGGGGAGGGGAGGAGGGGGGAGCAGGAAGTTTAGAGGTTTGGGCTCAAAATGTAAGATCTTTCATCTTCACTGCAGGGTACGGCCAGTTGACATGAAGTAATAATTGCTAGATTTGTGGATTAAATTGTGTCAGTTCACAGTATTGTAGCCCCAAATGTATACAATTGATACTGCATGGAACAACATCCACAACTACAGGCCCAGCAGCACCTTGTCAAAGCCAGAATAGTCACAAATAGTTAAAACAAGAGGTGCACCTGCAAGACTGGCAGAAGTGTGTCTTTTGGTGTTGAAGATAAAAGGTTGATGTACTACAGTTCTAAATATTAGAAAAATCCCAAGAGGTTCTCTCAATGATGTCTCTGAACTGATCAGCTGTTGTCACGTGGTCTACAAGTTCTCCTCACAACCAACCAGACGTTTTACATCAGAAATAGAGGACAACTTTGTGTCTAACATGACCCAACAATTACACTTATCAAGAGAGACAAGCGTCTCTTTTGATGCAAGTGCAAATCCTACTAACAACAGACTTCTTTTCAAACTTCCAGTTTATCCCAGGCTGCCAAAATGACCTTCATAAAGGCGATCCATGATCACGGTCTAGTTTGAGCACAGAGGACACTTGCAGTGGTGTAGGGATAGGGGGCTACCTTCCAATATCCACACTGGCATGCTATAAAAACATCAGACATATAATGCATTTATCAACACCATGCTTCCTTCGTTACATTCTTAAATTATAAAAAAAAGAAAAAGCCATCTCTGTGGGTTCTGCGGTTTTTTAATATTTCCCAGCTGCACTGTGGGTATTGGAAGATAGTGGAGGGAGAGTGTGTTCTAGAAAGTGTGCACTTACAGAGGGTGGAGGGGACTCCCTGCCAATCAAGGGGGTGTTCTCACACCGAGGGTTCTGAAAGTTTGCGTTCTGGCTCCTGCATTATAGAATAAGAGGTTACTGCATGTGGTCACCCTGCCACTGGTGCTCAGTTGTTGAGCCGTTGATCTGTTGTCTTTCTGTGGTCTGCTCATGATTACGACTTAATGACTCTCTCTGACAAATGGCCTCAGTAATAATTACATGTCAGGAACTTAAGCTTGGTGGTACCACATAGCCAGGGGTTAAACACCCTCTGCCACAGTCCGACATAGTTAACATTCCTTCCTAACAATGCAAAAAAGACAAACATTTAAGTCTCACGATTGGACACTGGCTCAGTAAAACACTTTTATCAGTGTAAGTGTGTACCCACAGGAAACTGGTCTTAGACACAAATTGTAAAAAAAAAAAAAAGTATATATATTGGTAATTTGTAACTATTAAAGGATTAAAAAAGACTCAAACATAAAATATTCTTTCCTTAAGCTTCAAATGTCACTTGCAAGCACAATTTAAAAGCGAGTCAAATAAGGGCTATCTCTAAGATCTCTTGTATTTTATGTACAACAGCACAACTAATCACTGATGTTGACAGTCAGACTCCTTTACACCTTAGGTAGATAATGAATGTCTGGAAAAAAAACTGAAGGAACATGGTTCAACTTACAGTATTAATGCAAAGAGATCTGTATGGGAGAGTTCCCACAAGGAAAATAAATCAAAATGACCTAAAACAGTCCTACGTTTTTAAACTAGTAAAATGTATTTGTACCCAGTTAGCTTGATATAAACAACACACATTGATCATTGTTCAGCATTTAAAGCTCTGTTTCAGTTTAAAATAAAAAATAAATAAAAAAGATCGTTGTACTTAAAAGGACAAATAAGTTGTTTTCTATGTTTTGGTCCATTAACTATAAATGTATAGTTGACATTACTGCCAAACTATTTTCCAAAGTATAGGTGTACTGTATGTTATTAAGATGATTTCCTAAGATTATGTTAATCTGGTCCTTTGGCAGCTGGTAGTCTTGCTGCTGGCAGCCGACTATTGTTCTTGAATGTCAGATTCCACAAGCATGACCAGGAAAAAATAAATATGCTCACAACCGTATAACCGTATCATGCAATGATAGCTTAACTTTGACTAAAAAAAAGCTAATATTCACTTTAAGGGATTAGCTACATATCTCAGGCAAATCTCAAACTATTCTGGTATGGACCAAATCTGACTGGCTACGTGAAAATAAAATAAATCCCTCTAAAAACCCTACTGTATGCTTTCAAACATAGTCGGTATTGTTAAGCATACAGGATTTATTAATGGCCCAAAACATGAAAAACATGGTCCTTTAATGGTCCAAAAAAACTCACAATACTACATAATACAAGTACTGTACTGTGCTTTCTTATTTCTTGCTGCAGAATTAAATTGTTTCCTTAGCAGGAAACACCACATAGTACTCAATTAGTTTACAGCTAAAATAGTAGCAAGCAGTGGCAGACTAGAGGTATATATGCGTATTTCTCTTCTCTATTATTTGTTGTATTCAGAGCAAGCAGTCCTTTGGCAAACTGTAACACGTAGCAAGCAGGGTGAAAGTATTAACTTATACTATGGCAAGTGCAAACCTGAATTCTCTTTTAACAGGTTTTCTGCTAACATTGTGGACTGAAACTGGATGGCTGGCTGATACAGCAGGCAGCAATTTTTCTATCAGCATCAAAGGGAAAGCTAGTAAAGAGATGTAATTTACTGAGAGAAATATTGCTGACAATGTGTCACGAGGGACATGCGAGCCATACAGAGCAAAAAACTAGTTATTCTAACTTATCATATTGCAGACAGTGAGAGTTGCTATGCTGCTAGTCTGGGTCACGGGGGAGGGGTGGGGGCAAGCATCAGCTACCTATGGCAGGCAGTGTATTGATTCTGCTAGCCTCTAGCTAGCGGTGGGTGCTAACTCACATGTATTCAGTGACGGGGGCATTGCTGACAGTGTGGGCTGTAGCGGGCAGGCTAGCTTCGCTACCGTAGCTGGAGCCACAGCTGTAGAGACTGGGCATGTGAACGCGGTACAGGTTATCGTGCACACCACCCCGTGAGGCACCCGACTCATCCTCTCCGTCTTCCTCATCCGTCCTTCAATTGGTCAAGGTAAGGGCAGGGCACGAGAGGGCATGATGGATAGGAGGGGAAAAGGTAGAGGGGAGGGAGATCCGAGAGAGACAACAGAGTGTAAACAAGTGGTTGAAGAGGAGGTTAGGAGAGGGGAAGGTGTACTTGTACTATGTGGAGTCCCCTGATACAAAAGACTGGGTAAGGCCATGCCTTCAGCACCAAAGCAGCTGAACAAGAAGAAAAGGAACATGGGCAGCATTCATCTACAAAACAGGTCCACTACAAGTACAGTGGGGTCTCTAACATTACTACACAGCCCAGAGGGGACCCATAATAGCTTGGGTTACACACTATTCAACTGTATGAAGATAGTAGACTCTTCCTTATCCTCAAAGTTCTCTTAATATGTAGAAACATGCAGACATTTTCTTCATGCAGTCATCCTCTTTTGACATAGAGGATTTACTACTGATAATTACTGTCCATTTTAAATTGTCGAAATTTAATCAAATTTCAAAAATCCATTTTCTTTCAAGTACTTCATGCATCACTAAGTGCCCCATAAAACTTAAAGCAAAAACATCAGGAAAAAAAGGAGATAACATGGCTGGTTTGGGCAAACCATTTTCAGACATAAAATGGTCAAAAATGTAAAACGGCCAGCAACGTAACAGAATGAGGCATCAAATAAGATATGTGCTGATTTGGAAGTTGGATCTCTGGCTACAGAAATGTACTGGCTTCTACAATGTATAGGTCAACCACAAAATACATGTGCATATGAAGCCCTTACTATCAAGACTATTTTTTTTTCTTCTTTGTTATTTTTTAGAAGCCTATACCAGCTATCTACACACTAACAAGTCACATCAGGCTGGTAATGTTTCAAAGAAGTAAAGTGGGAGGGAGCTGTATGAAGCACATATTTAACAGGGTGCTACAGTATGTCAACAGAGACATGAGGCACAACAGTAGTTACTGCATTGAGTGGCCACCAGATGGAGGTATTTCACTCAGGCAACCAAAAAAGAGCTAAGCTGTGCAGCCCATCAAACAGACGCTGCAGTTGCAGCACAGTCAGCCTAATATGCAACCAACCCCATGAGCAGTTATTCTTGCTAAATTCTGGGCCATTATGGATTATTGTTTAATACCTGCTGGGCCATGCATTAGCATTGCTGGTAATTCCCAACCAACAAACAAGCGTAAAACACCACTATTATGGCACAGCTGTTTCATAATTCAAATTGTTCACCAGAGTGAAACTCATTACTGCATGTATAGTCTAGAGCTCTTTGCACTGATAATTATTTGTTTGTTTGAATGGCTATTTGGACGGTGCGTTTATCGGACCATAGGGTCCTTTAATGTCCTTGATATCCACCATCATTCGCTGAAGCCCAAAGCATTTCCAAATCAGGACAGGGAGAGAGGAGGAAGGGACGGAACAGAAGGAGGAAGTGGGGCACAGAAAAAAAAACGTGGTGACACACAATCTAACACAACACTGGTTGCTCCAAGTCCACAGCAGAGAAAAGAAAATGAGAGATAAGTACAAACATTGAAACAAACAATCAGCCAGACTGGCAGTGCTAACGGCAAACAATACAATAAACAAAACTGGATAGATGCAAAGACAGGCAAGAAGACGTACGGAAGGATACAACAGCCCAGGAGGCAAAAACACTTAAAGAATGACATGCATGGGCACCGAGTAGATTCTTTATGGGTCTTTCCACTGTTTTCAGGTCATAAGATGAATTGAGTTAAACAATTACGAAGTTAGAACAAGTAACATGTTAGCGTTAGTGCACAGATTAACTAGAGATAGATTTAGAAATGTGAATGCTTGTGCGAGTCTTGCGTGTTTGTGTGAGAGACTGTATGTGTGTGTGTTACCTCTTGCCAGGCCAGGTATGTGGCACACTGCACACAATGGAGGAGAACATCAGAGCAGTGACAAAGGAGAAGAGAACCAGGTAGATGACACCCTCCACACCGTCATAACACAGCCCAGTCAATGCCTGAACGTAGTCCTACATGGAGAGGAGAGGAGTCAGTTGTGAAGAAAGTCTTGGATTTTAGGAGTTTTCTCTTCTAACACAAAGTGACTCACCATGTGTAGGCTGCGGCAGTCGACCAGAGCAGTCAGCTGGTGAAGACCAACCTCGGTGGAATTCAGTACAGACTGGATTTGCTCCAGACTCCCCTGCATACAAGACGCAAAGGTTACACTTGCGTGCCCAAATATAGACATCCGCCTTCATGTACGTCCTCACACAGCAGATAAACACGTGGCACTTTCGTACCCGCCACTTTTATCATGCTCCCACTAACGCAAATCCACTCATGCGTAAAAATAAAGAGCTACAGATCATTGCACACACAAGCGCACACACACCTTGGTGTTGGCATGGTCACGTGTTGCTGATCTCAGTAGCTCTGTCACATCATCCTGCATCTCCACCAATGCTTTGTGACTCCCTGACAGCCTCTACAAAACATACAGTGAGACAACAAGAGATACAAATGGGGGAAAAACACACACACAAATACATATTTGGGTTATTTGATTGCTTTACAGGTTTAAGAAGGTAAATCACCTACAATAAAGGAACCAAAGAGGAATGCATTCTATAAAGAAAATCAAAAGAATAACTTCAATAAGAGGGTGAAGTTACCTGCTGAAAGGGGTTAATTTGGCCAGGGCTGCACCTCAGGTAATACTGCAGAATATCTGGGAATTAATCAATAAATACATGTCAATATAATACTTATACATGCATTTGAAGGAAAGGCAAACACTATCACAGTATGTATTAAGACATTCTAAGCCTACAATCTCTCTATGGAGGCTTGTTAGCAGTATTACTCAGGCATAATTCTGTGTGTGTGTGTGTGTGTGTGTGTGTGTGTGTGTGTGTGTGTGTGTGTGTGTGTGTGTGTGTGTGTGTGTGTGTGTGTGTGTGTGTGTGTGTGTGTGTGTATGTGTGTGTATGTGTGTATGTGTGTGTGTGTGTGTGTGTGTGTGTGTGTGTGTGTGTGTGTGTGTGTGTGTAGGCAACATCTGTGCTCTACAGAGCGGAAACAACTGACAGACAATAGAACTCATTAGATGAGTGCAAAGAGAGTAGTGAGGTAGGGAGAGGAAGAAAGGGAGCAATTGAGAGGTAAAGAGGGATATAAAAGGATGAGGAGAGAGAACAAATCAGATAATGATCCTAAGTGAAAAAGCCAAAATGTGCTCTGACGATTTATTTATTTTTTTCACATTCGGGAGAGGCAGGAGGAAGTGCGAGCTGGGGGAGTGTGTAGGATTGCTGATGCACTGCAGTCAGCAGAGAGAGAGTAAGAGCTTTTAGATAGCAGAGTGTCAGTCAAACACAATCCCCTTGGATACACTACAACGCACACACTTGTTTCTTAAAATAGAAGCAACATGTCAGGGTGAGATTCAACTGTCAGTGTGAATACTAAAAATCTATTCAAGATGTTTCTGCTTATTTGTCAACCAACATGATCGGCCTACGAGCAGTCCATTGACCAATCCTATCTTAATCCTTCATTCTTCAAATTCCAGTATTATAAATAACACTACCAACCGCACATTATAAAAATGTGTTGTCTTTCTACAGCAGTGGCAAGCCTAAGTCATCCCCAGCTGTCATAAATATGAGCAGTTGTGAAATGAGAATGGTACACAGAATCTGTTTTTTTCTTATGAAATACTGGATTGTTTCATCTCTTCAGGCCTCTAAAAATACTCAACTAAAACAATCTGAGGTAGTCTTTGGTTGAAGTGCTCGCAACAAATGGACATTTTATGATTCACGAGCCTAAACGTTTTCTAGTACGAAAACCTTAAGACACAGCTTGAAACCAGTTCACTGGTTCTGTACTTTCTTGTCTGTATACCTTGGTTGATGACAGCGTTTTCCTTGGTTACCCTGGTGATGTAGGTATCCGGGGAAACGCAGAAGTCGCTGGCTGACTGTAAGAGGGTAAACACACATTACACATCAGGCTAAAGTAACATCCATGCTGTACACACTCGCTCGAGCACTGAGAAAAGATTACATCATTGCAGAGCCAGGGAGCTCTGCAATGTTGCCTTGGTTACACTTACAGCAGCGACAGCCAGTTCCAGGCCGAGAGACCCCCAGCTGATTATCAGAGTCAAAACGCCCAGCAGACACACTCTGAAGGACACACAAATACATATTTTTGAAGATTCAGGTTACCAACATGACTTGCATTACACAGTTTTAACAGACACAGATTCAGAGTCTAGAAAGGATTTGGCTCATCCAATAGGAGCAACGTTTGGGGTATGATGTGAAGTAGCTTACCCTATCAGAGTGCCTCTAGAGTTGCGTATAAGGCCGAAGAGCACCAGAAGACAAATGAGTACATCAAACAGCAGCAGGCTAAGGTACCCCAGCCACCTGTAAACGTACAAATGTACAACCACAGTGTTTCATACAAATAGGGGATATTTCACAACACACTACAAAGAAGAAAAACACATTGGCCATAAAGTAGAGGGTGGTAGTCTTTTGGGATTTAGCAAATGAATCCTTGAACACACACCATGAAGGACATTTCCCATATACCAGGGTCACAATCAGATCATAGCTAGAGATGTACATTTGAATGGTTTTACCTTGCACCGTCCAGCCAGTCTGAAATGATTTTCCATCTGCTGAAAACTTCTTTTTTTATGCTTCTTTAAATAATTGTTCATTTCTTATACTGCACTGTAACTTTTATTTTTGTATTTCATATCTGTCTTATTCTATTTACGTGTGTTTTATATTTTTAACTGTTTTAAACTGCTCTTTCATGTTTAATGTAAAGCACTTTGAATTGCCTTGTTGCTGAAATGTGCTATACACATAAAGCTGCCTTGCCTTAGCAAAAAACATGGTATAATACTGGATGCATTGTAATATAAAAACATCATACCATAACTTTGTTGAATTCCCTCTGAACAGATCAGTTTTCAGTTCAATCCAGCAGATGCCTTTTGCATTACAAACACACAGCATTAGTTGTTAGTGCTGACCTGTAAAAATCAAAAGCTTCCGTCTTGCGGGCCAAGTCCTCCAGGGAAACTTCAGTATTGGACCAGAAGGGAATATCCACCATCAGCCTTACCAGCTCGTCCAGCTGTCCCTGCAGCTTTTGGACAATGGACACGTAGTCTGTCTGCTCCTGGAAAGCTGTCTCCAACTGGACTAGGCTCTCCTCCACTGTCTGGTTTAAGGCTAGGGCACTGTCTGACACCTGGACATTAACAGGAAAGAGATATTAACCTTAAAACTGCCATGAATCCCTTGTTTACATTTTTTTTTTTTATTGGATCCTGAGAAAAAGTGTAAGGATACCACAGGTTACTTACCAGTTTCTCCACCCCTGACACGGTGCGGTTTGCATGACGGAGGGAGTACGCCAAACGATTGGCCCCGTCACTCGACTCCCCATTTCCGTAGAATCCTACAGCAATGCCAGCGCTGGGAGGCAGAAAACAGGAAGTGCCAAGTGTTAACACAATGATTAATTCAACCATCAGATGGCATCTAATTAATCAATATGGGTGAATGAGTTCAAAAATGTTTTTTTTTTCTCCTCCTTTTCTCACAGTGATACACGCATTCAAAAACAACAAAACTGCAGCAGTGAAGGTATCAAGTGCAGTTCCTCTGTTAACCAGCAACAGGCGGCGCTGAGCTCATTGCTTTGGTGTCACCGTCCGGCCTCCAGCAGGCACAGGACTACAATACCAGGAATGACACACACACACACACACACACACACACACACACACACACACACACACACACACACACACACACACACACACACACACACAAACACACACACACACACAATAATTGGGTCACCAGACCGCACATAATATGATCCTTCTGCAGCTCTGCATCCACATTCACATATGACACATGCTACAATATCTGAGGTTCCTGGCCCTAACACCCTTTCTTCAAAAACCATGTACTCCTTAACCATGTTCACACCACAACTAACCCCTCGTCCACCCAGCACCATCACTTCCAAATAAATCTCCTTTACACTCTCTATTTCTTCACATCTACTGTAACCCTCTTTCCCTACACAGCCCCTCCTCCCCATGATGCTCTTATTTTCTCACTCACCCTGTAAAGCTCTTGTAGCCCCCTCTTTGCTCTTTGTGTACTGTATGTGTGCATGTGCATGTGTGTGTGTATGACTGCACTCTTTGTATTGATGATGTCTCTGTCTGCACACAACAACAGACAGATTTGTGGTGGGAAATTTATGGCCATTGTTAAGATAATTCATTCTAGCCCATTAGATCTTAAGTAGCCCCCATGTTACAGCTCGTTTACACACACACGCCTTTGTGTAAGAGAGAGTGTGTGTGTGTGTGTGTGTGTGTGTGTGTGTGTGTGTGTGTGTGTGTGTGTGTTTCAGAGCTTTACGAGGGACTGTATGTGTTCATGTGACATAAAATGACAAAAACAGAGGGAAACAGACTTGACAAGCAAAACAGACTAAGGCATGGAGGCACATTAAAGTGTCATCTCAGTCTAACAGTAGAAAAACACACATACATCACTACTATTCCTTTGAGAAACAGCAACCTGTTCTGAATGTTGCAAACTCAGAAAGATGGAGCACTGCTTTAGTCTCTGCTTCAGTCCATTTTTCACTGAAATGGACTGACATCATAACGCTAAAAAAGCTCTGCCGTACCTAAATGAGCACACTAAAATGCACACAGCTGAAGCTCAGTAGTTGAGACAGTAAATGTTGTAGTCCATTGGGTCAATGATGAGTTCAAGTCCAAACTAACCTGATCCAAAATAAAAGCACCCAATTAGGTGTACAGCCAAATGACATGTCTTATTTTTTACCCGGTAGTAACAGTGCATCTTGAATACACAAACTGTTATTCCATGTAAACAGTTGACAACATAATATACAGACACCTAATCCCACTACTGACTACACAATACAGCGAGAGAATGTTATCAGCATTATAAGACTAGGGCAGCAACTAAAGTTTTTCTTTAGGGATGCACCAATCCGATTGGTGCATACTGACTTTAAAGCTTTAGTGCGTAACTTTTTGATGTTATGGTGCGTTCTTTTTGCCTCGCAACTCGTATTTTACGAGGTCAAAGTCGTAAACACGCCCCCTGACCTCGTATTTACGAGCTCGTAACTCGTACAACAACCGAGTACCCCGAGTTCGAAATCCAACATGGCTGCCCCCTGTATCGACAGTTGTGAAAGCTGTAGTAACATAGTTATAAGCACTTCTGTGTTATTTGTGTCACACTAAATCAGTCGTACACGCAGCGCTGTCTTGTATCTGTGTTGTCACGCAGTTTGTATGCACAAAAAACAGCGTATGCGTTGTTTAAACTAGCATTGCTAACAATGGCTAACCTGACTAGAGCTAATGAAAACAATGAAAATCCGACTTGCAAAAAGAACGCATTCAACTCGTGTGTGACGTCATTCCCAGTTGCGACCTGCGACTTCCGAGGCAAAAAGAACGCACCATTAATGAACGTCCGTTCCATTCAAGCCATTGCCAAATGAGTTGCTACAAAGGTAATTAAGACTATCACCTCCACACAACTCTCTGTATTTCTCAGTACGGCTATGTTCAGAAGATTGTGGTGTCCGGTGACTTTCCTGCGCAAAAACTCAAGTGAAGATAATTACCTCTTTTCAATTCAATGAGCTACTTCATCAGATCAAGCCTTTCATTCACAAAAAAAGAACTTATCTTAACACAGTAAGTTTACCAGAGAGACTTGCAGTCAGTCGGCGAGTACTGGCATCCGGTTTCCCAGGAGCTCGTTCATGCTTCCTGTTTCCGGTTTGTCGCGCCGCTGAAAAAAACAGACTGGTGCGCGCCCTCTGCTCGCGCGCTGAAAATCCGACCCGTCGGCAGAAAATTACGTCATTTTGACATCACAACGGCGCGCGCCACCTCCAAAGCGTCAAGCATAAATCACGTTTAAAACGGGCATTACCCCCTTGTGTGGACGCGGCAACATTTTTGTTGTCATTACTTAGAATTCCACATGGGGGACGACAGAAACTATAGCTTTATTTAGCACGTCGGGTATCCTTAATCGATCCACATACAAAGTTACAATCCTTAAAGGAACATGCCGACTTATTGGGGCATTAGCTTAGTTAGAGCCGGTTACCTCCAGGATCTGTGCTAGGCTAAGCTAACGGTGGAGCCGTCAGACAGAGTTACGACACGCACGGAGATGAGAAGGATATGTATCGACTTGTCTAACTGTTGGGGTTACGATGAATAAGCTAATGTCCCAATAAGTCGGCGTGTTCCTTTAATGTGTTCATGATCAAACACCATTTTTGATATTAAGTATTGTTGGCATTAATGAACATATTTACATTCTCTCTATTTAGTAGCTTTGATCATTACTGGGGATGTCCGCCATTCCCATGCTGGATTCAAATTCCGTACTTGAACTAACAGTAACCATGGGTGTTGCCAAATCAACCAGAACTGAAATTTTAGGAATGATAACTTTAAAGAGTTTAATAGAAGTCTCAGTGTTAGCGCTGTCAGTTACATTTATTCAGTCACAGCCTGCTGCAGTTTCAGTTCTGATTGTGACAGCATCCCTGGCCTCATGTCACCTTACATAAAAAATGAACGAGTTCCGAGCAGTGTGATAAATCGTATTTAAATCTGGGGTGAGCACTGGTATTGCATGAGTACTTGGTATGGCAAAATACTCTTGAGTTGACATATTGGAAACAGCATTGAGAGAGAAAGAAAATACGTATCCCCAATTAGTTTTTGACATTAATTAATCTCTCGATACTTTTTAAGACTAATAAAGGAATCATTCTGCCCATAAAATGCCAGAAAAAAGAGAAAAACATAAGTTTCCACAGCCTACAACATCTTAGAATTACTTGATTGTGGCCAACTATCTGAAACTCCCAGAAATGAAATGTATTCTTGAGAAACTGGAAAGATCTTTTTTCTTAATAACTGACTTAAAAAGAGTGTTTGATAATCAAAACTTTTGATTCATTTTCTGTTGATCGACTAATCCATTAATCAACTGATCCTTTCAGCACTATATACATGTAGCACAATAGTAAACAACGTAATACAACAAGATACAGCTTCTTTTATCCACACCAAACACACTGCACCTGCACACAAATGGAGGAAGTCCACATGTGGTTGGTGTTGTGCCAAAAATAAAGTATGATGTCATATTAAATTGTGGACAAAGAATCTCATGAGCACACCCGCACAGACATGCACACACAAACACACACACTCAGATTCATATCAAATATTCAATAAGAAATGTTATAGCTAATCATAAAATATTAAGAGCTGCAAAAACACTCTTCAGCACTGAGTCACGCCAACACACACACACACACACACACACACACACACACACACACACACACACACACACACACACACACACACACACACACACACACACACACACACACACACACACACACACACACAGCTCCCCCTGACTGTATAATTCATTTCTCGTCTCTGCATCAAATGTGATTCTGTCTCCATGGCAACCTTTCTAGGCCAGGGAGAAGGACGATCAGAGAGAAATAATAAATATCGGAGGGGGACTAAAAGAGATGAAGAAAAGGGGAAGAGAGGGAGAACATGTCTGGAGAGGGGAGGCAGAAAAACGACGAGGGAGGAATTTGTTTGTATGTCTGTGTATGCAAAGAAGAGCAGAGTCCACACAGCCCAGTATCTCTGGTCAAAATACTCTGTAGCCTGCTGCCCGGTCGATTGGGTGAAAGATCTCACAGTGTACACAACTTTTAGAGTCAGATAAACACAAAGCGGAGTGTAACCACCTGCCTGGCTCCCGGTAACACCACATAGGCTTTCTTGCTTAAAGAAGACTGAGTGGACGTGACTGGTGCAGTGTAGGTAGATTTACAGCATTTATGTACATATGGATGTTGTCCAGTGAAAACCTTGTATCGCCAAAATGTTGGCTTTTGCAAGAAGTGAGAAAAGCAGTCATGTTTTCTGCTTGATGGCAATACATTTCTGACATTATCACACCATTTTAAAATGTTTATATGGTTTCCTCAGTAGGGTTGGGTACCGAAACCCGGTTCCACTACACAACCGGTAGGAATCGGACCGGATTAGAACGCAAATTTCGGTTCCTCATTTCGGTTCCACTTAATGTGTCGTCTCCCCTATCAATCCAGAGAAAGGTTAGAAACTCCACTTGAGGCTACAGTGCAATTCCTTTGAGAATGATTAAATGTATCAACCTTTTTCTCACTCAAGCAATGTTATAAAAACAAATCATATAGTTGCAGCAATTGCAGGGGAAAAGGGGGTTGAACACCTTTAAATACACATTTTTATTATGACTGTATAGAGGGTGTGTTACTGTAATGGTATAGCCTCTCACCTGCAGACGAGCGTGGCGATGATGACGCACCAGGCCGTGCAGCAGCAGTCAGCGCTGGGCTGATGGGAGTGCGTGTGGGAGTGCGAGGAGTCGTCACTCTTGCGTCGCCGGCAGCAAAGCCAGAATGAGTAGAAGAGGAGGAAGAGGAGGTCCAGGCCCAAACACAGCAACGCCACAGCCCCAAGCAGCAAAATGGACTAGAGAGAAGAGGGATTGAGAAAAGAAGACAAAAACAATTAGTGGCAACAAACCATTTATGATGCAGTTTATGTGGTACTTTTTCTGTCGAACTTTGAGCTTGATTCATTCAGTCCTTATCACAGAGGACAGTTTAGGAAGTGGCTCAGATATACAGGAAGCAGATGCGCTGATATGAGCAGAAACCAGATACAAAGGCCGACCACATGATTTCCAGTGCAGACAGACACGCACAGATAGACAAATTGTGTTCCTCTCTCCAGCTATTTGAGGCCAGAAAATAGTGGCTGTTAAATAGGTGTTTGATGGATACCATGAAAACCACATTTGCACATCATCAAACACGCACACCTCTATGGAGTGAGCGGAAGCGATGCAGTTGGGGAGCTGTGTGCGCTAGAGACCCACCACACAGATCACACACCCTCCAAAAGCTTTGAAGTGTAAAAGAAGGGAAGGGGTGGTGGGGGCAGACAGAAGGAGAAGTGAGAGAGGGGGGTAAATTTGGAACAAAAAAAAGGCTGGAGAGACAGAAAAAGAAGAAGATGTGAAAGAAGACGACTGAAATGAACACAAAAAAGGGGAGACATGAGTAAAGACAGATATGAGGGCTGGAACTGATCAAATCTTTTTATATCACACACACACACACACACACACAACACACACACACACACACACACACACACACACACACACACACACACACACACACACACACACACACACACACACACACAATGTTAGTTCTTTCCCAGCTGGGAGTGTCTGGAAAAGTCATTGTACTGCAGGACCATAGAGAGACAAAGGCACGTTTCTGGAAAACTAAAATGTCCACCTGCTAGACTACTTACAGTAGACAAAGGAATTGTGCCACCGTTCTGCTAGAAACTGCAACAGTGTGATTCTGGGGACTCCTCCATGGATGATAACAATATCTGACTCCACCTCTAAGATCCTCACAGACTTCCCGGCTTACCAGGCTTTTTAACTTCTGGTTTTTGTGCTGACCTGATTTTTCCTCACTGCCAGCCAGCAATTTCCTCACCCTGCGGCAATTTATGCAACTCTACTGTAAATATGCGTGTGTATCGGACAAGTGTATATGTGCCAAAAATTACATCATATTCAAAAATGCATTAATTACAATGTTTCCTAAAGTGAGCCTATATCAGGGATGCAATCTTGGCAAAGTAAATCATAATAGCCTGGCGCAGTCCCAACTTTGAAGTCAGGACCCCCAAAAGTATAAGGATCTATGTAGATATATCTGAGGGGTCGTTTTTCTGACTTTCCGCTAATCGTTGCATTTTCTTTTGTGTGAATTGCTGGATCATTTTACCTTCTCGGGCCTCAAAAAAGTATTAAATAAACAAGAGGAAAAGAAAAACTGAACTTAACTAGTTAACTGGTCACAATCAGTAGACATTTGCAACCGAGGTTGCAAGAAAGACTTTCATTTTGAGAAGTCACAAGCCAAAAAGGTTGGGAACCCCTGTTTCACTAATGGCGTTTTTCCATTATATGGTACCTGCTCGACTCGCCTCGACTCGCCTTTTTTGGTTTTCCATTACAAAAAAAGTCGCTGGTACCTGCTAACAGGTAGTTTTTTTAGTATCCCCTCTGTCGAGGTTCCAAGCGAGCTGAGGTGATACCAAAAGGTGACGTGAAAATCTGCAGACTACTGATTGGTCGGAGAGAATCGTCACTAATCACTGTGTCATCATTGCTAGCGACAGACGGGGGTGTCCTGAACAAACCCGCCATTTTTAGCCAGTGGTGGGTTTTCTGCTGCCTCCAGCTTCTTTTGAAACTAAATCAAAAGTCAAAAACAACACACCTTTGACTTCTGTGTGTGTGTGTCGCGTTAGGTCACGGCAGTTTCCTGCGGCGGCGCTATGACGACCAGCCACGCTCGCCTCAGGCATGAGGCGGTACTAAATCTGCAATGGAAAATAGAGGTCGGGGCACCGCGGCTGGGTCAAGCCAAGTAGAGTTGAGCTGGTACTAGCAGTGGGTAAGCGCCATAAATGTCTACAGCCATGCTAGCTGATACACGACAATGCTAACATGATGATGTTTCATAGCTATAATGTTTTGCTGGTCAGGTCATCATCATATCAGCACTATATGACCTGATGAAAAAGAAAAGAGATCACCAAAGTCATTACAATTCCTCCTCTGGCTACCATGAATATTTGTACAAAATGTTCTAGCAATGCATCTAATAATTGTTGAGATATGGCAGACCAAAGTGGTGGACCAACCAACCAACTGACCCATATTGCTGCATGGCTAAAAACACTGATATCTCCATTAAGAATCATTTATAGCCTGATTTGGCATGCTGTTTTTCCTAGGAAATTCCTGAATTTCAGAACATCACAGAAATCACTGCTCAGACTAACGAGTCACACTAGAGTCAGCTGTTATGCTGTCACTAGCTTGTCTTCGAAGGCACAAATCTCTTTTCACCCTGAGAAACAATGCAGCCTAATACGGTCAGCATTTCCAAGTAAAGTGTGGACTGTGGCAGATGTATAACCAGGCAGCAAAGGGCACTGCATCAAATCTGAGGGCTACAGCCAATCCAGCCAGGCTAGTGGGTCACTAGGACACTACAGTAGAAAGGATACAATATGATATATATATATATATATATATATATATATATATATACTTGGATGTGATCTACAGTGGTGTAATGTGACATCTGAGGGGAGAGAAGAGGGCTAATCTTCTAACAGCAGTCCAAACCACAGCTCTCTGTCCCTGCTGAGGCATCAAAGTACTTCTATTGTCTGAGGTCTCTAACTACAGGCCTACAGCTAGGAAACATTACAAGCACTGACATTAACTTTAAATGTTCACACTAAACAGGTGGTAGAGACAACCTTACTTTAAACAGCCTGCATTTATGTGTCAATTCAGTTTCTGCCATTACCACATTATTATTTTCTCATGGGAAAGCAGTTGGTAAAGCCGGGCTGAGCGAGAGGAAATCGGTTGATTGCTTTTTCTCCCAGACTGCTTTTCTCCAACAGGTTAAAGAAGATGAGTGGAGGATGGAAGGAGAGGATCCTGAGGGGACAGGAGGGGGAGATAAGCTCTGTAGATTCCTGGTCTCTGGTATTATCCCATGTTATTATCTATAGGCTTAGTGCTAGAGTCAAGGCGCACTGTTCTCCTCTAATGCATTGTTTGACCTCTTGTATCTTTAAAATAAACGGCAGGGCTTAATACCATAGAGAGTAAAATGCATTAAGCTTTGCAGAGTGAGAATGAAACCTCACGCTATATAACCATGGATGTTTTCATGGCATCTATTTATCATAAATCATGCTAAAAGTGATAATGGGATGACGGATACAGTGATATATAGAGGATAGTGATATGATAAAGAAACTGTATTATTTGTATTAATGAAGTAGCAGAGTAGAGAACTGTAGAGCTGAACCAATGAGTCACTTATAATCAAGAGAAAACTAACTTGCAACTATTTTGATAATCAATTAATCATTTCAGTCATTTATCAAGCACTTTTTAGTCATAATAATTAACTTATTATCTTTGGGTTTTACATTCTTGGTTGAATAAAACAAAAACAATGTGACCTTCAGCTTTAAGAAAATAAAATAAAAAAAATTCTAGCTATTGTAGTAAATGCCCATTACAATTATACAAAGCCCAAAGTGTTTGCTTGTTCTTTGCCTGACTCGTAAACACAAATTTATTTAATTTTCTGTGATAAAACAAAGACAAGCAGGGAATGCTTACATTTGAGAAGCTGTGACCACTGAATGTCTGGCACTCAATATTGTCAATCAACTAATCAGGTCAGTACACGTGTGCGTATAAAGCAACACCAGATGATCCAGCACTGTTGATGTCTGGTGTATGGGCTTAATGTTAAACTTTAAATCGGACTAAGGTCCAGGTCTGTGCAGCCACTTCACTCTGCTACCACTGTGTATGATGGCCGCTAGATTAACTGTCAGGCTGACAAACCATCAGAGCAGATTAAGCTTGGATCAATTAGCTACTAATAAGTATGGTGAGCTTGGTTGTGCGTGTGTGCGTGTGTGTGTGCGTGTGTGTGTGCGTGTGTGTGTGTGTGTGTGCGCGCGCGTGCGCACTTGCGCGTGTGTGATGTAAGTGTGTGCACATCAACACTACTGGAGGTCAGCTTGCAGGCTGGAGGAGGGGCTAAATGTTAAACACCCAGGCACAGTGATCCACTTTCAATCTGTCCACTTAAGTGTGTGTGCGTGCACGCCTGTAAATGCGTGTTGTGTGTTTGAGCTGACAGGATCAATCACTTCCACCTCAGTGAGTTGTCCTTGCATTCTTCCTGCCTGTGTGTTACTCTGTAGTCAAGCCTAGCCTACTACCCCCCTCAACTTCTTTCCTGAGGCGCTGACTGACCTCAAGTACATTCTGCTAATATTCACCTGTATTACTGTACTGGGTCAAAGAGCAACCAAAACACTAACTGCAAAATCTGTATTCAGACAAAGGCCTTTGATAACCAGCGAAGCATATTTCTAATTTTAAACACAAAAAAGATTCAAGAGTAGCACCTTTTGATACTGATGCACTTTGATCCTTTAAAAACATGCTATGAGGCAATTGTCTTCCACTGTGCAAACTGTAGCATACTTTTCAAAATACCAATTACAGACTTACTTTCCACAGCTGGGAATATGTGTTATTATTGGTCACATGATTCCTCTGTAATGTTCTGCAGCTGTTTTACTGTGGCTGATAGCTGACTCTGCGATTCTACTATAATACAAACAGGACACACACACACACACACACACACACACACACACACACACACACAAGCTATTCCAATTTCTTGCAGAACCTCAGGATAAGAGCTCCTATTTCAGCTCCTCAGGAAAATAAGAAAACAGTTTTCTTGCAAAAAGAGATGAAGTCAGCATGCCAAATAAAGTCAAAGTCATCAGAGACCAACTGCTCTTGTGAATAAAACTTAAACGGTTTTTCATTGTTTGTTTTACAGAAAAAACTTCTGCATAGAATAAAATTAGTGAGTGAGTGAGTGAGTGAGTGAGTGAGTGAGTGAGTGAGTGAGTGAGTGAGTGAGTGAGTGAGTGAGTGAGTGAGTGAGTGAGTGAGTGAGTGAGTGAGTGAGTGAGTGAGTGACATTGTGTGAGAAGAAAGTTTTGAGCAGCTTTGGAGCTCAAGAGCTGAATACAAATGAAGCTGTGCAAAATCACATCAGAAAGAAAAACACTACACAGAAGAATCGCTCTCTATTGTGTGGGAGTGTGTGAGTGTTGTGATGACGGACTCAGTGCACTGAAGGACACTGAGTGAGTGAGTGAGTGAGTGAGTGAGTGAGTGAGTGAGTGAGTGAGTGAGTGAGTGAGTGACTGAGTGAGTGAGTGAGTGTGTGTGTGTGTGTGTGTGTGTGTGTGTGCGTGTGTTTCTCAGCTGGACGAGTGGATGCATGAAAGCCTTTGAGACAGATATACTGAGCCAATCTAAAGACGGGCTTCAGTGAAAGAGTGAAAGAAAGAAAGAAAGAAAGAAAGAAAGAGAGCATTCTTTCACAACAGACTACAGCCCTCCCCTTGCCACTCTCTATCCCCCCTTTCCCTCCCTCCGCCCCTCCCCCAATCCAATTCAACCTCCTTCTTCTTGTTCTTCTCACCCTCTATCCCCCCCCCCACCCCCCCCCCCCCCCCCCCCGTCTAGCCAGAATTAATGATTTCACCCTGAATAGAACCCCTATATTCACACACATACACACAATAACACATGTACACACACAACCCGAGGGAGATCTGTGACCTCACCTCGACAAACAACACAAAGTGCTAAATACGCACTGACACAGAAAGTGAACATACTGTATGTGGCTTGTATACATGCAACATATATGCACAACTGCTACAAATAACGTACAAACAAATATATGATCATAGTGCAGGATGCTCAGTGACATAGAAACAGCCCTGTCTGTTAAAATATGTCAGGATGTAATTAGTCCAAAAAGGGGGTCCTTAAAATTCCAGTGGTCGCACACATTGACACACACTCTCACAAAGGCCCTTAGTGAAACATTGAATAGCTCGCAGGAAGTGGCTATTTGGCAATTTAGAAGCACCTCCTATGGCTCATCTAGCCTTCTCTCTCTCTCATCTCGCCTCCAATCAGTCTCTTTTTATCTTTCACACTCCTCCTCTCTCCCTGCTTCTCTCTCCAGTTCCCATCTCCCTCCCTTGTTCGTGGCCATGGGTGCCTTCCCACGCTCAGCACTTGAACTTGCACGCCCTCCCTCCTCTCCCTGTACATGTCAGCAAACTACATTGAGGGGTGACTGCAGCCCATGAAATGTGGGATTCTAAACGATGCGTTTCGGCTTTGTGTGGGTTCGCAGGGCTGTGTTTTCTGGTGCAGAGACCTGGAAGTCACCTTGTTTGAGGATTCAAATGAAATGCAGCAAAACTGGGCCAAAGCCCCTCTCTGAGATAGAGCTGCTCTCTAAGGCAGCGCTGCAGACTCAGTCAGTGTTTAATCACAGAACGACTGCAATTTGTTTGATGCTTTAAACTACTTCTAATGATTGCTTTTGGTTCCTAATATTTTTTTCTTTCAATTGATTAATCATCAATCCAATAAAATGTCAGGAAATAGTGAAAATGTCCATCATGTCTTTAAATTGCTTGTTTGGTTCAACCAACAGTCCAAAGCCCATATGTGTTAAATTTACAATGATATACAAGCAGAAGAAACTGGAACCAGAAAATATTTATGGCATTATAAATTACTTAAACTTCTTAATCGATTACCAAACTTGTTATCATCACGATCATTTTCTGCATATTGACAATTTGGTGTCCACACTTTTTGTATTGTGACGTTTGGAGAGCCAAGCAAGCAACGCCTACTCGCTACCCCTCATCAGATTGTATAGGATAATTTGCAGTTCATAAAGTATTCACTAGTATTGAGAATGAAAAAAAAGTAAACTGTGACTCAAATGCTGTTTTTTTTCTTTCCTATCTTGCTATTAATTTTGCCATTCCTCACACTTATATTGCAACCATTATACGTCCCAACCCCAAGGTTGTGAACCACCTGACTATCAATAAATCAACTAATAAATTCTGCACTACATTTATCTATAACAAAGATGGAGCAGGTAGGGGATCAGTGTCTTGATTCAAGGACATTACTTTCTCACACACACATACACACACACACACACACGCACACACACAAAGCATTGATTGATGCAGGGAGGGAAGCCACAACTCTGAGGTTGCAGGACAGCCTTAGTCACCACTTGGCCACTCTACTGTGAAATGCTGCACGATGAAGGAGATGATGTATTCTGAGTGGGAGGTAATTATTCCCCCGTACTTGTCTTACCTTCTGGTACTCAGAGTCCTCTGGTCTGAAGTCACTGCTCACAAGCTGGAATTCAATGTTGAAATGAGGCAACCGGTGGAGCAGATTTACCCACCAAGGCGGAGAGTAGTTCACGACGGCCGCCATCCTGATCCAGCTACCTGCCCGTTGTCACTTCACTTTCTAAACCGATTCCTCACACGGACACTGTAGAGAAATTCATGACCGTTGTGGGTTAACAGGGCACAGAAATTACTTCATGCACTATTTTTCACACCACCTTTCACGGCAGACAGAGCTAGAAAAACAGCTAGTATTGATGTAATTTCACCTAACATATTTAGTAAGATAAAAGTTCAGTATCCACAGTCATTGCTGCTAATGTTTACCACCAAAACATCAAAACCTGCTTCCATTAACTGGAGTAATTGCTGATTACATTACTGACATTATAAAGGCACATTTCACATAGTATTTTGTTTATTATTTTGCATCATTTGAAGAGATTGCAGTTGTAAAACACACAACCACATGCTGCTTTGTGTGTGGGTAAATGGCTAAAACACTGCAATATGACAATTAAGTAATTTCAGTTTTCTTTGAAATTCTGTGAAACATGCAGTCCTTCATAATGACCTGGATCAATATGATTATTTTGCCATGTATAGGTTTGTTCTTTAGCCTGCAGCTCCAGGTGTATTGTGGGTTGCAGCTTAGTAATATGTAGTTAGCCTAATGTAATGTGCCTGTATCATAACTGTGGAAAATAATAGTGTCAGCACGTCATTATCACAAATATATACTGTACACAAACATAATCAACAAACCATTAAATGTATTATTATTTTTATGATATATTTGTCCTAAAATGCTATTTTAAATAGCCCATTGTGAGCAAATATGTTTAACCTATGAGGTCATACTGTATTGGGACATACTGTATGAATTATAACATGACAACAGCATGGCTGACAGCTACCTCGCATCACCCAATTTACGCCCATACGGCAAAACACAGGCTTCGTGAGATAAATGTGTTGTGGACGGTGAAATGGCCGTTATATCAAACTCAACACACACAGAGCACGACTCTTTCTATTATACTGACTTAACACTATCATAACACTACCAACTCAGTCGAGGGTATCCTCACACATTCAAGCCGCAAGCCTTATTTGTTCTTACACGTTGAGTCAATACATTGTTAGGAAAAGAAACCGGATTAGCTATAGCTTTATCCTGCTTTGTCCGTTCAAACTACCGCAGTCTCACGGAGTCGTCAAGGCAACGAGGAGGAGAAACGGCAAGAATTCGCCTCAGGGCTTCATGTCTGTGAACATCAAAGCCTCTCTGTGTCGGGGAATAGGAACCGTGTTAAAAACTTACCTAGCGAAGGCAAAGCGGATGCAGACTCTCGTTGAGTGTAGTCTTGGGAGTCCAGGCCGGCGTATATTTCACCTATTGTCTTCCCAGATCCGGTGGTGGATTTGAACACCACAGCCGTGCGCTGCTGCATCAACGCGGCCGTACCGAGATAGCTGCCACGACCGAGTCGGCTGCAATCCCAACCACATTGAAAACAACGGAATAACGGTCACCGACCGGGTCCGCTCTCATTTCACCGAGACACCCTCCTGTTGTGACTGCCTTCCCCGAGAGCAACAATGCCACGGCAGATTAGGGGTTAACCTCGTTGACCCGCAACACAGTATCTTCCTTTTTTTTAGTTTATGCCGTCGTTTTCTTTCTTAAACCATAACGGTTTGTGCTCGTCGGCGCTGTTCCCACGATGACCGTTGGTTCAGTGCATATAGCGCTGCGGCTCTTCAACTGGATGAAATTGTTGGAGCGTGAAGCAAACACGGTGTTTAAAAAGCCCTGGAGGACGGGGCTTTGCGGCAGCTCCAGCTCTGCAAGTGAGGGAGGGGGAGAGAGAGAGAGAGAGAGAGAGTGTGTGTGTGTGTGTGCGTGCTTGAGGGAGAGGGAGCAAATGCGCAAAGAGGTCGCCCCCAAACGTTGAAATGATAGTGGTGCATGTTACAGTAAGGAGCTTTACTTTCAAGCAGTGGTGATGAAAACTGGTGGTAATGTACATTTACGCTGTACTCATTTTACTGAAGTACAATTTTGAGGTAGTTGTACTTTACTTAAGGTTTTCCATTTAATGCTACTACTCCACTACATTTTGAAAGCAAATATTGTAATTTTTTACTCGTCTACTTTTATATGCATCAACAATAATAACAATCTAATAATATAATAAATATTATGAAATAAATCATTCTGCATAATGAGTACTGTTGTTGGTACTAGTATATAATGTTGTTGTTGGTACTAGTATTTAATGCTGATGCTTATTCAGGAGTTTTATATGAACAACCCCAAGTCAGAAAAAGTTGGGACAGTATGGAAAACACAAATAAAAAAAGAAAGTAGTGATTTCTAAATGTACTTTGACTTGTATTTCATTGCAGATAATGTGAACACAAAATATTTCATGTTTTGTCTGGTCAACTTAATTTCATTTGTAAATATACATCCTTTCCTGTCATTCAGACCTGCAACACATTCCAAAAAAGGTTGGGACAGGAGCAATTAAGGGCTAGTAATCAGGTAAATTGGTTAAATAATGATGTGATTTGAAACAGGTGATGTCAACAGGTGATTGTAATTATGATTTGGTACAAAAGCAGCATCCAAGAAAGGTCTAGTCCTTTAGGAGCAAAGATGGGCAGAGGATCGCCAGTTTGCCAACAAATACGTGAGAAAATTATTGAAATGTTTAAAATCAATATTCCTCAAAGAAAGATAGGAAGACATTTGCTTATTTCACCTTCAACAGTGCATAACATAAGTAAAAGATTCAAGGAATGTGGAGGAATTTTAGTGCGTAAAGGACAAGGGCGCAAGCCTAAGCTGAACAACCGTGATCTCCGATCCCTCAGGCGGCACTGCATCAAGAATCGTCATTCATCTATAAGCGATATCACCACATGGGCTCAGGACTACTTTGGCAAACCTTTGTCAAGTACCACAATACGTAGTTACAGCCACAAATGTCAGTTAAAACTGTACTGTGCCAAAAGGAAGCCCTATGTTAACAGTGTCCAGAAGCGCCGTTGACTTCTCTGGGCTCGGAGGCATCTGGGATGGACCATCACACAGTGGAAACGTGTACTGTGGTCAGATGAATCAGTAATTCAGGTATTTTTTGGGAGAAATGGACGCCGTGTGCTCCGGACCAAAGAAGAAAAGGATCATCCAGACTGTTACCAGCAACAAGTCCAAAAGCCAGGGTCTGTGATGGTATGGGGTTGTGTCAGTGCCCTTGGCAAAGGTAACTTTCACTTCTGTGATGGCACCATTAATGCTGAAAAGTACATAGAGATTTTGGAGCACAATATGCTGCCCTCAAGAAGACATCTTTTCCAGGGACGTCCATGCATATTTCAACAAGATAATAACCACATTCTGCACACATTACAAAGTCCTGGCTGCGGAGGAAGAGGATACGGGTACTTGACTGGCCTGCCTGCAGTCCCGACCTGTCTTCAATAGAGAATGTGTGGCGCATTTTGAAGCGCAAAATGCGACAACGAAGACCCCGTACTGTTGCACACCTTAAGACTTGTTTGCAGCAAGAATGGGACAAAATTACACCTGAAACACGTCATCACTTGGTGTCTTCAGTCCCTAAACGTCTTTTAAGTGTTGCGAAAAGGAATGGCAACATTACAAAGTGGTAAATGCTTTACTGTTCCAACTTTTTTTGAAATGTGTTGCAAGAACCAAAATAGGAATTTAGTTTTTTTGAAAAAGAAACAATAAAAATCATGAGGAACACATTATATTATGTGCTGTTGTATTGTCTGCAATGAAATACAAGTCAAGGTACATTTAGAAATCACTACTTTCTTTTTTTATTTGTGTTTTCCATACTGTCCCAACTTTTTCTGATTTGGGGTTGTATATATAATAAAGAGCGATCCCAATAATATAACACTGTGACAGGTGCCATTCTGCCACATGAGGATACTTTTAGTACTTTTCGTACTTACTTTTTTTTTTAATCGTCCTTCTGTGTTGGTGTTAGTGTAGTGGTGTAAAATCATTAAAAAAAAATAATCATATAAATAAATAATTACTTATGTACAGTACTTGAGTAAATGTACTTTGATACTTTCCACCACTGCTTTCCAACAAGAACTACATCATACACGAGAGGTTTCATTATAAAACAGCATTTTATTGAATGTCTCAGAAATTAAGTTACACATATGTGGGGAAAACTGCACTCATCCATTCTCTCTGTTGACTTTACTATATGTTATCATTCGTCTATTTCTCAGAGCACAAACATTATTGGCATTAGCTATACTCACTGTGTATCCTCCACTGTACTGACTGTGTTTAGTATTGCAGCAGACTGATCTATAATTTATTCACAGTTTGACTTAATAGTGCATTAGTTGGGAATCATCCCTCAATCATACCTCAGAATCAGCCATAATGTATTAAGCGCACATGATTAGTGTAAAGATGGTTGTGTGTTACAAACAGGCATGTCAAAACGTATTTTGTCGAAATGCCTTTTTTTAAGCCTGTGAAATCCAGAGGTATTTACAGTGAACTGGCTTACTTGTACCAGTGAGGTTAAGAGAAATGGATACGTTTACTAGTGTAATTTGTATTTGAATAACCATGTAGGCACGTCGGCAAACAAAACAACTATTGAGAATACATAAGACTGATTGAAAAGGACCATTTGGCTCAAACGATAAACCACAAAAATGAAAGGGGATGTCCAATTTATGTTCATGTTCGGGGCTTTCTCCTTCACTTAAAGAGAATATCCTATAGCCTGATGTCAAAACTGGGATACATCAACATATTGTATTTTGACAGTATCCTTATAAGATCATAATTAAAGTTAGATGTTTATGTGCCTCTTAACTTCATGTCATGTCATAATCCTGCATCCAAGTTCCCAGAATATTCTGGTTAGTACTGTAGAGAAAGAATTGCTTTGCAGACAGCAAATGTTGTGTATGTTTAATGCTATCCTGACTAACATTGTAACATCCCAGCTATCATTTGCAGGTTGAGTTAGATCCCAAAACTATAAAGATTTGGAACTGTATGACTGTGCAAGTCTCTGCCATACAGTACAGGCTCTGAGTAGAAACACAGGCAGAAATTCTTCCTGCACACACTCTTTCTCTCTCTCTCCCTTTCTCACACACACACACACACACACACACACACACACACACACACACACACACACACACACACACACACACACACACACACACACACACACACACACACACACAACCCAGAAGATCTACAAGATTAAGACTTCTCTGCCTTTCAGAGGACGTGATGGAGATACGATGATGTCATCCGAATCGTCAGAATCAACTGCAGCGGCTCCACCGGACTCAGCTGTACAACGAAGCTCTGTTCGGTCTGCAGGAGATACACAGGTATAATTGTGCTTAATCAACTGAACATCAAAATAATTGCTTTTGACCTAAACAGCTTTAAAAAACATGACAGCACATGACAGAAGGGGAAATCAATATAATCTTAAGTAGTTTTTAACATGAATATTTATGATTTTATAAAGAGTTGGTTCTCCTTTCAGCATTTTTCTCTCCAGCAAAGATTTTATTACATCAAAAATTAAGTGTCAAATCAATTGTATACACATACAGTACGAAAGATATTGTGTGCTATTAACAGTCAAAATTCAAAAAGGATATGCCCCCTCTTTCTAACCTGTTGTGGGTGTCATTCTGGAGGAGTGAGTGCTAGAGACAAGCCAGGGGTCTTCTTCCTCACCGTGCTTTTCATCATCTTTATGGGGGGATGCAGCACCTTTGTAATAAAACAACACATACAATGCACTTCAGACACATCCTCGAACATATATAGAGAGATGATGCAGCTATGGTACTTTTAACTTTAGGGCAGTGGTGGCCTAAAGGTTAGAGACTGGGCAGCTTCCAGGTATGAATGTGGAACTGTGTGAATGTGACAGGTCGTCGTTGCAAATGAGAAGTTGATCTCAATTGACTTACCTGGATAAATAAAGGTAAAAAAAAATAACAGGATGCATTTAAATATATGGACCTTGTAAGTTTTCCTTATTAACATTCTACATACCCTATGTCTTCTGGCAAAAAACCTGAATAACTCTCTCAGTAAAGCCCACTGCACATCAAATGCATGGGGCAGTCTTCCAAGTATGCAGGGGGTGGGGGGGGAGGGGACGCTGACATTGCTGCTCTGCTCTATGCACCCATCTGCTGTCAACCTATAAGAAAGTCAGGGAGATGGAGGGGAAACTGATGGGGAAGCTGGTGGAGTCTAACAGGGTCATATAGGTAAGGCAGACTCTTAGGACAGGGATCTTGAACTGTGACATTCTTAGATCTTTAGGGGTCATGTGAGGTAACGACATTACTGGTCCACAGCGCTGTTGAGTGTCCTCGTCAGTCTCTGACAGGGAGGCTGTAAAAGCTCTGTCTGGTGCACAGGAGATAGGCACCCAGGAATTAGATCAGTGTGCCATCAAGATCCATCGAGGCTCATTAAGGTGTCAGGGTAAGCATGATGAGTGATTATGAGGTTGAGAGCAGGGTCATGTTATGGTGTTGCATACCCAACAAACATCAAGCCTGAACCCTGACTGACACCACTGAGTGGTTGTATCGATGCCTAAGTTTTTACCGGTCAAAGTTTACATAACTTTCTACATCTCATCATTAGCCAATTACATCTTACATTATCTGTAATCATTTATGTGTTCGGATGTTTGAAAAAGTATGTGTCATGTGCTGTATATATATATCACAAATCAGGTAAGTCAGTATATCAGGTAAGTAGCATTAAATAACTTAAGCTAACTTAAATAAGTTCAGCAAAGATAGATGGGTATGGGATAGGGTAAGACCTGGGAGCAAGAAAGGCTTTTGTCTAACTATATTCTGACTTTTTCTTTCTTTGTTTTAAGTTTTTTTGTGGGCAATGCTTTGTACCATATGGTTAGGCTGAATCAGTTGTTTGTTTTGTTCTGTGTGTTTGTTACATACATATATTATATATATACATAAATAATTGATCACAATAAAGGTATATGTGAACTTTACCTGTTCTGCTGGGTGTGTGTGTTGAGCGATCTCTTCTTGGTTCCATTGTGGGCGACTTGTTTCCCATTAGAGAAGGCACAGAGAACCCTGAGCTAATGCACAAACACACACACACACACAAAGCTGCAAAATGCACCGTATGTTTTGACTATGTTTGACTGTCTTTTCAACATGTTCCTGTGTAAACATGATCACCTCTCAATTGCGTGACTACAGCGAGCCAGGTGTCCCCTGAATGCAGACTGTAGTGTCGTCAAGGCAACCACATCTAGCTCTCCTTCAACAGAAGATGCAACATCACTGCAGTTTGTTGCTTCTACAGCCTAAAAAGAGGAGATGAGGAAGAGGCCGATGCAGAGCAAAAAAGAGAAATAAATAGGAGTAAAGGTTGGGCAAGGGATGTCCAGTGGGGGAAACAGAAACAGAAACACATGTATGGAATGTGGTGAGACATAGGGAGAGAATCACAGAATTTGCAATAATAGGCTATATTAACTGATTTGACTTGACTTCTCTTGGTACCAATTCTCAACATTGCTGACAAATAGTACAGAGAAAGGAAGGTGAGGACTAATAGTGCAAACTGTAGTGCAATGATTGTGAAAATAAACACAGAATTACATACTGGTAAAAGAGTGAAGAATAACCGTCCCATATGATGAAAATGGGTTTCATTTTGTGTGTGTGATATAAACTCGGGGGTGTAAAGTACAAGCTGTGAAAATGTGAAGTTGCTTGCTATCGCCATTTCTCTACCCCCACAAAACTAAACTGCCAACATGCACTTACAAGCCAGCAAGAATTAGATGTATTTGCTACATAGAAACGAGATAACCAATGATTGTCGTGTTCCAAATTTAGCATAGCCCCGCCGTTTGTAATATTGTTAGTCTAGGGCCAAGAGGAAACTATTAGATGCTTAGTGATAGACTTTTAGCAAGCGAGTAACGTTACGCAGCAGCTTGGTTTCGGTGCTCTCCCTGGGTTAAGGCCCGTTTGAGGGGGAAAAGCGCCTCAACGTCCCCGGGAGGTGGTGGCCGCTTCTTTTCACCACCCAACTGGGCCGTCTGATCTATTTTCTCCGCGAGCGAATCTGGCAAGAAAGTACACTGATAATCTTTTATAAGCCATATAAAGGATATCAGTATCATGTTATTGATATAAATGGTCTGATTCTGATGATAAAAAAAAAATGCATCCCATGCTTGCCAACCCTTTCGATTTTCTCAATGATTTAAGTAAACACTAAAAGTAATAATGTTTTTCTTTACGGGCACCAATAGTTTTAAAAAGTACCTGTGATATTGATACTAAAATCCCTGACACACCTCATCTTGGCCAAAAATTAGCACTGGAACACACCGCACAGACTACATGCTACTGGCTCGTTAGCTAATGTGAACTTGTTAATTTCCTCCACCCAACATGCCTTCATCAATCATCATACACCGTTTATCGTAAAATAAGCGACACAAACATGTCACTCATCTGGCGATGTGCTTTTCCTTAGACAAGAGCGTGTGAATTAAACATTAAGTTCTTACGTTTAACTAATTTAGAGGCTGGCTGGTAAGCTAGCTTGCTTGCTTGCTATGGGGCTAATTGTTTAGCAGTGCAGAGGGTGCAGAGAGAGGGTCTATCACGGTCTTTATATTAATTATCACGGTATAGATGTTTATTTTGTAATGTGTAGGTATGTAGAGATCTTTTAAAAGACATGTTATTTTGGAATAAAAATGCCTAAACAAGTAGTTATGTAGATCTCGTTGTAGGCTACGTTTGCCATCTTATGGACATGTGCAAAAATAGTTATTCCAATAGTTTGAACATGTGTTTTTAGAAGGAACAATCAAACTTAATCTTCTAATCTCTGATCAGATGAGATAAAAAAATGTAAGGGTGTGCCTGTCACAGTCGTTTGTTTGTTTTCCTCACTCTTGTTTCCAAGCTGAACAGCGAATAAAATGAATTGGCTGTTCAGCCGACGCAGACAACCGCCGACGGCCAAAAACAGGCCGTCGAAGGCCAACGGTGCGGGACACACCGCACAGACTAGGCCGATGGTTGGTCGCCGTCGGTCCAACTAGGACTTGGTGTGTCAGGGCCTTAAGAAAGATTCAGATTCACAACGAAGTGTAACAAGATTATTGCTTTACAGTGTGTGTGTGTGTGTGTGTGTGTGTGTGTGTGTGTGTGTGTGTGTGTGTGTGTGTGTGTGTGTGTGTGTGTGTGTGTGTAACCTTATTCTGTGCTTCTTTCAGCAGGTTCTTGAGCTGTGACTCTCTGAGGAGA
The DNA here is from genome assembly GCA_023631565.1 of Gymnocephalus cernua. Lineage (NCBI taxonomy): Eukaryota > Metazoa > Chordata > Actinopteri > Perciformes > Percidae > Gymnocephalus > Gymnocephalus cernua. Next base: position 33,952,920 of record CM042427.1, on the reverse strand, counting down.
TGACCTCTTAATGCTGACTGCAACATCACAATGTCCTTAAGATTGAATGCAGGGTGAGGGAGATAGAAAAAGAAATCTCAGATGAAGTGTTAGGATATTGTTACCTACCATTTCTCTGACACATCAGTAACTTCTTTTACATAATTGTGATACATATTGTGTTACATACTCTGTTTCTGTGCTCCCTCCAGTTTGTCTGAATGACCAAAGTTGCCTTCTCCCTTTCTTTGTTCCCTGCATTTGTGCCCACTTCTTCATCTCCTTCACCCCCCTTCTCTTTTATAACTCCAGTGTCCATCTCGTCTCCCTCGCCCAGACCTGTTCCAGCCCGAGTGTCCTCGGGCGATGTGGCAGAGAGAGAGGAGAGCTCAGCTTCTGCAGGTTTACCTTTGTCTTCTAGAGTTTGGATCCTCGCCCACAACTGGTCTAACTCCTGTCTGAGAAACACAAACACACATGCGTACATAAACATGTGACAAAACGCAACTAGCAGCCATAGTGGATGTCCTCCCCCCTAACATTTAATAGTCAGCTGAGGATTTCTACACCTCATTTTCATTTTGAGCTAAATATAAATTTTTTATTTTCTGAGAGGTTTTTGCTGGTGAACTTACTGTCACCCATACACAGGATCAGATTTGACTTTATGCAATTTCATCATGGTAGTAAGCCCATATTATGTGATTAGAGTGAGCTATCCATAGCTGTTTTGATCATATCAGACACACCAGAGGCCTGTACTACGAAGCAAGATTTGGCATTAACGAGGTAACTTCAGGTTCAACCCAGGGTTTTCTGTACCACGACGGTGGATTAGTTGTTACCGGGTTCAATCGCCGTGGTAACTTATGCTGAACACCTAACCTGGTCGGGAGCAGGTTATGTTGGAGATTAGAGATCAACCGGTGTAAAAGCATCGCCTACTGACCAATCAATACTCCATTGATAACAGTATCACCATTCTTAGACGATCCGGTGGAGCTCACCACCACCAGTTTATGGAAAGTGTGTAATTATGGTCAGATATTGTGCCTGACTGATGGGGAAGTGATATTGCATTTACAGTGTCGGCTTTTTTTTGCCATCTTTCCTTCCTGTTTTGGTAAGCAGCGACTGTATTGCGTTTTGCCTTAAAACCGTGTCTGTGTTCTACATATTTACGTAGAATTATAGTTTGCTCTTATGTAAAATAAGCGGCTCTGGTAGATGTTTGCGATTGGTCATGCTGTGCAAACACCGCCTCTTTGGGAAACCCTGGGTTGATTGAACCGTCGTGATACAGGTTATGCGGGACCGCGGTTGTTAGGTTAGGTGAAGCCGGGTAACTGAAATAAATCCAGGGCATGCCTTTTGATTTTGAAAACAAGCTAAACTTTAGAAAATCTCACTAAAGCAGAGATATAAAGATGTTGCATACATATTCTGGCATGGTGAGTCAAATGACCACATCATTTAATCATATTGTTAAAGGAGCTCAGTCTACTACTGTACTTTACCTTTATAAACTGAGCCCATAGCTGACAGCACAGCGACAACCCAATGTTCACACACAACAATACCCAAAGTCGGATTATTCACAACAACTTATTTGGCCCCTACAGTCCTTCTAGCACACACAATTAAAACATACTTATGCTGCTGTCTTTCTTTGTCCCGTTCATTTGTCAGCTCAGCTTTCCATCGTTCTGTCTCGGCCTCCAATTCTTCTCTTTCTTTCCTCAACTGGCTCAATTTGTCACTGAAAACACAAACACAACATAGATTCAGTCTCAATAACACAATTCAGTAGCATTATCTTGGGATAAAGCTATATAGCAAATGTCACTGATGTAAGATTAAGGTGCAGCTCCACTTTTAGTCTGGTGAAACACATATATGCGTATCATGAATTTAGATTATTAACATTTATCATGGCTTGAAAAGATGGATGCACTGAGTGGTCTCAGGTTGCTGCTTACTTACTCTTTACTTGACAACGTCTTCTGAAACTCCACCTTCTCCTTCTCCAATTGGCCGAGATGTTCTCTTAGATCAGAAACCTCCTCCCCTTCCTCAGTGCTCGTTCCCACGGAGACCACTGCCTCTGTTGCTATGGTGAAGCCCAGAATCTCAGTGGCAGCGGCCTGGACCTCTTGATCCAATCCGCCGCTGTGTTTTGCTGACTGGGTGTGTCTTCTGCCGTCCTCCAGCCTCTGATAGGGGGAGAGAGGTGTCGGTCTGTGATGAGGCTGCTTTATATCACAGGTGGCTGCATGTGCTTACATGGACAACTAGTTAGTTACAGCTTTCTCTCACCTTCTCTACTTCCAGCAGCCTTCTCAACAGTCTCTGTTTACTCCACTCTCTGTAACCTAGGACACAAAAAGCATTAAAGTGCAGAATACAATACCACAATACTATTTCATCCTTTGATGCATGGTTTGGACACAGACTCATGAATTCTGTCTCACCCAGTTAACTGTATAGAACTGGACTAACTAAACAGACTATTGTAGGACTGTAAAAATGCTAAATGACCAGATATTTAATTACTTATGTTTGCAGGACTGTTGATTAATGGTTAGTCATCGTGTTCCATTAATTTGATGTAATTTACACGTCTTTTTTTTGCTCTTTATATATATATATATATATATATATATATATATATATATATATATATATATATATATATATATATATATATATATATAAGATAAGATTTCTATATATATTTGGTTACAAAACAAAATAAATAGTATAAGAATGAAAACAAAAATGATCAATAGTTGATACTATACTGTTTGTGGTGGGCATTATGATTCATTTATTTGACAGGGACAATGCACAGCTCCTTAGCAGTACCAGTTAGCTATAAGCAATTATCTTATCTGTCGTCCTTGAGCAGGAAACGTTTTATAATATAAGACAATAGAAATGTGTCAAACAAGAAGAGATTTATACCGTTTATACCATGGTAGTTCTAATCTTTCTTTAATATTGCTAAACATTGATGATGAGCAGGACTACTTTATGGCAATATTAGATTTACAGGATTGTTTCATCAACGTCATGTACCCCCTGTCTATTGTCATCTAGTTATTTTATCTAAACAAAGTTTCCAGGATCCTATATTATGATAAATACCAATATTGTGATATAAAAACACATGTACCGTAATACAAGATTGTATCCATATTGCACACCCTTATATATTGTTTAATACCTGAATTCCTACATAACTTTGATGAGGAAAATATGTTATTCCCTCCTGATATATTGTTTTTAGCTCAAAAATGGGGATAAATTGCTAAACTGTCTGAAACTCACTAATGTGATCAATGTGTGAAATACATTAGAGTATATTTCTCTAATGACACATCCCCTGATATTTTATACCTTCCTCTGTAATTTCCCACACATCACAAAATTGTAGACACATAACACAGTAAATGCCCACAATGTACTCCTGACGTTACCTCTCACATTCTCATGCACAGCAGAACAGGGAGGAGAGTCAACCAACAAAGCCCGAGTGAAGTGAGTGAAAAAGGTGTCACGTTTAGAGGAAGGAAAGGAAAAGTAAAACTAGAAATTATTGAAAAGGAACATATAAGGTAAATATCTTTTCATCTGGTCAGTTTTGGATGCACTGTGACGAGGGCGTCAGTGTGGATTAGTGTGTGGGAAAAGACCTTTGATTCCTCCTGCAGGACTGTCAGTGTTGAGCTCCTCTCGGAGCGCTGCATTCTCCTGTTGGAGCTGCTTCAGGTTTTCAGACAGATGACGAACGGTGGAGTTTAAAACTTTCTGCTGCCTCTGGGAGCATTTACTCTCTGCTCGACTACTGAACACAGAAAGAGAGCGGGAGGGATTTCATGAGAAGGATAGCGATAACAAATGTAGGGATGACAGTATTTTAACATCAGCATCACAAATCCTGCAACCCAATCCTTTGACTGATCTGCGTGTACCTCCTTTACATCCAGGATTAAAGTCTCTGACTACTAGTTTTGCAGACAAGGACTCTTTAATAATAAGAAAAGAGACTGATTTGATCTTTTGAGCATGAGTAACAAACACATGTTCAACTTATATTTAACAAACTTACAATAAACTCAAACACGATTGTCCCATTTCAGTTCTCCAAAAGTGAAATCTGCAATTTGTACACAGCAATTTCAACATGACACTCCAAACAATGAACAATATCTTTGTAGGATTTATTTTGCTTACATGGCAGCTTTATGAAAAGTTAATGCAACAACCAGCACTCAGCCAACAACCTACAATCATGTTCAAATACACTAAATGGTTACAGTAATCCTATTATTGGACCAGACTCACACCTGATGGCCCACTTTCACCCATTCAGTCCAACATAAATACAGGTTTATTCAGGGTCACTGTATCAGGCTGAAAGGGGTCTCACTGTACGTTGTTGGTGTACTATGATGCAGTTTTTCCTCCAGCACAAATAAACAAGGTAATTGAAATTCACCAGATGCATACCTTTTCTCTGCAGCTTCTAGAAGTAGCCTCAGCCTCTGGATCTGAAAGACGAGGCACACAAAGATACACTTTACACGTTAGGTGGAGATTTCCTTTTCTACAGCTGAGCTCACACTCAACCAACCAATGTAAATGTGATGATAACATCTTCTGTCACACCAACAAAACACAGAGCAGTGAAGGAGCACTTTTATTCAAACACTATTTTTGGTGTAAGCTTCTTTTTGTCATTCCTTTGGGGATTGTTTCAAGTGTTCAGGTAACCTGCCAAAAGAGTTTTTGCTTTAAAAGTAAGAGGTTGTATAAAGTGAGATTTTTATGTCTTGTTTTATTATAACGCAGATTGAGGTGCTATATAAATACGGTGAAAGTATCAAAAGAGAAACGCACACAGCCTGTATTCACACCCTGTGCCTTTGAACAAGCCGCCAGGACTCCTGTACAGTTGTGATATATATATATATATATATATATATATATATATATATATATATATATATATATATATATATATATATATATATATATTAGGGCTGTCAGTTTAACGCGTTATTAACGGCGTTAACGCAAACCCATTTTAATGCCGATAATGTTTTTAACGCACTTTTAACGCATAGAGAGAGCAACGGGATCTGTTAGTCCACTTCTTTAACTGTCTATGGCCACGCCATGTCCCGCCCTACGAAGCAGCTGATTGGTTTGGTTTAGACATTTCACCGCGTGTAGTTATGATAGTGGATTGGTCAGGGGATAGGACCTGAACAACTGGAGTTACGTTACCTTAGACGCCTGGCCAATAGTAGTGATTGAAGGGCGGGTCTTGTAATTTCGCAGACCGGAAACAAAACAGACACAGGCCGCGGCCGGTTTGAGCCAAAGTATGGTTTGAGTTTGCTAGCCGCGTAGCTAGTAGGCTCGTGACGGCGATTAGCTTCGGAGCGAGTAGTGACTCTACAGTCAGTGAGAGAAACAAAGTGTCTCCTCTGTTCTTTCTGACCACGGTGGGAAACCTGGAGCAGGAAAACCCTCTCCTTGATTTTACGTTGGTTATGAACGAGAACGAGAACCAGGAAATGAGTCACGGGAAACCAGTTGCTATGACGACGCTATGAGCCCATAGACACATAGCATAAACAGTAGGACCAGCCACGCTCGCCTCAAGCATGAGGCAGGACTATCTGCAATGGAAAATCGAGGTAACAGCGTTACATTATGTGACAGATTATTAGATCCAAGTGTGAATGTTAGTGTGAAATTGAACATAACGTATATGACAATGTTGCTTTCAATAAAAAAAACATTGTCACAAAGCAAGCCAATCTACTTTTCCATGGTGATAAGAGAATTAAAATGAGAAAACATAATGGGACAAAAAGAAATCAAGGGACATTTAGAATAGATAAAAATGTGCGATTAATCGCGATTAAATATTTTAATTGCTTGACAGCACTAGTATCTTTTGGTATGCATTTCAGAAAAAAATGGTTAGGATTCAGGTGTAATTGCAAATGGTGATTAATCATGATTAATCCACTGAAAATTGTGATTAATTTGATTAAAAATTTTAATCATTTGACAGCCCTAATATATATATATATATATATATATATATATATATATATATATATATATATGGTAGAAGTGCTACTACAGTGCCATTACAGTCAATCCCCAGCTGCAATGACGGTACAAAAACACAGAGAGCACAGATGCGGAGGACCCGAAAACACTGACCAATCATTGCAGACTGGGTTTTTTCTGGAGGGGGGTTTAAAGAGACAGGTGCGTTTCAGACAGAGGGTGAATACGGTATCTTCACACAGACAGTATGAGAAGAATAATGTGTTAACAGTAAAGCATGTAAACATGTTTTAGTAAAAAACCCAAAATACAAGTTTGAACCTGAACGTTTAGCATTTAGGTGGAAAAGTAACAAAAAGCAGACAGTTTACATCTAGAGGCATAGTTGTTACCTCATCAAAGTAGGTTTCTACTGTAATCTTCAGCTCCTCCAGGTTGGTGGTCCTCAGCTCACTTTGTAGTTTACTGGGGGGAAAGCCAATAACATGAACATTATGCTGCTTCCCACATAAACCAAACTGACTTGTGCAAAGGTGGGAGAGTGTTTCACCTCAGGGCATTCTCTTTCTCTCTACACTGCTGCTCCAGCTTCAAGATTCTGTGTTTCAGCCCATTGAGAACCTTGATGGATGAAATTCAAGTTTACAAAATCAGTGTAAAATGAATCCTAATAATAATTTCCTGTATGTTCATTAACAGACTGGACATACTCACAACACTCCCTTCTTTTTTCTTATCCACCAAACTACGAGTATATTCAGATCCCTATTGAAAAAAACACGTTTTTAAAATGTGTCTGTTGTTCAAAGCACTTACATACATACACACTACATACTTTAGTGGGATCCAACAGCTCTTCTATCTGTTTCTCTCTTTTAGCATTATCTTCCTCCAGGCGGCGTAGTTTGGCTTTCATTTGCTGGTTGTCAGACTTCTGTGCCTGGAGACTCTGCAGGGAACAGCACTAGTGATTAATCATTAAAGGCATAAAGTGAAAGGTTCAACATACAAAGAGTGCTTATGGAAATCCTGAGATGCCAAATCTAAATACACTTTTAATCTGTGTAGAAAAAAATGTCTTCTGCAGAGGAATAAAAGTCGGAGTCAGCTAAAGAACAGCACACTGGAGCTCGTAGGCATTCAATGCTTTGCTTAAGAATATCATTTCAACAGACCAGAGATGTACACATCATGAACTCTCCTGAAGAAGAAAAATCTCCCGTCTCGCTACTACTGACACCCTGATGCACAATGTGTTCTAACCATAATCTGTTAATATTAATGGACAGAGCATGTGTGACGTCACCCATTGGCTTGGGGAGATCTGCTATGAGTTGTCGAGTTTGCTGTTTCATCCTGGTTGCGGATGTTGACGATTTTAGACGAGAGGGAGGAGTGAGGGAGGAGCCACGTTACGTTACATGCTTTCACTGGCAATCACATCATAGCCACGCCCTAAAACACCCCCTCTTTATCACCGATTTTAAAATCAACGAGACCATACTTCAAGACTTAAAACTAGCAATTGAGACCATAAACTCATTATGAATATGTTTACTGAGGTAATAAATCAAGTGAGAAGTGGGTCACTTTCTCATAGACTTCTACAGAAACTGACCTCCTTTTGCAACCGCATGTGTCGCCCCCTGCCTGAATTCAGATAGAATGCAGGTTTAAGGCACTTCCGCATTTGCAGCACTTCGCCGAACCGGATGCTTTGTCCATTAATATTTACAGTCTACGGTTCTAACTGTGGATTTGTTTTTTGTTTTTTCCTGAATGCATAACATTTATTCATGAGCAAGCTGAATACACAACAATTATTTTGTAACTCTTTACCTTCTTGAGGCGAATAATCTCATCGTGCATGTCCTCCTTATCTCTGTTGTCACCTGTGCTGAGGGTGAAGCCTGCAGCAACAACAGTGACAAATGGGGAGATGGTACATAATCAAACCCACATTCTCAACTTGTAGTTATGTAACACCTGGTGGTGGTGGTTAGGGCTGCATGATATGAGTAAAATATGCGATATCATTGTTGAATATCGCAATAACGATATTACATGGGATAAATAAACAAATATTAAAGTGCTCATATTATGGTTTTTGGCTTTATTGTGTTATATATCTTTTTGTGCATGTTATAGGTTTACAAAGTGAAAAAGCCCAAAGTCCCCCCCAAAGAGACTTACCATCTCCAACAGAAAACACTGTTCACCAACTGCTCCAAACAGCTCTGTTGTAGTCCAGCCTTTACTTCAGTGACGAACGTGCGTCACTTTGTAACACACAACATAATGCTCACCTAGCTGCTAGTGTGGCACGCCCTCATACTCTGCTTCTGCTTGGCTAGTAGCCCTTACCTAGCTACTGCGACTCCCAACAAAGATGGAACAGAAGTGAGATGCCTCACTCTGTAGCTAAAACAGAGAGCTCAACACACAGGGTGAAAAGGGGAGCTGCAGCAATGTGCAGTACAACAAATATATGGTGTTTTTTGAAAATTAAACCATGCAAAACTATTCTCGGCGCAGTGGATATGACACATGCCTTAGGTGTGGGGGTTCTGGGTTCAATTCCCACTGTGATGCATCAACCAATGTGTCCCTGAGCAAGACATTTAACCCCTAGTTGCTCCAGAGGCGTGTGACCTCTGACATATATAGCAACTGTAAGTCGCTTCGAATGAAAGCGTCAGCTAATGACATGTAATGTAATATTCCGGTACAACCTCTAAATACAATTATGAAAATGAGCATAATATGCATAATATGAGCACTTTAAATACAACAAATTTCTTGTTGAATTTGAAACAATTGAAAGGAAATCATTTTCAACATTCTTTTATTGAACAAATTGATCATTGAATTAAATATATAAAAGCCACCACTAAAAGAGAATGACAGTTACATTTTAAAGTGTAGTTTTCTACTGATATGTTCTTTCAACTAACACAAAATAAATCTCTGAGTGTCTTTCGTGATATGTCGCAGCCTTTTACGATATGTATATATGTAGTTGATATTGCGATGGCAAAAAAAACAAAAACGATATATTGTGCAGCCCTAGTGGTGGTATCATAATTTTACTATCCAGTCTCTTTTCTGATACTGTCTCACTCAGTTCTGTCTCAACTCTTCTGTTTAGCACAAAAAACTGATCTTCATCTTCGCTCCTCACTTTATTTCTCACTCTGACACACCTACAACTCTCACCGTTGGATCCAGAGTGCAGCGGTTTGTGCTTCCTCATGCTGAAGGTCTGTTTGAGAAGCTCTGGTGTGACATCGCACTCTGATCTCAGCGTCTGGGACACATCTGAAGAAGAGGCAGACAGATGAGGTTCAAGATATTTCCCAACACAAGTCAATGCTCCACTTGACTCGTGCATTTTAACACCTTTTGAGAAAACCTTGTTTGTGCATTCAAAATCCTGCAATCTGGGGCGACCTCTAGCTCACCCAGTAGAGTGTGCGCCCCATGTAGCGTGAGTTCTTTGCAGCGGCCCGGGTTCGAATGAGCTTTAAAAAATGTTTCTACATACTAAGGGCTCACATGATAAGTATGCATAATGCAGTAAAGTACAGAGATCATCAAGTAATGAAGAGATAGAGAATCTGAAACGCTACAGAGCTGTTTAGCTCTTTCTTCTGGTTGTGCAGCCTGCAAAGTCCACTCTCAACAACTCATTTCTAGCAGCAGGCACAAACTACATCCTCTAAAGTCATCTTACAGTAGAATCCACACTTCTCCTAAATATTTTCAACAAAAACTCAACATTATACCCTTCATGGTTTATTGCAGGACTGTTGTATTAGACTGCATTAGTTTTAGCTAGGTGTACCTAATAAACTGGTAATAGAGTATAGTTGCAAACATAAACGTGAAAATATGTTGACCTTAGTGGTTTTTCAGGTTGTTGTGGACAGAAAAATCTGTGAATGCAACTTCAAGGTAAATAACAAATTTTCTATTAGTGGAATCCCAGATAGATCAAGCCAAATGGAATATTTTTGTAATATGCAGACTTGCTTATCATCAGTTGCCCAAAGACATCAGAACTGAAGAGGACACCTACACAGTCGGCAAACCAACTAAGCAAACTGAGTCGGAGTCTCTCACTTCACTTCTCGCTCTATCCATCTATTTTTCCATCTAAGCCTCAACAGCCACTCCTCCCACAAACCCTTCTGAGAGAGACACTGTCTGTAGGGCTTTACGTATTTGTTTGTGTGTGTGTGTGTGTGTGTGTGTGTGTGTGTGTGTGTGTGTGTGTGTGTGTGTGTGTGTGTGTGTGTGTGTGTGTGTGTGTGTGTGTTGCCTACCATGGCCGTTGCTGAGGGATGTGAGGCGAGCCGAGCCACTCTCCGCAGGAGTGTCCCCTCTGGTGTCCCCAAGGGAGGCCCTCGGCAGTCTCCAGGCCGCCACTGCTGCTCTTCTGGGGTTCACATTCAGACTGGAGAGGTATGGAGACCCTACACATATACAGTACATAATGTAAATAAACAACCATTACATTTGAAAAGTGGGTTTGTTACAGTATCTGCAAAAATTCCCCCACAGAGCAGCTGAACACGTCTTACTTGGAGAAGGAGGAGGCTTGCTAGAGGGCCGCTTCTGCTTTGTTATCTGATAGGGAACAAATACAAGCCGTTTAAGAAGAGGAGTGTGATGTAATCGTGAGGTGTAATAATCAAACCCAGATGAAATTCATCATTTACAGTTAATTTGGTTACCTTTTCCAAAATATCAGCAGAGAAAGTAAAGCCATCCTCAACCTAGGTTGGACAGAGAGAGAGAGAGAGAGAGAGAGAGATTTTGAAAGACAACGGGGAGAGAGAGAAAGAGAGAAAACATGAATCCATGATAAATAAATACAAATGCAGGTTTCTGCTTAAAATGTATAGTTAGTGTGTCAAATCAACCTTTATAAGCCATCAGAAGTGGTTCCCAACCTGAGTATTTGGATTTATAATTAAATGGATAAAACAGAAGACAAAAACAATTTCTGTTGCACAAAATATTCTACGTAGTCATTTTCTTTTATTTATCTCTAATGTTTGCTCTTTTCCTGCAAAATAGTGAATTAACTGTCATCTCTACAGGTCTTTAAAAGTCCTAAAGAAACAATCAACAACAAAAAAACAAGAAGGATTTGGTCGAAATGATGTCAACACATAATTACAAGTAGACATCACTTCAATTGAAGGGCTCACAAGCCTGCTACAAACTACCGTGTTGTGTTTGAGTTATTAAAGGCTCAATATATGGACACAAGTGTCATAAATGACACACATAACAGGCTTTAAATAAGTACGCAATGTTAACTAAAAACACACATTTACAGACTCAGGGACAAAGTCGGTTGTAATCTTGACCTAACCAGAGCTAAGGACTCACCAGCTCCTCACAGTCTTCATCTGTTTGAATATCACTCGCCTCCAGAGACATCTTAGCAGTTGTACTAAACATAGCTAGTTGGTAAGCGAACAGTCACGTTAAGTTGGAAAACTTGACTTTCTCCGTGTGAACGTTAACCCTCTCATTTTTTCCGAGTCAAAAAGCCCACCGCCACCGTGGTTGCTTCTCTTGCTAACGTTAATAGTAAAAACATGGAGCAACAAAAGAGACCTTAGCTAACGTTAAACTATAACTAGGATGTTTTTCGACAACACTGCGGTTTTTCCCCGTAATGAGCCGGTTTTGCGCTGACAGACACTGTAGACTAGCTATATCTTCCAGAAACCCGTTCAAATGTTTTATTTCCATGTAGAGGTTACTGTTTTCATATCAGTGTTGCAGATTGAGTCGTCTAGCAACCAGGCAGCTGTTGATGAACTGCGTCAATTTAGCTAGAAAAAGTCAAGAGTCGTGCCAGAAACCACGTGATGTGCCTTCAAAATAAAAGGATGAACAGGGTAAAATGTGGCAAATTTGTATAAAATTATTTTTAGTACGATCTATTTATAATTTACCATAGATTTTCACCGTACGTATTTATTATAGGTCAAATAATTGTAATATTTTAAGAAAATGGCAACACGTTTTTCAACAATTGGCTTATTTTGGAAATTGAAACCCGTTGTACATTTTCAGCTTTGTTTAGCTTGACAGAGCTAATACTCAAACCACAGCCTAGGGCTGAGTGTCAGTAGTTTTCCCATCCCTCCTTGCTTTTAACACATTTCCCATTGGTGGAGAGGTGATAAAAGGCGGGACTAAAAGGGTTTTCCTCCAGTAGCGTGACAGAAGGAGACTGGAAAGGAAAGGAATAGGTAAAGGAGACTTTTGAGACTGATCCAGTGTTTCCTGTTCAGCCAGTGGGACTTCCATGTTGTACAGTATATAACATTTTACATACAGAACGTGCTTGCATATTAAAAATATGTAAAACAAAATCTATAATACGTATTTTATACATAGTATCACAGTATCTTTAAACTAAAAGTAGCTTTAAAACTTTTTTTGTTTTAAATGTTTGCATCAAGAAGTCTACGTCTAAATATATTTTAAAACATACTGAAATGCAGCATATGATTCAACATATTGTAGTAGTTGTAATAGACGTGTCTTTTTTTAAAGCAAAACTTGGGTATGCAATCAAATTTCCAGCAGTCAAAATCTTTGCTTTTGAGTAAATTCTTTCCTCCTGTCTTTCTTTTCTCTTTTCGTCTGGACATTCACTGTTCTTCCTTCCGTCCTACTAATTATCTTCTTCTTTATTTGGTTCTTCAGTTCTCATTAATTTCTACTTCCAGGATCTTGCTTTGTAACCTGCCATTTCCATGCTGTATTTTTCCTTATTCACCACTTTCTCCATTACTCCATCTTCCTCTTAATTCAAGAAATAGCAGCATAATACAACCGCTAAGAGTAGGAATGCTGGATGCATTTAGACATGTGCAGTGTCCTGTATGTGGATGAACAGACATGTGAACTTCTTTCACTCTCCAAATATAAACTGCCATTCTCTCATTTTGCATTGTTCTTCAGACTCTCTCTATTCTCTCAAACTCTGTAGTGAACACACTGGCCTCTTATTTTTGTATCATATTCTCATGCATACTGTTTAGACAGGTGGTGGACCCCCAGAGCCACACAGCCAGGCAGACCAGCATACTTTTGTTCAGGGCAAACTAACCCATTGCAGATTTCATCTAAAACACACAGTGCAGTTGTCGGTTTCTTCCAAAAGAGGTTCAACTGGTTCAACTAAATGTTTTTGTGTGAGCCCAGAAGAGTCGACAAGACTACCTCCTGACTCTGTGAGTTAACAAACCGGCACACTTTATGCTGTAGCTGTGGCCTTGCCATTCACTGGACGTGTAATTTAAAACACAGGCTGTGTCCAGAGTCAACCTCAGCTTTACTAGTCTCAGTCTTTAGAACAAAACATATCACCCAGTTTGATCATGTCTGCAGAGATGATGGTAATAAAACAGTGAACAAACATGATTTAATCAGATAGCTTTTGAATCAAAATGAATTTGTCCTTATCATGCACACCATAGCTGTCCTTGTTGTGTTTTATAGAGGTCTACACCTACTGAAGACTAGTCAGCACATCAGCTGTGTGAGTGAGCAGACAACACTCCAATCAACGCTCCTGTCTCCGGTTGTTACTGCAAAATCAACACCTAATGTGTAGTTGTATTGTGTAGATGTTCTTTCTGTACTTCTGTGTTACTAACCTAACTTTGTGTGTGTGTGTGTGTGTGTGTGTGTGTGTGTGTGTGTGTGTGTGTGTGTGTGTGTGTGTGTGTGTGTGTGTGTGTGTGTACATTGTATGTGGCGTGTTTAAAATGTTGCATGCAGCGGTAGCATGTCTGCCACCTAGTGAGCGTCAAACTGCACTGCATGCTGCCCGGAGGCCAGAGAACCTGGAAGGCCACACCAGCAGGGATTTAGTATGGATCTGTAACTTTAATCATAGACGAAGTAATGATTTTGGCCATTTAAACCTAAAACATACATTTAGAAAAATAAAAATAGTTTTGAAAGACAATTCCTGAATTTGTGCCATTTTAGCCCATTTAGAACAAATGATGTGTATATTAACATCATGGTTAACATCACAGTGAATGTCTCTTTTTACTGTTGTTTTTCTGACAATACTGTCTCTCCATTGCCCACTAACTTAACTATATCACAACTATAAGAAGGTATAGGATTGATATCTAATGACTTGAATGTATCTATCAAATACAGATATCAGTGTCCCTGAATAAACTAGATCAACTCTCAACACTTTCAACCAACATGACTGAGGGAGGACTCTGACCTGTCACAGGGTGCTGGTAGTGAGCATTCTGGCTTACTGGGACACTTGAATAGAGCCGTTGTTTATGATGAGGGAATGATTGACGATCCAGAGGATGTTAAGTTATATTTTAAAAATCCCTGTGGGGAAATTAACTTTCTCCATTGGAACCACCCATGTAGCAGTGACCAATTCCAGTCCAGAGAACAGTGACTTGCTCAATGTCTGTGGAGGGTGCCTCTGAAGCTGGTGAGGAAAAAACACTAATAGGACACAATAGGAGGAACCTGAGGAATGAACATACACATTTCTAAGGCTGCAACATGCAATATATTTAGTCTCAGTTTGTTTTCAGGTTTGATAATAATGAAAAGAAGGTTGTTTTTTGTCATACCATGCAGATCCATGTCCTTGCTGTTGTTCTCTGAATGCCCAGATGGGGGCGATGTGGTCTGGGCTAAACGCTCTCCACGCTTTTTTTCAACTGCCCCTCCACACTCAGTATTCTCCTATCTCAAAATGATTAGTGTATGTTTAATTGACAAAAAATATATATTTTTATTGTATTTTTAATGCTCTCTTGATCCTTATTCTTTAGTCATAGCTCTTCTACACTGACAAACAAACATGCAGCTTTACTTTTCTATCAACTCTTTCATTCAGGATTTAAACTCACAGTGAATTCATTCTCAGTCAAATCACTATATAAACTGTTACTTGCAGAGCCACTATGTCATAATAGCAGCAAGCGGCAAATGTTTCAAAAGCCAAAGTAAATAAAAATAAAACTAGAAACCTTGTAATGTAGAACAATTTCTCTGGCAAAGTTTATTGTTTGTACTTGATAAGCTAAAATCACATATCAAAATTGTCATTGATTCATTTTCACTTAATTGACACTGCATGCACACAAAAAACGCAGAGGCACAACATACACACGCTCCACATATCCCATGGGCTTTGCAGGACAGTCATTTTCATAAATATTGATATGAAAACATACTGTAGGCCTACACATGCAAACTTTACTCAGGAACCTTCCTGTATTTTACATTTAGTGTGGAATTTCCACTATTGGAAAGCAGAAGTGTGTCATCCTCCCTTAAATTATTTTCAGCAGTCAATAAGTTATTTTAGTTGTATAAAAGTAATTGGTTTGTAGGTGAGGAGGATCAACATTACAGGACACAACAGTCCACCACTCCGCTAATATTATTCCACTGAAGAACATAACTTTGTAAAAGACCCCTGTATAGAACACTCTAATCAGATATTTTAATACATGGTTAAAACACAACATTAACATAATCCGATTCACAGTTTAAGACTGCAGCTGGAGAAGTAAACAAACAAAATGTCTCAAAAAGGTTAACTGGGTAAATAAGCTTCTCATGGGGCTTTGCATTAGCCAGCTTATATTATTGTATTAGGTGTGGGGAGAAGATAAGCACACCCGGTAACACTCTCTCCAGTATAAATAAAGGTGGATGTGCAGGCAGGAGTCATGCCAGAGCCCAGGGGAGGAGGACGGAAGACGCAGGCAGGGCTGACCAGACCGGGAGATGGAAACGGCTGGAACAAGGTCAGGAAACAACTGACGCTCATAACAACTTATTTCCACGTTTTCCTTCCAAAACTCAAATCCAAAAACTTAAAATGCAACGCTGAAATATAGTGTATGTGTGTGTGTGTGTGTGTGTGTGTGTGTGTGTGTGTGTGTGTGTGTGTGTGTGTGTTACCATGACAAGATGTCAGCAGGGGCAATTAAAGGCAGAGAGAGGACAGAGAAAGAGACACGATCTTGAGTAGTTTGTTGTGTTTCTATCTCTCCTCATTCAACCAAAGTTGTTGGATTGGGTTGAGGTCTGTGCACACCACATTCAGAAACTATTCCTGTATGGACCTGGCTTTGTGTGTGAGGGCACTGTCACGTTGAAAAAGTTAAGGGTCATCCTCAAACTGTTGGACACAAAGCTGGAAGCACAATGCTAATTAAAAAATCACATGCTGTAGCATTACAGCTAAATTCCCCTTAATTATAACTGGGAGGTCTAGTCCAAACCAGGAAAAAACAATATAGCCACTGATCAAAAGTACTCAAAAGTCAAAGCAGTGGTTGAAGTTTACACAAGTACTGTACTTTTTTACAATTTTGAACTATAGCCTATGTGTACTTTGCTTGACTATTTCCATTTTATGCTTCTTTAAACAGAAGGAAAAAGGGTACTTTTTACTCCCCTACATGTATCGGACAGCTTTAGTTACTAGTTACCTTTCAGATGACAATTGTACATAAAAACAGATATGGTAAGTTTATACAATACATTGTTAAATCTATTGTCCTATTCTGTTATTTAAGTAGGGTTTTGAATGCAGGACTTCTACTTGTAGCATATATATATATATATATATATATATATATATATATATATATATATATATGCCTAACTATATATATATATATATATATATATATATATATATATATATATTTTTTTTTTTTTTTTTTTTTTTTTTTTTTTTTGTAGTGTTGGTACTTAGGCTGAGTAAAGTATTTGAATACTTCTTCCCAGTGGTATAGTCTACGTGATACGCAGGTATATACCCACTGAGAAAGCTCCAGGATTTCCATATACCCACTTAAAAATGCCCAATGACACGCAACAACATACTTTCTATTATAATTTTGATATATTTTGAATTGTCATCTGTGTTTTTCTTCTTCGCATAGGCTAAATAAAGGTATTTCCACCGTAAATTGGTGCATAAAAGTGTATCCGAATGCAGGAAATGAAGTCTTTGACGCTCAAAATGACCCTGGGGGAGGACACCCAGACCCCCCACTATGATATGCCCCCCCCCTCCTCCAAAGGCAGATTCTGGCCCATATATATAGGCCAATATATTTATATACAGTATAGTATACCCACTACAATACATTAGACTGCACCACTGCTTCTTCCACCACGTGAACATAGGTCTACTTCTGGCTATAGATCATCTTGTTCTCAAACTTTACCTCATGTCTTCATAACCCAGCTCACACATGCAGCCCTGAAGACAAACACTGTTCTGTTAGTGGGTGAATGGCTCTATCCATGTGGAACTGAGGGTGAGCACATCTCAATTAGAGGGAGGGAAAGCAGGGGGAAACACGGGTGTATAGGCTATTAGTAATAGTAATAGTTTGGATGATACTGAATAGGCTGTAGTAGGCCTACATGTATAAGTATTCAGATCCTTTACTAAAAATACTCTATTACAAGTAAAAGTCCTGCATTGAAAGTGTTACTTAAGTAAAAGTATCATCAGGAAAATGTACTTTAAGTATTAAAAGTAAAATCCTCACATTTTGGGAACTGGAAATGATCCAAACAGTTGTGTGTTTAATGCTGGACTTGTAGGCCGTTATATTGTTTGGTAGTTGAATTTACAATAAAACATCATTTTTTTGTGTTTTGTGTGCAAAAAAACTTAATCTGTAAAGTAACTTGTAGGCTAAATAAAGCTGTCAGATGAATGTAGTGGAGTAAAAAGTACAATATTTTAAGTAAAGTAAGTAGGCCTAACTCAAATTTGTACTTAAGTACAGTAGGCTACTTGAGTAAATGTACTTAGTTACATTCCACCACTGCCAAAATTGCAGTCATCTCTCTCCAGCTCCTCTGCCTGTATCTGGGGCGCGTATAGCCTACTGTTAGAAGAAAAGAAAAACTCCCACTCGTGCAGCTCCAGCGAGGCAGTCAGGGGACACTCATCATCATCAGTCAGCAGAGCAGCTCTCTCTCTCTCTCTCTCTCTCTCTCCCCCTCTCTGTCTCTGTCCCTCCCTCTGACACCCCCACAATCACTATCTCCCTCTCTCTGTCTGCCCGTCTCTTTAAACAAGAGCATCGCTTTTCTTTTCTCCTCTTGACACAAGGCAACCATGTCCTCAAACGGCGCCGACGGGGACCTGCTACAAATCCCCCTGGGGCTCATCAACAGCGAGGGGAAGTATCTGACTGCGGAGACCTTCGGCTTCAAAATCAACGCTTCGGCCAGCAGCCTGAAGAAGAAGCAGACCTGGACCCTGGAGCAGACCGGGGAGGACGGCAGCGCCGTGTTCCTCCGCTCCCACCTGGGCCGCTACCTCGCCACGGACAAAGACGGCAACGTTACCGCGGACAGCGAGACGCGCGGCAGCCGGGACTGCCGCTTCGTCATCACCGCGCACGAGGACGGGCGGTGGTCTCTGCAGTCCGAGCCCTATGGCCGGTACCTCTGCGGCAGCGAGGATCGAATCACCTGCTTTGCGCAAACTGCCACACCGGCAGAGAGATGGAGCGTGCACCTGGCTGTGCACCCGCAGGTCAACCTGTACAGCTTTGCGCGCAAACGCTTCGCCCACCTGAGTGCGCACGGAGAGCGACAGGAGGTGTCAATCGACCGCGATGTCCCATGGGGGGTGGACTCGCTTGTGACACTGGTCTACCGGGACCAGCGCTACCACCTCGAGACTTCTGACAACCGCTTCCTCCGCAATGATGGCAGCCTGTCCACAAAGACGGACAAGGACACCGGCTACATGCTGGAGTTCCGCTCCGGAAAAGTCGCATTCCGCGACTGCAATGGCCGCTACCTGGCACCCGCGGGCCCAACCGGCACAATGAAGTCTGGGAAAAGCACCCGGGTTGGGAAGGATGAGCTGTTCGGCCTAGAGCGCAGCCACGCGCAGGTCGTGCTGACTGCGGGCAACGAGAGAAACGTCTCCACAAGGCAAGGTGAGGCTCTAGACACACAGAGCCAGAAACACGTTTTACTGTACAGATGAAGTCACTGCATAACTGGGCACACACCAGATGCAGCTGTTGCATTTTGTCTTTGACAGAGAGAGCACGAGAGAATTAGAGACTCCTGTTACTTCATTTTCCTCACACCATGTGTTTTTCATTATCATGCTCTCACTTTTTTTTCTCTCTCCACCCAGCCCCCCCTCCTTCTTCCCTCCCTCCTTGTTGGCCAGCCTTTGCCTAGCTTAACATTTTTCTGCAGTAATTCTACCCCTGCATTGTGGCTGCTTCAGTCATCCATCATTCTTTATCTCAGAATAGACTGGGAAGAAAGACAGAAAACAAGGAGATATTTGTTTAGAGACAAAAGGGGAAAAAATGGAGGAGAGGCAGAGAAAACAGAGGAAGGTGTGACTCAGACAGTCCTGAATGTGGATCCACATGCCACCTCTTTGTCTTGTTGCCACCCAGTCTCACTCTGATGTGCTGCCATCTGACTGACTGATCATTGACAGCAGTTTATCCACATGCAGTCACTATTAGAGCTGCAAAGATTAATTGATTAGTTGTCAACTATCAAAATAATCGCCAACTATTTTTTGATAATTGATTAAGCTGTTTGAGTAATTTTTTAAGGGAAAACAATTCTAAATTCTCTGATTCCAGCTTCTTAAATGTGAATAGTTTGTGGTTTCCTCACTCCTCTATGACAGTAAACTAAATCTCTTTGAGTTGTGGACAGAAGAAGACATTTGAGGACGTCATCTTGGGCTTTAGGAAACACTGATCCACATATTTCGCATTTTCTGACAATTTATAGGCCAAACAACTAATCGGTTAATTTTGTTGTTAGTTTTTGTTTTTTGTGGTTTTTGTTTGTGTGCATATGTGTGTGTGTGTGTGTGTGTGTGTGTGTGTGTGTGTGTGTGTGTGTGTGCGTGCTTGTGTGTGTGTGTACCAGGAGAGATGGATTGCCGAAGAAGAAAGATAGTCATGTTTGAATGAGGTCAGTGTAGGGCAGTGACTTGTGACCATTGAAGGTGGTAGACATTATTTTAAAGGACCTCCTTTGCTGTAGTCCAATAGCTCCTAATGGGACCGTATGCTCAGTATGGGCATGCGCAGACATTTTGTTAGCCAACGGACCCTTTGTCTCCTAAAGTGCTCATATTATGCTCATTTTCAGGTTCATAATTATATTTAGAGGTTATATCAGAATAGGTTTACATGGTTTAATTTTCACACCATATTTTTGTTATACTGCACATTGCTGCAGCTCCTCTTTTCACCCTGTGTGTTCAGCTCTCTGTTTTAGCTACAGAGTGAGGCATCTCACTTCTGTTCCATCTTTGTTGGGAGTCGCAGTAGCTAGGTAAGGACTACTAGCCAATCAGAAGCAGAGTATGAGGGCGTGCCATGCTAGCAGCTAGGTGAGCCTTATAACGTGTGTTACAAAGTGATGCACGTTCGTTACGGAAGTAAATGCTGGACTACAACAGAGCTGTTTGGAGCAGTTTGTGAACAGTGTTTTCTGTTGGAGATGGTAAGTCTCTTTGGGGTTGACTTTGGGCTTTTTCACTTTGTAAACCTATAACGTACACAAAAAGATATATAACACAATAAAGGAAAGGGGAAAAGCCAAAAAGCATAATATGAGCACTTATGTGAAGAGCAAGCGCTTTTTTGAGATTCACAGCTGCTATAAAGTCATTTGCCGCGCCCACTTAGAAGACATGAAGTGTGTACCCGTTCCATACGCTGGTTTCATACTATTGGCACAGCGTGTAATGCGCTATCTTAAGATATAAATAATATTTTAAACAAAATAGAGCTTTAAGAGAGTGAATATTGGACTGAGGTTCGTCAGTTGACCAGAAACATGATTCCAAATGAATGCTAATGTTTCTGCATATCTGCTTTATGTGTGTACAGACAACTGTTGGCCAACATGTCCACCATATCAACTTTATAAGGTGATAATATGAGTTAAAAGCTTGTTCCGCTAAAAGCAGCTAAAAATCAATTAATCGTTCTTTACTATAGTTTTCCTACATAACTGAGACCTCGCCTCAGTTACATAACTGACTGAGTCTCAGACTGAGACTTAGTCACGTTATGTTTTGAGACCTTGCATCAGTTGGTCTCAGTTATGTAAGAACACTAGAAATGTTTACTGCATGATGCTAATAAGTATATTAAGTATTCACCATGGGAGAAGTAGAGATGTTAATTTGTCCACAGTATTCTTATTAGACCAGAATGCAGTCACAAGACATTTTTGGCATTGGCACTGATAATTGCAACCCTCATTTTTTCTGATTTGGAAAAGCTTGCTTTTTTGCTGGTCAGCTATCATTTTCACCATCACCCTCCCCTAGTCTCTTTCAGGACTGACACAGCCCCTGCCTGGGTGTCATATTACAACAGACCTGTGTGGCCACACCTTTAACATCATTCAGCTCTGGAGGAAAAACTCCAGAATGAAATCTGACAACAGACTGCTCCACTTTTCTAGGCATGGACCTGTCAGCCAATCAGGACGAGGAAGGGGACCAGGAAGTCTTCCAGTTGGAGATGAGCCGTGAGGACAGGAAGTGTGCCTTCAGAACAGCTGCTGGAAAATACTGGACTCTGACAGCATCTGGGGGGCTGCAGTGCACTGCCTCCACCAAGTAACCACACACACACACACACACACACACACTCTGCACCAGGTTCAATATCACACACTTTAGTTCACACATACACGTCCCTCAAAGTCTACTCATTAAGTTTGATAATGTGTGTGTGTGTGTGTGTGTGTGTGTGTGTGTGTGTGTGTGTGTGTGTGTGTGTGTGTGTGTGTGTGTGTGTGTGTGTGTGTCTGTCTGTGACAGGTCGGCCAACAGTTACTTTGAACTGGAGTGGCGTGACGGTCGTGTGTGTGTGCGTGCAGCTAACAACAAATATGTGATCGCTAAGAGGAACGGGCAGCTAGCTGCTACTGTTGACAGCGCAGGTCAGTGACGTTTCTGTTCTCCATAATGTAACAAAATAGTTTTCAAGCACATGTACCTTTTTGAGTGCATTGAACAATTAATATTACTTTAAGTTATGTAAAAATATTTCTAAAGGATCCCGTATTTCAAGTGTCAGTAATTTTTCTCAGCTAGGATATCGTAGCACTCTCTCCATCCCTAAAGAGGAGAAATAACAAACCAGGGACTCTGTTTCCCAAAATAACCTTCAAGTAGCTTCAATATGCTTTTGAGAAACAAGGCCCAGATCTGTTTGACACAACTCTGATGAGCCTGTCTCTTTAGGGGAAGCTGAACAGTTCCTGATGAAGCTGATCAACCGTCCAATCATCGTCCTTCGTGGGGAGCACGGTTTCATCGGGGCTCGTAAAGCTGGAATGGCGACCCTGGACTCCAACCGCGCATCATACGACGTTTTCCAGATGGAGTTCCACAACGGAGCTTACTCCCTTAAAGGTGAGCAGTTTATAGAACTGGTGTTATTGCATGTTTAACCTATTTACTACAAGTATACATTCACATGACTGCTGGACATTTTCCAAAACATAAATCCCAATAAGTGTAGAAAGCCCTGGTAGAAAATATGTGAATGTAGCATGTTTTAGCATTGTGTTGGCACATGGCAGATATTTTTGATTGTAGAAATTAATTATGTTTACCGGCTAGTAGCTATTTGCAGCAGTCTATTGATGCTAGAAAGGTTGTGTTCAGCGGGTTTATCGCTAAAAAAAAGCTGCCTGCTGCATCTGGAAACCACAATAGAGCAGCCAGACTAAACTACAAGTTGTGGGCTGTAGAACCAAAACAAATGGCTGAAAGACGCTAAAATACTCCGTAGTTGAGAGTAACCGCGGAGTCGGGTGATAATCCTGAGTGGGTCTGTCAAAACGTGTGACCACTCTCATAGCACACAAAGTACTTTCATCCATTGCTAATATAAAAATAATTATTGGCACAGCTTATAATAATGTGTGGAAAATGTATGTGAATACAGGATGTTTTTTGAGACAATCCCCCCCAAAAAACTGTAGTTGTCTAAGTTTTACTTTGAGTATATTCATCACTCATCAGCATGGATGTCTGTCACTGCGTCTTTTCTTTCCTACCAATGGGGGGGGGGCGCTAAAGTATAAAACAGGGATCTCCAACCTTTCTTCATCTCAGTGCTACTTTAAAAAACTGAAAGTGGCCAAGAGCTACCTGATCACATCGCTTACATTTATTAACACAACACACATAAGCTGAATGAAGCTGCTGTTTGTACACGTATGAAATTGCAAAACCCAAATCTTAGGAACAATCTTCACTTCACGTCAAGGTTCATGACTATTTGACACTTTTTATGGCCCACATAGTTAGCTACATCGCTGAAAATATTCCCGTCAGGGTCCAAGAAAACATTACCACTTTACACTTCTATGGCCCACAATGTTAGCTACCTCACTTTAAAGATAGATGTAATTTTGTGTCTCAGTTTGTCAACCTATTGGCGAACTACTGGAAACCTGCTCGCCAGCTGACAGTAGCTCACAAGCTACTTGTTGGAGAACCCTGGTCTAAAATGATCAAATCCTACACATAGTGACTTAGATGCATGTACTGTATTTTCAGAAGTTTAATTTCACATCAGTACAGTATTATATTCTTGCATGCTTTCCATTACAGTGAGCATGTAGTAATCTTCATTCTTTATTACTTCTTTAATTTGTGGGAAACTCAAGACATCTGTAACTTGAGAATTGTATGAAGCCTTTTTTAATGCAAAGAAACTATATCCGATTCACATCACCCTTTGCCTAATGTCCCTATTTGCTCTTGTCTCGGTGTGGGCTCACCACAGACCTGTTTAACTCTACTGTGATGTAGAGAAAGAAAGCCAATAGTCAATAGTTAAAACATCTAATGGGAATTGTGTTATGGCTATATGGCTCCACAACCATCCGTCATCTGAAACCTCTTATCATTTCAACCATCACACCTACTTAGGGCTGAACAATGGATCCTCTCCATGATGATATGGTGATATTATCATGTAAATAACAAGCAAAAGGAGGCATGTAACATTTAAATGAAAATTATGAATAAGGTTGTTTTTTTTCGCATCACCCATAACATAACCAGAAATGTAATATTAAATGCAGCTTAATCAATTAATCAACTTAATTATTTGAATATGTAAACCTGTCAATTTGTCCTGTGTGTGTGTGTGAGAGAGTCAGGCTTTATTAAGTGTGTGTTGTTTGTCCAGACTCCCAGGGGAAGTATTGGTGTGTTGGAGACGATACAGCGGTGGGGTGCAGCAGTGCCACACCTGTCCAGTTTCTGTTTGAGTTCTGTGACCTCAACAAGATGGCCATCCGTGCTCTGGGGGGGAAGTACCTTAAAGGAGACCATGCTGGAGGGCTAAAGGCCAGCGTCGACTCCCTGGACAGCGCCACCCGCTGGGAATACTGAGAAGGCACAGCCGGACTTCTCCATCTGACGCAATGCTTCAAACTATTAATGGATACTGTAGGTAGCTGTTTTTGCGTGTGTGTGTGTGTGTGTGTGTGTGTGTGTGTGTGTGTGTGTGTGTGTGTGTGTGTGTGTGTGTGTGTGTGTGTGTGCGTGTGCGTGTGCGTGCGTGCGTGCGTGTGTGTGTAATTGTGAATTTGTCTGGATGGATGGATGCGTGATGGAAATTGAAGCTGATAAACTGGAAGTCATGGCACCAAAGCACTACAGGTGTTTTCTTTTGTATTCGTTTTCTTCTTTGTCATTATCTCTTCCTACTGGGCTTTTTACTGGAGATTTGGATGTACAATGACTTGTTGTTTAATGAACTAATCGTAGTCTGGTTGCACATTATTTGTTTCACTTCCAGTCACATTTACACAAGCTGTACCTGATAAATGTCAGGACACTACTTTTATTAGTTGTGCCTATCTGTGGTAACTACTGGTGTAAACAAACTATAGCTCATTACTCACAATATCTAACCACCTCCTGTTAAATGTCTTGCTGGCTTTGTTGCGCTGCTTTCATCTCCTGCTCCCTTTCAACTATAAAGCACAACATGCATCAGATAAAGGAATGTTACTGATTTACATGTTTCGCTGTAAAAAGGCTTTCTTTGTCGCTAAATGCTTCAAAAACATAGTAACCATGGAAACGTTAAGTGCTAAGGGTGTAAAGAAAGAAAGAAATAGGATGTGGCATGCAGATCTAACATGGTCTTCGCCTATATGCTACTTGCTGCACCTCTCTAGATTTCCTTTCTCACTCTGAGATGTGCAGGCAGACAATATAGATGCGTGCATCAGCAGAAAGTAGTGGGTAGTCAAAGGTTTCCCTCATAACCCACTCCTCTGATAAGTATAAGGTTCTCAATTACACTTCAGGAGGAAACAAATGAAAGGAGCTTTGAGATTCACTCATCTACTGAAGGAGCCTTATTAGTTAGAGAGATGATCATCCTTAGAGTTGAAAAGAATGAAAGGGAGGGGGTGGGTATAAAAACTAGTTACTGCTGCACATTCAAATGCACATAAATACATTCAAATATGCAGTCATAGACATATTAATTCCAACTATGACTCAAAATCTGCACAATAATGTCCAACTGCAAGAACTTAAAAGCACATGTTTGTTACAATAAAATGTCTGTCTTAGATTGGGTGCTGCTGCTGGTGTGTAAACACAATTAAAGAGTCTCTCTGGCTATTATTGTGGCTGTGCCTTTCATAGAGCATTTCAGTCTTTTTCATGTTCTTACATTTGAGCTGAACGGAGTAAAAAATAAAGTTTTCCCTCTTAACAGTGGACCTTCTCCTTTGATTTATTTCATTTTCTAATCAATGGCTATTCCACAGACCTTGCTGTCAACAGTTTTCATTGGATCTACTTTCTACTACAGAAATAGTCTCTAAGCCGTTAACAGTATATTATCCATTTTAGCTAGCGTCATGGATCTAGCAATGGCAATGTAAGTCATTTACTTTGTGGTTGAGACTAGGGGTGGGAAATAAATCAAAAATTGTATGTATCATGCTTTTTTGTGACATTTTTCATAAAATTTATTGTTTTCCCCAGGAGCGATATTTTTTATTTATTTTTTATCAATGATTCACCTTTATATTTTTAGTTCATACGGTACCGCTAATGGTGACTACATCATATCCGTTTCCAGCTAAACAGAGCGAAAGCAGAAAAATAAGAAAATGGTTATGTACTTATTTACCAATGAAATAAATTTCAGACTGACTGACTGACGTGATGTGCATTCTTCTTAGAAAACAATTGGTTTTTGGAAATGTCTCATGATGTTGTGTCTCTAGAAGTGTATTATTCAGCTTTTGTATTTGTTAAAGAAAGAAAAGAAAATCACAATACTCAATACTATCGAATTGCATTACTTCTAGAATCGCAATAAATGAAAATCGCAATACAAATAGAATCAACACCCATTCATCGGGAAAGAATCAAATCAGGCGAAAAACAGTATATCGTCCCAGCCCTAGTTGAGACTTAAACATCTCAACATTGTGATGGTCTGGCACAAAATGTTGAAGAGATATCACTGATACCCAAAAACCCAAAAAGTGAAGCCTCCTGACTTTGATGATCCACTTTTTTCTAGCTCCACCACGGCGTTTGTGGGTTTAGTAGAATTGGATGGACTCCCCTGGATTTCCATTGTTCAGACAGCCACGTTGTTCCACTTCAGGATTAACTGTAATAACTTTGGTGATCCTCTAACTTTTCATCTACGCCAGCTGCAGCAACTTTGTGTTTAGTGCTAATTAACTAATGTTAGCATGCAAACTATGATGGTCAACATGGTACATTATTTGCTACTTGCTAAACATCAGGATGTTAGCTCTGACATTGTGAGCATGTTAGCGTGCTGACGTTAGCATTCAACTCAGCAGTGTCACAGAGCTGCTAACGTGGCTGCAAACCAACTCATGTTTGTAATTTGGTTGAGCAGATACTTAAAAGCCAAGAAAACAGAGGTTCAATTGTTGTTCAGGCTGCAGAGGTGCTTTGAGGGACAAATCTTTCTGTCACCTTGAAAAGCCGTCTGGCCTTAACTAGCTGGAGTCAATGTAAAGGTACTCAAATCACAGATTAATATTGTTTAAAGGCTAACTTTGCTGATATTTGATACATATTAAACAAAATGAAAAATCCCAAACCAATGATGAATTGATCCTATTAAGTATGTCTGTGTATCTAAAGCTCCATAGAGATCCATTGCTCCATAATTTAAGCCACATTGTTGCACTGGGTGTCATGTTTCTTTAAAAATGGGCCATCTTGGCTTCAATTTAGGGACTTTTCACTGTTTATCCAATGTAGCAATCATCTTCTTCTGATAAGAAATTCCTTTGACATCATTTTTGCAGAATGCTGTTGTGTGTGGGAGAAGGAAGAAAGAGCCTGCATCATGTCCTCTTGAGATTTCACTGAGCTAAAACTGTACAAGAGAAAGGAAGGCGAGGGTAGAGTAGAGGGAGGTAACCTACTCCACTTTCTCCGTCCTTCTGCAGAGGAAACTCAGCTCTCCTCCTTCTTAATAAGAAAACACACAGTCAGTCTAATGTGGGCCAAACTTTACGTGTGTTCTGATAGAGACGGAAGATACAGGAACAGCCCAACAAGCATCCTTCACTCTACACGGCGAGATCTCAGCATGTTGCCAACAGTTAATGGCAGGGATTGGGTTTGAGGAGCATAAATATTTTGGAGATGTAACAAACAGATAAAAATCAATAACCCTAACAAACCTTGTTATACTCATAGTCAATAACTACAGATATAGTTTCTAAAGACACTTCAGACACTGAGTGAGTGCATAATAAAAACCTCAGGCTAAGCAACCTCAAGATAAGCACATGTGATAGTCCCTAAACGAATTGGAGCTTCTCACACTAATGCAATAATACTCCCATTCCCCTTTCACTCAGTCTATGTTTGTGTGCTGTAATATGTAAGAGAAAACACATGGCAGAGTCTTGACAAATCTGTCTGCCAGAAACAGCTAATATGGCACCTGAGTGGAAGAAGGATAGGAAAATAAGCAGAGGGGAAGACAAAGCAGGAAAGGAATAAAGTTGAAGATGAAAAGAGAAGATGTGCAGCAAAAAGGTTATAGCTTACCATGAGATTTAGATTTTGTCTGCCCTACATTATGCATGCGAGAGGACAAGAGAGACAAATAGCTTTTTCAATCTCTGCTTGGTAAAACTGTTCATGAAGCAGAAGAATATTGTGGCTGTGTAAAAACCATGTATGAATCTCCAAAATGTGGTGCTTTTGTATTTTTCAGATAAACTGAAAAGTGGCAGTAACTCATAACACACATTCTGGACCCCAGGAGGAGAGTGTTTGAGGGCACAGCTAATGGGGATTCTATAGGAAACTAAAGTAAACATTCTAAATATGTTGGACATGACACTTCATTTGTAGTTTCTTTGTTTTCCTGAGTTTGTGAGTCTAACAGTAATTTTCCAGTGTATACATAACTTCTTAACCTGACTGTCAGGTAATGTCCTAAAGAGTCTCCTGGTGCCATCTAGTGTTGATGAAGTTAAGATGATTTTGATTTCACTAAGTGCACTATATGGCCAAATGTATGTGGACACCACTGTTTCTCAAAGTTTAGGCAAGTTACAGTTAAGGGACATTTTATGGACATAATATACAATTATATTAGTGTCCAACTTTATGGAACTCGCAACTTTGTTTGGTGACTTCCCTCTTCTGTTTCATCATGGCAAAGCCAGGGAAATGAAGAAATTGTTTTATCAGTTTGTTGTGGAATAACTTAACTGTCAGTGCCCTGCACAGAGGCCTGACATCAACCCCATCCAACACGAACTTGAACGGCAACTGTGGGCAGAGCTGTATCGCCCGACATCATTGGCCCACCTCAGGAACGCTTTTGTGGATTAATGGGAGCAAATCCCTGCAGCCAGGTTCCAAAATCTTGTGGAAAGCCTGAAACCAGACGAGTGGAGGCTGTTATAGCAGCAGATTAATGCCCATTTTGGAATAAGATGTTCAACAATCACATGTGGGTATATAATGTTAAGGTGTCCCCATACGTCCCCCTAGTTTTCTACATACATACAATATTTTATTAACACTCCAGTCCTGACAGTATTGTTGAGAATTGACCTGCAGAGAAACAGATGCATGACAAGTGATTGCTTTTGCAAAAAACGCCAGAAATGCTGCAAAATCATCCGGTGAAACTGCTGCAGCAACCACAGTGGCTCGGGTCAGTTTGTCCAAAGGCTGGTTCTATATAATTTCTTTTTTTCTGTCTTATTTGCTCCCTTATATTAAACAGGAAGTACTGACCTTCTTCAAGGGCAGCGATAAGAAACAGAACAAAACTAATGAACAAACCCAAATGCACACACACATTGACAAATTATCACAGTATCTGTTTACCCACCGATAGCCACGTCCAGCCAGACAGCCTGAGTCAGCAGGAGACAGAGAGGGAGGGTTTTGTTCTATATGTGATAATAATGATACGCTTCAGGAGAAAACAATGAGGAGGTTATCTACAACCCTATCGATGATGGTTCTTCATAATCCCACTATTGCTACCCATCTGGTGAGCTATCAATCCGTTTGACTTTACCACACCACCATGTGATTCTCAAGAAATCCATGTAGCTGGTCCACTCAGGCGGTAATCATCAGGCTGCGGAAATTATTTACTTTTATTTCTGAGTGATTAAAAATTCAGACCAAAACCATACTAACACTATACTCAAACGTATTTCCAGTGTTTTAATAACAGGAAGTGAGCAGCATGTGTGTGTGTGTATAGAATATGTGTTTTAAGAGAAACCTTTCATAGAAACCTACTACAAGTAGAAACCTACTCATACCTGGTGTTACAGTAAAATGACTACACAGGTTGGACTACACATGGCTGCATCTTGGTTGTGTGTGTAATTTTTTGAGTGGCTTATGGCCTGGAGGTAACAGTTTTGCCCCACAACCACAAGGTTGGCAGATCAATCCCAGGTCACACACACACACACACTGACCCTAAATCTCATGGTAAGCTATAACCTTTTTGCTGCACATCTTCTCTTTTCATCTTCAACTTTATTCCTTTCCTGCTTTGTCTTCCCCTCTGCTTATTTTCCTATCCTTCTTCCACTCAGGTGCCATATTAGCTGTTTCTGGCAGACAGATTTGTCAAGACTCTGCCATGTGTTTTCTCTTACATATTACAGCACACAAACATAGACTGAGTGAAAGGGGAATGGGAGTATTATTGCATTAGTGTGAGAAGCTCCAATTTGTTCACTGCTCCTAATACTTAGGATGGGTTAAATGCAGTAATAGAATTTCACTACATTGTACTGTGTGTATCTGACGATTAAGAGTAAAGTTTGATCCCTTATGACTGCCAGACTTCAGGCTGTGAGTTCCTAGGGACACAATAACAAAACCATGTGGTGATTATGGACCATGAAGAGCTTAACCAATAAGGGAAATTATTTCCAAGTTTCTACGGAAGCTGTAGGCTAGCGGTGGTTCAGGTTCCATGATTCATAGGCCCTGTAAACAAGAGCAATCTTGTGTGAGTCTATCGTGACTGGTGATCGTTGACATACCAGTAAAAAGACATTAAATTAATTTGTTTCCATGCTGCAAAATGTCAGAGTGCTGCAAGGTCTTACAGCCTGTATCTAATATGTAGCCTACCTTACAAGTCCACAATGTACAATGGAAGGTGCATAATAATTGTACCTTAAAGGTGCATACTTGTACCTTCAAGATACATGTTTGTACTTTTAAGGGAACATTTGCTAAGTTTGCACCTCTTTTCTGACAGTGTGTATACTTCTTTACAGAGAGAGAGAGGGGGGGGGGGGGGGGGGGGGGATCTTATTGGTGGAGAGCAGCGGTGGTCAGCCTATAAATACCCAGCAGCTGCATCAGCGGACGTCTCGGG
Source organism: Gymnocephalus cernua (assembly GCA_023631565.1). NCBI lineage: Eukaryota > Metazoa > Chordata > Actinopteri > Perciformes > Percidae > Gymnocephalus > Gymnocephalus cernua. The sequence goes on along the minus strand of CM042427.1, from coordinate 33,921,832 downwards.
GTAGTCTACAGTTCGCTGCCAAACCTGTCAAACACATCAGATCATGTCTCTGTCGGGCCGTCCCAACACGGTCCGGTTGGTGTTCCTTGGGGCCGCGGGGGTCGGTAAGAGCGCGCTCATCCGCCGTTTCCTCCATGACAGCTTCGAGCACAAGTACACGCGCACAGTCGAGGAGCTTCACGTGCTGGAGTACGACCGTGCTGGGTCTGGGAAGATGCGCCTGGAGATCTTGGACACCAGCGGTAGCTACTCCTTCCCGGCCATGCGGGAGCTCAGCATCCGACACAGTGACGCATTCGCCCTGGTGTACGCAGTGGACGACCCCGGGTCCCTCGAGGAGGTGAAGCGGCTCCGCGACGAGATTCTGCAGCTACGGGGCGGCAAGAGCGCGCCCATCACCGTGGTTGGCAGCAAGGCAGATCTGAAAGACACCGAGGGTCGCGTGCTGCTGGCGGCTGATGTTATGGCCACAGTGGAGAATGAGTGGGACGCCGACTTCGTGGAGGCGTCCGCGCGCACCGGTGGAAACACGGTCGGCGTGTTTCGCGCGCTGCTGCAACAGGTGAACCTGCCGCACCGACTGAGCCCTGCGGTGCGGAGGCGCAGAGGCACTTTTCCCACACCAGCAGTTAAGAAACGACCACCACTGAAGAAGAACAACAGCTGTGTCCTGTCATAAGAAGATTTCCTTCGGACGATGATGGACTCTGCAGCTGGACTGCTCGTGCTCAGGTGTTGCTGGTCATCACAGTCTGCGCTACTCTGGGCTGTCCAGAGGTGGAAAGTTGGAAGGAAGGTCCAATATGAACTATATGAAACGTTACTGTCTCTGAAGCTCTCGACAGTAATGATAGTCAAAATGATTTATGGGACCCCTGATATGGGATGCACTTTATACATGTTAAAAGATTCAAATGTGTGTGCACATTTAAAAAAAACAAATCTTATGTGAATAAAATATTTGTTGTGATTTTTGTCTACTGTTTTATACATTCTCAATCCACCACACCTCAATCTTCTAACTACACTTAAACTGAGTTGACTTTGTCCAATGAAAGTGTGAGATATTTTACTAAAAAATAAATACCTACAAAATAGGGTTTGCATTTACAATTTTACTTAAGAAAAAGTAGGCCCATTAGCAGCAAAATGTGGCCTATAAGTTTGAAAAGTAAATGTGGTATTATATGCAAAACGACCCTTATCAGTCTGAAATATCCTATTTGGATTATCAATATGGATACCTTACTGTATTTGCAGCTTTTTATATTGTAGCTGGTTAAAGTAAATCTAATTTTAACTGCTTAATATAATCATATTTGTAGCCTACCCTAATTAGTAACTATAGCAAATGTAGTGTACAAGTACAATATTTGCTTCTGAGATGTAGTGGAGTATAAGTACCTTAAGTTGTACTTAAGTACAGTACTTGGGTAAATGATCTTCCACCACTGTAGCCAGGAGCCTATATGAGTCTGTCCCTTTTGAAAGATATAAAAATCAGCGGATGCATAGAGGAAATATTTAGATCAGTCAGTGCTTCATGAACAACAATGAAGCCACGCTTGCACACGCACGCACACACACACACACACACACACACACACACACACACACACACACACACACACACACACACACACACACACACACACACACACACACACACACACACACCTTCAAGTGGAACAAAGAGGATTATGTAACAAGCCCACAGATCTCATGGTCATTTCATTCAGCTCTCCTCATCCACTTATTCTCCTCTTGAATACAGATATAACACATCAATAAGAAGATATTCAACCCAGGGTAGAGATATTAATAGAGCTGCTGATGAAAGAGGACACACTAGATCTGTTTTGGTTTAAAACATGAAATCCTTTTTTTTTAAATGCCAATGATGTTACTGCAGGATTACATTTAAAATATATTGTTTGAGTGCAACCATATCTTTCACCAAAAGGAGTGATGTAAATGAAAGAATGAGTCTGGTACTGTATAAGTGCTGTAGTAAAGAACTAAAATAACATCAAGTTTGCTATTTGCAGAGGTTCATAATACAAGCATGTGGAGTTTTTGCAGTTTTCTCAGTCACTTAAATAAAGAAAATAGAGAAACTAATTATTTTTTTTAAAAGAACATAAAGGTCACACATTAAGTAAAACAATAAGACATAAAATTAACAAAGATAGAAGTGCAATTAAATAAAATATATACAGTGCATGATATTGGCTCAGCACAGGTTTCAGCAGGACTTACATCATAAGCTTTTTGTATGGGCACCCTGTTTGGTAGTTTATTATGATTAAGATTATTTTTATGGGCATTTCCACCTCTAATGATAGGACAGCTCAGACATGAAAGGGGAGAGAGAGGTGGAAGACATGCAGGAAACTGTTACAGGTCGGACTCAAACCCTGGACCTTCTGTGACGAGGAATAAACCTCTACACGTGTGCCTGCTCTACCAACTGAGCTAACAGGCCACTAAAATCTCTTCTAATTCCAAAAAGGGGGAAAATCACAATGTTGCAGCAGCAAGGGATAGTACAGAAAAGTACAAAAAAGAAACTAAAGATCATCAATAAATACGTATTGTAAAGAGAATAAATAGTTGTATTTACAGTATTGCACATAGTCACATTATTGCACAGTTTATCAGTCCTGGTGTGTGTGTGTGTGTGTGTGTGTGTGTGTGTGTGTGTGTGTGTGTGTGTGTGTGTGTGTGTGTGTGTGTGTGTGTGTGTGTGTGTGTGTGTGTGTGTGTGTGTGTTTTGTCCATTGTGGTCTACTGGGAGCAGTGCTAAATTGTAAAGTCTGACAGGAAGGAAAGACCTGCGGTACCTCTGCTTGACGCAGTGCAGGTGCAGCAGCCTGTCATCGAAGGAGCTGCTCAGTGCCTTTAGAGTGTCCTGCATGGGGTGGGATGAGTTCTCCATCATGGAGGATCATTTAGCCACTATCCTCCTGTCTCCCACCACTTCCAGTGTCAAGGGGGCATCTGAGAACAGACCCGGCCTTCCTAATCAGCCTGCCAGGTTTTTTCCTATCTGCCACTGCAATGCACACCACTCCATAGAAAATGATGGATGCAACCACAGAGTCATAAAAGGCCCTTAGTAGAGGCCCCTGCACCACAAAAGACCTGAGTCTCCTCAGCAGATACAGTCTGCTCTACGATAATAAGTAATAGTAGCAGGCTGCTACTGAAAGTAATGGTGGTAATTGAAGTAGGAATAGAACACCCACAATACATAGTAATACCAGTGAGTTAATATATATCTTAGATAGGAGTAGGGGCAGTAGCCTTCTGTGGGTATAACCATGCACCCTTCACATGTAGTTTTTGAAATGCTGCCCCTTACTGATGAGAAAACAAATCACTACCTAAAGTTTTTTTTAAACCAGTGATTGTGGAAGAAGTAGGCTATATTTTATTTAAGTTAAATTACCTATACCACATGGCACAATGTAAAGTATTCGAATCCCAGTAAAAGCCCTGTATTTAAAAGTCAAATTAAGTAAAAGTACAGATCAGCTAAATGTAGCCTTCTTCTCAAACATAAAATTATAGTGGCAGACTGAGACTGGCCATGATATATTATTACATATTGGGCGATATGTTTGGATCAGAGGATCACACTGGTGTGATGCAAGTAAGCAGCATTTTTAATGTTGTAGTTTGTTGAGGTCCATAATGTAACTACTCTATATAAAGCCTACTGCTGTTGGATAGATTGACACATCTGAAAAGTCACTTGTACAGCTGTCAAATGAGTAAAAACACAATACTTCCTACTGAAATATAGTGGTACCATAAGGAGTAGCCTAAAGTATACTAGCATATAATGGAAATAGTCAAGTACCCAAAATTGTACTAAAGTAGAGCACTTGACCAAATTTATTTAGTTGCAGTTCACCATTAGTAACCAGTAAGCTAGATAGCACAGTAGGCCCACTCTTCAGAAAGACTAGCTTGATCGTCACTTAGCCTACATTTTGTAATACAATGTTTTACTTAAGTTAAATGTTAAATGTGGACGTTGTTGTTATAGCAACATTGAGGAATTTACTTTAAGTTGAGTAAATTATTCAAAAACATTTTCTTTTAAAACATTAAATGACCACGTAAACCAACAACATTCATTTGTTCTCGACAACTGTTTTTAAATCCCACTCCGACTACATTTCCCGTCAGTACTTTGTTTTCAGAAACGATGAGCGACCAGCAACACATTCAGCCAATCACATCGCAGAACATGGCTTTCTCGTTCAGTGATTGGCTATTTTTGCACGGATCTTCCCACGATGCTTTGCTGCACCGCCTTGGAATTCAAATCGAGCGGACCAATCAGAGAGCGCCGTAACGACCGAAGCAGCATTTTAAATTTGTACCAGAGACTGTTGTCAAAAGGCAGGACGGAGTAACGCTGCAGCCACCGAGGGACTAGTCCAGCGATTAGTTTAATGTCTGCCTCAGGTTTTTTTTAATCTTGAGATTCGCATGCACTACATTTTTATCGTTAAATCAAATGTTTGAATAACGTTCGCGTTCAAAGGTGGTTAACGTTAGTTTTGATTTGAATTCACAAGTGTATGGCAGCCAGCTAGCTTCCAGGGCTAAACTAACGTCGGTTAAGGTAGGGTTAACAATAGTTTGACCCTTGCAGATATTATCGATACCTCGACTGCTGAACAGTTTTAAACGTTTCTTTTAAAGAGCACAAAAATGAGTGCAGGTATCGCGAAGCCGGCGAATCCGTCGGCACATGTCGACCCAAAATCAGCTCCTCTGAAAGAAATCCCAGATGTTCTGGTTGACCCACGAACCACGAGGAGATACGCGAGGGGAAGATTCCTCGGAAAAGGTGGTTTCGCCAAATGCTACGAAATTACAGATATGGAGACGAAGCAGGTTTTCGCTGGAAAAATCGTGCCCAAGTCTCTGATTCTGAAGCAGCACCAGAGGGAGAAGATGACCTCCGAAATCGCCATTCACAAGAGTCTCAACCACGCGAACGTCGTGGGTTTCCACGGGTTTTTCGAAGACGACGACTTTGTCTTTGTTGTTCTGGAAATCTGCAGGAGAAGGGTGAGTGTCATGAGAAAATGCATATACTTTCTCCAGTGAACACACTTCTCAGGGCCAACGGTCATCACGGCGGTCTCTTCCGTCGTCCTGACCTCACCAGTCCAAGTGGAGGCATCTTAAATTGCAAGAAAAAAGCCAAGGGAGTTTTGAACTGGTCGGTTAAAGTCCTTAAACGTAACGTTTAACCGGTCGGTATACACAAATCCGTAATAGTTGCCGACCGTTAACCCCTTTTTTTGTGCTGCCATGGTCACTTTCCAAATATTTGCCTTGAATTGACGTTGATTGTCCAGTTAACACTGCATTATTGCCATAGTGTCCATTTCAAGTCTTGCAGCAATACAATGACATAGTGTGTGACAAGTGTTTAATTAGTTTTCTTCGCCTAATCACTTTTATTTTTCCATTTTCAGTCCTTGTTGGAGCTGCACAAGCGTCGTAAGGCTGTGACTGAGCCAGAAGCTCGCTACTACATGACCCAACTGCTCAACGGTGTCCAGTACCTGCACAACAACAGAGTCATCCACAGAGACCTGAAACTAGGCAACATCTTCCTTAATGATGACATGGAGGTCAAGATAGGTAATTTGCTCCATTAGATTGCATATGATTTGACTCCAATCCTCTTGCCATACCTGAGAAGGGTAAAACATACCAGTAACATTTATCAAGACTCACAAACAAACCGGTTGGTCCAGTAATAAATGGTTAGGGCCCAGCCCTCACCGAAATATGTCATACTTCCTGGATGAATAGTTTCCATTGACTGGTGGGGAAATATCCAAGGACCAAAATGCACAAATATGTTTTTAATAGGGGAAAATGGCACATTAAAAACATTTGTCCTTGATGTTCACACATGAAAACATTGTTGTACTCGGCTGATTTACAAAAAGCTTGTCTGTCTCTCTTTTCTAGGGGACTTTGGTTTAGCCACTAAGATCGAGTTTGATGGCGAGAGGAAGAAGACCTTGTGTGGGACGCCCAACTACATTGCACCTGAAGTGCTTTGTAAGAAAGGCCACAGCTACGAAGTGGACGTCTGGTCGCTTGGGTGCATATTGTAAGTCTGAAGACACAAGCACGCCTGGGAGATGCTTACCTGTTTTACAGTTGTTTCTTTTAGCTATAAATGCAAAACGGCACTAAGTCCAGTTGAGTTGCATTACTGGCCTTCTGTAAGTCATTTTGAGGTACAATGGTTCTTGAGTAGGGCTTGGTATCGGTCAAAATTTTTTGGATATCATGACTTGGATACCTGATCCCAAACGATTCCTTTTTTTTCAATACCAATTTTATGAAATCCATTTTAATGAAGAAATTACAATCTTACACATGAAGGCACACATCTTTATTTTTCAGCTCCTAGTACGTGAGCCCCATCTCTGTTCATAACATAGTTTTTCCTGCATGCCTTTCTAACGTGTAACGTTAGACAGCCAATCGCAAGCATTATTAGATCTAGGTAGAAGCATGCTTATTGGCTCAGTGACGCTGATGAGATTTACACCGTAGGTATTGAACAACGAGGCATTTTTCCACACTCGAAACTTTAGCGACAATTTGATCGGTGCCTTTAAAAGTACTGAATTTGGTACCCAGCCCTATTCTTGAGAAAGCTACAACCAGCTATACCACAGGCCAAGCGTTGGACACGCATAGCACTAGTTCTACATGATTCAGCATAGTCGGATCAATGTCCTCCATGTCTGTATCCTCTCAGGTACACTTTGTTGGTGGGTAAGCCCCCATTTGAGACCTCGTGTCTGAAGGAGACCTACAACCGCATTAAGAAGAACAACTACACCATCCCCTGGGTAAGCCTGACTAAAGTAGCACACAATGTTCCTTCAAAATATTTATTTATTTATGTATTTATAACACGCTTAATTTCATAATCTGAATTTACAACACTCTGCAGCACATCAACCCGCTGGCGTCGGCGCTCATCAAGCGGATGCTCCAGGCTGATCCCACCCAACGGCCTACCATCGCTGAGCTACAAGTGGACGAGTATTTTACGTCTGGCTACATCCCCACACGTCTGCCCACTACTTGTCTCACTGTGCCCCCGCGGTTCTCCATTGCCCCCTCCACGGCTATGGAGCTCAACCAGAGGCGCCCACTGACTGCTATCAACAACAAAGGTAATGGTCCCAGCAGTTAAAGACTTGACTACTTCTTACCAAAGAATCCTTTTGTCTATAAATTATTTAAACAGTTCTGAAATGGTTTGGCTGCACAGGATATAGTGTTAATGACTTTGTTTCTCTTTCCAGCAGGGACCGAGAAGGGGGACATGAAGGACGAGCCTGTGCAAAGGTGATTAGGATAGATGCTTGTACAATGTTTGAGATGGAAGTAGGGCTGCTCAATTATGGGGGGGGGGAAACAATCCTAATCGCCATTATTTCGGTCAATATTTAAATCACGATTACTCATTGACTTTTGCAAAGATGTTGCAACTATTAGATGTAAACCGTGAAACAGTTGAACAAATCAACAGTGAAAACACCTTTAACTGTAATTTCCCATAATTCTTTTCCCGTTTTGAATTATTTTTCTTCATTCAGTGTTGAAACGTAATGTGCAAAATAACCGTTTTTCTCAATTAATCTCTTTTGGGGATCGTTAGACGCTTAAATCGAAATTTTAAATTGTATTAACTGCACAGCCATAGATAGGAGCAGGGCTGAGCAAAATATCAATATTATATCGATATCGTGATAATGAGACTAGATATCGTCTTAGATTTTGGATATTATAATATCGTAATATGACACGTGTTGTCTTTCCTGGTTTTACGAGCTGCATTACAGTAAAATGGTGTCATTTTGTAAACTTACCAGACTGTTCTAGCTGTTATGTTATTTGCCTTTACCCATGCCGTCATTAAATTCACATTACTGATGATTATACAGTATATCAAAGCACTAAATATAACCATGCAATATTGAGGTATTTGATCAAAAATATTAGATTTTCTCCGTATCGCCCAGCCCTAGATAGGAGTGCTCACAACTTACTTGAATCCTTTTTTATGTAATGACTGTTGTGACTTGTGTATTCTGTGTAGGGAGCCTGAGCCATCAGAAAACCATCTGAAAGACATGCTGCATCAGCTCAACAGCATCATTGCTGCCAAGCCCTCTGAGAAGGCAGTCATCTGCCAAGGTGAGTGCACAGTCTTCAGTTTAGTTGACAATCCTTTTTCGTAACAGTGTTGCACATTTTAGACATTTGGATAATCTTTGTCTGTGTCATTGTAAACAAATATATTTTGTTATTTGTTTTTCTAGAAGAGGCAGAGGATCCTGCATGTATTCCCATCTTCTGGATCAGCAAATGGGTCGACTACTCTGACAAATATGGACTAGGTAAGCATTGGACTGTGATCCCACGTCCATCCGCCAGCTCGACGTTCACTTTTTTTTAACCTTATGTCCGACTCAACTATTTTTGTTCTCATGGACATTATAAATAGCCAAATTAGTTTGTGTTTACTGTCAAATATAGGTAACAAACCTTCACACAGGGTTTCCACTGGGGTCTAAAAAAAGCCTAAAGTGTCAAAATAATTTTGTGTGTGAGAAACAGCGGTGGCATTACGTAGTTTGTCCGCCAGAGAGCGCTTGCGAGTTTAATTCTTAACCATTAAAAATTCTTCAGAAAACAAATGTAATTTTAGGTTTCTTTTTTTTTTTCTTAATCAAGAGTTTCAAATGTATATTTCAGGTTACCAGCTCTGTGACAACAGCGTGGGCGTGCTGTTCAACGACTACACACGACTGATCATGTACGCTGACGGAGACAGTCTGCAGTACATTGACAAGGCTGCCGCTGAATCCTACCTCAGCGTGCGCTCCTACCCTACTACTCTCAACAAGAAGGTCAGTAGTCAACTTTACATTTGCTTCCCAAACCTTGTCAGACAGCGTTACGGCATGCACGGAGATGAGAAGGTTATGTATGGACTTATCTAACTCTGGGGGATACGGTGAATAAGCTAAAGTCCCAATAAGTCGACATGTTCCTTAACGCCACATCGCGCTTGATGATCATAATGTGGATTCTTATGTACTTGTCCTCTTTTCCCCATTCTAGATAACATTGCTGAAATATTTCCGCAACTACATGAGCGAGCACCTGCTGAAGGCCGGCGCCAACATGGCTCGGCGGGATGGGGACGAGCTGGCGCGGCTGCCCTACCTCTCCCTCTGGTTCAGAACCAAGAGCGCCATCGTCCTGCACCTCACCAACGGCGCCGTTCAGATCAACTTCTTCCAGGTTAGACGCACACCACATCTTCTCTAGGGCTCGGTACCCAATTCAATGTTTATTTTATTTATTTTTTAGGCACTGGCCGCATTGCCTCTTAAGTATCAAACTGCCTTGTCATTCAATACCCAACTTCAATACCCAAGGAGTAATGCTGCGTTCCAGGCAACCCGTAACCCGTGTTTCCACAACCTTCTACCCGCCAAAGTGCCCTGGAACGGCAGTCAAACCTGTAACTTACTAGCCGTGAACTCGTACCAGATCGTTGTACTACCAGTTAGTTTTTGACGTCACACACGTAAACAACAGTGGCGGCTCCTGTTGATGCTGTACAGACGCCGGTGATTAACGGTGAGAAATAGAAATAAATAGGCACCGTGAAGTAATTCTGCCCATTATAATCAAAACAAACATACGGTTGTGTACTACTAGTGCGTTTTATTAAATGAAGCCCAAAATATGTCGCCGACTAGAAATCGCTAGTATTAGCTAGCGCTAGCTAATGTCAACGTTAGGTAGCTGCTAGCTACCGCTAGCTAGAAGGGTTTGTCGTGTCTTTGCCTGGAACGCTACCAAGTCATGTGTTGTGACTTGAACTCGTAACTTAGGGGCTAAAAATTGTGTCTGTAACGCAGCATTAATCTCATCTGCGTCGGTGAGCCAATAAGCACGTAGCATGCTTCTGCCAAGAACTAATAATGCTTGTGATTGGCTGTCTAACGTTGCGCGTCGTAGAGGCAGGCAGGAAAAATGTTACGCACAGAGACGGGGCTCACGTAGTAGGAGCTCTTTGTTTTTATAAAACGGGCATTGAAAAAAAAGTGTTTGTTTAGGAACTGGTATCGAAGTCACAGTATTGGAATCAAATCTTTGTATGATACCCAGCCCTAACCTTGTCGTGTGTGTGACGTCCTACATTAGCTGTTGCGTTTTGCCCCCACACACTCTGAACCTGTTTTCTCTGACCTCTCTCTGCCAGGACCACACCAAGCTGATCCTGTGTCCGCTGATGGGCGCCGTGACTTACATCGACGAGAAGCGAGAGTTCCGCACGTACAAGCTGTCTCTGCTGGAGGAGTTTGGCTGCAGTAAGGAACTGGCCAGCCGCATTCGCTACGCCAAGCTCATGGTGGAGAAACTGCTGGACAGCAAGCCTTCCACCGCCGCAACTTAGACCACTTTACACCACGCCTTCAATCACTGTCTGTCTTTAATCACCGCCTCACTTCTTCCTGTCTGCCAGCTGCTCAAGGACGGAACAGACCCTTAAATTATCCTGCATTTTCAAGTTTGCATTTTTATCTTTTTTCATGCTGTTAACAGAAACTGTTATTTAACTTTCTTGATGAAGCTTAATCTTGACAAACGCGTTCCTGCTGACATAATCTTAAGATGGCTGCAGACGAGTTGACCCTGTTTGTTTAAATGAGACTTGGAGAAAAAGATGGATGTCAGGTGTTCAAAATCATCCTGAAGTTGAAACATTCTTCCCAGATTGCTTTCTGCTCCGTTTGTTTGTTTGTTCATGTATCAGGCGAGCTTTTAAACCTAAAGCTGAGTGGACAAACGTGTGGTGGCGATTGAGACAGACTGGCTGTGTGGATGGGAAAAAACCTTCTCTGGTCTGCTTCTCTAGTTTTGTCTGTTTTTATCGTCTGTACGTAGTAGAGAAATGGACCATGTTTATACGTCTTCATCATGCACATTCTTCCTGTGTTTTTACTCCTTTTTTATAAATCTATTTTAGATGTCTTGTCTTTTTCAACAGGACGTGCAAGCTTGTACATACTGCTGAATATGCATACTTGATGTAAAGATGGTTTAATTTTACCCAAGTTTAAATAAAGACTCTCTTGAACTTGACAAATGACTGCTGTTCAATGCTCATAATGCAAATATTTAATCTGACTTATCTGCACACGAAAACATATTACATTACACTACACATACAATACATTTGAGATTAAAAGTTTGTTCTTGACCAAGGAAACAATGCTTGACCAAAGAAGACCTTAAAACGTAAATTTGATTATAGCAGCGAGGCAAACCTGTGGAAAGAATGTCTCATCTCTTCAGTGTAAATGAAGGTATTTTATAGCCCATTTCTGTCTCACGATTCTCTAAAGTATTTTTCCTGATACAGGCCAGCCGTGACAATCTTACAGCTAAGTGTTAAAATCTAGGAAAGTAAAACATCTGCATGGCTAATAGGTAGTAAAACCAAGAACATTGAAAAAAAATGTACTTCAGAAAACACAAATTGCTATTTTAGTCAAAGTACTGCAATCTCTGGATTCTCTACACAACCTTTCTTTTTTTAGTTTTGTGAATATAAAGCATCTTGTCTATTGCCTTTCATACGTCCCCGCCATTTTACGCAAACCTAGATGTACAACCTCAGGAGTTGACTATGGAGCCATGGAGAGAATTTTACAAAATTATGTTTTAGTAGATCGTTTGGTGTACTGTCATTATTATACAAGCGCCAAGCTATCTTAATGTCAGGACACGGAACCATATAGAGCAGGGGTCTTCAATGTTTTGTTTTTTTAAGCCAAGGACCCCTTAACTGAGGGAGACAGATCAGCCAAGGACCCCTACATATACAACCCCAAATCAGAAAAAGTTGGGACATTATGAAAAACACAAATAAAAAAAGAAAGTAGTGATTTCTAAATGTACTTTGACTTGTATTTCATTGCAGACAATGTGAACACAAAATATTTCATGTTTTGTATGGTCAACTTAATTTCATTTGTAAATATACATCCTTTCCTGTCAGTCAGACCTGCAACACATTCCAAAAAAGGTTGGGACAGGAGCAGTTTAGGGCTAGTAATCAGGTAAATTGGTTAAATAATGATGTGATTTGAAACAGGTGATGTCAACAGGTGATTGTAATTATGATTTGGTACAAAAGCAGCATCCGGGAAAGGTCTAGTCCTTTAGGAGCAAAGATGGGCTGAGGATCGGCAGTTTGCCAATAAATACGTGAGAAAATTATTGAAATGTTTAAAAACAATGTTCCTCAAAGAAAGATAGGAAGAAATTTGCTTATTTCACCTTCAACAGTGCATAACACAATTAAAAGATTCAAGGAATGAGGAGGGATTTCAGTGCGTAAAAGACAAGTGCGCAAGCCTAAGCTGAACAACCGTGATCTCCGATCCCTCAGGCGGCACTGCATCAAGAATCGTCATTCATCTATAAGTGATGTCACCACAGGGGCTCAGGACTACTTTGGCAAACCTTTGTCAAGTACCACAATACGTAATTACAGCCACAAATGCCAGTTAAAACTGTACTGTGCCAAAAGGAAGCTCTATGTTAACACTCTGGGCTCGGAGGCATCTGGGATGGACCATCACACAGTGGAAACGTGTACTGTGGTCAGATGAATCAGTATTTCAGGTATTTTTTGGGAGAAATGGACGCTGTGTGCTCCGGACCAAAGAAGAAAAGAATCATCCAGACCGTTACCAGCAGGAAGTCCAAAAGCCAGGGTCTGTCATGGTATGGGGTTGTGTCAGTGCCCTTGGCAAAGGTAACTTGCACTTCTGTGATGGCACCATTAATGCTGAAAAGTACATAGAGATTTTGGAGCACAATATGCTGCCTTCAAGAAGACATCTTTTCCAGGGACGTCCATGCATATTTCAACAAGATAATGCAAAACCACCTTCTGCACACATTACAAAGTCCTGGCTGCGGAGGAAGAGGATACGGGTACTTGACTGGCCTGCCTGCAGTCCCGACCTGTCTCCAATAGAGAATGTGTGGCGCATTTTGAAGCGCAAAATGCGACAACGAAGACCCCGTACTGTTGCCCACCTTAAGACTTGTTTGCAGCAAGAATGGGACAAAATTACACCTGAAACACTTCATCACTTGGTGTCTTCAGTCCCTAAACGTCTTTTAAGTGTTGTGAAAAGGAATGGCAACATTACTAATTGGTAAATGCTTTACTGTTCAACTTTTTTTGAAATGTGTTGCAAGAACCAAAATAAGAATTTAGTTTTTTTGAAACAAAAAAAATAAAAATCATGAGGAACACATTAAATGATGTGCTGTTGTATTGTCTGGCAATGAAATACAAGTCAAAGTACATTTAGAAATCACTACTCTTTTTTTTATTTGTGTTTTCCATACTGTCCCAACTTTTTCTGATTTGGGGTTGTATTACGTATATTATGTATACAATTAAGTTGCATATTAAACTGGGGCTACAAAAATGAGTGGGTATCCTAAATCTTTTATCCATACATTTTTAGTGGATAGAATACTAACCTTTTAAAATAAGTGTTGGCATGATTTTATAAATCATGTTTTAATTATGTTAAACATACATGTTGCACAGTGAATTATAGGATTAACTATCTGTGGATGGCTACCTCTGTGACTAAAGGTAGTCGCTAAGGTAGCCTATCATCAATTGTTTTTTCACATATAGGCTGATTTATATTTGCTCATATGTTGGATTTATGTTAAAGGCCCTGAACACCCGCACAGGTGTTCATAGTTAATTGTGATTGGACCTTTTCCAGGGGGTGTGCTTAGACTAAGTGATTGACATCTTCCTGAGTCCACTGTTAGTGTTGCACCTGTTCATCCTTATTGGTAGAAAGAATTTGTGCCCTAATAGGTTCCAAAGCCCCGGCCCACCTTCAATCTGAAAGGAGTCTAATCAGCCAGAATAACTGAAAACACTTGTGTGGGTGTTCAGAGGCTTTAAAACATTTTTAATTTATGAAAAAACTTTAAAAAAAGTAACAATAATTCGGTGAACCCCCCCTTGCAGTAACTCTGAGGACCCCCTGTTGAAAAGCTCTCATGTAGAGGAATCATTTGGCGCCTCCTGGCTGACACAAAGAGCCATTACAGCTTCATTTACGGTATTTGAAAAGATGTCACACATATTTCTCAATTCTCTGAATTAACTTTTTCTCAACACACAATTAATTAATCAACACCCAGAATACAATAATGCAACCAAAACATTCCATGCATGTCTCAGGATGAACGAATTTTAACTTTATAAAAATACGAGTATACTTTGTCACTCATAAATCTATGACCTCTCTCGAGAAAACAAACAAAAAAAATCTTGAGAAAACAAAAAAAATCTCGAGAAAACAAACTTTGTTATATCGAGATAACGAATTAATAAGTCGTTATCACGAGATAAGTGCATAAAAAAAAAAAAAATCCATGGCCGTTCTCGGCTTCCGTAGAGAACTGTTTTACAAATTGTAAATACAAAAACTGTAACATATATCTGTATTTAGGTGATGCTCTTATATATATTTTGAAATCATACAAATGTGAGAAAGGGATTTACTTCCTTACTTAGGGCAATGCTGGCAGGATAAATCGCTGTTTGCGTTGATCAAACTTGTAATCTTTGCCATGAACAAACAATCACACAGACCTACACTGTCTGTTCATATAATAATAATAATAATAATAATTATTATTATTTGGGCAGGACTGTTTGACAAAGAAACAGCATTTCCTAACTGTCCATCTTCTAAAAACATAAATACAGCATGTCTAAGATGGTTTTGGTCAACCTTGTCAACAATATAAAAGTAGACAAAAATACAACAGAATTCACAAATGTTTAATGTAAATTATGAAAACAAACTTTGAAAAACACTTTTTTAATATAATAAATATAACTATGTTTTCAAGTAACCACAGTAAAGAACAGTCAAAACAGCAGCAGTAATAAAACACAAAGGTGGTTTTGGGGTTACAGTGGTCTAAAAAGTGAAAATCTACCATCAAGAAAACATTCTCACACAATGAGGTTCAGTGTGTGAGACTGGCGCTATAAAAACATTAGTGTAGCAAGGCTGGAGGACGCTCAATTTAGAAGCACTCCACCTTTAACAATTCAGTCTCGTTGAGGTTATGTTACATTATAAAGACCATGACTTTTTGAGTTTGCAGTATATTGTTTTAATCTTAGCAGTATGATGGCTTGGAATGTTAAAATCTTTATGTAAACATTCATATAATGACAAAACGACATTCTGATTTGATAAAAGTAATCAGAGTTTCTTTAATGTTGATGGCAGAGCCTGACTCGTACTGTAAGAGTGTAGAGTAACGTCTCCGTTGTGATGTCCAGTCACCAACGTACCTCCGCCCCCCCATCGAGCCAGCTGCCAGCCTTCGCTCTCAGGAGCCCATACCATCCTGGAGGTCGCCCGCTGCCCGACATCCCACACACACACACAGCCACTCTGACTCAGGCCAACCACGCTGGAGCTGTTAACATCAGCTTCACACAGCCTGCAGAACACAGAGGCACATGGGAGTGGTAGTTACATGGATGTATATGTACAGAGTGGAAATGGTTGCATACCATTTTTTTGCTTACTGATACCTGAACTTGTGTGAATCGGCCGGTATCGAGTACTGATGCAATACTAAAATATTGATTAATTTTATGATTAAATAAGGTAGTGTCTCCAAACATACCTCAATTATAACTTGTCTCCTGCTAGTTGTACTACAGCACTTACTTTAAAACAATAATAAACAATGTTGTATCTCTTTTCGGTGTTGTAATTTGCAGACGTCCCTAAGCACCGGCAGCAGTAGCAGCAGAGAGTAGAAGCCAGCAGGCAAGTGTTATTTAAATAAAATCCTGGTGTACTTTCAAACTTTCCAATCCATCGTTTTATGAGTACATAACCTATTTGTACTACTGTAGAAGTTTGTTATCATTTCGGCCATTATTAGTGGGGTAATTTACGAGATACACCCATGGATCCGTTAGCGCCTGCAGTAAGCTAATCAGCTGATAACGCTAACTCGCCCAATGTTCGAACCAGGTGAAAAAAGCTTCTGAGGGGGTGTTTGGCTCGAGGTCGTGGTGCAAAGGACCCTAGGGTGAAGTTACTCCGAACCATCACTTTAAACTCTTTGTGAAACATGAACAATCACAAACAATTAACTTTCTTTTATTATCCAGTTTGACAGCGAGTCATAACGGAATAAGAACATAAACAAACTACTTGAAAGTCGATTGGATCGGTGCATAAACTCCAGTACTTGCTGATACCGATACCAGCATTTTAGACGGTATCGGAGGAGGCTTCCCCCCCCCCCCCCGATACTGGTATTGGTACATCTCTAGTACAGAGACACACAAATACATCAGTCCTCATCTCACCTGCCAGACCAGGCGTTGGGTGGATGCAGCCGAGTAGCCAGGACAGATTTTCCACTCAGAGGGTTAACGGCGACCAAAGAGAACAGGGCGCTCTGCTTCCTTTCCTCTTTTGAACACATTTGATCTTTGGCTTCTTCCTCCAGAGAGCTGAGCAACTGATGCTGCAGCAGGACAAACAACACTCCCTGTGCACCAACACACACACACAAAAAAACACACAGGAGTAAAATCATCTGAAGAGTGAGACCGTTATGGAGGCCAGCTTCCCCTTTGCATGCAAACCAAATAGACTTACACAGTAAGAGTATCCTCTGAGACAGGAAGTGTGTGATAAACCATCTCCGAGGATAATTCTCTGCAGCTGCTGTCCAGTCTTTAAATTCCTGTATCACAGAAAATACATTCAACTGTAAACAGCAGAAGTGCATGTGAAAGCCAAATCTGGATGCTATTCTAACGATCATTATTATTTCTCCCAAAGAGGAAACATGTTTATATGGTCAACATTTTAATTAATTCTGTTAATTCTCATCCAGCTAATTTGTTGAAAGAGTTGAAAACATGATCAGCATTTGTATTTAAATACCTTATTAAAATCTCTCAAAAAGCAGCTTTAATTGCTAAACAATTTTAAGATAAGTAAGTTTTGCAGTTAATCATTTAATACATTTGAATGTTCAAATGATAATTTCCATTTTTTGTTGTTCACAGTATCTCAAACTAATTTTGGATTGGTTCTTTTTTGGTGTACAGCCTTTTCTTTTGTTGCATATTTTATTGTGTGTAGTATTGGCAACTCTTATTATTCTGATTTAATTTATGTAGTCCCATCAATTTAAACCAACTCCAAACAGAGGGGACCACATCTAACGTCTGAACCAAGGACATTACGTTGCTTTTTAACATTACATCCATCTGGTACACGCTTTAGCCCAAGCAACTAACAACAATGGTGGCAGTAAACCCATGTAGGAACAAAAGCTAAATGTCATAAAATATTTTAAGGACCTTTTGCTGCGTGGTAACAATTAGTATGGCAATGGCTTCTCCGTTACAATCTTCCTTACCAGACAAAGAGGCTTCCGCCCTCATCTGTGCCGATCAGAGCATCTGAAAGTCCGTCCACTGGAGCGAGGGCCCCGACACAAACGCCAGGACACAAGAGAGTCTGAGAGTTCCATGTGCTGAGAGAGAGATGACGAGACACTGAGATATCTGTGCAATGATGAAATAACTCAGATAGAATAAATACGCCAACTCTGTGTTACCTGCCGCTGTCTGACAGCGTAAACACCTGCAGGATGGAACCAGATGCTGAGTGGGAGGAGGTAACAACTCTGGACTTAGACACACCCACAACAGTCTGGACGACGCCCTCACAGAGCAGCACTTGCAAGAGGCTGGAGCACGACAGCATCCTGTGCACATGGACAACCGACACACAGTTAGGTTTAAGATGAACCCTGAACCCTTCCAACAGCAGGTTTCCACAGGCACAATTAATAAACATCTTTTCAGATGTCCATTTAAAAATGTCCTTGGATTAGCACTAGGCTTAATACTTGTTCAGACAAGTAGCCAAAAATACATGCCAGAAAGTATGACTGAGTGTTTTTTTTTTTTACCTCACTTCTCTGATTTCTAACTGACCCAGAGTCACACAGATCAGCCCAGCAGCATCCGGGACAGGAAACACATTGATCACTGGCTGTAAACAGAGAAATTAATCATCTACATAAAAAAGTGTTGCAAGTTTGACCGAATTAATGTGTCATATTAGAAAGTGTCACATTTCGTCCTTGAAACAGGAAATGTGAATGCTTGTCCTATTATAGTGCCTTCCTCCCTATTTATTTTAAAATAATTTTTTGGGGGGCTTTATCGCTTATTAGTTTATCTTCAAGAGATTTTGTTTTGCTTATTTAAATCCAGATCTGGGACATCTTTGTGTGATCAGTGTGTTAAGATGAACAGTGTTTGGCTTCCCTTTGTGGCGCTAGTGCACGGAGCTCCCTACGGATGACACAAAACGTCTCACACTTTCCCCACAAAGCATCACACAAAGATGCTAGCGTTAGCATGCTACGGTTAGCCACCTCGTCTCGGCTACTGACGTAAAAAGAACAGCTCACCCGGAGACTGAAGGCAGGACACATTCAGAAACCTGTATCTCACTCAAAACAGCATGGATGTTTTTTTTCTCCAAGTTTGTATATGCGTGGAAGCACCAGAGACACAAAATAACAACCCAAATCCCAGATAAAGTGATTTTTTTCACAATATGGGCACTTTAAAATCGACAAAGTATCCCTTTAATGTATGGCGTTTGTACTTGATTGACGAATAATCAATTAAATAATGACTCTGATATGCAGGTATGTATTAGCACACGCACAACCACACTCACCTCATTGAAGGCCCAGGTGTGTGTTAAACTCCAATCAGAAGTGGAAGTCTGACTCCAGAGACACACGGCCCACTTTCCGGCTGCTACAACACACAAATGGCCTGAGGATCCGGGCAGACAGCATGCATCCACCAGACAGCCGCCTGCTGGGGCCTGAACACACACACATACACACAGCTGCAGATACGCATATTTCCTCTGCAAATAATTGCCGGCTTTAATTAAAAACTGCACGTTACAGCCATTGCACAAGCCAAAAATGAATTCCTAATTGTACGACAAGTACAACATTTTACCTTCAGTGTGTGTGTGCATCTCATCATGTGTTCCTCTGCGGTCTCCTTTGTTCTCAGGATCACCTGCCCACTGGAGCCCTGTGGCTGGATGCTGGAAACTGTCGTGGGTGGTTCAACCCTCTGATCATCTGTACACAACGGCACGGATGAAGCCTGGATCTGACCGGCGGGGGAGGTGGTGGGCTGGCTAGAGAGGAGGGATGGACAAGGACAGAGAGCTGGACGGGACAGGGCCTGGCTGGACAGGGTAAGGCGCGGAGCCAGGGTGAGAGGTGGGGCAGTGGGAGAGGAGGTCAGAGGGGGGTGGGGGGGGAGTCCTAGGGATGGTAGTGTGGGGCTGTAGGGGGGAGCAGAGGAGGGCAGGTGCGGGGTTATGAAGGGGCAGGGTTCTGATGCCAGAGGAGGGCTCAACAGAAGCTGAGAGTGCACTCTTATGGAGTCTGGATTTTTATGTTCCACCAATCTGTTTCTGGGAGGACTTGTGGTGGTTTCATTTGAATCTTTGGCAGCATTTAGATGCTGCACAGGAGACTTCCCTGGAGCTTCACTGTTCTTACAAAACTGTACAGCAGTGCAGCTGTTAGAAGGTTCCTCGGGGGTTTTCTGTATAGGGCAATCTAAGGAAAGAGTCTCGATGATAGCTTTGTCTTCTGTTTGGTGGATTGTAGACCTCTGATCCTCCAAAGGATGGACTACACCAGGACAAACAGTTTGTTCTTCTGATGAAATGACGAAAGACTCTTTTATTTGAAGTTCATCTGAGCGCCCAATGACGTAATCATCGTAAGCGTTGCCTGCCGGTCTGTCGGCAAAGGTGATGTGAGGCTGTGGTTTGACAGGGTGGTCAACAGTTCTGTGTGTGTTGCTGGCTGAGACGCTACTCTGGCTATGAGTGTTCAGAATCGCAGTGTCTTGCTCTACATATTGATCGACACAGTCAGCAGCACAATCTTGAACCACAGACACAGATTCTGCTGAGGTGGTGCGAGTCTGACACTCTGGGTAAAGCTTTTCAGTCTGCTGCTCTCCAGGGATTTTCAGAATATCTTTTTCGGCTGACCCCTCAGTTAAGGACTGGCTTGTCAATTTATCTTCATGCTTGTGCTCTATTGACAAGTTCTGGAAGTCTACAGACCATGTAGCAGCTTGTTTTGGTTCAGTGGGGTGGGGTGAGTTGGCGATTGTGGGCGTGAGGCTTGGCGAGAGTGGAAGAGGCATCATTGTGTCACTGCTGCTCTGGGTGTCTGAGCGTCGGTTGCTCCTGCGCGAGTTGTGAGAAGGCGATGTAAAATATTCAACTCCTGAATCCACAGCGACTTGGCGGAGCTTGTGCAGCTTTAGGGAAGCAAACTGGTCATCGGGGAGATGGAAATCTTGCGTAATGTCAAAGTTCATCAGCTTGTTGACCAGCGGGCCGGGGAACAGACAGGGGAGAGGGAACAGAGAAGTCTGGGCAGGTGAAGAGGAGGGCAAGAGGAGAGATTGCAAGCTTGCTGCACCTGCAGGACACAAAGTGAAAGATTATGGGAAGCAATAGTTTCAGGGTTCTCTTTTATCCATTTATTTCTCTATTAATTATGTAATTTCTACCTTTGTCTCCTAGACACTTTTATTTGGAGGTTATGGGACACATACACAACACATATTTTAATAGACATGTGTGGTTATACAATGTAATGTCTTGTAAAAGTAGGTTTTAGAGCTGCACTGATAAGTTAATTAATTGATTAGTCAGAAAATGAATCTGCAACTATTTTGATCATCAGTTAATCCTTTTGAGTAATTCACATAGTAATGTGAGTAATGACTCTTAGAAACTGTGATGGACATTTTTCACATTTCATAGACAAACCATTTAATCAATAAATCAAGAGAAGAAAAAAACAGCATGTTAATTGATAATGAGAATAGTCGTTAATTGCAGCCCCAGCAGATTGCACTACCTTGGAATGACAAGAATATGTTTAAGTAACGGTGTAAATATAGTTGATTTGAATTGACGAGTAGAGAGAATATGCTCGCTGTGATGATTCCAATAACATGTATGACAATATGTCAGCCAGCACCGCAACAGTATGGCTAGTAGTGTCAGTGATTCTCTGTCACTGACACGCACAGATATAGATTCATAATACAAGTCTTACTTCTACTCATCTGTGTGGATCTGTGGGTCGCGTCGCTGCTCTTTAGAAAGATGGGAAAGACCTTTACCAGATGTCCAGAGGCAGAGCTGACCTGAGCTCCATCAGCTCCAGAGGAAGGCTGTGTGGCTGTGCTGAGGATAGACACAGACCGGGGGTCGTCCTGCATGGGAACAGCTTCTCCCGGAGTGAGGCGGGGCTTTGGTCCATCAGCTCCATGGAGAGACGAGGAGGAAGAGAGCGGGGAGCCGGTTGGCTTGGGATTGTGGGAGGTTTGTCCAAGGCCTAGTCGATGGGTGTCTATAGAGCATCGTGGGGTCTGAGGTCTCCCTCTGCCCCTACCCCTTCTCTTCCTCCTACCTCTTGCTGGACGAGCAGTGGTGACCATAGGAGAAAGACAAGCATCAATGTCGACCTGATGACATGAAGCTGAGACTTGATCTGAAATCTCACTGGAGCTCTGACTGTTCAGCTCAGCAGATGAGTCAGCAGACTGTGATTCCATGCAGGGATCTACAGGTGCAGTCGCCAGAGGGGACAAACCGATCCCAGTGTGTTGACTCGATCGTTCAGGGTTGTGCGTGCGCCTGTTCAATCCTCTGCCGCGGCGATGTCGTCCAACGCTGAGCTGGGAAAGTATAACGGCCTGCATGTCAGGCTGGCTCCGTGAAAATGTCATACGTCTTGTGGTTCGAACGTAGTACTCAGCTGGGAAAAGTAGTCCTTCCACCAGGGTACAGGAGTCCAGGAGACCCACTCCCTTTACATCATGCTCGCCTTCAATCAACTCCCTTTTTTCTTCTTTTCTTTCCGCTGTATTATCATGACTTTTTTCACTTTCTATTTCCTCTGCTGCATTTTCTTCAGTGTCTTTATTACTGCTGTCTTCACACAGCCTTACATCCCTCTGCCCTCTAGTATTCCTATTTTCCTCTCCTTCCTCTGTCTCCTTATTTCTTACATTTTGTGTGACATCTTGTTCCGTTCCTTCAGTGTGTATAGCAGGGTTCCAACATGTGAGCAATAAAGAGGTTGACTCTGATTCTATTTTCCCTTCCGCTCTCAACTCAGTCTCTTTTTCCCTTTGTTTTTGTCGGTCTTGTATCTCTTTACCCGCAATATCTCCTGTTTCAGTTTGACCATTAGAGTTCCAGTGTGTAAGCAGCAGAGATGGAGATTCAGAGTCTATACCAGAAAATAGCTCTTCACTTTCATTCACCACCTCTGTCCCCTCTATTTTGACCCTCTCTTCACTTCCTTCTGTTCTAACAGTCTCCATCCTTTCACTCTGGCTCCGTCCTTCCTCCCTGTTGTCTGTGCTCCTGCCAGCACTCCTCCTTTCCCAGCGCAGGCGGCTGCGCTGAGACCTGAGGCGCAGGGCGGGAGTGGATCTGTGACATTTAGCTGTGTCATGGCTGGGATCTGGGGTTTGTGGGCAAGCAGCATCAGAGTTATCCGAATCTGCTGGACCTGGTAAAACATCAGAACATTTGTGAATTCTTACTTGCACTGTTATTACAAGCAAACCATTGTCTGCTTCTCAAAAAGACTGTGTAATATCAGCCATATTATAAGATGTTTTGTTTTGGGATGGATAGGCATGGGAGTAATTCATGTGTCAAAACTGCATAAGACAGAGGAAGAAAAATCAATGTATACATGTATACATACATACATACATACATACATACAAGTGCACACTTACAATACATCCAATAAGAAATATATTGTTCATTTCTTGATCAAATTAGGCACCATGACAAGAGATTATTTTTAAGTGAATTAGAAGAAACTACTCTTGCCTCCTCCCTTCAACCTTGTCTGCCAATATCTCCCTCCCCTTTTTACACAATCTTCCTAGCTGCTTACAAACACACTAACAAAAACAATAAGCCTTTAGTATAACTAAAATAGTTATATCCAGATTGCATGTACATTTAAATGATTCAATATAGTTTATTAAACATATATAACCAGCTACACTTTTGACAAAACTATTCCCTGTTTCACTTTCAAAAACTTTTACAGCATACATTCTTATCTAATTGTGACTACCGTTATGTACTGTGGAAGATATTTCCTACCTGTACTTGCAGCTAATTAGGACGGACTCACCTCCAGTGTGTCTCTGGCACTGAGCTATGCTTGGGGCTGTCCCTTTGGTGGTGTTCAGTATCAATGAAGATGGGTGAGGACAGGAGTTGGATGTCACCTCTGGGTCTCTCTGGTCCTGCTGACTGATCCTGCTCCCCACATGTCTCCGCACTGCGTCCAAACGCTCAGCACGCTGTGAGCAGATCAACGTGTGTGTGTGTGTGTGTGTGTGTGTGTGTGTGAGAGAGACAGAGAATTTTTACACTGGGCTTATAAAAGTAAAATGAGAATCTCTTACCTGTAGCCTCTCTGCTGTCCTGAGATACTCCCTCTGTAACAGTGCCAACTTCCTACGAAGCTGAGTGAGTAAAATGTTAATGTGTCAGCAGCAGTCAGAAGACATAGAATTAAAAGATCATCGTGGCACTTATAGATTAAGTGTACAATACAGACACATGTACAGTAACGTTACCTTTTCCTTATCATCACAGTGTAGTGTGGTCCTCAGCTGCTCCTCACAGTGCATGTTATCTTTACACTGTTCTGCAATCTGCTCACTCGGCCCTAACATCCAGGACACGCTTACAAAACACACACGACTAAAAGTTAAATGTAGCTATGACACCGGTTTACAGTAGGTGGTGCATCTTACGTTCCATATGAAGTTATTTGTTAAAAAAAGTTAGCTTAACATAGCTAGCTAGAGAGCTAACGGTAGCTTAATAACGTTAATTTACAGTTCGAACTTAGCGTTATTTTCGTTATATCGTTATACACACACACACACACACACACACACACACACACACACACACACACACACACACACACACACACACACACACACACACACATTAACGTAAAGATATAGAGTTGACAGCAAAGTTGTCTACACACAAATGCTCCTAGTTCGTTGAAATGACAACTTGCCCATAAAGTGTATTAACATAGTTAATTTGTGAGGCAGACTTACAGTGGCACCGCCGGTGTGTCCATGGAAAGTTTATTTTGGTTATCGGTTATCGATTTAGTTCCAACTTTCCCGCGACTGCCTCCTACAGACTTGAGCAGTAGAGCTTTGATGACTCGATCAATCCGGTGCGGTGACTCGGGTGACTCCGGTCATACTCATAGACAGTATATAAAATGTCATACTCCGGTAGGAAGGATTGGAAAGCAGGTAAATGCAATGGGAAATGTTTAGCTAGCTAGCTAGCTAGCTAACGTAACATATAATCAAAGAATGTCTAATATATCCGTAGACGGGCTTTGGTATAATGAACTGAAAGTTTAGTTTTGTATTCACTACAAAATCATATAGCACACCTTAATAACTCCCTAGTGAAAACGTACAGTACGCAAATGGTTTAAAATGCCAAAATGTTTGAAATTGCTATTTATAATGGAAGATATTTTGACTATTCACCTTTTCAAGCGACCGTTAAACTTGTCACATAAATTTAGAGTCCGACCCATAAAATGCTAAAATTACCAAGCGTTAGTTTACTACTACAAAATTAGATACAAAAAAGCGCATAACGTCAGTTGGCACTAATGTAACTTTAGCTGAAGAATTCATGCAGCAGAAAAACACCAGTCTGTTCCCTTAAAATAGGAAGCAGAAAAGTATAAGGTGAGGGGTTTCCTTGATGTAGCCATTCACATCACTAAGTACAACTATGTACGTCGTAAGTACAAATATGATACATATATTTTAATTCATGAGGTCTGTTTTTATTTAGTTTCAGGAAGATGAAACCCAATAAGTGTTAACAAAATTAAATAACAATGTATTCACGAGTCAGTAACATATTTACACTTCATTTAGACTTTGCTAATCTGAGCTGTCTAAAATTCACACAGATAAAGAAAGGGGACATATAGGAAAGCATGTGTCAAGAAAACCTCACAGACCAGATGCTCATCTTTAGGTGTCTGTGACATATTTTCAAGTGACTATGTTGCAAATAATATTAGTTAAATAGAATTCCAATATTTCTTTGGGTGAATCTAAGTAGTCATCTAATCATAACTTAAATTGTAATTGTATTTGATCTTGTAAAACTCAGAATATGGCAGTGTCTTTTATTCACAAATGGAATGGCAAATAGTTTTCCATCAGTCCAATATAGCAACAGAGACATTTTTTGCTGAAATGGCAGAGTTTGCCATCTGAGAGAAATGACAGAGACACTGTCAGGAAAGAGTATTTTCTGCACAGAGAGAAAGTGATTGGTACATATAGCTTATTAACCATAATCATGGAGTATGCAACTATGTTTGCTGAAAACTATTACAAGCACACTGGAAGGTGTATAAAAAAAAAATGTAATGCCAAAATAGTTGCTTTAATACATTGACAGAATTCAAAAAGTAAGTACATAGATGCAAATACATTGGCTACAAATAAACAAGGTGTAGACACATCTTTCAGAACCAATTAGAGCAGGGATCTTCAACAGGAGGTCCGGGACCCCTAGGGGGTCCTCAGTGTAATAAAATAATGATTAGAAGTGAAGTGATAAGGAGACCATTTCGTCACAAAAGAGGAGTGACATCATTTCAGATTAATTGGATACTTTATTCAAGAATGAACAAAGGAGGCAGCCATGTATACACACGCAAGATGTGTGTATTCCATAGTGTCGGACTTAACATGAAAGTGAACAGTACTTATACATTTTGGTGGTCACAGAAAATAGCCTCCACACCTTATATGGACGACTCTGTTACCTGACGCTTTAGTCCTGACAGAGGCAATCTTAGAATAGGTGACCACATGCATGTTGTAAACAGCTCTTGTGTCCTTCACCACATACAAGATACATTTAAACCCTGAATACTGGAATGTCAACCTATCACTCAGAGTCAATGCAGGGGGGCCTCCAAATTATTGTTAATTTTTTTTGTAATTTTTTTTTTCAAAAAATAAAAAGTCTTAACAGGAATCCAACATAATATTAGCAAATATAAATCCCCACTGCTTACTGGCCTATAGGTAAGTTAGTCACTAAAGTAGCAATCCACATTATTAGTCATTTTAATAGCTTAGTATTCTATGCAAAAAAAGGTATAAAGGCGTTATTGTAGGCCCAGTTTAATATGCAACTTCATTTTATACAACATACTCTATGAAGTAGGGGGTCCCTGCTCCGTCTCTCTTTCAGTTAAGGGGTCCTTGGCTTAAAAAACATTGAAGACCCCTGAATTAGAGTATAATACTGAAATGTGAAGTTGTTTGGGATCGGTTGAGATAAAATAATGAAGTCAGGCTACAGTATGTTGTCTCATAAGGGCAAACCCTACACGTTTGGCACTCTGGGTTGGCTAAAACGGTTGTTGTATTTTAACTCAACTGGACCCAGGTGTGGTATCTACACATCCATAAGCTACAATCTTATACTGAAAAGAGAATATAGAAATTCTGTTCATTACAAAACAGATAACTGTATAAACAGAGGTCAATATGGCAGCTCACAGAAGATTATCTCTTTGAAGCTGTTTTTAAGCCGAGGCAGCTTGTGGTCTAAATCCTCAAGGTGTTTCACATTTGTGTATAAGATATACGTTTTTAGTTTGGTGCAACTGTCCTGCTCCTCAGACATCCACAGGTGAGGTACTTCATGACAGTCATGCTGACGTGCATTAGAGGTCCCAGGTTAAAGAGCATGTGGTAGAAGGCATGGACAGACAGGCCTCCAGTTTCATCAGCGTATTTCAGCGCTACGATGGGAGTGTACAAGGGGTTGGTCAGATTACGGAAGCGCGGTCTGCTTGATTCAATCACTTTCTTGGTACACTGTAGAGAGTGAGAGGATGAACAAAAAAGACAGAGATTTCCAGTCAGACCTGCAGGATTAATTGCAGACGTGTCACTGGGAAGCTAAGTCACTCAGACTGCAGGTGAACTTACCCTGGCGATGTCATCAGGCGTTTGTCCCAGTGTCTCAAAGATGTCAATAGAAGAAGGAAGATAGACATTCTTGAAGTAATGCACCGTATCAGGATCAGCTCCAGGACACTCCTTCTGCTTCACATCCTCAATCATCTTTGCCTCAAATTCTGTGTGCACCGGGCCCGGCTCGATCAGCGACAATCTAAGGAGAGAGACACACAACATTTAGGATTTATTTAGGATCCGACTAAAGTGAAGAAAGTAGGAAAACACCATATTTTTGAGGTTTTAGTTGTATATTCTGCATCACATTGTCAGAACCAGTAGTAGGCTGATAATCAGACTAATTTTGTTTTCACTTGCTGAAAAAATTGGAGTTGTTGGTTAATAGTGGCTGGTAAACGATTTATAGTTTAATATCATTTACCAAATAAAAATGCTTAAAGATGCCATATTATGCTCATTTTCTGGTTCAAAATTGTATGTTAAGGTTGTACCAGAATAGGTTTACATGGTTTAATTTTCAAAAAACATCATATTTTTGTTGTACAGCAAAGCTCTCTCTCACTCGCTGCTCATCTTTTCACCCTGTGTTCAGGTCTCTGTTTTAGCTACAGAGTGAATCATCTTTCCTTCTGTACTCTTTGATTCCACTCGCACATGCGCAGTAGCTCAGATCTTAGATCATGTCAGTTAGCTCCATAGACAGTAAAAGAAAGGTTGTTTCTCCAACTTTGGTCAGTTACAAGGCAGGATTAGCCGGGAGACTTCTTCTAAAGGAGGGCTCACATGTACTTATTTTGTAGATTATGGTGAACTTGTGTGTGTTGTAGCAGTGCTTTGCCATTGAGAACGAGCTAGCATGCTAACGCTAGCATGCTAACGGTTGTGTTTAGCCCGTCGTTTCGGCTAGTTACGTAACAAGCCCTGCAGATTTTGAACAGCTCACCCAGAGACTGAAGGCAGGACACATTCAGAAACCCGTATCTCACTCAAAACAAGTTTGTATGCGTGTGGAAGCACCAAAATAACACAAAATAACACCCCAAATCCCAGAAAAAGTGATTTTTTCATAATATGGGCACTTTAACAACATGCGTTTAACGTTTTATCCAGCGCCATCATCAGGCCAAAATTTTAATTTAAATGTGTCCAATACTTTCATAATTAATAAATAATTGATGACCGCATACATATACTAATGACATCATCATCAGCCTCAGCTGTGCTTTGAGTTCAGTGCTAATTAGCAAACTGGTTCATGAAATGGTTCAATCATGATTTTCAGGCCTAGATAAAAGGAGGGGCAACACACGATTAAAGCGTGTTGTTAAATGTCAGACTCTGTATCTATGTGGTTTGTTAGTAATGACGGAAGTAGCATCAGGGGCACTCACGTGACATTAAACTTCAAGAGCTGCACAGCCAAACTCTCACAGAAGCCCTCCATAGCAAACTTGGAAGCTGCATACACGTCATTAAACACCACACCTATAGAAACACAGTAAATCCTTAAATTTCACTTTGAGACAACATGCACAGTTTAATAGATCAGTTCTTCTTGTTCACTGTTCCGTGCTGACAGCAGTACTTAAACTCCATTAGCCTTCCTTCAGCTTTCTACCCACTCTTCCATTCGTCCATCATCAACCCATACATACACCAAACTGAAGCCTACAAACTGTAATTTCTCCCTGTAGCGTTTGACAACCTACCCCGCCTCACCTCCCTTCCCCTACCATACCGTCTGCTAACCTTGCAGTCCCATCACACTGCTGACCACGATGATGTGTCCTCCTTTCCTCTTCTTCATGTCAGGCATCACCTCCTTGATCATGCGGATCACCCCAAAGAAATTGGTCTCAAACACTTTCTTCATCTCTTCGATGGGAATGCTCTCTATTGGACCCACTAGGCCGATACCTGCGTTATTGACTGGTCAGGAGAAGAAGAAGGAATCGAAGAGGACAAGGAAGAAATTGAGTATGAACATCACTTTGGGACAGCGTACCAGTGCAACACAATGAGGATGCATTTTACTTACTGAGGACATCCACGTGTCGATCTTTGATGCCATCAAAACACTGTTTGACGGACTCGTCGTTGCAGACGTCCAGTACAGCCAGAGAAAGAGTTTTCCCGTATGCATCCCCGGCAGCTTCCACCAGCTTATCTTTACGTTTCAGGTCACGCATCGTTGCTATGACTGTGAACAGGTGGAAAAGAGGGAAAACAGAAAGAGATTGAGAGGAGAGTAGAAGAGATTTTTTTTTAATGTATGTATTGAATAGTCTTGAGTTTTGAAAAAATGCCTTGCAATACTAATCAGCCATGTGAATGGAGTTGAATAAAGGTTCACTGAGACACAGTCTGTTCCTCTAGTATATGCAACTCACTTGGTTTTAATGTATTTCTTTAAGGTTTGTTAAAAGTCTGTATGGTCACAATAGAAATGGTTGAGTAGATATGACACATGCACACCTGTTCTGCTATGCCACAACTTGTTTGTGGTTTTGTATATTGGCAGCTTTAATAAAAAAAGAGTAGCACCTCCACACTGACTTCAAACCGCAAGTTGATTTAAATATTTCAATGCCAGTTAGACCTTTGTCATTCCATTTTGACCTGTGTGCAGGCATGATTCTTTTAATCATTGCTGTTTGCCAATAGCCCTGTGTATGATTATGATCCTTTAATTTCCATGGGCAGCTTCCAAGTGTGAGTTTGTGAATGGGTGTAACACTCCCACAGCACTACACCTTTAGGCTGCTGCTGTAAATAGGCATGTGATTAGGCAACCTGCCCAGGTAAATGAGGTTTAAACAAGAGAATATCACTATCAGCCTCAGGCTGCATGTAGGTTCACACAAGATACACACATAAATACATGTTGATGAGTGGACTCCAGTGTCTTCATATGTGTGTCAAGTACAACATTTTTTTATGAATGATTGTGCAGCATCAACACGTCGGCTGTTTATTTTTTCTAACTGAATTCTCTTTTTGAATAAGTAAAATAACCACAATGGGAAAGCTATTGCTAAAGATAGTAATTGTAGTAAAAATAACCTGACTGTTGTAACAGGAGCCCAGATGGTCTATAGACCATCTGGGCTCCTGTTACAACAGTCAGTTTACATATCAGCACTGCGTCACTGCGTTGGGGAATAGCCCTCGACAGCCAGTCATCCACAATGGAGCTCAGCGAGCCGAGCCATAATTAGCCTAACCAAGGCTGTAGTGGGGCTTTAGTTATTTTCTGCTGTTACATGAATGTGATTTTTGCAAATCAGATCCAAATCACATTTGGAGGTGGTTTGAATTGTGATTCCAATGAGATTTTTACAGATGCGTCTCAGAATGGCGGCTTTGGCCGCTCAAATCGCATTTCAAAGTGTGTTTTGCGTCACTAATGTATCCAAGAGCCTAATTGTGCTTATGCTTAAGTTGTTGAGAAACAAATCAGATTTGTCTGCAGTCTGAACATAGAAAAGATTAAGTTGTGATCAGAGACTGTGTGGCGGGGGGGAGCAAAGTAATTGCATGGTTATGCAGTGTAAGCGCAGATTGATTTTAAAAAGTCTGCACTGCTTTACCTGATAACGATAATAATACAGTATGAAAACGAAATGGAAACCAATGGTTAACTGGAACAATATAAACAATTCAGTCACATTTTTAAAAGTATAATGTAAAGTATACATTATTTTTTTACTGATCTGCTGACACATGAAAAAAAAAAACATTGGTATGGTCCTTTAAGTGGACCGCCAGCAATTAGACAAATTAAGTAAAAAATAAAAGAGAAAGTAGGTTAAATCAAAAGATAAATCTTTTTTGTAGTAGTTGTTTGCTTTGTTTATTATTGAATTGTCTTTCTTGTTATGCTTTGGCAACACAAATGTAGCCTATTTACATGATGTGTTAAAGAAAATTGAAAATGCAATTGAATGTTCTCTCTCTCTCTTTCTAACGCATACACACACACACACACACACACACACACACACACACACACACACACACACACACACACACACACACACACACACACACACACAGTGCACCTACCGTGATAGCGCTTCTGTTCATCCTTGGCCAGCATCACGGCCATCCTCAGACCGATACCGGAGGAGCAGCCGGTGATCAGCACCACTTTCTGCCCGGGACTCACCATGGCTCCCCTGCCTCTCTGCTCCGTTGTCACCCTGAGACACCAGCAGACCAGCAGCTCTGCAGGATGAGTGGCGACTTAAGGTGAGAGCAACTGTAAGAGGATCAGAGAGACAGAGAGAGAGTCACATGGACAGAGTACAACAACAGTGAGATTATCTATCCAGTAAATGCTTGTCTGTCCTGTGGGAGTCATGTCCAACTTCTTTATTTTAGTCCATGACGGGAACATATTGCCATGGCATTATCTGAAACTTAATAAACCCTCTGCCTGTCAGAGGTGTCTGACCAACAGTGCGAAGAACAAATTGATAAGCACCAATTTTAAGTCACATATCGATATGTAAAAGTCAGCTTCTGCTTAGCAAAGAGATTCGGCACCCTCCAGTGGTCAATATGATTATTCTTCATATCAGTCTAAACTTTATTAATGGAAAGACTTCTGTTATTCAAAGCCAACACAAATCTGACTACATTATACATGATGATGCCAGAATATGTTTTGTTTTTTGGCAGAGTGAGTTATATAATAATAGATGAAACAAAAGATACACACACAAGTACAAAATATCTCTGCATGTCTCCCTCTCTTTTGCACGCACATGTACACACACGCACACACGCACGCACGCACACACACACACACACACATACACTTTCAACCCCTGAGTGTAGCTGCCAGTCTTAAGACAACCCACTTGAAGCAGGAGGAAGGGAGTTTGGAAATATTCCTGGAATCTATTTTTTTCTCTTTTCTCTATACAAAAAAAGTCTGTGTGTGCCTGCATGCAATTTACTTCTGTTACCAAAACAGCACTGTTACCAAAACATTAACTTCTAATCATTATTGTACATCGCATTTAAAGTATCTTTATCTAAAAACATATATTCTATTTACCACCTGCAGAATATGACAAATGGTACACAGTTTTACAAAAAACACAGAAAGGTTTATCTGATCATTAGTTACAGGCTGGAAAGCACTTATTCTTTTCCTCTCACCTTTACAAAAGACAAGAAAATGCTGCAAGATGACACCAAATGGCGCCAGGAATGATTCCTACTCACATGAAACTACAGTGTCAGGTGAACTTAATACCTACACCTTTAATCTAGCCCTCTGCTTCATGTGCACATATCATAGTGTGTCAGTTGTCAATACACAGTAGAATGTGCCCAAACTGTTATTGATTAGACAGTTTTTGGCACATTTCTTTTTCTGCTGAATTGTTTTGTTGTTGTTGTTGTTGTCGTCATTTTAGACATTCCTTAACCGATTTCATTCTTAAAGCTTAATTTGTTCCAATATCAAGCACATTTTGTTACATTTTAATGTAGCCTATAAAATAAGCTACTGTACTAAATAAATATTTTTGGATTTGATTATACAATTATATTTGGTCCTGAGTCACCTGCTAAGAGTCATATTCTAGCCTACAAGTGGTCTAAATAAAAACATCTCTAAATGGATGCTGAAGCAGGACAGGGGAGGCCTGAGGCTCATATAGGTATTCATGTGCATGTATGCATGTGGGTGCATGCACTGATCTCTGATCCTGTCTACCTTTTTCATCCATAGACTGAAAAATAACCCTATAAACTTCTCCCTATAAAAACCTCCCCATGAGCTGCTTGTTTCTTTTGACTTTTCTACATCAGAAAAAAGAATGAATAACCCCTGGAGTAAAAGGCAGGAAGCACATTTTGTCTTTTTCATTGTGCCTATAGGAAGAATATGGTGTATGTGTGTTGGAAGAAAGTGTGGGGTGGGCAAAGACAGACAGGCACTGGAATTTGGAATCTGCAGCAGCATTTTTTTATTAGTTTGGCAGCACCGATGTCCTGTCCTAGCATGCTTTGTGTGTGTGTGTGTGTGTGTGTGTGTGTGTGTGTGTGTGTGTGTGTGTGTGTGTGTGTGTGTGTGTGTGTGTGTGGAGAGTAGGTTAATAGACAATTAAGAAAATATTTTTATTTTTTTATTTTTTCGTTGTTCATGTTGGATGTTTTATATTTGGTCCTATCGAAAGAAACTTTGCTGGCAGTTTTTTTTTTTTTTTAAACATTAAAACTTATTGCGTGCGTGCCAACGTGCGCACACGCGCAAAAGAGAAATATTGATAGACACCATATAGTCCCTTAAATCACTCAGACAATAATGATGCGAATAATGACACGCGCAGTAATTATGTTTCTGTACAGCCCCACGAGCGCCTAACCAGGAGTCTCTGGGGAGGGAGGGGTCACCCCGGAGGGGAGAGGGGGCGAGGGGAGGGGGGGAGGAGAGGAGAGAAAGTGGGGAAAGTGGGTGAAGAAGGAGAAGACCTTGTGAGATTGGTCTCCCCTCTTCAACCGTCCGTCCAGAAGAAAAACAGTAAAGACCGGAGAATAAGCGCTGCTGAATATATTTCATCAATTAAATCAGCCTTAATGCATGCGCGCTCTTAATTGCCTGCTGGTAAAGTGCGTGTTGAGACGCACGGGCGCGAGAAAGCAGTTCCTAAGATCTCGCGCGCAAAGCCAAAAGTTTCTCTGACTTCAGGTGTCTCACGGAGCGCAAATATTTTTGCACGAGGGAATTATTGGCCGCCGTATCGATAGCTTCAAATGCAATATGATGGATCGATGGAGTCTAGTGCGCGAGACATGGCTGCTGCTGCTGCTGCTGCTTGTCTCGGTGTTGTACACCTCAAGGGCAGGTAGGGCTGAAATATTAAGGACTGTTTACTTGTTTATCTTTGTGCAAATAATTAGCTCCCCGAGTTCAGTTTGCCTAATTGTATTTTAGCCTGTAAAAAGTTGAAGTTGATGCTTCCTCTTTCTTTTCCTTTCTTCCTCTCTGTGTCACATCAGTTGTCACCACCTGCCTTCCAGCCCCTGATGAGCTCATCAATGTTTAAGTGTCATCCTTAACCCTTCCTTAACATAATTTGTACAACTTTCATTTGTGCATCTAGACAAATATTTGATTGTCTATATATGATCTTGGTTTGTCAGGGATAGGTTAATTCCCAAAACACACCCCGGCCCTCTCCCCCCCAAAAAAACGTCTTCTAGTCAT
Organism: Gymnocephalus cernua; assembly: GCA_023631565.1. NCBI lineage: Eukaryota > Metazoa > Chordata > Actinopteri > Perciformes > Percidae > Gymnocephalus > Gymnocephalus cernua. Next base: position 33,887,216 of record CM042427.1, on the reverse strand, counting down.
TTTCCACTCAACTTTCAGAAGAAATGGCTTTTTGACAGATGCTTTTGTAATGCCAGGTCAGGCAGACATAAAGCTTATTTAACTGAACCACCATATTTCTGGGCTCCTTGAGCCCACTGCACATTTGTTAGACAGCCAAAAGGCATAGGCCTATATGTCTAGACTTGTTCTGCCATACCTGCATCAGTGTGTGCTCTCCATACACCAGCATACAGGATTTTGAACCTGTACAGCTGGGTAATGGGGAACAGACAGGAAAATTAAAGTGAGCTGTGCTGCAGACTCTTGCTTACAGCAGCCCCTCAAGCTGCACTGGAAACATATGAGGAGGACTTTGTTCTTCTGGGGCTTTTGGAGCCTGATCTCACTCATGGTTATATCAGTATATGTGCAAGTGTGTGCCAACAAAGTGTTTGAGTAGAAAAGTTTACCGTGCAAACTAAAGAACATTTAAAAACGAGAGAAAGTAAAGAGCTTGTCGTCTGTCAGATGAGTCAGGTAATTCCTAAATATTAAATCGACTTCCAAATATTTTGTATTTTATATTTCTGTTTAAACTTTGTGATATTCATTGAAATGTCAAGTCAAGTTTCAAGACAAGAACATGTATCACATCACATGTAGTAAAGCTTCACATTTCATTCTTGACCTTGGAAACAATAGTTGACATAACAGTCTCATTGCATTTAGTCTGGTAGCTGTTCTGGAGCATTCAATCATACTACATCAGCAGATGGAATTTTTAAGTTGTCATGGACTTGTAGATGTTTTTATTTCCATTTTGTCCTGAGCACTTCTTGTCCATGTAAGCTTAAAGGAATAGTTTGACATTTTGAGAAATACGCCTACTGCTTTCTTACTGAGAGTTAAATCAGAAGATCAATACCACTCTCATGTTTGTACAGTAAATACAAAGCTTGAGCCAGGAGCTGATTAGCTTAGCTTAGCTTGGCAAAAAGATTTAAATCGGGGAGACAGCTAGCTGACTCTGTACAAAGGCAACAAAATCCACTAATTAGCACTTGAAAGCACATTAATTAACACTATATTTTGTTTGTTTAATGCATTTAAAAAAAAAAAAAACTTTGCGGTGTCACATGATGATACATATCGGACTATTTCTTGGCCATGGGCAGTACATTTCTTGTCTTGGAGGTTGCTAGGCATCAAGGAAAGACAAACTCTTGGCAAGAAAGCGAATAAGCAGATTTCCCAAAATGTTAAAACAATTTTAAGACTACTTACTACTACTTTAAAAGTTGAGCTTCAAGGTGAATTCTTGACCTCGGAAACATCAGTTGGCAAAACAAGCTCAACTCAAGATGAGATGAATGAATGAATAACATGGGATCGAATCGAAAGTTCCAGAACAGCTACTTAATGGGTTTGAGTTTAGGTTGTATATAATGTCCTCATGGGCTTTACAGATCCAAAACACAGTTCTCAACCTGTCTAAGCACTCAGGAAAACCAAGGAAAAGCTATAAAAAAACAAACCTTAATTTTAACTTCATTACATCCGTTGTTTTCCTCATTTAATGGCTGTTTTATTTGCAAGTCAGCATGCACCCGCTTTATTTAGGATTACATCAGCGATTCACTGTGAAAGAGTCAGCGAACAGGTGACTTGGCAAAAACTCCACCATGGTGTGTCGACGTGCTGCATCTGAAGAGATTCTGAGAGAGATAGCTGAACATATTTATGTTATGTCCCGACAGCCTTCAAATATTTTTTAACAACCTGTCTTTGTACTGAAGATTAAAACCAAACGTGCCTGCTGGCTACTTGGTTCTAGTTTATGCGATCATGTCTCAATGGTGTATTAAAAAAACTAAGTGAAGACAGAGGTTGTTAGGCTTTTTTGCAGAATGATTAGCCCACATGCTGGGTCAAACCTCACTCTGTCTGTGAAGGTCATTACACAAGTGTGTGACCTCCTGACCTTTAGGGTCATCCAGGGTCAAACTCGGTCGGGGTGTAGCATCTCCCACCTGGCTTGCAGAGAACACATTCTTTAGGAATTTATTCGTAAATAACCCATCTGGTAAAGTGAAACACAGAAAAACTAAGTACACACATTTAGGGGTGTAACGATTCATCGATCTGGATAGATGTATTGATTCAGTGATCCACGATCCAATATTATTGATGCAAAAGGATACATATAATTTGTAACACGCCTTTTTATATTAATTACCACTTTATAGTACAGAATAATTTGTTTTTAATTTAAATGTCCAGAAGAGCTCAGTAATAACATTGTCAAATGGTATTTTACTAGCTTTTTTTGAGTTGCTATAAATGCAACTGTGTTAAATGGACATATGATATTGTCTCATATAGATTGCAGGCCCCTGAATTGAATCAAAGTGAAATCTTGTCGTGGCAGACTCAATAAATATCGTATCCTTGTCCAAAGAATCCATGTAATATTGTATTGTTATAAAACTTGTGATTTACACCCCTACACACATACACACAGTATAATGTCTCACATTCCTGTTCAGCTACTGGACAAACTCGTCCGTAACACCTATAATTAAACTGTCTTCAGTAACATGTCACTCTCCGGTTGTTTTTGTTGCTTCCTGTCAAATGCGATCACACACCTGGCTGTTAGCAGATTAGGTGTAAATTATGATTATAGTTATGAGCAATGTGGTCAAGTTACGGTCAAGAATGTCACAGTCTGGCCTAAGGTGTTTCAGGGTCATACCTGGTTCACTACCAGCTTTAAACCTGACCCTTGCTATTTATTGCTTTCAAAGTATTCAGTTAAATCATCTGGTTGCCAGGGTAACACAGCTATATCCAAGTATGTTTAGTTTAAAGCCTTCCTGCTACATTTTAAGCTAATTGCTGAAAATGGTGTGATGTTTAGATAATGGAATAAAAAGTATTATCAGTGTTTGGTGAGAAAATCAGACTTGGTTTAAGATCTGTACTCTATGAGACTCTCAGCCAAGCAGACACACATATTACTAAGTAAGAGATACCTGCCTCACCTTTTCAGTGTGTTTTTCTTACATTTCATTGCCTGGAATCAACAACTTGACAGCTTTTAATTTTTACCCTGGCACAACATTGAAAGACTAAAGGTTAAAAAGATCAGTCGCTGCATAGGATGAAAATGTTAAAAATGGTGCTGTTCTTGCCAAACCCCTATCATTGATGTTACAGCAGGTGTTCTTGATTTGGGCAGATGATGGGAAACACCTGCTGTGACTCTGAATGGTAGAAACTGTAGTAGTTTTCTACCACATTCAATTTGGAAATCATCTTTTTTAAATATTATTAACCACGCTAGCAGCTTGGCTCTAGGGATGGCAATGTTGGTCGATTGGTCCACCACTTTGGTCCAAGCTGAAAACAATCTTAGGATGAATTGCCATGAGAATTCAGGTTCTCTTCAAGATGAATTGTAATATATTTGGTGATTCCTTAAACTTTCAATCTAGTGCCATCATCAGATCAAAATGTTATTTTGTCCAACATTTTAGTTCATAAATACCGGTATCTGCAACTAATGACATTCATCAGCTTCAGCTGTACTTTAGTTGTTTAATGTTTAGTGTTGATTAGCAAATGTTAGCATGTTAACACACTAAACAAAGATGGTGGCATTGCGAAAGTAAAATGTTGAGCTCTTGCTTTACCATTTCTGACAGATTTCTCCCCAATATGGAATGACCATTTCCTCTTTACTGCCGTACTTCTTGTCACTGATAATTTCACTTTTGTCCTGGGGAGGGTGTAGATCATAGAAATAGAATGGTAGTAGAACGGACATTCCCATTCAAATCAACGGTCAGGGTACCGTTGCCATTGCAAAGAATTGTGGCCATTTTAGCGGACTGACTTCAGCATAAACTTCCATATAAACCGACTTGTGGTAAGTCACCGATTCCCTGAAGTGAGATTTTGCGACAAACGAGCAGTGGAGTAGTACGAAGCATGGCGAGGAGTCTTTTGTGCATAATGCATTGCTGCCAGAAATGAAGTGAGGATTGCTGGATTTAATTGCTTCAACAAGAGACTGACAAAGGAAACACGGCGGCTTAATGGGGACGGACCAAAATGGATTTCTTACAATAGTGAGTGTGACACACTCTACGGCCACACTGATGTGTGTTGTCAACATAACAACAATCGCCATTTTCTCTTGAACTGTGCGTTCTACTCTCATTCTATTTCTATGGTGTAGACAGCTATGGGTCTTACCCGTCTTACCCCTTTTCTCCTGCCAGCAAAGAGCTTCACCACAAGAGCATAATGTGTGCAGAGGTTCATGAAATTCCATACAGGTGCCTTGACCAACCAGTAGGAATGGCTAGCGCAAAGACAAGGACACAGTGAAAGTCCTTTTTGTTAAAATGCACAAACCAGACGGAGGAACCACTACCAGGAATATAACCCAGGTCCTTGTGGTGGTGGTTGTTGAATGTGTGTAGCCCCCGCTCCCTTTAAGAGAAATATTAGTAAAATACAGTGTTTATGGTGCGTATGTTTTTGGAGGAATTGGTCCTTTTACTGTTTTAAAACAAGCCACACCACAGCTACAGCCAAGCTACAGCCATTTCAAGTCCCTGCTAAATCCCCTCCAAGATATGTTTAAATAACTACAAGGAAACAATGAGGGCAGATTCTGAAATGGAGATTCTGTTGAGAGAGATTGAGATGAAACAAAGAATGAAAACCTCAACAATAGATCTTGCTGCTTGCCTCAGCTTACCAACAAAAACAAGTACATTTTGATTGACAGCTTTTTAAAAGCCTGAACCCGTTTGCAGTCCGACATTATTCAAATGTACGCACGCACACAGCTCTTTTGCCTTTTAACAAGAATGAGTCATTTATACATTTTTTAACATCATTTATTCATGACTAACGTAGGTTAACGAAGTTGGAACAAAGAAATAAAATAAGTCCTCCAGAGGCCAGCCTCCGTTTCACCTCCTCAGCCCGGCACAAGCCCGTGTAAAATGATAGAAATTAAGACCGAACCTGTCGGGTCCCATCGGGTTTGGGCAAAGATCTTCAGCTCTAGTCCAGAGTGTATAATTTTAGGGTGCCAAATGTGTTTGGATGGAAAATGTAGTATGAGTGTGCTGTGAGTTGTGGAGTACATTTGTTCAACATTCTTCTTCTTTCACATGAAATTAATGGTAGAGCATCTTTATAATAGACACGACTCTCTTTAAAGTCTATAGAATTTAACAGCAATATCTAGGAGGGGAAAACAGCATCAGATCTAGAAATTGATGTGTCTTATACTTTGGTTTATGACCAAATACCTGCAAAACATTCCCATCAGCCTCAACTGTACTTTGGGTTTAGTGCTAAAGAGCAAATGTAAGCATGCTATCACACTAAACTAAGATGGTGAACATGGTAAACTATCATTGTCTAAACGTATCTAAACGTTTGTGAGCATGTTAGCATGCTGACTTTAGCATTGAGTTCAGCCACACAGAGCTGCTAGCATGGCTGTTTAGTTTTAGTTTAGTTAATTTTCACAAGGATATAAAGTGCATACAATAGACTTTAAAAACAAGCAATTACAGTGCATAGAGGAAAGAAGCCTAAAAGGCTTATTCCGAGTCCTTAAAGTCCTTAGAGTCCTAAAAAGTCCTTAAATATCCTACACTGCTATGCCAGGGTTTTATTTTGAAATACTTTTTCATGTGTCTTTGCGATGCTTCTTTCTAGCATATGATTATCTTTTGCTTAATGCCGAACTCACAGCCAGTTAAAGCTTTTATTTAGTTTCAGATGTTTCAACCATCTCTGCATGTAATAAACTTGACTTGGCGGAGGATATGTGTCACTTCCTAAAGTATTTTGTTTGATCAAGTAAAGCCTATTTGATGCACGCTTGGCTTCCAACCTATAACATGTCATGCGGTACACAAAAATGTTCAAAACAGCTCACAATTAAAATACAGATGATATGACATTTTAAGTCATTGGGAGTTTTTTGGTAAACAAATATTGCCAAGAGAATTACAGTAACTATATATAATATAATCTTTATCACTTTGCACTCTTGACACAGTAGGTCTGTGTGCTATACATTTGTCTTATGTTTGAAAGTAAGCTCACTCTTTGTTCTCCAAAATCAAAGTCACTGTCTGATGCAACTATCCAACAATAATAGAGCACAGGGCCACAAAAAGCAATGTGTTGCTGTCCGAGAAGAGTTGGAGCCCCGTGACTGACAAATATTGATGCAGTCTTTGATCTGTGTTTGAGAGGAAGAGTGACTGTTGGATGAAGAGGAGACAAGATTACAAGGATATGTTGGGACTTGAGATATGATGTGTGATTTCAACACGAGTGCCACAGATTCCTAGAAGGAGATAAGCAGCACATGTCTGTCCTTCAGCTAGTTTCTTATTCTCTCTGTCTGTTACTGATATTAAGGATCCATCTAAGTGTGTGTGTCTGTGTGCTGTATGCATAGCCTGTTGTGTCTGTGTGGGTATCCGACAGCAGGAGAGACTGCCCAGTGTGTTTCTTTGATGAGAGCCAGCTGAACTGGGAGGAAAGAAAACACATGGTCCCTCCATCCTATTCTTCCTTCTGCACTCTTTCTCTGTCTCTTGTTCTCTCTGGTTTTCTTCTCCCTATTTTTATCATTCTCCTGGTTTAGTCTCTGTGGAGAGCCGTGTCAGATGTTTGAGAGAGATGTTTGAGCAAAACTAGAGAGAGTAAAGAGGTCTGGACTGACACTCCTGGGGCAAATCCTCCGTGGGGGATCTGGTGTGTGTGTGTGTATGTGTGTGTGTGTGTGTGTATGTGTGTGTGTGTGTGTGTGTGTGTGTGTGTGTGTGGGGCTCGACCAAACAGTTCTTGTTTCTGCAAAAAGCATGTTATTGCATTCTTCACCATTACTGAGTTAATGACAGACTAATCACAAACACACACACATTGATACAACCGCACATGTACACACAGACATAGACACACATCTGGTTTCCAGCAAATCCATAGACTTTAATACGATGCCCGTTAAGTTGTTTGTGTGTCGGTGTGTTGTTTGTGTCTGTGAGTCTGCTCCACTTGTGTATCCTGTATGGATAAATGTGGAACCTTAAACCGAGATGGATTTCAGATAAAAGACAGTGTCCCCCACTTTACACTTCACTGCTTTTCTGCTTTACTTTTTTGTCAGCCTTTTGTAACATATCTTTGTAACATCATCACTTGTAACACTTGTATCATCCATTCATCCATCCATCCATCCATCCATCCATCCATCCATCCATCCATCCATCCATCCATCCATCCATCCATCCATCCATCCATCCATCCATCCATCCATCCATCCATCCATCCAATAGTTTTTTTTGTCATCATAGAATTCAGTGTTTCTTGCTATCAGTTACATAACTCACTGTAGAGAAAGACAAGTGGGCAGAATAACTGGTCTGGGAAAACCCTGACGAAATTTGAGATTTGGGTCTGGTGTCAACCAGGCTACAGAATAACATAGAGGCTGTAAACAGAGTAGTCTGATTCTCTAAGCCAGTGTATTTGGAGGCACAACTTAAAGTGAGAAAACCCAAGATTTCACTATTACTGTAATTACCTACCACAAGTATGGTAGGTCAAAGTTAAAGTTCACCTCAGTTTCCCCTTCTTAATACGTTTTGCTAAACTGTCACTTTGTTTAAAACCTGTCTGACCACTTATCTATCTATCTATCTATCTATCTATCTATCTATCTATCTATCTATCTATCTATCTATCTATCTATCTATCTATCTATCTATCTATCTATCTATCTATCTATCTATCTATCTATCTATCTATCTACATGTTTTAAATGTAGTTTGTCAATGTTGTGAGCCTGAATCCATAAATCATCTCCATTGTGTTCGGATGGTTCAATCTATCTATGTAGTTTAAGAGTTCAGTCTTGTTCTTTATGTTCAATCTACGGTTGCTCTGCTTCATGTTGAGGCTTACATTTGACATGCTCTGCATGTGTGTGCATGTTGATGGTCCCCCTCACACCACAGTTTAGAGCCTTGGGATAACTGCTGCAACTGATGGAGACCAGAACACCCCTTGTGTATGTACAGCCCAGTGTATGTACAATGTGTGTGTGTGTGTGTGTGTGTACAATGTGTGTGTGTGTGCACATGCCCACTGTTTTTCTATGTGGATGTTGTGTTGTGCTTGTACATAATATGAATCAACAGCATAGGGAAGCATTACCTGATGTGTTTAAATGCATATAGAGTACGAGCAGAGAGTTCCCATGTCTTGTCTTGTCCTCTGCTGCATTCAGATGTCAGATCATTTCTTGGTATGTACGACAGAAACCCCTCTTCTTGTACACAATGCTTATGAGTTTCAGGAGCACCTTAAATGTAACCATGGCTCTAACATGTCTGAACACCAGGAGATAAGAAAAGCGTGTTAGCAGCCAGGCATGCTACATTTTTTAAAATTAAACCTTTATGTACTGTAATATACTGTACACTGTAACTACAATCCTACAAAGGTACCAGGTCACTTTTTAGCAACATGCACATGGTTTATGGTGCTCAGTTAAAATCTGTTTATAGAAAAAGACTTCTGATACTGAAAATAAAATGGGTGGGAGAATTTTGAAGGAATAGTTTGACCGTTTATTCATCGTCTCGCTGAGTTAAATGTGAAGAATGATATGAGTTCCTGGCAGGATATGACTGACAGTTTATTGGACCAATCAAAGAGCAGCAAAATCCCCGCCCCTATCCATGTCCATTTAACGTAATGACCACACTAAAAAGCACAGAGAAAAACACAAACCTAAAATAAGAAGGGCAAACCAAAAGACAGGCAATACAATCATGCTGAAGCTGTGATCTTTGCTACAAATCCCGTTGTTTTTTTTTGCATTTTACATTCTGTGCCATATTTAAAAAATGATAGTAATTTTGTGTTGCAGTTTGTTTGGATGCTATCCCACATGTCTTGGACAATTTTTTTTTTACATAATTTTGTGGGGAGATTTTAGGCCTTTATTTTTATAGGACAGCTGAAGACATGCAAGGGGACAGAGAGGGGGAATGATATGCAGCAAAGGACCCCAGGTCGGAGTCGAGGAGTAAAACTCTATATACAGTATGGCCGCACCCTCTACCAGGTGAGCTACCCAGGCGCCAATTGGACATTTGGTCTTTTATTAATGGACAAAATAAACCCCGTAGAATGATTGACTCCACATTCATGTCTGTATGGTTATGATGATGGCTGATTATCTTAGAATAGCATAAAAATGGGATGCATTGAGAAACAGCTGGCCTGCCTCCGTCACTGTGCCTGTACCACTTTCTGTTCACTGAAGTGTGTTTTGTGTTGAAGCTACAGTGAGCAATCGGAGCATTTCATCCCTGAAACAAAAAAAATCTGCTAAATGTTAACTTTTTACAGATGTTTTTCAGCTCATAAAGCAACAAAAGTCACTGGAAGTTTTAATATCTTAGCTGTATCAGTAAATAGTGTGATGCCCTGCACACTAAATTACAAGCTGACAAAATGCCGGGCAGGCTGGCAGACAGACAGATGGACAAGCAGACAGACAAACAAAAAGAAATGCAACAAATACAAATACATCTGGCACTCAGACTCAGACATTATGCCAACCTCATACGCATGCATGTGTGTGTGTGTGTGTGTGTGTGTGTGTGTGTGTGTGTGTGTGTGTGTGTGTGTGTGTGTGTGTGTGTGTGTGTGTGTGTGTTGAAAGGTGCAAAGCAGATGTAGGGTTTACGTAAGCCCTAGAAATACGTGTGAGAAGAAGCTACACCAGTATAGGCATGCCCTATTATGTCTTCTATTTTCCCCCTTTACCCCTATCTCTCCCTTTTCACTTTCAATATGTTGCACATTTCTGTCCTGTCTCTCCCCCCCCCCGGGCTCATCTTTTACATCCCATCTTTTTCTGCTTTAGTCCATCTCACAGATCTCTATGACCAGTGTGTCGATATGCGTGTGCATATGATTCTGCTCAAGCTACAACGCTGGCCACATCTTTGGAAATGCCTTTAGATATTGCAAATGTCTCTTTTGGTTTTTGTGTTTCTGTGTGCTCTCGGGCTGAATCATCGTCACAACACATGCACTCTTTATAGACCTCTGGTATAAGTCTTTGTTGTGTGATGTCTGTTGCATGTGTCAGTGCCAAGATGGGCGTTATCATGTGATTACACCAAGCTTCTGCAACAAATATGTGTCCTAGAAAGAGAGAGAGAGAGTCAAAGAGCACATGGCCTGACTGATAAAGCATTGCATTAGTTTGTTTACAAGATAGCATAATTTGTATCATAGGTAAAATAAGGCCTGTCACGATAACATATTTTGCTGGACGATAAATTGTCCCAGAAATTATTGTGATAAACGATAATATTGTCGTTCTGAGACCTTTTTCATCTAATGTAATGATAATGGCATAATAATGCAAGTCCACCATCTTTTTCAAAGATCAATATACTTTTATTTCTGAAGAATATTTAACACTGGAACTGGAAGACATTTTAAATATCCATGATAAATGAACAAAACAACCAAAAACAATAAATAAAATGGAATTTTTTTCTGGCCGCGATAATTTCCATTTAAAAATGATTGAGCTCATTTTTATTTATCATGTGATTAATTGATTTATTGCATATTGCGACAGGCCTAGGTAACATCACACAAAACAGTTGTGTACATTTACAAGATGTTATCAGTTGGTTTGTGTATTTACTAGTGCTGCCTTCTCTTAGTCGATTAGTCGACTAATCGGTCGTTTTGGTCTTAGTCGACTAAGATTTCTTTTGTCGATAAGTCATTTTTTATGCTTATTCATGCTTAATTACTCATTTCCAAGCAACTTATGAGAACATTTCTGGTGAACACAAGATTTAAAGTGGTGCTTTTGCAGGATTAATTTCGGAGAAACTCAGTTTAACAGATGGTTAATTAACTACATTTATACTGCGCTTTTCTAGTCTTAACCACCTCTCAAAGAGCACAGCTCTGTCGATTAAATCAACTAATCAATTAGTCGACAAACTCATATAAGTGTTAGTCTACTAAAAATTTCTTTAGTCGAGGACAGCCCTAGTATTTACACCAATGCTGAGGAAAATCCATGTTTTTTATGTTCATCAGCTCAGTGAGTTACTTAGTCTGCCATTTGGTGCTGGGTAGGAAATGCATAGTGTGTTTATCAGAGCTTAGTTGCTGAAAATGTCTGTCTGCTTGGCTGGAAAAGAGGTTCATATAAGAAGGTTTGATTGAGTGTTTGATCCATTATTACAAAAACAAGTATAACAGGAGTTCTCACTTTTGGTCAGCAATTTCACCACTGTTTTAAATCAGTGAGCACCAATAACGAGTCAAGTACAACATAGATTACTTGAACAAAGGTTGAAATTGTTTCAAGAAGGCCCCTAACTTACAAATAACTTTTGTCTTATCCAACTGTAATAACAAAATTAATTTAAGGAAGCAGAGCAAATCACTGCTTGCCAATGTGTGATTCTGAAGTGACCTGTGCAGATCACTTTCGGGTCTGAATGGGCAATAAGCTCAGATTTTTATTTCAGTAGCTTAAACATTGAATGAAGTGATTGAACCCACCAATCTTCTCAGCCGTACTGTTGTTTTTGTCTCTTTGCAGCGGATCCCATTGATGTCCTGAAGATCCTGGAGCTGTCGGAGGACATGGAGGGTGTGTCATTGGAGTCAGGACTGTGCACCAGCAGACAGGGACGAGAGGAGACCGACCTCTCCTTTAAGATCGACAAGAAGATTCAACTGAGCGCGCCCACCAATCAGCTCTTCCCTGGTAACATCATTTTGTGGGGCTTGTTTGATGCAGTAAATAACCGGGTACGGGTATGAATGTTCAATTGGTCATTGAGAGCCTGCGCCCTAATTTGTGAGTGTACATTCCCTCCAGATTCTCCATTCCCTGCGGATTTCTCAGTGATGACAACAGTCAGAGCTGTGAAAGGCTCACAGGTCTTTCTCCTCTCCCTGTATGACTCGCAGGTACGCATCATGCACGCTACGTCAGGATGTTGAAACAAATACTTCCGTTTCATGCCGAATGGTTAACTACTCTGCTTTCTGTCACTCGGCATGTTCATTCTTTTGGTCTTTTGGTGTCAACCATGAATTTTGTTATACAAAAGGGAACCTTTAATCAAATGATTCAGCAAATGTATTCACCATACTAACATGCTAGACTGACCTCGAGCAAAACCCCACCAACCATGCACTCTGCAGGGGTCAATATCACGGGTTGTCCTCAAAATGGGAATATGTTTTGCCAGTTTTGCTAAATGTTGTTAAAGACTTGCCAAAAACTGGTTAAAATTATAATTTAGCTTAATCTTCATTGAGAGTACACATTCATATTGCATTTCTATGTAAATATGTAAATTCCATATCCCGTTTACTGACATCAGAAAAGGGTTTATTGCCAAAGTAAGTTACACTTATGAGGAATTTGCCTTGGTGGTTGGTGCATACGTAAACAAACAAACATATTGAACATTCATATGAAATATTATATTACAATAAGTACAGAAACAAATGTAGCTGGGGTGGGGGGTTAAGAGTAAAATGTAAATACACATGTAAACAAGGTCTCCCTTTTTCCATTACCATTTTATCCAATCATCCCTCTTTCCTTCTCTCTCAGGGCACGCAGCAGCTGGGTGTGGAGGTCGGCCGTTCTCCTGTCTTCCTTTATGAGAACCATGAGGGTCAGCCACCTCCAGAACTTTACCCCACCTTTAGAAAGATCAACCTGGCTGATGGCAAGTGGGTACTACACACACACATGCACCCATACACACACTTTTGTGTTTGCCTTGCAATCAGATTTTGATATAAACCTTAGACACAAAACCTTCTCAGAAAAGAACATTTGGTCAATAAGTGAATGTCTTCTTGTCTCCTTCCTGCCAGGTGGCACAGAGTCGCCTACAGTGTGGAGGGTCAGTCAGTGACTCTTTACCTGGACTGTGTCAAACTGGACACCCTGGACCTGCTCAGAGGTCAGGACCCCCACGTCAGCACTGAGGGGGTCACTGTGTTTGGAACACGACTGCTGGACGAAGACGTGTTTGAGGTGTGTGCATTTATGTCTGTGTGAATGGAGGTGAAACTGACACACCTTGTTAATGGGTAACTACCGTTTGTTTTAACCTGGGCCCCATTTCCCCACGCACTTGTGTCTAATAGACTGATGTGACCAAAAATCTTTGAAATTGGTCTTGTAATGAGCGAGTAGGCTACAGAAATGATAGGCTCCTGTTATCAAAAATATTTCCAATGCCATGGCTCAATATTTAAATGATTTTGACAATGTGGATGATTGGATGGCTACCTGTCTACGGACAAGAAGTCACCTTGTGAGATCGATAATGGTTTTAGACACTTTTAGTAACAGTCTGAGCCTGTCAGTAGCAAAACAAATCACTTTTAGTGGACAAAAATCAAAGCTGCACAATTGCCCCATTAGGTTACATTGCAGCTCGGTTCGTGCCGGCTTGTCACTGTGATCTCACTCAATACTGGACCAATTTCAAAGATTTTTGGTCACATCAGTCTATCTGACACAAATGCATGGGGAAATGGGGTCCAGGTTGAAAAAAACGGCAGTTTTTTTGTTAAACAACAGCAGTCACAACTGAAGCCACATGTGCAGAACTCTAACTACAGTCTGCACTACCAACAGTCACCTGAGCTAAACAGATCACATCACCTGCAAAACTCATTCACAGCAACACAACTCTTAACACACGTCTCAAAAAAACAGGCTCATTGCAGCCAAACACTCAGAACAACCCTCACTGATAACACACACTGTCACTCAGAACACACAGAGTAAATACACTAGTGTCAAACACCAATACAGAAATGACTAACTTTTAATCTTTACAGTTAGAATAATTTAAGTGACTTTACAGTAATCAATATTTGCTATAAGAAAAGAGTTAAATCATTTTCTTTCCTTTTTTATTTTATACAAGTTTTGAGGTAAACAAGAATGAATGAAAATCCTCAGTTTGCTTACCTACATTATAAACTAAAGGTACAAACTAAAGGTACGTAATAGTCCAGATGTTTTAAAAGTTTTTTTATCAACAAATTGGATGTCTTCTCTTGCCATGAACCTACATTATCTATAAATACAAATGGCTGTGGTGTTCCCATTGCTAACACCTCCATTACTTTGTGAAAAACACTAAGTGTGCTGTTTTACTATAGTAAAGGAAGTGTTTTTCACATTTTCACAACTGTGTATGTAATGTCAGACATCTTACCTTGACATATTGGTATCTTTGATCTTTTACCTGTTCTCTCAAAAGGTACAATGTATAACTGTTTCATTCTTATTTGGTGTTTCTTTATTTTCAAAAAAGGCGTTATGAGCTTTCCCTATATACTGTATATACAGTATGTGTTCACTAACAAGTCTAAAACAAGAAACAATTGCAGTCAGCAGTGTTTGAAATAGAGCTGGGCAATATATCGATATTATATTGATATCGTGATATGAGACTAGATATCGTCTTAGATTTTGGATATTGTAATATCGTGATATGACATAAGTGTTGTCTTTTCCTGGTTTTAAAGGCTGCATTACAGTAAAGTGATGTACTTCTCTGAACTTACCAAACTGTTGTAACTGTTCTATTATTTGTCTTTTCCCCACTTAGACATTATGTCCACATTACTGATGATTATTTATCTAAAATCTAAGTGTGAAGATATTTTGTTAAAGCACCAATTGTCAACCCTAGAATATTGCCAAAATATCGATATCAAGGTATTTGGTTAAGAATATCGTGATATCTGATTTTCTCCTTATCGCCCAGCCCTAGTTTGAAATGCACCAGACTGAAATCCATTCTGTTTTGAATGTGTGGTCAACAGCTTTGACAGCAGTGTGTTAGCATTTGAACAAAGTGCTGTAAGTCCACAGTGTTGTGCAGGTTGTGGTTAAAGTGATGGGATAAGTGTGTAGAGTTTTGAAAACTGTGTTCAAGCAATGAAAAACTAGAGTTAGGTCCCCATGAACTGCTGCTGTGCAGACTGTAGTTAGTTTTGCACGTTACTCCAGTTGTGCCCACTGTCGTCTAGCAATTGAAAAAAAAAAATACTAAGAATGAGAACACACAAGAAGTTCCTTGTATGTGGTAAGAAAGTGTATCTGCTGGCTGCTGCTTGTTCAGTTTATCAATCAAATGATGACAAATGATGAATAATAAATATAAATGCTTATCTCCTTATACTGTCCTCTAGTGGCTGTGATGATTCACTGCACCTTTACCTCTGCTCCAAACCTTGAGTGCTTCAACTTTACAAGGCTGCAGATCATTTAAATGTTGTGTTATGTTGTGTTAAATGCTTACAGATGCTCTATAATATGAATTATTCTCCTAGCTCATGAGTAGTTATTGCAGACATTAACACAGTCCTGCTTAAGATCACAAAAATGCTGCTGATTATTCACAAGAAGCACTGGGGGGGAATTCTAAATCTGTAGCTGTGTAAAGTCTTTGTATACTTTTATGAGTTCTGTTTCTGTTGTGTCTTCTGCAGTGTGAGGTCATTTTGGCAGATCTCAAGTGTGAACCTTGACCCTTGTTTTCAGTGCAATGTCAGGTGGTCCATCTGTTTAACTGAACTCCTCCCGGGCCATGTTTGGCTTGGACTCCCTTCCATGTGTGTGGATGGGTGAAATAGAGTGAGACGGAGATCTGTCTGTGGACTTATTATTATTGCGCTGGCACCACTTGAGACCGAAGCTCTGGAGACGATTAACTGCAAAGCAACGATAAAAGCAGCCCACTATGTCACTTTGATCTGACTAAATGAACACATGCAGCCAAAGACACAGACGTGGGAAACAGATGCTCATGACATGTCAGTCGTGTAATTAATGACATATTGTACAGTGAGGAGCAGTGACATAATGTGCATTCCTAATATGGTTTCACTAATGTAGAGTCACAGATTTGCTCATTCGTTTGTGTGTGTTATTGTGCCACAGGGAGACATCCAGCAGCTGCTGATCGTCGCTGACCCCAGGGCAGCAGAGACGTACTGTCAGGATTACATCCCAGACTGTGATGCACCTTTGTCCTACAACAGCATATTAGCTGAGGCCGTGGAGGTAAGCCACCTTCTTACAGCCTATCACAGAAGGCAGAGAGAGAGAGTTGAACCATTATGTCAGCATGAATGCACAAAAAGCAATGGGCCCCCAATAAAGTCTTTCAGTGTACCTGGTCCACACATAACACACGGTGTGAGGCTTCTCAGGTGTTCAATGTTGTAAATCCAGACTGTCGTTTTGAAAGCTTAGGAGCCCCCAAGGTTTCATTTGTAAGAGGAGAAACTATTACAGGTATTTATGACAGTTTAGAAGGCAGATATGACAAAAAGATGAATGGTTTGAGTAATATATTCCCAAAATCCGGGTAACATAAATTAAAAGATCACTGTGGGCTGTGAAGAAACATTCGCTGCACGGAGAGTTAGCACTCACATATCTTACCCATAGTTTCATTTTGAGAAGCATCACTCAGCCGCCTCCAGCTGGTTATTTCCTTGCTGTCGGTACCATACTTCCATTTTGAAATCAAGTAATAAATCATAAAAAGCTACTAGTGTCCACTGAGCTTTCACCCTCTCTTTCTTACTTCATTTCGCTCTTTCTCTTTATCTTTCGCTCCTCATATTACAGCACGAAACATGGTTTTGTGTTCCAGGATACTTTGCCAGGTTATTTGTGCCAATGTTTCACACTCCTGGGAAAGGTTTCAAATCCTCTTCCACTGCTGCTGTTTGATTTATCCTCTTACAAACTCAAAACACTCCAGGGTTCCTGATTAATTGTGTTCAGTTGTTTTATTGTAACACCACCAGAAATGCAATCAGCAGGAAGAAGCCAACGGAAAACATGGAATTTAGACACTCTTCTGTACTCTAATGACACGCTGATGAAGACGTTATGCTTCAACAGGCTATCCTGAAGGAGCTAAAATAAAAAAAGACTCAACTGTAGCAGTGCCATGTGTGGGCTGTGCCATGTATTTCTTGGCTTTTTCATTATATCTTTCATGTAACAGAGCCACTAGAGGAATCTAATACCTTAACAGGCATCCTCTATGTCCTAAATTTACATTTCTGTTCTTTAAATAAATTATATTGATGTATTTCAATACAGAATTAATGCCCTGTAAATGTATAAACAAAATGTTACACATGCCTATGTCATGCATCATCTCCGTTTTGACTCTTTTATTGTCTTCAGGTGGAGAGAGTACCCAAGAAACATGTGGTGGAGGAGTTTGAGGAGTTTGACTACAGTGACCTCTATGAAGACATCCCTGTTTCCACGGTGACTGCAGGTCCTAATGTCACTGAGTACGAGGTGAGACTCTAAACATGAGGTTGGCTTTGTGCCTATGTGTGTTTTTATTTCCTTTTTTCCCCTCATTATTTGTCTCTGTGTATATTTCTTGGACAGATCGTAGAGTACGAAGACTATGACAACACAACAGATTACTACCACGTGAACGAGTATGAATACCAGGAAGAATACAATGAGCGCTACGGACCGGCCGAGAGAGAACGGGAGTACTCTCTTAACGCACAGGTACCAGCCATCACACACCAAGAGTTTGTGCAGTTGAACGTAAAGGAATCCTGTGTAGAGAGTAGAAAACAACCCCTCGGTGCCTTATTCATCTACACTGAAGTTGTTCTTCCATCTCCTCTCATTAGGATATACCAGAGAAAGGACAAAAAGGAGAGCCGAGCGTTTTGGGAGCGGTGAGAAAATACACACACACACACACACACACACACACACACACACACACACACACACACACACACACACACACACACACACACACACACACACACACACACACACACACACACACACACACACACACACACACACTTAAAAACATACTCAAACAAACAGGGGCTTGATATTGTCCTTAAAATGTTTTGAAAACCGACTTACACGTATCTACAGCATTGACTCAAAGAAAGGGCATTGTGGTCAGTGTTGTAAATCAGGTTTTTCAGCTGTTTAATTTGCTTTTTTTAAATCCATAAACAATTTCTCAGTGGAGTGGAAGGAATTGATTGTCATATCCATCACAATGTCACTAGTGCAATTCAAACAATGACAAAAATATACTATAAAAAAAAATGTACAGTATATAAGAGTAAAATGTTCCACTCTGTACATATCTTGGTGCCATTTTTTATTGGGTCTGTTGAACTCTCAAATATTAGCAATGGCCTCAATCATCAGAGGAAAAGTTAATTTCTGTGAAATGTCTGCAGGGAACGCAGATTACTGGACCACACGGGCCACCAGGACCTGAGGTTAGTGCATTTTGTTGCATGACATGTAACTTTAAACACATTTTTTCAATATTCAGGTAAGACACCTGTGTTGCATGTGCAACTGCAGTGACTTTTAATATGGAAATGGAAGCTTGCAATTAAATATATAATTCCATCTAACTCAGCTGGCTTTTTGTGTTTTTTTGTCTCTGTGCAGGGAGAGCCAGGGCCTGCTGGAGTCACAGGGCCAGTAGGACCTCGAGGAGACCCCGGGGAGCTGGTGAGGACTGTCCTCTGTTTGCTATGTAAGTCCACCACATTTTGGCGCGTCTCCATAACTGTCCTCCTCTGTCTCCTCTTAGGGCCCTCCAGGGCGGCCAGGCCTTAACGGAGCTGATGGAATACCGGGCCCCCCAGGAAACATAATGCTCATACCGGTAACATGAAGATCCTTTAGTGTTGCCTGAGGCCTTACAGGCTACAGTGAAGTTGCTATGGCAGTTATTTGGTCCTCTTAACCCTTAACGGGGCCCGGGGCAAATGGGAATGTTTGAATGTCATAACTGAGAAATGGGCTGCCTCAGGATACATCACCTGGCCCTCACTTCACTTTTGAGAACTCACATATAACATCAAACAAATTTTAAACCAAACATTTAAATTCAGCTTTTCAAAATGTTTTGGGATATATTAGTTTGGTCCAATTGTTGTGTCAAATCAGTCAGCTGTGGTCAGAAAGCACTTCATTTTTCTAAACTTAAAATTAAGTTTTAAACTTTAAACTTAATTGGTTGTTCATTTGGGTTGACATCTGGTGACTGTGAGGTCATAACATGTGATTCACATCATTTTTGTACAAACCATTCAAAGTCCCCTCATGCCTTTAATTTCACCGTTCTGCACCTTTTTATGCAAAACTTGAATAGTAATGCTACGTATTGGCCACTGGGCGGTGTACTGAGTATGTCTTAAAAGCATAGCATAGCATATTGTGTGTGTGTGTGTGTGTGTGTGTGTGTGTGTGTGTGTGTGTGTGTGTGTGTGTGTGTGTGTGTGTGTGTGTGTGTGTGTGTGTGTGTGTGTGTGTGTGTGTGTGTGTGTGTGTGTGTGTGTGTGTGTGCAGTTCCAGTCAGGTGGTGCTCCAAAGGCAGGTACTGTGGTTTCTGCGCAGGAGGCGCAGGCTCAGGCCATCCTTCAGCAGACCAAGGTACACAACCTTCTGACTTATTACCGTTACATCACACACAGAGTTCATGTATAACTACTGCTGTGTGTGGTGGTGGTGTTGTTGTCTGACTCCTTCTTTCTCCTTTCCTAGCTGGCTATGAAGGGCCCTCTAGGGCCACTCGGCCTCAGGGGAAGACCTGGACCACTGGTGAGTGAGAAATGCAGCTGCTTGATTTTCTCCTAAATCAGAAGATGGAAAGCTGCAGGTTGATGTTGAATGGACTGCAATTTTTTTTTTTTCACGATTAAGTACAATAATGCAATGTAGCGTTTGGTCACGCCACACTGCTATTTAGTGGGAAAGATACAAGAAACATTACTAGATTTTATAAATAAAATACCTACGCAACCTGAACATTACTGGGAAAAATAATTAAACGGGTGTGCTCCCTCAACACAGTGAAAGCAATCCACAGTGTAGACTGACAAATGCATAACAAGGCAGCAAAACACACGTCGGATATTGTGACTCAGGATATCACCCGTTTTAACACAAATGTAGGTTCAGGAACTCACCCCCAAAGCAGAAGGAGTGCAGTGGGAACAAAAGCAGAACCCATAACATAGTAGCAACATAGCTACATGTTTAGCCCGGTTCAGACCAAAGATTCGTGACGGGACGAGTTGAAACTTGCTACCTCTTGCAACGAGCCGCTCTGCAGCATTCTGAAACCTGCCAGTTCACACCAATGCGACGAGACGGTGTATCATCTCCATAGCAACGCCTCTTTGTACTTCCGTTCTAACTTCTGACTTTTAGGCTTTTAGGCTTTGTAACTGGATATATCATTTGTTTCGTTGAAATATGAATGTGGATAACGTTAGTGATATTGAGATGCTTGCTACAGTTGCATTTCTAGTGATGAATCAGCGAAAACACGTTTTATTTCTCTGATTCACGGCTTTGTTCTAACGCCGCTGGGCGCTCTGTCTCTTCAGTCCCTCTCTGTCTCGCTTGACCATGTACCGTTACCGTGCTTTCGGGCGGTCGTTGAGGCTTTGTCTAAAACGAGATCATTTTATTTTTATAGTTTATAGCTGACTTTACCAGCTGAGTCTCTATTGGCTGTTGAAACAGGTGACGTCCCTTACGTTCAAAAAACAGCCTCTGCGACTTGAACAGCTGAGTCGCGGCAAAACCATCGAGCATGAGTCGAGCTGAGACGGGCCGGTTCAGACCGCTGCAACTTTTCCCTGCGATGTTCTAAAGTGGTTTTGTCTCGTCGCGAATCTTTTGATAAAAGTCCTGTGGTGGGAAATTCCAATATTAGGTTTCATACAGTACACACACACACACACACACACACACACACACACACACAGACAACAACTGATTGTAAACTTTCTTCTCCCCAGGGTGCCCCAGGTCCCTCTGGGCTGAAAGGGAACAATGGAGATGCGGGGCCACAGGTGAGTTAGCTAGTTGTCATGACAACAAACTCAGCACCTCACTCCTTTTCATAACACTTGAGCTCATTTGAGAACCAGCTCAACTGCTCTCTTCCCACCTTTTCTCCCTAGGGTCCTCCAGGGCATGGAGGTATGCCAGGTCAGAACGGACGAGCCGGGAAAAAGGTGAGACCAAAAATGATTTTTCTGATTAAATATCTTCTGTTGACAGGGACGAATCTCACATGTTGAACTTGTTTGTGTGTGTGTGTCTATAAGGGTCGAGCAGGTTCAGATGGGGGCCGTGGTGCGATAGGAGAAGCTGGAGCAAAGGTGAAAAAAATCACGGTCACACTGTTGACTTACTGACTGCTCTGTCTTCTTAAAATATGAACTAATACATCTCTTTTTCTCAGGGGGATAGAGGGTTTGATGGCTTACCAGGTCTCCCTGGAAACAAAGGACATAACGTAAGTTATCTGACTGAATGAGTGATGAGCAGATATTTCACAATACTGATTGCCGACTTCCATGCGTGTGTTTTCTCAGGGGGAGAGGGGTAAGCCGGGCCCTGTAGGTCTTTCTGGAGAGCCAGGTGAAAAGGTGAGAGGTCACTGTGGTTGTGGGTATTCATGTTTATTAATGGTTCTCCGATCAGGATTTTTGGGGCCAATCACCGATTGCTGGAAGACGTACCGATACCGATCACCGATCGCTTCTATGAACTGAAAATTACGCCATTACGTAACAGTCACACATGTTTCTTCTTCAGCACACACACACACAGACCGACAGACACACACAGACCGACACACACAGTCACACACACACACACAGACACACACACAGACCGACAGACACACACAGACCGACACACACAGTCACACACACACACACACACACACACACACACACACACACACAGACTGACAGACACACACAGACCGACACACACACAGTCACAAACACACACACACACACAGACACACACACAGACCGACAGACACACACAGACCGACACACACAGTCACACACACACACACACACAGATCGACAGACACACACAGACCGACGCACACACACAGTCACACACGGGAAAACAGCTGAGTGGCGCCGGAGCTGCAACCCTCCGCTCTGCCTTAGCTAGTTAGCGTTAGCTAACTTTGAAAACTCCTCATACTCCTTTCCGTGACTAACCTTCAAATGTCTGATGAGGTTGGTGGTGTTGAAATGTCTTTAGAGCTTTCCGCCTCGTGGTATTTCCTTGGCACACACGTTGCAAATCGCTAATGTATTGTCCTTTGCCCAGATAGCAATGAGTCGTCGGACCACCGGCGGTGCTCCAGAGGCAGCCGCTTTTTAAAAGCGGTAGCCGCCTTCCTACAGCCTTCGTTCTGCGGCCGTCCTGCGGGCCAATCGCTGTTCTGCCACCGTTCAGACACCTTGTAGAACTGCCAGACCGGTGAATGTAGGGAGGCCGCCATTTTAGCTCCATGTAGAAAATGTTCTCACGAGTAGTGGGTCATCTGATCGACCTATCAGATCAGCCTTTATGGAGACCACTGATCAAACTATATAAAGCCATTATCGGCCCATACTGATTGGTGACCGATCAATCGGAGCACCCTTATGCACGTTTGTGTTTACAGTATGCATTTACAAGATATACTTATGTTTGTGTTTTTTCACAGGGCTCTGAGGGGCCATCTGGGCCAAGAGGTCAACCAGGTGATGCTGTAAGTGTTTACACACAATCAGAAAACACACATATACACTATCAATGACTTGTTTAAATCCACTACATTTTTACTTAATATGACATTAGTCTTAAACACAATTACATATATATTTAATTATGGCTATTCTACCACACAGACACAGACCCCCACACTGTGTATTTATAGATATGAGGACCCTCATTTACATAGTATATTCCCTTGCTTAAACTTAAACATGCCAAAGTCCAACTCTTGCCCTGAATTGAAACCTTAAAGGAATAGTTTAACATTTAAGGAAATATGCTTCTTTGCTTTCGTGCACAGAGTTAGATGAGAAGATCAATAACACTCTCATAGTACTGTCATTATAACTAAGATTTCTTGAATCTTTGAGACTTAATTTTTATTCTATGAAACCCTAAAGAAGGTACAGTGTATGGATTAAATAAAACAAAAGAAATCCAATGTCTCCCATACTTACATTTCTGTTTAATGATGCTTGTTAGAGTATTAACACACAGATAGATTCCCATGCACTGTACTTGTATATTAACATAAACGATTCTCTATTTCCTTAACCCTAAAACCAAGTCTTTATCCTTAAGCAACCCTATGTTGAAGAAGTGAAGACCAGCCAAAGCATTCAGACTTTTCAAAACTGTTCTCATTCTCATAGATCTACTAATCAAATCTCATTATATGTAACTGTGATGTGTATTTCAGGGTTCAAGAGGTCTGACTGGATCCAGAGGTCGTCCTGGTCCCCCAGGCCAGCCTGTGAGTGGGAAATGTACACTTTTTTACCTCTACACACACACACACACACACACACACACACACACACACACACACACACACACACACACACACACACACACACACACACACACACACACACACACACACACAAACATACACATGTTACCGTTTGCAACATTAAAAGGCATAAGATACCAGTAATTGTGCTGCTCTCTAGCCTCTGTGTTTATCCATACAGAGAAAATAAGGCTCTTCTCATTACCAACATAAATCCAGCCGCAGTGTCACTATCAGACGATGCCACATTGTAATGCCTAATCATGATGTTACTTTGGTTCTTCATTTGTTTACATGCTGTTATGTAAATCTTATCTCATCTGATAAAATGACTGTCTTCCTGCCAAATACAACATCTCCAAACACCCCAAGCAGTTTCTTTGTAATTTGCATTTGTGAAAACACTAGTTAGCACTTGTAAGAAACTGATTTACATCTGAGCACATCGAGGAAGCACTTTTTCATTTGTATAAAATACATGTTTTTGCTTGGAGTTGGTTAATTAAGCGTTAAACGCCTCAACCAAGGAGGTAGTATCGCAAAAACCATCAGGGTGGCTGATAGGCCTGCACAATTAATCGCGATCTTGATTCACCCCTGTTAGCGATTTAATTTTTAAATGATTTATTTATTGATTTTTTACATTTAAATTTTTTTGTGGGGCATTTTCGGCCTTTATTTTTATAGGACAGCTGAAGACATGAAAGGAAAGCAGTTAAAGAGTATGCTAAGAAATCATTCTGTTTTTGATACTGTACTTAAATTGGCAATTGACAAACTCCATTTCTCTAGAGACTAAAGCTGTAGCTGCAGCATGTTGACTGACATGTTTTAATTATGTAAAGACATGTTCAAGGACTTCAGATAGAGCCTGTATCAGGGCCATATTTAGGTCAATGTGTTATATGTCACTAGTTTTGGTAGCCTACTGTACTTAAATGGCCAGTATGTACTTTATTTTCTTAATTCATTGAAGCCTCTATGTTTACAGGCTTGTGGTGATGCACAATATGCTATAGGTCCCAAAAGTATCTATGTTTGGTACTGCCAATTTGTTTTGTTTTGTCATGGTTCATGTGTGCAATAAACATTACACTTTGTGAGAAAAAAATCGTGGCAGAGAATCGTGATATCAATTATAAAAATATTTTTCCCTGAATCATGCAGGCCTAGTGGCTGATCATTTTCAGTTTCATTTAATTGTTGCCCCAGGAGGCTCATGTAACAAGTCTCTGGTGAAAATATGTTAATGATACAAGGCGATGCACCCTCTTTGTAGCTTTTCTTCCGACAGTTAGACAGGAAAATAAAATAAGTTTTTTAGGAATGGAGGGTACAGCCAGAAAATAAACCCTATACAGGGGAATTGATATTTGCAGTATAGAGTTGACAGCTCATGGTCTGCTTTAAAAAAAAAAAAACATACATTCTCCTCCAGTGTCCTATTATTTTGTAATAAAAAAGCTCCTGTGCTTTCACTTAAGAACACAGAAGTATTAACTCTTCCTTTCTCTCCTCATAGGGCATTCGAGGAATTGACGGGGTTCAAGGTTCAAAGGGAAACATAGTGAGTATAATATAGATAGTAGTAAAGACAGGAGAGCCTGAAAACAAACTACTTCCCATGACATCATTTCCTGTATGTAACAGGGAGCCCTAGGAGACATCGGAGCACCTGGACAGCAGGGCAACCCTGGCATTGTGGTATAAGCAGAGAACAAATACTCACAAAAACAACTCAGTTGCCTAAATGCATATACAGAAACACTAATGCTCCATCTCTCCTACAGGGTTTCCCTGGTCCTCAGGGGTTAGTAGGGCTGCCAGGAGAGAAGGTAAGACACTTTTATTAGGATTTTTAACTTTGGGGTGAAGGAGTCGGGATTGATTGACTTTTCTTTGTTTTACAGGGGCCTCAAGGGAAGAAAGGGATGCAGGGCTTACCTGGAAACGACGGGCCCTCAGTAAGTACATGCATGTTTGTACGCAAGTCTCCTATTAACACAATGCATTCCCCGGTCCCTAATCCTAACCTTAACATCACAACTACATGCCTAACTACATATATTAACATTCCCTCTTGTCAACAGGGTCACCCCGGAAGAGAAGGTACTCCAGGTGAAAAAGGACTGCCGGTAAGTCTGTTGTATGCATGTACAGTATCTGTGCTTGTGTACAATGCATGCATGTTGTGTTGCTGTTGTCAAAGTTAACAAGAAGGATTTAAGAAACAAGTTATAGCATGTTACTTAGTGAGTTTTAGAGGTGCCGGTAGCCAGATTTTGTAACCTTCTGACAGAGCCAGGCCTGCTGCTTCTCCCTCTTTCCAGACTTTGTGCTAAGCTAAGCGGCCGCTGGCTGTAGCATCTTATTTAAGGGACAGATATCAGAGCTGTGTCAATCCTCTCATCTAACTCGAAGCAAGAAAACTAGTAACGGTATTTCCCAAAATGTCGAACTGTTCCGTGTGTGTGTCTGTGTGTGTGTGTGTGTGTATGTGTGTGTGTGTGTGTGTGTGTGTGTGTGTGTGTGTGTGTGTGTGTGTGTGTGTGTGTGTGTGTGTGTGTGTGTGTCTGTTCATTTGTAGGGTCCTTCAGGAGTGCAGGGGCCTGTTGGATATCCCGGACAACGAGGAGTCAAGGTAGGAAATTCAAATGCAAAATATTCCTGCTATTGTGTAAAAACCCTGTGAGTACAGTTTTACTGATCCTCTGGCTTTCACATCACCTGGTGCTCTTCTATTGGTTGAGGAAGTCTTTTGAAATCCCATTCAATAAATAAAAAGAACAACATGTTTGTCCGAATGAAATAAGGCTGTATTTTGTAGTTCAAAAAAAGTTATCTTTTTTGGAAGACCTATCCACCTGGCCATCATGTAACCAAAAGATTAAGCAGGTATTGGTTTTCACTGCCAACAGTCAGGTTTAATGGAAAGCATGGTAGCAATTTGATATGCTTGCCACCTCGTGAAGATGTCATGAACAGCCTGTGATCAAATATAATGTTTTTTCTGTTTTCTTGTTGACTTTCTGTTTGTTTTTTCTCTCCTGTTTGACAGGGAGCAGATGGAGTCAGAGGATTGAAGGGAAGCAAAGGCGAAAAGGTGAGAGAGACAGAAAAGTAGTTCAGTCTGTGTCCATTCACGATGTTTTGAAAATAACATATTATCCTCACAGAACAACTACAGTATGCATGCAAGTGTTTTTCACTACCATCTGGGAATGTATGTTGTCTGTTAAACTGGATTTTTCTGTCTCGTCCCAATCATTCTGTCTGTAGGGAGAGGATGGTTTCCCAGGAGCCAAAGGGGAGATGGGAGCAAAGGGGGACGATGGAGAAAACGGAGCTATAGGTTCACGAGGAGAAGATGGGACTGAGGGGCCCAAAGGACAGATGGGTCCTCAAGGAGAAGCTGGCCCTTCTGGTACTTCTGGAGAGAAGGTAGAGAGCTCAAAATTAATAAAACAAATGTATGCTTAACTGAATATGTACAACAAACTGTACAACACAACTTTATAGTTTTAGTGTGTAACGTTTTGATATTATTGAACGTCCATTACATTCATGGCTTTGCCAAATGAGTTGCTACAAAGCTAATTAAGACTATCAGCTCCACACAACTCTCTCTGTATTTCTCAGTATGGCTATGTTCAGAAGATTGTGTTGTCCGGGCACTTTTCCGCGCAGAAGCTCGAGTGAAGATAATTCTTCTGAAGAGTCCATGTTTTTTTAATCCTCTGTGTCCTCCTTGGCTACTAGCAACTGTGTGGAGGAGGGGTGGGGGCACGTGCGTGATCACGTAAACCTTGTATCATGTGGACGCAGCGACAATGTTGTTGTCATTACCTAGAATTCCTCATGGGGGCGACAGAAACTACGCACTATAGCTTTAAGAGTCACGCTGTCTCTCTTTTTTAGGGGAAACTGGGAGTTCCTGGGCTTCCAGGATATCCAGGGCGACTAGGGCCCAAGGTAAAATAAATGAAACAATCAATGATTGATTAAATTAATCTAAAGAAGTTACAGATATAGTAGATATAATGTATACAAACTAAATGTGTACACCTTCCTCCTCCTGTTCAGGGCTCTGATGGGTTTCCTGGTCCAATGGGAGCTGCAGGAGAGAAAGGGAAGAAAGTGAGTAGAGGGTTTAAAATCAGGATGATATTGCGTCAGGAAATCAGACTTTTTTCCAATAATGTCCTGTCTTTTGTGGTGTTACCCAGGGTCCTCCAGGACAGCCAGGAGCTGCAGGCCAGAGGGGTCCGAATGTGAGTGCTGTGTCTCAAAACATTCCCTAGCACAGAAAGTGAGCTACTTTCAAAAAGCAGGCCACATGCCAAAATAATTTTACAGCAAGTTCAGCTCCTTATGCAATTTCCAGAATGCATTTTTAAAATGAAGTTAGTCAGATGTCTAAAAATAGAGTGATAAAGTCATTCCCCCTTCTCCTAGCTATCCTTTCTTCCATTTGCTTTTGTAACTCAAGTTTTTTTTGTAGAGGCTCACTTTAATTGGTATTTCTGTCCATATTGTGAGCTACATTGCACTGACACTGCACTGGCAAGTAAAATTTAAACCCCTCGTAAAATAAAATATTAGCATTCAACTACAGCTCCCATGAGGCTTTGACATTGTACTAAAGATCAATGGGATGTTGTATATGTTGTTAAATTCTAAGTGTCATTTTACTGTATCTTGGTTTATCCAGTACAGCAGATTAGGTATGAACATACTTGGAGAATATGTTTGTCCACCAGAGGGCGCTCTACAACGTCCCTGTTGGCAACACTCGTGTTTAACCCTTTAAGTTTCATATCTTAAGTTTGTATTTTTATACATTTTATTTATCAGAACATTTATATACTCTGTACTGTTAAAAAGCATGTAAACTACATTATCATATTATTTTAGTGAGGACTCATACATAACTACAAATAACTAATGTTAGGGAAATACGTTTATGTTTTGTTACGCGTTTCTGGATTCTTATATCGGAATATAGGATTTTTAAATCACAAAATATTTCGGCCTTAAAAATCCTTTATTGGTCGGCCTCTATTTTGCACGGCTGCATGTAAACGGGAATCTAAGTGGAATATTCACTTTCATTAGCCATGTAAACAGCTTAGTCAGAATATCGTCTTTTTTGGAAAAAGGGCAATAAACTGTGCATGTTTACTGTGCATGTAAATGTAGTCAGTGTTGTGTTTGCAGCTTGTTTCTGCTGCCCCATGTGGCCCAAAAAAATTGATTCTTTAAACAGTTTCAAAACTTGACAATATACTGTACCTGAGATGATGTTGATGTTAGCCTTCACCATTATCACCTTAAAGCCACAATGTTGCAGATCTCTGAGTCATCACTGTGTTTACTGAACCATTAACCGAATCAGTCCCTGGACGTTCACTGTATAGTTGGTCACTACATACTGAACTGAAGATTGGTTTAAACCACACCTGTCTCAGGTCAGTAAAAGTTCATGGCTGTCTTGGATTTAGTCTCACACATGTTTATTTTCGGCAGGGTGCACGAGGTGGCAGAGGCGCAAAAGGGCCTACAGGGAAATCAGGAGAAAAGGTCAGCTGACTCTCCTCTCAGCCAATAGTAACACCCTGTCGGTCATTGTTAATGGGTGAATTCACCAGCACTATTAGCTGTGCTTCGCCAGTTTCTATCTGTCACTGCTTACATGTTCTTCTTCACTCTTATATTTTCATAGGGTGTCTCAGGACAGGATGGGCCTTCAGGATCTCCTGGAGAAATGGTAAGAAAAACACTGTTAATATACAGTATGTTAGTTGATTGATCACCTGTTATAATGGCTGATTATGTTTTTTAAGGGGCCTCAAGGGCCACAAGGAAGGAATGGAGAGTCAGGACCTAAAGGATCAAGCGTGAGTTGTGAGATAACACACAGACACACGCATACAAATTTAAAATTGATTCATTAGTCTTAATAAACATTTACTTCATCACTCCAGTCCACTCACTCTTCTCTTTTTTGGGGGGACAAATCATATAAATATCAAACACTACATTTGCATAGTGTACTGGCAAATAAACACTTATATTTTACAGCTAAGTATAATTTCTCAGCTAAACACAGTAGGTATACTTCTTTCCCATTGCTAAAATCTCTGTTGCTCCTTTTTTCCAAAACAGTTTTATTGTTTCTCATCAATTATTTTTATTTGTTTTAGTTTAATATTTTAGTGAAGATAACAACAACAACAAACTATGTACTGTACAGGTCAGTCTTAAGTCTCAACGTTACATACAGAAGAAAACAAGAACAAGAATTTTCATCTTCAAGCCTTTACAGTGAAAACCCAATCTTCCAAAAATACAAAAGGTCCCAGACCTTTGGCAAACAGAGACAGCATCTGATTTGTTTCAGTCCAGTTCCTATTTTATATCGGGGCTCGGATGGCTGGTGGTATTTTGTTGCGGTGCAGGCTGCATGGTGCCAATATTTCATACTGCTTCAGGTGTCATCAAAAGAAAATTCTGATTGAGAAAGCACTACAAAGAAATTCTCATCATATGCTGCTATAAACTACCTGCGATGGCCTGCAGGGGGCAGTTCCTGCAGTTGTATTTGAATATTCAACCGCTCAATCAATGAAATGCTAACAGTTTATATCCTGAGCGCCCATTCATTTCTCACTTTGGTGTGTGTGTGTGTGTGTGTGTGTGTGTGTGTGTGTGTGTGTGTGTGTGTGTGTAGGGTCCTGCTGGGAAAGACGGACTTCCAGGTCACCCAGGTCAAAGAGGAGAGCCGGTAAGTGAGGTCAAATTTTATGAAAGTCATTTTTTGTTTCTGAATATATTCAGAATGTATTCTATGTATTCTTCCATCGCTTATGTTCCTCTTTTATGGTAAATGATTTTGGGTATGACAGAGAACGTGTACATAGCAATTGGGAAGCAGGTAGATTTTATAATCATTGATTTGCGGACATTGGGTGGGATTAAATAACATTTATTCTTCTTCTCACTCCTTATTAATTTATTGTTTTATTTGTTTACTATGATTTATTTTGTTTGTCTGCTGTTTCTGTTCTTTACATATTCAAAATAAACACTTTCAATCTACAACAAAAAAAGATCATCGGTTACTGCACTTTGGGAATTAGTCTCTCTCACACACACACACACACACACACACACACACACACACACACACACACACACACACACACTCACTCACTCACTCACAAACCAGAATATGTTTCCTACCCATCTTTTTCTGTGACTGTAGGGATTCCAAGGGAAGACGGGACCTCCAGGACCCTCCGGTGTTGTGGGGCCACAGGTGAGCTCAACTATGTGACTCAGCTCTGTTACGTAATATTCCTCCTGGCTTGTGCTCCATGTCTTTATTGGTGTAATTGATCCAATCACCTGTGTGTGTTTCAGGGAAAATCAGGTGAGCCCGGTCCAACAGGGGACCGGGGTCACCCAGGGACACCAGGTGTACCTGGAGAGCACGGTTTACCCGGGGTTGCTGGGAAGGAAGGTGGAAAGGTGGGTCCACACAGTCACTCACACATCATCATGGTCATCTAATGGTGCTTACCCACTGCTAGTACCAGCTCGGCTCGACCCGGCTGCGGTGCCCCGTCCTCCATTTTCCATTGCAGATTTAGTACCGCCTCATGTGTGAGGCGAGCATGGCTGTTCGTCATAGCGCCGCCACAGGAAAATTGCTGTGACCTAACACGACACACACACAGAACGTTGAAGGTGTGTTGTTTTTGACTCTCGGCATGTGGCTGTTGCCACAGCCAGAAGACAAATTTAGTTTCAAAAGAAGCTGGAGGCAGCAAAAAAACCCACCGCTGGCTAAACTATTTAAAAATGGCGGGTTTGTTCAGTACACCCCCGTCTGTCGCTAGCAACGATGACGCAGTGATTAGTGACGATTCTCTCCGACCAATCAGTAGTCTGCAGGTTTTCACGTCACCTTTTGGTATCGCTTCAGTGCACTTGGAACCTCGATGGAGGGGATACTAAAAAAAGTACCAAGGACATTTTTTCATAATGGAAAACCAAAAAAGGCGAGTAGAGTTGAGGCGAGTCGAGCAGTTACCACGCCATGGAAAAACGCCATAATAAAGTCTTTGTGTGTGTTTTAATTGTATGATGTTGTTTCTGTGTCTCAGGGCGATCCAGGTTTACCTGGGACATTTGGGAAGAATGGCCCTGCAGGACTGAAAGGGTTCAGGGGGAGCAGAGGAGCCCCTGGAGAAATGGTAACGCACACAGAATGATGCACACAAATACACATTCACCACACTCTATACAAATTACTTGATTTCTTTATATTTCTTCATAAATGATAAAAGCTACATAGTAAAAATGATGTGTGATCAATCCAGGGACCTCCTGGTCTGAAAGGAGGATCCGGACCTACTGGATCACCAGGAGCCATAGTGAGTCACAGTGCATCTCTTTCTCTGTTACTATAGTTCATGTTCAAGATGTCCCCTGAATCGGTTTGGGAAATGAAAGCATATTTCTTCAGTTGCATTCATTTCCAGCGCAAAACTTTACACAAGACCAATGTAACCATGATCAATTGATTTCCACTGACCAAATTCACAATTTCAATATAGTCAATCAACATCTTTTCAACTATTTTGTCAGGTATTATAATTGAAAGCAGTATCAAGCATTATATGTGATTCCAGCAGTTTTTTTATGCATCCATCATTTTTCGCCTTCATTGCCTCAGTACTTTTAATTTCCGAGACGTTCAAAGACCAACACGTCCTGTCTGTAGGGGTC
The DNA here is from genome assembly GCA_023631565.1 of Gymnocephalus cernua. NCBI lineage: Eukaryota > Metazoa > Chordata > Actinopteri > Perciformes > Percidae > Gymnocephalus > Gymnocephalus cernua. The sequence continues at coordinate 33,854,898 of CM042427.1, read as the reverse complement.
GACAGGTGAGAGGGGACCTCCGGGACCAGCAGGTGCCATCGGACAGCCTGGTCGGGCCGGAGCGATCGGAGGACCTGGACCAATGGGAGAGAAGGGCGAGCCTGTAATGACATCTCCTTTTTTCTGCATTGCTGTATTAAGTAGTTATTTTATTAGGTCTTCCCTTTAGACTTGGATTGACGCCCTTTTATACTTTCAGCACATGATGTAAAAATTCATAATCAGTATTGATGGAAAAACAACACAGAAAATGTCCATTTAGATCTGTGTGTGTGTGTGTGTGTGTGTGTGTGTGTGTGTGTGTGTGTGTGTGTGTGTGTGTGTGTGTGTGTGTATGCAGAATAACACATGTTGAATGTATTAATGTTCCAGGGAGAAAAGGGTCCGATTGGACCAGCTGGTCAGGATGGAGATCAGGGACCTGTAGGGATGCTTGGGGCTACGGGCCCTGCAGGACCTCCAGGAGACGACGGGGATAAGGTGAGCTGGGCGTGTGAGTCAGTGAGGCAAAGAGAGAGTGTGTGTTTGTCCTGTGGTGATACATTGTGTCTCCTCTGTGTGTGTTTGTATGTCCACAGGGAGAGCAGGGAGAATCTGGGCAGAAAGGCAGCAAAGGAGACAAGGGGGAAGCCGTGAGTCTGAAGCTGAAGAAGTACATCAACATGGACTGTACTCCATAACCAGAGTAGATCTAGTCAAGTCTGAATGTGTGTCTCTCTGTGTGTCCCCCCCCCCCCCCCCCCCCCCCCCCCCTCTCTTCTCCCACAGGGCCCCCCAGGCCCTGCTGGCACTCAAGGTGTAATTGGTCAGCCAGGACTTCCGGTGAGTCTGCTCTTCTCTTTGTATTCTGTTTGTCTTTGTTAAGTGTCTTTACAACTGAAAGACCTCAAATCACACTGAAGCACTAATATGGGGAGAAGTTTGTAAATCCCAAAAGTCCCACAAATTAACATTTCTTATGTTGAGAAAACCTAGTTAGATGCTGTTTTTCACGCTCACTGTCTGGCTTTTATAACTCCGTTTTGAAAATGTATCTTGGACTCATAATGCAGTAACCATGAAAGGAATAATTACATGTTTTAGCAGCTATGCTTATTTGCTTTCTTGTTGCGAGTTAGAAGATAGGATCAATATATCTCTCTCATGTCTGACCGTTAAATACGAAGCTACAGCCAGGAGACAGTTAGCTTAGCATTAGCATACTAGCACCTGGAAGTCACTATGTTTGGCTAAGAAATGGAACCACAACTTTTCATTTTAAATTTAGGTTTTTGTACATATTTAACAAATTAGACACAGTGAGCTTTAGAGGTTCTCTTAGGTGTGTTTTGTTACCTTGTGGAATTACAGGAATTGCATCCCATTAGGGAGGTAAAGAAAACCTTTCACAGGACCTTGAACCATTTAAAAGGACTCTCTCCTCACTCTCCTCTGTGCACCAGGGTATAGATGGACTGCGGGGCCCCCGGGGCCAGCAGGGCATGTACGGCCCCAAAGGAGATGAGGGACTCCGTGGCTTCAAGGGCTCTAGAGGACCAATAGGATTACAGGTGAGATTTGTACAGCAGTCAGGGTGCGAATCATGGAAATGATAGTCTCCCTTTGCCAGACCCTCCTCCAAAGCACGCTGGACGAGGGTCTGGCTACTTCCCAAAGCATTCGGGAATGGGAGGAAAACGTACTCTGGTTTATTGGCATTTCTTTAAACCAATCACAATCGTGTTAGGCGTTGCTAAGCACCGGAGAAAAGCTCCGATGCCACTGCAAAATAGGCGTGGAAAAAACTGTTTTTTGCCAACACAAAGACAGCCCAAGGCAACGGATATCTGGCCTAAATGAATAAAATTTGGCGGAAGTGGAACTTCAAGGATATAGACTATGGCAATGGTGTCTTCTGAATAGACAGTTTGAACTTGGAGGTCTTCGCTTAAATCCTCCAATCCTGTGTGTGTGTGTGTGTGTGTGTGTGTGTGTGTGTGTGTGTGTGTGTGTGTGTGTGTGTGTGTGTGTGTGTGTGTGTGTGTGTGTGTGTGTGTGTGTGTGTGCGTGCGTGCGTGTGTGTGTGCGTGTGTTTTCTCAGGGCATGCCCGGCCTGCCAGGAGAGAAGGGTGAAAGTGGACATGGGGGGCTAATGGTGAGCTTATATCCTGTTTGTAAAGATCTGTCCCTTATTTACATCACATTTTTCCTTTATTTACACAAATTGATGAGCTGATGTTATTATTTCTCCTTCATTACATACCTGGGTTTAGGGTCCACCTGGTCAACAAGGCCCCTCTGGTCCTCAAGGACCTATTGGGGGACAGGTAAGTCTCACAGTAATGTTTATGCATCATCATTTACAGTAGTCGAGCACTTGTTTTGAATTCTGGAGAAATAATGTGATTTCACTTGTGATGTGCAGGGTCCGACTGGTCGACTCGGGATGATAGGACAGCCAGGTGTTGTTGGAGAGAAGGTAAAGAAATTGCAAGTTACACTTTTTGCGTACATATTGTATGGCGATGTTTTGTCCCCAACGAAGAGCCTCTTCTTACACATCATTTCTTTCTCCCTCAGGGGGAGGATGGCGAGGGAGGGGACCCTGGAGCAGTTGGTGTTCCAGGAAGGCTTGTGAGTTTTGTTTGATCGATTGAAGATGTCTTCAAACTATCTCCCACCATCTTTCGCTGATAAGCTTCTCTTGCTCTTCTCCTCTGCTCCAGCCCTCTTTTAATCACTCACTCTGCTCCTTTTGCTACTTCAGGGAGGAAAAGGAGACCAGGGGGAGAAGGGAGATACGGGGCTTCCAGGAGCAGCTGGTCCTCCAGGAGCCAGGGGCCTCACAGGGGAGGATGGAGCCAAGGGCACCATTGTGAGAGACAATCATACCAAAAAACACTCTTCAATACTGCACTGTTACATATACTGTACAACACAATGCAACACCAAGCTCTGTAATACACTTATACTGTACAATGCATTTTAAATACAGTACTTTACTAACATGATTCAAAACACATTAATGCTATGCAATGTAATGCTGTACTACTACTCTGTCTCCTCAGGGTCCTCCAGGTCTCACTGGGGACCTCGGACAGCAAGGAGAGGCTGGACCCAATGTGAGTGCCAGCTCTTTCTACTCACCTTACTCTTACCCTTTTTCTTCTTCATCATCTTTAATTCCAGTTATTTTGGCAGTTTTAGAAACATTGTGGGTAGCTCACCTGGTGGAGCGTGCGCCCATGTGCAGGGGCTCGGTCCTCGATGCAGCGGCCGCGGGCTTGGTTCCGGCCTGTGGCCCTTTGCTGCATGTCGTTCCCCCCCTCTCTCTCTCTCCTTTCAGGTCTAGGCTGTCCTATCAACAATAAAGGCCAAAAAATACCCAAAAAATAATCTTTAAAAAGAAAAAAGGAAAAAGAAAAAAAACGTGAAACTTGTGAAATTGCCAAAGCAAAGGCTGACTAAAGAAACAAATCGTCCTGGGAAAAAACACATGATTTGCCTTGTTTTAAGGATATCACTGCAACGTTTTGTCTTTCTGACTTGTGTGATTTACAGTACAACAAAAATGGAGGAGGAAATGTGAAATAAGTCAAACTTTTAAACCAGAATTATTGAAATCAAAGCTCAATAGACAGAATCATATATTATAGGAAACATAATTCTAAGAGGGCCGACTGGGTAGCTCACCTGGTAGAGCATGCGCCCATATTTAGAGGTTTACTCCTTGACGCAGCGGCCGCAGGTTCGACTCCGACCTGTGGCCCTTTGCTGCGTGTCATTCCCCTTCTCTCTCCCCTTTCATGTCTTCAGCTGTCCTATAAAAAATCAAGGCCTAAAATGCCCAAAAAAGTATTTAAAAAAAAAAGCATTTCAACTCCCCACGTACAGTACAGCGACTTTGAAAAGTGTAGTTAAAGAATCCTGATTTGTTTAGGGAGGTAATGCTTTGGGATTTTGTATTTTGGCAAGATTTATGGAAAAGTCATGGCAGCTCAGACAGAGAACCCTTTAGGACAGTATGTGTCTTTTTTGCGATGGGTATTTTGAAATGTTTTGTTTTTGAATTTGTTTTAAAAATAAATCAAACAACCCATCGTCTGCCTGTTTTATTACTCCTCTTTAATATGTCTCATAATTGTATCAACATTAGCACATCACTATAAACATAAGGGTTTTTTACATGTTGCCATAAAGACATCTTCAACTTTGCTTTCTTGAGCAAAAGAAGTGTAGTTTTCATCTG